>JAYWIR010000003.1:6787810-7418691 GCA_036172245.1 Raillietiella orientalis | reverse complement strand
CACATCCTGGACATAGCCACCCGCTGGGATGACTGGCCGTACGCAGCACACAGGGCCTACGCGTTGTTGTGAAACAACACGATAGGCCTTATGACTGCGCTGCTAGGCCGAGCAGGAGATTGGATGTCCATGGACCCAACCTGGAGGAGGAAGCAACGGCTGGTGCGGAAGCACAAAATCAAGATCGTGCCGGGAAGCAGGGAACTCTGGCAGGAGGAATCGATCCTGGTGATCCCCTGGATGCTTCTGGTCGCTTTGGACAGGAGAAGCTGGATCTACCGGCGGCCCGGAGTTATCGTGGAACGAATGTAGGAGTGGATAAGAGGAGGTTACCTGCATCATACTCGTATACTTCCGTATATAGAGATGATGTTAGGAAGGTACACCCATATGACCCGTGAGGTGTGGATCAACCACAACAATCTCGCGTGGTCTAGGGTAACCAAAATTAACCTCAGAAGACTCATTCGAGAAGACGACCAAGACATCAGTGCCCTCCAAGAAGCTGCCGAACGCTGCGGGAGCGATCGCATCAACCTGCTAGCGATTGGCGCCACGCTCTGGAGGAGTGACCTTCCGCCGAAGACCCAGGACAACCTCCTGATGTTTTATCATGGAGAAATCCAAAGCGGGTCCAGACTCCAGTACTTTACCGGAAGACGGGAAGATGAAGACTGCGTAGCATGTGACGACACCGACACCAGACTTGACGTCTTTAAGTGTCCCAAATTGATACACGTCTGGCTGATCCTGAATAGGATCATTGGACTCACCACCAGCTCCACAATGGAGATCATCTTCGGAATGTTTCAGGGAGATGGTAATGTTCTCCGTTACAATCCAATGGTTAGGACGACCATTGCCCTATTCATCACCGCAATACTTGTGCGCTGGTCTAAGATGAGATAAGGCAGAAGAGGCGCACCTCCGATGGAGATCCTTCAAGGACTCATCAAGAAGCAGATAGGCATCAGGAATTGTGGAAGAATGCATGCCCGGACGTACCGGTTCATCCTGTAGAGGATTCAAGACGACGCCCGGGACCAAACATCCGGCAACCCATCCGGAATGCAGAACTTGAGAAACCCCAGATACTTCAAAGCGGTAATCAAGTGTCAGTGGTATGAATGAGACTGTAGTATGAATGTGTTTCAAAAACTGTGAAATATATTTACCCCACCCCTTGTGGGACTTGGGGAAAATCGCCGCCGCTGAACTTAAGGGAGGCGCGATTATTGCTAGTTGAAAACTATAACCAATACTCCGCCAAGGCAGTGACTAACCTCACTGCCGCGGCAATGTTTGAGTGCCCCCAGAGGGCAAGTGTTTCAGGAAGACCAGTGTGGAAATAGTGCAACCGAGGACCATCTACAGCACCAGGAGAGCCGAGGAGTCCGCGGTGGAAGACCTGCAGTCGTCCCGAGCATCAAGACCAGCTGCCAGGATGCAGGCACCAGGAGACGTGAGGCCGTCGTTTCCCATGGAAACCATGGAGGTAACGTATGGCAACGGCGAGGTGGCGGCGGCGGCGACGCCGAGGATCGCGCCCGTGGCGGGCTTTGCTGCGCCGGTGGAGGCGATGCCAAGGGTCAGGCCCGCAGCGGCCACGGTGGAGGTCGTGCCCGTGGCGGCGACGCCGAGGATCGCGACCGCGGTGGCGGCTACGGCAACGTCGAGTGTTGCGTCCGCGGCGGCGTACCAGGCGGGGCCCGCGGACGTCCACGCGGTGAAGGCAGCGCAAGATGCGACGGCATCTTGCTCGGCTGCGTGAACACAGCCATTTTTTTACGCGTCGGTGACCGCGGGACAGGTTAGTGTCCAGCCGCCACGAAAATTTGGGAAGCCCCTAAGGGGCACGGTAGAAAGGGTGGACCGGCATGTTGTCCAGCTTGGCGCGGAGGTCAAGTTCAGAATGTTTCGAACAGGGCTGATCAAGGTCAGCAACATCAGGGAAGTATGTCTGTCCCTAGATAAGACGGATTTGGACTTTGGTCGCATTCAGGCGATCATTCCAAACAATTCCGGGTTTGCAGTCTTCACAGACTGTGAAAACATCAGGGAAAGGTTGATCGAGAAAGGGATCAACATCCAAGGCAGGATGGTCTGTGGTGTCGGCGAGATGCCGTACGCGACCGTCTATATGCGCGGTATTTCCATCTACACACCATAACTAACGGTTTAGAAATACATTGAACAGTTTGGAGAAATTCTTGACCTCGAGTTCGAGAACTTCTCTGAAAAAATCTTTTCTGGCGACATGATCGCCAGAATAAAACTTAATGATGCCGCGCTGATCCCCGGGATAGCCGTCATAGACGAACGATCCCACTGCGTGAGTGTGCGTTACCGGCAGCAACCGGTATTTTGCAGCGGATGCAAGCAGTTTGGCCCCAAGGCCTGCGCTTGCTCCACATCAACATGCTACTGCTGCGGCAAGATTGGACACGAAGTCCGAAACTGCGCGTAGCCGGAGGTTTGTTCCTTCTGCAAGAAGCACGGGCATGCTAAATGGAGCTGTCCGGAATTTCTAATTGCAGAAGGATTCGTGGACTCTCTCCCGTGAGAGAGAGGAATTTAAAGGAGGCGGAACAGCCTCAAAAGACAGCAGGAAGGCCGAGAAAGACTAAGGAAGTTGTCGCGGTATCGGCGGACTGCTTCATAGAAGTCGGAAAGAAGGGGAAGAGGAGGATGCTCGTCAAGGTGCAGGAAGCCTCTCCAAGTCTAGAAGTAGCGGCGGAAGGCGAGAAAATGGAGTGAGTTCAGGAAGACGCGAAAGTGGAAAAAGAAGCCACTCCGTTATCGTAGGCTGCCCGACAATCCACCGAAGAGTTGGCAAAACTATCAGAATAACTCGTGCAGGTGCAAAGTGGGCCCCAGCAGGAGCAAATCCTGCAGAAGATCTGCGATGCTCAGGAGACTGTGAACCAGATGGTGGGGGTAGCCGAGCGAGAAAAGCTGGAGGAACAGCTTCTCGAAGTAAAGGCGAACTTCTGTGCGAAGGTGGCGATAGAGTCGCTACCCATAAAGGTCATCGCGCGAGCAGAACACTCTAATGAGGATGCCGAATTTACCTACCTCACCGGGACGGAGAGTGACCCTGTAAGCGAAAAACCCGCTCCTTCTTCATCGTCTGGAAACACAGGATATTACTGTTTGCGAACATGCAGTTTGGCGATAGACGATTGAGGCAAGGTGCGTTCCGGGAGCGGAACATGCAAGATCGCTCACTCTCCAAGTGCTTCGAGGAGTACGAGAGACCGTACGTTTTCCATAATGTAAAAGGGAAGTCGGAGTACTGGAGAAGAGGAATTGGGCAACAGACATGTGCAATCAGTACAACGGCCAGAAGAGACACTCGTTTGAAGATATCGTCTAAGCCTTACAGAAGCTGTACAGGAAACACTTTAAGGGACACATCTCTGTCGCTCGACTTAACAAGGTTTCTTGAAATATCTCGAGAGCCAACCTATGGAACGGAGTACTCCTTTCAAAGGTACTCATCGTGGCAGCCTTCGCTAGGATGAACACGGAAACCACTAGAGAAGTAGAGAATCTGCAGCGAAAAACACTGTGGGGCCACTCACTGGAATTACTGGAGTTGGTTTGAAACCCCTGTGTCGTCCCAGGGAAAAAGGCGGTTCCGGGATAAAGTCTCCTGCACTCTCCATAGGAATAATGGATACGCGACACATCCTGGACATAGCCACTCACTGGAATTACTGGACGTATGTAGCGCACAGGGCCTACGCGTTGTTGCTGAACAGCTCGAGAGGCCTGATAACTGCGCTGCTAGGCGAAGCAGGAGATTGGAACACTATCGATCCCACCTGGAAGAGGAAACAGCCGGTGGTACAGAAGCACCAGCTGAAGATTGTGCCACGAAGCAGGGAACTCTGGCAGGAGGAATCCATCCTGGTGATCCCTAGAAGGCTTCGCGTGCCTGCTGACGCAATGAGCTGGATCCACCAGCAACCCAGAGTTACCCTGAAGAAAATCCAGGAATGGAGAAGAGGAGGAAACCTTCACCATTCTCGTATACTTCGGTATATCGAGATGATGCTGAAAAAATTCACCCACAGGACCCGCGAGGTGTGGAAAAACGACAACTTCGCGTTATCCAGGTTAGATAGGAAAAACATCCGCAGAATCATTCAAGAAGACAAACAGGACATCAGTGCTCTCCATGAAGCTGCCGATCGCCACGGAAGTCTGAGGATCAATCTGTTAGCGATTGGCACAACATTATGGAGGAGTGACCTACCGCCGAACGTTCAGGACTAAGTCCTGATGTGTTATCAGGGCGGAATCCAGAGTGGTTCCAGGTTCTACCACATAACGGGAAACGTGGAATACGGGAAATGCAAGGCGTGTGGAGATGGGAAAACAAGACTGCACATCCTAACCTGTCCCACATACCCCCGGTACTGGGATACCCTGAAAAGGTTCTTAGGACTACCCGACGTCACCACCACGGAAGTACTAGCGCTGATGTTTCAGGGGAACGCCAGTGCACCCTTGTATAATCCGATGGCTAGGATAACCATTGCCTTGTTCATTAAAGCCATCCTAATCCGATGGTGGAAGATGGCGAAAACCGGAACGGCAGCACATCCCATGGACATCCTCCGAGGACTCGTCCAGAAGGAAATTGGAATCAGGAACTGCGGGAAAGTGTAAGCATGGACGTACAAACACATCCTTCGCAGGATAGTAAGTATTGCCCGAGCCCAAACCCATACTTAGTCTTCCCAAGTGCAAATCCAACGTAGAGTTCCCTGAGTGACTCCCCAAGTGATAGTGGAATGAACTTAAAAGTGCGTAATCAAAGTTTCGATTTCCTGCATGTGCAATAAATTGCCCCACCCCTTGTGGTACTTGAGGAAAACTGCCGCCGCTGAACGAAAGGGAGGCGCGATTATTGCTAGTTGAAAACTATACTCAATACCCCGCCAAGGCAGTGACTAACCTCACTGCCGCGGCAATTTTTGAGTGCCCCGAGAGGGTAAATTAGTAAAAAATTGAGTGTGGACTCATGGAGCAGGCGAGGATCATCCACTACACCTGCAGCATCAGCGGCGAGGAATCCACGGTGGAAGCCCTGCCAACTTCCTTAGCGGCAGTGGCAGCCGCGGGGATGCAGGCAACAGGTGTGACGAAGAGGCCGACGTCCCATATGGAAATGGAGGTAACGTTTGGCGATGGCGAGGCAGCGGCGATGCCTAGGTTCGCGCCCGCGACGGCGGCAACGTCGAGGATCGTGCCTGCAGCGGCGACGTCCCAGGCGGGACCTGCGGGCGTCCACGCTGCGCATAGGGTGCAGGATGAAATGTGATCTTGTTCGGCTGCAAAGCCTTTTTCGTATGCGGCGGTGGCAGCGGGCCAGGCTAGTGCCCAGCCGCAAAGAAGTTTCGGGAAACCGGAAAGGGGGAAGCTGGCCAGGGTGGACGAGCCGATCGTTCGGGTTGGTCCGAACATAAAGTCCGTCACCTTGAAGAATGGCTTAATCCGGTTACATAACGTCAGAGAGGTCTAACTGTCTCTCTACAAGACAAATGTAGACTTCGATAGCATTAAGGCGATCATCCCGACTACGCCGGGGTTCATCATCTACTCGGATAGTGAACCACTACGTGAGGCCCTCATCGAGACGAGCATTAATATACAGGGGCGAATGGTTGGTAGGATCGGCGAAATGCCGTACACAAGCGTTCTGTTGAGAGGCATGGGGATGACCACCACGCAAATGACGGTTTGGGACTATTTGTCCAAGTTCGGGGAGGTTCTGGACTTGCAATTCCAGAACATAACAGGGAAGATCTTTTCGGACGAGGTGAACGCCAAGTTGAAGTTGAGCGAGGGAGCACAGATCACGAGGATCGTACATATAGACGGTTACACGCAGGTCTCCGTATATTATAGGCAGCAGCCGGTGTTCTGCACCGGTTGCAAAAATTGCAGTCACAGAATGAGCGCGTGTCCCAGGTCTAAGTGCTTTCGCTGTGGGAAGTAAGGACTCCAGGTGCGCGGCTGTCATGCTCGAGGTGTGCTCGTTCTGCAAGCAGCCAGGGCACGCGAGGTGGTGCTGTCCGGAGTTGGCAAACTACCGGACTATGCGGGGTCAATCCACCGGGAGGGAGAAGGTTTTGACGGAGGTTGCGAAACCTCAAAATCAGGTAAACAGACAAAGGCCAAGGAGGCCGCCCCGCTTTCGGCGGACGGTTTTGTGGAGATAGGGGAGAAGGGGAAGAGGAAGATGCTCGTTAAGGAGCAGGAAACTGCACTTGCCCAAGCAGTAGGCGCGGAGGAAGGCGAGAGGATTGAGGTAGCGGAGGAAGGAGAAGTGAAAGTGTCAGAACCCACCCCGGTGCCACAGGTTGCCCTGAAGAACACCGAGGAGGTGGAGAAACTGGCGGAAGAACTCATGGAGGCGCAGAGCGGACCTCAGCAGGAACTCCTGCAGAAGATCTGCAATGCGCAAGAAACCATCAACCAGGTGGTGGAGACTGCCGAGCGAGAGATGCTGGAGGATAAGCTTCTCGACGTGAAGGCAAACTTCTGCGCAAACGTGGAGATAGAGTGTTACCCCGGAAGCTCGTCGCACGAACTGAACACTACACCGAGGAGGCCGACCTCACCGACCTCACCGACCTCACCGGGACGGAGAGCGACGCTGGCAGCGAGAAAACCGCTCCCTCTTCTTCGTCTGGAAGAGCACCACGCTCTCCCAGACAGAAGAAGCTCAGGAAGGCCAAGAGTAGGTCTTCCCCTTTATGGCCTCAACCCCATCGACCGCCAACAGGATTAACATCGCCTCCTGGAATGTAAATGGTCTGATCGACCAGGTCAAAAGAAGGATTGTGCGAACCATCGCACATCAAGACATCGTGTGCCTGCAGGTGACCCACAAGCTGGGTCGCCCGATCAGCGAACACATCGATTCCGAACTAGAGAACCGCATACAAGGCTTTCCGGACACGCTCACTGCGTTGTCCGATCACCCGTTGTTGCGGTTTTCCCTAAGGACGGAAAATCCTCGACGAAGACAAGGCACCAGGGCGGCGCTCATCAGCATGCCCACCTGGTTCGAGAACCATCCCTGTCATCAGGATGTCCTGGAGGCGATTCTGAAGACCATTAAGATCCGAAGAGTCGTTCGAGCAGAAATTTTCCTAGAAGGCCGCGGAGCAGGATGGCGCGCCAGATGGCGAACAGATGGAAGTTTGCGAGGCCGATCTCAATCCTCAACTCCGACGCCAAGTGGTTGGCAAAGACTTGGGCCAACCGCTTAGGCAAAATCATGCCGAAGCTAATCTCTCCAGTCCAGACTTGTGCGCTGCCTGGACGCGACAAGTCGGACAATGTCAAGTGGGCCCAAGCCACAGTGAGACTCAGCCGACACATCGGTGGGAACCTGGTGCTGGCGTTCACCGACATGGAGAAGGTCTTCGACACCATAGATCACGGGATGCTGCTGAAGATTCTGGAAAAGCTGGGACTTCCGGAATACTTCAGCAACTTCGTAGAAATCATTCTCCGGAAATCAACGCTTCCGGATCAAGATCAACGGGGTAGAAACGGCAGCCATTCGGATGGAATGAGGAGTTCGGCAGGGCGACTCGCTAAGTCCGATGCTGTTCGTTATTTACATGGAGGCGCTGTCTTTCATGGAGAAGAGCGGGCGACTACGGGGCTTAGACATCCACGGCCAAAAGCTCACACCCCGAAGATAATATCCTTCCAATATTAATTTTATCAAGGAATGCTTCCGCCTTTCAAGAAACAGAGCCATTCCAAACCATATCGACAACCTACAACTCAAACAATGGCAGATGAGTATAGTCGACATCAAGCTGCAAACCAAGTACAAGAAAAATCCACTGGTGCTACGACACGTGGCAATACCGGCAAGACTACAATGGCGAAATTTTTATTCCTCAAACGTGGAGCTATTTACATGCATTCCTGCCGCAAAGCCGATGCAGCCCATCTTTATAATGGAGAACACATTATAGTCGTAGACTTCACAAAAGATAACATGGAGCACGTACAGTACGGCTTCATTGAGAGTCTGAAAAATGGTATTATATTTGACTCAAAATATCGGGGAAGCTTGAAGTATTTTCAACCCCCCCCCCCCCCCCCCATCATCTGCTTCGCAAACCGGCAACCCCAACATGCTGGCAAATGACGCACTAACGCCAGCCATCATGAACAATATCATACTGTGGGCCATCCACAGATGTAAAACCCTGATGTTAACTCAAGTTGGCAACATATTGTATATTCAGACAATTGTATATTCACGTTTCTTTCGCTAAACGTGGGCAAATTACTGTCAACAAGACCGACAAGATCAACCAGAACATATTGACGAGGAATTCGCTAACCCTTCTCTATCTCCAAATTATGTTCGAAAGCTGTTTGCACACCTTGGAAATCTCACTGATGAAACGAACGCAGAGATTATCTTTACCACGTGGTGCCATGATATGCGCAATCTATCGTTAAGGATCGGGGTCACTTTGTCTCCTACAGTGGGTTCTGGGCTTACAGTCTTACTGGTAATTCGTAAGGTTATGTTGGATTTTGCAATTTTAACTGGACGGCCATAGCGACAATGTTTGTCGACGAGTGCAGTTGCATTAACCAGACATTGACGGTGGGCAACTACAACCCATATTATGGGTTTTCCAAGGATTTAGGTAATGTAAAATCCACACTGTGTAAGAATGTAGCGTACGTAGCAAAAGGTATGCTCAAACTGTACGGAGGATCCAGTTATGCGACCATGGGGGAATACCAAGGATGAACTAATAACCCTAGACATCGAAGAATTCTGGATGACATGATCACTCATTATGAAACAGCATCCTCGAATGTAGAGAGCCTGCCTGAATTAGCAATTAATGCAGTTCGCGCACTGACTGAGTTATGCCTGGTTGCTAATAGACACACAATATAGCTACCTAGCTATATCAAAATGAAAAAAAACAACTAAACGGTGTTGTTGCGGATATCTCTTCTCCAATCAGTAAAATGATTCGGGGCAGGGCATCGATAAGCAGACTGTTTTTATCTGAAAACCATGTTGGTGTTAAAACATGGCCTTCCTTTGCTACAAATGAAACAAACCCCACAATTTGGGGAGAAAATAATAAATGACTCCATGCGTTCCAAAGATCATTCTGGCATTCCAAAGGGAAAAAAAAAACAGTCAAGAGGATTCTTTGCAGTTTCATCAGTTTATCAACAGTTACACATATCACACATAAAAGGCAAATCCACTGACAAGTTGAAACGGCCTACATAGGGCAATTACACAATCAATTAATTTGCCGATATTTTTTGAGCACGGAACAGTTTCCATGAAATGTTGGGCCAATCAGTTTCTACTGTAAAAAGATGCAAATAATCTAAAACGTACATCTGTAACACACAATTGTATAGTCAGAGGCTACAAAGTATGGTGTTTCTCTATTAGTAAATTAGGTGAAAGAATTGTCAATCTATTCTGCGACAAAAAGAAAGATCGTGAATTTTATGTGAGTCAACTTGTTTAGGTACAATCATATAGTAAATAGACATTCGAAACAGAATATTTCTGTTTCTTGGGTGCACCAAGTCTGCATACCTGGCTACTGAATCTAAACGTAAGAGTAAGAAAGGTCCTGCACCTGCACCTAGAAGAAGTAATCGGAACGTCACAGAGCATACTCGTAAACCAAACCGAGGTAGACCATCATCATCTGTTGCCAGTACCTGAAGTATCAGCCATGAACACCAATAGCACTTGGAGGAATCCAAATGACAATATAGACCAACTTACTATCCAATTTGCCAAACCGTCAACCCTTGATCATATCATAGGCATTAACCTTAAATTAGGACCTGTGAATGGAAACAGGACATCTGCTAACCTACCCATATTTGTTCACAGCAGCAAGGGGAGAGTGCATATACACTTCTGATCCTGACAGATCTGATATGACAAATATAGCGTGTATTTTGAACGCTATTGCTCCCAATACAAGATATCGGGGACTAGGCAAAGCAGAAGCTCAGAACAGGTTCCAGTTGCAAATGATCCATTTTCTATGCAATGAGGGATTGAATAACCCCTGGTTATATGTCACTGAAGATGACTGGACTGCTGTACTGAGTCATGGAGGAACATTGCTCCCCTATGCAGAAGTGCTTCCCACTTTGTTCAGAGAAGGTTGGATACCTCTGACAATTCCCATACTTGTTGCAAATTAATCTTTGACAGCAACAATCTTGAATAATGTTCTAATCTGGATGATACATGTATGCAATTATATAGTTGGACACTTTCACTGGAGACATTTGCCTCCATTATCACTTCATGCACAGATCCTAACTCAGCACATATTTCTTAGCTTGAAAGGCAATGCTTCCATTTGTGCATCATTGTTCATTAGGCAACAAAACATGCTGTACACAACACTCCACATTCATTCAGTGAACACATGATCTCCCTGTACAGGAACAGAACCATTTGAAAAAACAAAAAAAAAAAGGGCCAATGACACAAGTTTTAGGAAGATACTAAGCATTCCAATCAATGAAACCTGGGACGATGTGAAGCCACTAGTCTTTCCAAAACCTACTGTGGACATTCCCCCCCCCCCCTTTTTTTTGTAGGCAAGCTTCTGAAAAACAATTCAGGAAAGACACTCTGAAGGGATTGTGTGCTTTGAAAAGTCTTGCAGCAATCTACACAAATGCACAGTGCTGTAAATTCACATTCACAACAAAAGGGCAAGTTTGACAACAGATCATACAGTACTGTCAATTTGTGTCAGTTGATTGAAGAATGCCACATCATGGGGAAGCACACTCGAATGTGATTCCCACAACCCTCATGTGAATGGAATTTTCTGGCAATTGAACAGAAAGACTTGAAAATCCCAAGGGTGCATGCAGAGATTGCATCTAACTCAATTCACAGATCCACTATGACGATTGGAATGTTCCATTCCTTTGTTTTAAATACATTCAAAAGCATGGAACACAGAAAGCCATGTTTTTGCTTTTGTTTTTTGGTACTAAACATTTTGGCCAACTCTGCTCGGCTCCCCATCACTACCGAGAATTCATGAATTCTCGGTGCTGATGGGGGGCGGGATATCGTTCATACTACCATCTTTCCATGAACAGTTGAAAATACAAGGAATACACGAGGCAATGTAAATTTTTCATGCATGGAATTTCCTTACATACTATTACGGATACTTTTCATGGCCAAAAAAAGAAATCCATCCTTCTTCTTTCAAACTACCGAAACAGCGAAATTCGACAAGAGTTGGATTGTCCCCTAAACCGATACTTCAGAATGTACTCTGAGAGGAGAAAAGGACATAATCCTCAACGTGCACTGCATTCCCCCACCCCCCTTTTCTCGTTTGTTTCTTTTTTCTTTAATATTTACCTTTTCATGCTTGCTGGTAAGCTAGCCCGGTGAAGTGATGAGAACTTAGCGAAACGTTGGGCATTCGAGGTATAAGTGAAAACAGTACACGGAACGCGATGAGCCGTACAAAACAGATTGCTTCGCGGCGCCCTCATCCACACTGCCCATTCCAAACCGAAGCGGTCCAGAGGGTCGGAAGTGGAGATGTTTGACACGAATCACTACAAGGTGCACGCAATTAGGAAGCGCTCAGCAGAGGGAAGTGGATGCCCGAGCATGCCGAGATCCCTAGGCCGACGCAGGGTTACCAAACCGCGGAGGGAGGGCGAAAAGAGTCGAAATGAACGAAATCGGAATTCGCCGGGCAAGCGGATCGTCGCCATCCATTTCAGGAGTTTACGGGATTCTTTGGACTTTCGAACGGAGTGAATCCCGACGAACCCTCCTGCTCGTTGCTGCCACTTTTCCAAAGTCGGAGAATTTGCGTCACTTGAAGATACGCAGCGAACGGAGTAGCTCTGTAAAAAGGGGGGGGAAGGAGCCAGCAGCAAGGCTGCCTTGCTCCGGGTCTTCTCTTCGGTTCATCGCACCATCCATTGAGACTCCACTATCCATTGCATCTCTGCGATAACCCCAAATGCAGATTACTCGGGAGCATAATTTTTAGGTTGGAAGCCTGCGTTCGCGCAAGCTCCTGCAAAACCAAGTGCAAAAAAAGCTTCGAACAAGTGCCAAGTGAACAGTGCTTTTCTCCCCCTTCCCTGAGCACGCTTCCCTCCCCTCCTGGAACCCTTGACGGAGCCCGACCTGAAGGAGCGAACCCGTACCCCTCACAAGGACAGAACATTTGCATGGCGTCTCCCACGCCAATGGAGGTGAGCTAGTTCGGCACATGCGGAGAGGTAACTGCGCCAGCGTTGGCAACGATGCCGCAGAAGCCGCTGACGTACGTGGCCGCGGCGGCCTCGAAGCGGCATCCTTATGCCGAACAAGACGGGAGGAACAATGGCAGGGCCGTCGAAGCCCGGCGTCTTTGAAGTCCACCGCGTGAGGAAACCCGTCTGGGAAATTGCTGACCATGACGAGCCAATTACCTTTAAAACGGGAATGCTGAGGATCGCGAACGTGAGGGACATCTACGTGGCGTTACACAAAGACAACGTGAAATTTAAGCTCATCTACGCAATCATTCCGTCCTCTACAGGCTTCACCGTGTACACCGCGGACGAGCAATTGCAGGAAGAGCTCATGGAAAACCGTCTCGTCATCAGCGGCAGGAGACTGCGCGGACTGGGAGAGTTCTCCTCTACCCCTGTATACCTGCGTGGTGTGCACTGCAGCACCACGCAGGAAGATGTGTGGGACCACATCTCTCAGTACGGAGAAGTGAAGAAAGTGTCCTTCGGCAACCATCTGGAGGAACCCTCCTCCGGAGAGCCGGACCTGCAAGGGAGATAACGGCACCGGCTTCTTACACGACCGTGGAGGCGTCCACCTCGACTATCGATACAGCGCCTACGTCGAGTGTCGATGGTTTTCCGGGTGTGCTCCCAGCCAAGAAAGGGCCCAGTAAAGGGCGAAGTTCTGTTTATTCAACGACAAGACGCAACACTTATCGCGGTTGGGCCTGAGTTTAAACTGCTGGCCTTTAAAACCAGACCTCTGAAGATTGCGCTGCACCGCAAGAACGTCACCTGCTGTTTATCACCCGGGTGCGCCGGGGCGTTTATTGAAAAACTATCCGGGAACAGAGTTCCCGGACAAAGGATACAGAGAAGACGAAGGGGGTGGGATCCCCGACACGCAAGTCGGTATACCGAAAGTCAGGAACGAGAGGGAGGGGAGCACAAATATACATATAAAAAATAAAAATAAAGATATGGGGAGGGTAGAGGACAGGGGTCTTTGGTGCGGCCGTGCCATTCTTTTAGAACCGGATATGGATGCCGCAGATCTCGCTCCTAACGCCCTCTGGAAGATGGGTCCACTCGGCAGCCGACGTCATGTTCGCGCTGACTATTCCGGTGGGCTGACGAAGAATGGCCAGCTTCTCCAACTCTCGGTGGGCCTTGCCGATGGCCCGGGTGCAATACACGGTTGCAACGACAGCACCTAAAGACAGGCCGCCTGGCGTGAAGAAGCGGCGCATCAAGTCTCTTGCGGTGTCCTCCTGGTGCTGGAGAGCTGTGGCCAGACTGCCACAGTCCTTGGAGGACACCGCAGTCCAGGAGCAAGTGCGGGAGCGTTTCCACTTCCCTGCACCGCTTACAGTTTGGGGAGACAACTCCCCCGGAAACACGGTTCGTCCGCTGGTTGGAGTGAAAACCCCAATGCACCAGCATGATGACGTCCTGCTTCCACGAAAGGGGGAACACAGAAGTGTTCAAACAGGAGGGAGGGACCACAAGTTCTTCGGGGGGCACACTCAAGTGTTCACTCCATCGAAGGAGTCCCTTCGGGATGTGGCGAGGGGTGGCGGCGTCTGCCAGCTCGCAAGTCCTCCAGCCGCCAATGGGTCGTGTTGTTCCTGCGATGGTGCCGGCGACCTCCCATCTCGCCGGTTCGCAGCTGTCATCTCTTGCCCTCAGGGCTGACAGCGCGTCAGCGAGGAGCGTGACGGCCAGGCGAGGCCACTTCTCCTGGCTGTTGCACACCTCATCCACCGTGCAGTACGGGGAGAGGTGAGTGCAACGGAGTTCCAGGAGGGAAACATCATGGTGCTTTGCCCAGCCATGCAACGGTTCCTGCCGCCAGGCCTCAAAGTTCGTTGGGCGGCAGGAGATCCATTCCTGGGCTTCCAGGAGCTGGTAGAGGGGTTTCAACGGGAAACCGAAGCTTCTCGTGGCGCGCTCCTTATGCGGCCGCAGCGACAGAAGTCCATCGCTGCCGGTGCAGCGCCGCAAAAGCAGGCGCGCGGGAGCACACCACGGAGTGGACCAAAGGTTGGCGCACAGGGCCAACATCCGAAGCTGCACCTGCAGCTCGATTCTCTCCAGCGTCAGGATGCCTAAGCCAGCATCCCGACGCGGAGCCGCCAAGTCTTTGAGGCGTATCCTGCACCTCGCAGGTCCCCACAGAGCGTTCCTCAACAGGCTGTGCGCCTGGAGCTTGGCCTAGTAGGGGGGCGGGCAAACAAAAAGCAGGGGGCGCAAGAGGGGGCCAACGAAGGTGTTCCATATCGCGGCCCGCTCCGACAGGAGGAACCTGCAATGCTGGAACGGGCTCAGAGCATTCGTAGCCTTCCGAAGGCAGTCCGACCACACTTCCACTGGGCTGATGTTCCCCAGCGGAACGCCCAGATATTGCATGGACGAAGCGGTCGGGATCCCCAGGCGGATCCAGTCGGACTGTCCCTCCCACGCCGCACCAATAGGAACGACCACGCTCTTGTTCCGGTTTACGCTCATGCCCGCTCCTCGGCGAATCAGCTCGAAGAAATCCTCGAGACTGGACGCCGGGGTGGTCATGGGTGAAAGGAGAAGCAGTTCGTCAGCATAGGCCGCCACGGACGGCGTTCCTGAATAGGAGCTCGGCAGGCTGGCCAGCGTTAGCCTGTACGCCCTCAGCACCAACTCAAAGAAGATGCTGAAGAGCAACGGGCTTAAGCTGTCGCCCTGTCTGATGCCCCACCGCACCGGCACGCCGTGCACGTGGCAGCCGCTAAAAGAGATGGAAATGAGCGCGTGGCGCCAGCAAGCGCGCAAATACGCCACGAGGTGCACCGGGAGACCGAGGCGTTCCAGAAGCTCCAGGAGGATATCCTGATTCACGCAGTCAAACGCCTTGCGGAGATCAACCGCGACCGCCAAGGCACCCGGCGCTTCCTCAGGCCGAATGCAGCGACGCCTAGCCTCGGCAGCCGCAGATGAGGTTACCTGGCTGTCGTGCGCCACGCAACGTTGCAGCTCGAGCCACGTGCGCGCGAAGAACAGGTTCGCCTCCATGGACCGCCCGGGAACAGCGTAAGACTGCTCCGGACTTACCACGGATCCAGCGATCCTGCCTAGGCGCGCGACCCAGAGCCTGGAGAACAACTTGACGTCCGCATTCACCAAGGTGATCGGACTCCGCATCGCCCTTTGGGGCAAGAGGAGGCCTAGATTGCCTCTGACGGACTTTTAGTCCCTTCGATGGACTTGTGCGCTCCGCGTCGTGATGGTGGTCTAGGCCTCCTGACGTTAGAGCGCATGGAAATTCAGCTGCGATGGCGATCCTTGCTTATCGCAGCGAAGTTGTGGAGCACCCCCTGGTGTGTTCCTGCCCGCCTCCTCGCCAGACCTGCATCCAAAACCGAAGGAGTTGCATCTCTTCTTTTATGTCGTGGAAAGAAGATAAGAAGATGCGGCCTTCTCCTCGTACGAATAGCCACCCTGGCGAAGGAGAATGCGCTGATGATCTGCAGCCCCGTCAACTCCAGCGCATGGCTGGAAGAAACAGTTGGCACATGGGCGGTAGTTAATCAGAGGAGCCACGAGAGGTGGAATAGCCTGCGACGCGGCAGATACGCCCGCTGCATTCTACGCGAGATCCTGGAGTGTCCAGCCAGGAGCACGTGGGCAGAGACGACCTGCCTGGCGACGGGGCTACCCTTCCTACGTAGGGCCCTCGTCAGCAGCCGGACGCCGAGGTGGCAAGTCTCTTGCCGTATCGCAGGCAGAGAAAAATTGTTGAGCGGTTGGACAATGGGACAGCTGGCAGACGCCACAACCCAGAGCGTCCTTCCGCAAGGATTGAAAAACTGGGGCGAGCTGCTCGCCATCAGGACGGAAGACCTGAAGTGGCCCCCAGTGATAACCCAAACAAGGATCCTTCCCCTAAAATGGCAGGATTCGGCGCTGATGCTGTTGCATTGGGGACTCCCCTGCAATGCACGCCGCCACCATTGGATACGGGGAAGTTTTCACCCGGTCACGCCGGGGCGTTTATTAAAAAGAACACAGTACATCTGCGGTACTAGGCCCCGCTACGGCCAATAGTTCCTGTGACCTGCCAGGAAGCCGGTTCGCAAACCGGCTTGACTCTCCTCGGCAGCGGAAGGGGGAAGGGGTAGGGGGGAAAACAAAAAAGAAAAATAAATGAAATAACAAAAAGAAACTATTTGGGGGGCCGGGAAGGGATCACAACCCGCTGGAGGAAGAGACCATCCTTTCCAGGATGCCCTCGAGGTCCCTCGTCATAGCTCCCAGATGGGACCAGCCGATCGCGATTCGCAGGTAGCGACCCGCGTGTACGATGGCGTCCCTATCCCTGCTTCCTCTTTTGGCTGCGCTGCACGCGGCCACAATCCCTCGGAGGTAGCAAAGCGCTGCCAGGGTTGAGGCTGGTGGCAGGGCGTCTCGCACGAAGAGGAGTCTCACAACGTCTCTGGGGGTACTGCCTACCGGCATAGGGAGGGTCGTAGCAAAACGTTCCCACAAGGGCCGGAGGGCAGCGCAGTCCACTAACAGATGGGGGAGGGATTCCTTCTCTCCGCACACTGCACAGTTCTGTCCCACGTTCCCCAACGTCCAGTGGTGGCGGCGCGCGTTGCAGGGAAGACCAAAGTGCAACAACAACAGCGCCGTTTCCTGCCACTTGAGGGGGACTGTGGATGAGTCTATGAACAACGGGGGCCACTCTAGGTCATCCACCGGGATGCCAAGCAGCTCGCCCCATCTCCGTATTCCATGCGGGTGAACGCTTGGGGTTGCGGCGTCTGGCAGTTCCCTCATGATCCACCCGCTTAGATCCTTCTCCTTGCCCGCTATCCTGCAGGAGACTTGCTATCTCGGCTTCCGGCTGTTTTGAAGCGCCCTTCTTAGGAAGGGCAGCGCCGTGGCCAGTGGGGTCGTCTCCGCCCAAGTGCTTCTGACGGGACACACGATCATGTTCCGCAGCATGCAGCGGGTGTAGATGCCGGTGCGCAGCCGGTTGCAGGATTCTCCACTGATGTCTTTCAACTTTGCCCACGTTCCAAGTGTTTCTTCCAGCCATGCGCTGGAGTTGGCGGGGCTGCAGGCCATTCACCCGTTCTCCTTTGCCAGGGTGGCCATGCGTCCCAAGAGAAGTCCGCATCTTCTTATTTTCCGGCCGGGGCACAGAAGAAAAGACGCGAGTCCTTCAGTCCCGGACACACGTCTGGCGAGAAGGCGGGCCGGAACGCACCAATGGGTGCTCCACATTTTCGCTGCGATGGCTAGAGTACGCCACCGCAGCTGTTTCCATTCTCTCCATCGTCAGGACGCTCAGACCTCCGTCCCGACGTGGAGCGCTCAAATCCTTTAAAGGCACACGAGGCCTTCTGCCGCCCCACAGGGCGATGCGTAGGAGGTCCTTTTTTTTTTTTTTCAGTTCACGGGGTACGGGGCAAACAAAAAGCAGTGGTCGAAGGAGGGGGGTCGCGAACGCGTTCCACACCGCGGGCCATTCCGGCAAGTGAAGCTTGCCTTCCAGGAACGGGCCGATCGCTGACTCCACTTTTTGGAGACGACCTGACCAGGCTTCTGACTGACAGAAGTCCCCCAACGGAACGCCGAGGTACTTCAAGTACCTCTCCGTGGGGATCCCCAGGCGGATCCAATCAGGTCGTCCTGCCCACGTTGCACCAACCGCCACTAGCGACGACTTCGTCCTGCTCACCCGTAGTCCTGTCCCACGGCTCAGCAAGTCGAAGAAATCTTCGACTGCCGAAGCCGGGGCGGACATGGGCAGCAGGAGCAAAAGATCGTCAGCATACGCCGACCGGCCTGGACACGAGCTTGGCAGGGCAGCCAATGTCACCCTGTATGCTCTCAGCACCAGTTCGAAATAGGTGCTGAAGAGTAGGGGACTCAGGCTGTCGCCCTGCCGGATGCCGCGCCTCACCGGCACGCCCAACACGTGCTGTCCTCTGAAAAACAAGTTGATGATCGCATTGCGCCAGCAGGCGCGCAGGTAGACCGTTAAGGTGTCCGGGAAGCCCATGCGATCCAGGAGCTCCAGAAGGAGTTCCTGGTCCACGCAATCGAACGCTTTGTGCAGATCGACTGCGATCGCTAGAGCCCCATTCCCTTCCCGGTCGTCCCTTACTTGCCGCGCTGGCGCCCCCAAATCAGGTTTGTCGACATTCCGTTCTTTTTCCTTTTTTTCCTCGCGTTGCACATCGAACCATGTGCTGGCGAAGAACAGGTTCGCTTCATGTCAGCTACTTGCCCCAGTCCCGCAGCCCACAGTCCAGCCGGCAACTTGGCGTCCGTGTTCACAATCGTGATCGAACGCCAGTTGCTTAATTTTCTGAGGTCTCCTCCCTTAGGAAGGAGCCTCACCCTGGCTGACCGAAACGAGGCGAGAACATCGCCTTCGTTTCGGATCAGCCGTGTAAATTGGAGCACAAGAGGGGTCAGCTCTGCAGCGAAGCACTGAAAGAACTCCGCCGGCAGGCCGTCCTCCCCTGGCGCCTTACGCCTCTTGAGCCTTTCAATAGCGGTGATGATTTAATCGTGGTGGACACGGGGAAGTGTGAACCCAAACTGTGCCCGGTGTGGGGAGTGGGAAACCCTCCCGCACCTTTTAGTTAACTGTGCTACCCTCCGGCCCCTGTGGGAACGCTTCGGTTCCACCTTAGGGATCCTGGAAGGTAGCCTTCCCTGAGACGTTTTTCGGCTCCTTGTCGTGCGGGACGCCCTGCAGCCAGCCGCTGTAATAGCAGCTCTCTGCTGCGTGCGCGGTATTGTGGCAGCTTGGAGTGGATCCGAAGAAGCAGAGGATGTGAACGAAAGGGATGCCTTGGAGTATGCAGCTCGCTTTCTGCGAATAGCATCCCGATGGCCCCATCTGGGAAATCTGTACCAGGACCTCGTCGGCATCCTGCAAAGGATGGAAGCTCCACGCAACGGACAGTGGTCCCTTCCCGGCCCTCCAACTGAGAAGTATTTTTAATTTTAATATTTTTTTTTATTTTTGTTTTTCCCCCAGCCCCATCCGTTGACGTGGAGTGACAACTCGGTCTGTGCACCGACCACCCGACAACTCCATAGAACTATTGGCCGCAGTGGGGCCTTGTACCGCAAACACTGCAAGTTTTCTAAATAAACTTGACCGGGTGAAAACGCCGCACCCTCGTTTTCGGAGGATTCCCCTTCCTCGGAGGAGACGATCCTCCTCGTGTTACGGATTTTCCGTCCGGTCTTCCTCGGGGGTGCAAACGCGGATGGTGCGTGTCCGGACTTCGGGTCCGAGTCCGAGGTCCCGGTACCCCTCCTTTCGGCCGGACGTCGAACGGCCTTCTTCCCGCCCTTTGTGGGTGGTTGAGGAACGGAGGCGGCGAGCTCGGCTGCGGCTTTCGCAAAGTCCGCGTCATCGCGGCTCTCCCCCTCGCCGCAGCCCTCGGCTGCTGTTTGCACAGCGAC
Organism: Raillietiella orientalis; assembly: GCA_036172245.1. NCBI lineage: Eukaryota > Metazoa > Arthropoda > Ichthyostraca > Raillietiellida > Raillietiellidae > Raillietiella > Raillietiella orientalis. Next base: position 7,398,894 of record JAYWIR010000003.1, on the reverse strand, counting down.
GGGGCTGTCAGCGTTGTTGCACACGGCAACGACCTGTTTGCTCGGCACTTCGGCGTCCGTAAGACGCTCCAGTGCGATCGTGCATTTTTTCAGTCTCTGCTTTTTCGCGGGTTTCGCGTTTTTGCAGGGACTTTATTCTTCTTTTTCAAGTTCTCTTTTTTATAGCTGACCTTTTGCCAGTCCGGCTCTTCTCCTTCCACCCCGGTTGCCTGCGTTTCCGCAGACGGGGTGCTCGGCACGGCCTTTTCGGCTGGCTCCTGTTTTTCGGACGTTGGCCTGGGCTTGCCAGGCTTCTTTTTATTCGCGTTCGTGCCACTCGCGGCAGCAGTCAGCGCGCGCGGAGTCTTTTTCGGGCACATTTCTTCCGTGTGCCCCGTTGCCTCGCACTTGCGGCAGGTGATGTTGGAGCAACGTTTCTTCACGTGTCCCGTAGCATCACAGAACGCGCAGTATTTGTGTTTACCCAGATGCCAGATGTCGACAGTATCTCCGCCGACAACCAGTTTGTGGGGAATACCAACGTGCTTGGCAACCGTGATGCGCGCAGCGGCGAGCCCGCATAGAAGTCCGTCATAAGTAAGGAGTCTGTTGGGCTTCCCCCACAGTGCGTGCACGGTGGCGAATTTGCTCAATGCAGCCCTGAGGGCACTCGGGAGCATCCATAGGGTGATTCCGCGGAGGTGAACAGCTATTGAGTTGTCCACCGGGACAGGTAAGATCTGGCTGTCTTCGATCCTAACGGGGATTCGCAGCAGTCCTTGCGCCAACCATGCTTCTTTGCAGGTCAGCTCGAAATGCTGCCCCCGCTGCGGATGAAGACCCAACAGATCCTCCTTGTTAACATTCAAGTGGTGCAGCTCCTGCTCAAAGGAGCGCGCCACACGATCGTCGAACACCCGGCCTACCTTAAACAGCAGGCTGAGGCTGTAGCCATAGGCCTTGTAGGCCTAGGACTCGGCCATGGCCGCTGCATATGGCGCCACGACCATGGCGCTGTAGTCCCTCGCTAGCGGGAGAAATGAAGCTTTCAAGGCTAGTGCCTCACGTCCATGGGGACAAGTGACGTTCGACCGTCGCCCCCCCCACATTCACCAGTGGCGGGATCAGGCATTTCTGCCATCCTCCAACCACTGAATCACCGCCCTACATCAATGAACACAAACCGAGTCAGGAGCGCGTAAAAAACACGTCAGAACGAAAGCGCTGCTAGCGGAGCACTCCGGCATTGCTGGTATTGCACTGGGAAATCCCATGCAAGGCACGCCTCTATCACCAGACACGATGTAGTGTGCATGCCAATTCGGATCGGTGCTGCGAGAAGCAGACCTTCCCGTCCTCACGCATGGACTGAGTCCCTGGAACCCCTCTGGGATCGACTCTTTCACGAACCACGATAAGCGACCTGACGAACAATTTTCGAGGCCTTTCATGCGCGCCTCCCGGCGACGAGCCGCGTCCCAAGCAGTTTTCTGCTGCATATTTCGATTCGTGGGAGCCTGCAACGCGCAAAGAAAAGGAAAGATGACAGGGACGCCATCAACTGGGAGGTAACATTATTGAATAACGCCTCCAGTTGGTCCCACCTAAGAGATCAGGCTAAAGAATTTGTCGGCATCCTCGACAGGATGCAGAGGACGCCTCACGTGGAAATGATTTATGGGCTGCTTCCCTGCTTCTCCCTCAGCACCAGATAATCTCTTTTCTCCTGTGTGGGTTCATTTTATTTGTTTCTCCGTCGACGCGGAAACGGACATTGGCGATCCACAAACCGGTCAACACAAGATCTCTCACTTGGCAGGACCAAGTGATCCTAAAGATATTTTCAAATTGGGAAGAATTTTATTATGACATCAATGATGGATGCCCCCACAAAGCAGGAAGAAAAACTTCAAGGCGGTAGAAAAGAGCGGAGAGCACGATAGGAAAACGACACGATAACAAATGAATGAGGCTTCCGTACGGGCGATTGGACAGGGGAAATCGGCTATTGAGGAGGGTCCTCAACTTGCTGTCTGGGTGTCAAGAACATCATCATTAATGGAGCTGGTGGTTGCATGGGGCCAAATTACTCACCCTACGAAAGAAGCGAATGGAAAAGTGAATGGATAGCTTATCGTTGAGGGCTGTTCTCAAGGAGTTCGAGACAGTCTCAATAATGCGGAAGAAGAAAGAAGCTGCTGAAGACGAGGTGGGCGGCAGTGCATGTCTAAAGAACAAGCGCACCAAAAGGAATCTGAGGGTGCCCATCGGATTACCGAAGATGGCGATAGAATGGTCTCAAATATGCAGAAAAGGAGCGCAAATTCGTGTAGGTACAGAAAGGACCAAACCCCCACACCTGTCGCGATTCGGAACTTGCCTGGACGAAATCCACCCGCGGGTACTCCATGAAGGACATTCTGCAACGTGAGGAAAACCAAATGCTGCTGTTTATGGTAAAGCGGATAGTCGTTGGTAGTCACCGCGAACAGCGCAAGGTCATGTAAGCGAATCTCATCGGGCTCTGAACGACATGGAAGGCGGCAGCTCCCTTCCAGAGAAAGGCCGTCAGTTGCGAGGTTACAGACGACAGGGTTGGTTGGATTGACTCTCGCCTTCCACGCTGACAGGCAACGAAGGATTCCGTGATTAAGGAAATACAGAAAAGGCGAGGGATGTCCTTCTGGATGAGTACCAGTGTCGTGGCCGCACAACTTTTCCTTGTCTCTTCACTTCACCGAGGTCAATTCGGCGTCGTGCTGTCGAACATTTTGGAGAACGACAGATGCTTCCTCGTTCCAAGAGTGAGTCCGGTGCCTTCCTCAGATACGCACAGATCGCAGAGAGTTTTCTTCCTGTCTTTAAAGGAAGGGGCGACGGGTAGTCTTCAGCTGGCGACGACCCCATGTTCTTAGTCTTAGCTCTGTAGCCGACCTCACTTCGGGTCAACATGCGAGCCTTGCCGGACGCGTTCAGGCCTCAGCCTGGCAAAAGATGAACCCTTTCTACCGTTGGAGCGATTGAAGTCAGGACGAAGGTTGAAGGACTGATTCTCATCTCAAACTTCTCCGTATACACGGATCTCGCTACAGACAAGAAAAAAAAGAAAATGCGACTCTGCCCTAAGCTGTTGTGGGTCAGATCGAAGAAATACAAGAAGAGCCGGAACAGAAGAGTGGTTAAGAGTGAGTGAAGTTTTTTGTGGCGCAGGAAGACCGCAAATTACCTGGAGAGATGAAGCCTCAGTTTCCTTGGTGAAAGTGAGGATTCTGCACAAGGGAATCTGAAGGAGAGTGGGTCGACATCCGATGCTCTGGGAGCATTTGCGGTCGTGAAAGACACCAATCGAAATGCAAAAAGATCCTCAAATTAGCGCCATTACGAGCGGCGCAAACGCAAGGCAATCTGACAACACTGCGTGAGGCGGAGCACCAGCAGTTTGGCTATTTCCCCCGAAAACGCCATCTTTACTTCTCTTCGAAGCCTCCCTGCGCAATAGGCTGGGAATACTGCTTTCCGTTTTGAAGAAGAACGTGTAATTACGCGGTGTTACAAGTGTCTTCGTGTTGTCTACGGTAGACAGCAATGCGGATACAAAAGTGGAAACTTTTTGATCAACACGTTTACTTCACACGTCAGGTAAGGATCACAGGAAGCACAGGCAGGGAGGCGATCCCACATTGGTTGTTTCTTCCACGGGCGATCCTGATGTAGCCTTTTTCGCCCCAATGTGTGCCCCAGGAATTCCTCACTGTCCAGTAGTCTTCTCCTCTGTCGGACACTCCGTACCCCACAAGAAGGCCGTTATGTACTCCTGCTTTGCCGCAAGTATCCTCGTAGTACACTCCTAGGAATTGTGGAAGAGACCGTACAGCACAAGGAATGCGCACGTAAGCAGTCGTACCTGAAGAGTAAAACCTGAAGGAGTCGTGGCTGCCATCGAAAGACACAGAAATCGGTCCTTTAGTGTAAAGAGATTGTTGCAGCAGATATTCATTCCCTGCTGTCAGATACAGGTACGAGTTAATCCAGACTCCGATGTGGTCCACAGAAAAATTGCAGTGTGATTTCTGAAATCATAGCGAACTCTACCACCTTGCTCAGTGTGGATACGCGAGGCACCAACGTAATTTTTGTACGGATAATACGCGTCCGTGTCGACTCCTTTCAATGTGGTTGCACACTGAAATGCGAAAAAGGACAACGCCGATTGCAAGCAGTTGTCGGAAACTGAACAACAGTCGATGATGTTTGCTCGCTCAGTACTACCAATTTCTGTTTGCTCACGCATGAAGCACTTTCCAGGGCAGCAACCTAAGGTATCATCATTCGAGCATAACGCTGCTTCTGAAGAGTCCAGAAGTGTTACCGCGCTGAAGGCCCAATCGTAGCTGCAAAATCCTTGGTCCTTCACTGCAGCCACGCAATTTTTATCTCTCCAATCAAAAGTGTTTGGAAATATATCAGAGGATACAGGAATCGCGGCCCGGGGAAGAGAGGGAGGAGTTCCATTCCATTCGTTCAGTCCTCTGTTCCACTCCCAGGCTTCCTGGAGAACGAAAAGAAGTGCAAACGAATTCGGAGGAGCTTCCGATACTCTTCCGTGAAGCTGACAGCATTGCTCGCTAAAGGAATCTGCATCTTAGAAGCATGAGGACAATTCTGAGGGAGGGCACTTGGGACAGGCACTTTCCTGGAGTGGCAGTTGCTAGGAAATAGTGAAGAACGGTGATTTCCTATGGAGCCCAACACCCGAACACCCAAACACTTCCCGTGCGTGGCGAGAGAACGGGCGGGCCAGAGTGCAGCTCGCAACACTTGCCCAGAAGGCATTCGCGAGAGGATGCAGTTGATGGCACTCACCGTGTCGGCGAACCGGTTCAGAGCCATCCTGAAGCTGGTCTCATTTCTCTCGGACTTTGCGTTGTGTTCCTCCACCATTCGCTTGTTCTTCAGGTAGACGGAAAGGCGGTGCCTCTCTTCTCCCGTGCTCGCGTACTTCTTGCCGTGCACATGCTGCAAGGGAACGGAGGCAGTGTAAGAAATTTGCAGGTCAACGGTGCGTGGTTCATGAGGAAGCACTCGCCGAAGAGGGAGACATGAAGTCTGCAAGGCTGGTCGTGAGGTTGCTTTGAAGCGGACGAGGAGGTACCAGCTGTGACCTAGGGAGCCGAAGTACGGGAGCAGCGTGACAGCGTACGTAGCGAAACTTTCGTCTCACGCTCGGACTTGTGCACCATGTGGATGAAAGCGGAACATGCTCGGAGGCATCAGAGCCACGGTAGCTTCCAGCTGTCAGAAAGCTGCTGGTTGCATGCGAACGGACTGTGCTCGCACGCTGAAGCAATTCGGAATGGTGGAACTGCATGCACATCGGATGGAGTGTTGCCATGGGAGAGACGTGAATGCGCGTGTAACGCCTAAACTTGATGGCAAGGGAAACGTGCAAAAGTAAAAACCCTGCCACTCCCCCCAGGGCTCGAGATCTGATTCAGCCACCAACTTTCTTTCCTTCTAGTTCTTCTCGATTTAAGCTCCAGCCGAAGGGAATCTGAGGTTCGCCGCGGGGACCCGGCGATTCCGACTGGCATCCGGAACTCACCTTGAACTTTGCCCATTCCTGGTTGAGAGGAGTGGCCAATGCAAGCAGCATGTGCAACTGTAAAAGCAAAAGGACAAGCATGTCCATCTTGTTGAAAGGGAACTCACGTGCACACTATAGGGCCTGCAAGGCGTGCGTGAACTGCACTATATTGAGAGAGTGGAATGCTGGTCCCTTCCTGATTGCTTTTTATGGAAAGTCGTTGTATCTACGAGATTGGTCCTTATCTGTTTCTGTTTCGGCGCGTTTCCGATGGGAAAGTTCTCTGTCATGCTGAAACTCCGGGACGCAGTTCTCACGAGAATCAGTTCCACGAATGGCATCTGTCGGTTTCGCAGATGCTGCACCTCCGTGCAGTTTTCGTAGCCTTGCTTTCGTGATGCGTCTGCACCTTTCGTGGAGCTTCAGTCCTTCAGGTCTTCCACCTTCAGTCCTGCACTTTCAAACAGAACGCCAGTGCGATAACTTTTCTTAGAACTCGGGTCATTCATTTGCTGGACTCTCAATTGGCTCACATCCATCGTGCTGGCCAACATAAGATTCAGTTGGAGATGGAGTTTCCGTGTCCTCGCGTGGATGCATACGCCGTTTTTCATGCGTGCTTCTGATTTCCTTGTTTACGTTGTGTTTGGTGCAATGTGCATACGGTGTCCACGTAGGACACGTATCACGCAGACGGCTCTGGATGTGGAAGTGTCTCCGAAGGACCACACTGCTATCTCAGAGAAGAAGTTCCAAAGTACCAAGCAAGCGCTTGAACTGAATTTTGGTAGAGACGTTTTCTCGGATGGGAAGAACGCTTGGCTGAAAAATGGCAACACCAATGCGTTTCCTCAAAAGGAGTGGAAAAGAGTTAAAGCAGCAAACGCACTCTTCGTATTTTTTCTTCGAGAGGCATTCGCTGCTTCGAAACCGTTGCTTTGCACTGTTTTACGTGTACATTCTAAGGATTATATTATTTCATTTAAGATTTTTGGCCCGGATCAAAATAAAATTTCCATTCTACAATCTTTAGGATCGAGTTCCAGTTGCTCCCTTCAGTCTAGGGGCCTCCAAACAGTGTTTGGAGGATGCCCGCGCACTGGCTTGGGCTCCTGGAGGCGGCTTTGCATCTTCGCCATAAGTGAGTTCGCGGACTGGGACGATCTGAAAAAATCGGTGCGCGAGTTCTACTACCGGTTTCCTTGCACCAACTCCGAAGGGACTTCGGAGTGCCAGTAACCAACAGCAGAGTTTCCCGGTCCAGTCAATCCTTTTCCAGGTATGCGGGCGTTTGTCGACTATCCGAGAACAAGGCCAGCGCCGAGCGCCAGGTCTGGCAGTCTGGAGCGGCTGGACCGGGGATGCTCGGCGCCAGCCGACCTGCGACGGATAGTCAGGCCCTATTACTCTTCGTTGTATGCAGAGGCGTTGATGGAACCCCGTCTCTTCGAGCTGCTTCTGCCGGTTGATGCACCTGCTCTCGACGAGGAGGAACGCGCGCGTCTCGATGGGTCCTTCACGCCAGAGGAAATCTCTTCGTCCATCGTGGGGCTCAAGAGTCGAAAGGCTCCAGGCGAAGATGGACTCCCCGCGCAGTTTTTGCAGTGCTTAGCGGCGGATTTTATGTCCCTAGTGCTTAGCCTCTCTTCGCTAATGCGAGACGCGGGAGATGTGTCCACCTCGTTTCTCTCGGCCAAGGTGCGTCTCCTGGCGAAAGGCGAATATCTGCGCCAACTGAGCAATTGGCGTCCTATCAGATTAGTGAATTCGGACTCCACATTATTCTCGAATCTTTGGATGGCGCGGATTAGGAGGATCGCAGAGTGTGTGGTAACACTGTAGCATACCTAAGCTGTTCTCTGGCGGTCCATGGACGCGAACCTTTTCTTCATCCGCACATGGATGCAATTGCAGCTTCACGTCTCGTTGGATCGTCGAGTCGCTCACAGACGCTTCTATTGCTCACAGCCGGAGGCTCGGGCCGCAAAAAGAATCGCCTGGAGCCTTGGCGGTTGGAGTCGATTTGCGCAAAGCGTGCGACTGCGTGATCCAAAAGCTTCTCGAGCTCCTGGAACGTCCTGGACACATGGCGGCTTTGCTGGCGTACTTGCGCGCCTACTAACGCCACGCGATATCGTCCTTTGGTGTCAGTGGCTGTCACGTGTACGGTATGCCGGCACGACGGGGCGTTAGGCAGGCGATAGCTTAAGCCCATTGCTCTTCAGCATCTACTTTCAGTTGGTTTTACGTGCTCTTTACAGGCTGGCGCTCGCCAACCGACCGAGCTCCTGTCCAGGTGCGCCAGAAGTGACAGCCTATGCTGACGACCTGCTTCTCCTGTTGCCCATGTCTATACTGGCGGCGTCCCTTAAAGGTTTCCTTGAGTTGATCCGTTGCGGAGCGTGCGTGAGCGTCAACAGGAGCAAGTGCATGGTCGTCCCGGTGGGAGCGACGTGGGAGGGACAGACCGACTGGATACGCCTCGGATCCCCATGAGCAGTGATTTGCGTACCTTGGCGTTCCGTTGGGCAAATTGTGTCCAGCAGAAGCGTGGTCGGACTGCCTTTGGTAGGCAGTGCGTGGCCTTGGTCCGTTCCTCGGTGTCTTCGAGTTGGTCTTGCTGGAACGGGTCACCATATGGAACACATTCGTTGCCTCCCTCCTCCGCCCCTTGTTTTATGTTCACCCACCCTCCAGGAAGTCAGGATCCAGGCAAATCGCTTTTTACGCAAGACTTTTTGGGGCGCTGCAGGATCCCTGGTCAGACTTGAAGACTTGGGAACGTTGCGTTAAGATGCTGGCTTGGGCATCCTCGACATGAACATCATCAAGCTGCCGGTGCAGTTTCGTATGCTGCCGCTCTGTGCCAACCTGTAGTGTAGGCCGTGGTGCTTACCGCGTGCTTCCTACTTCGGCTCTGCATGGGCAGCAAGGGACTGCTTTCGTTGCTGGCCCACTTTCGGCACAGCAGGAAAGGGTTTGGCTTTTCGCTGAGATAGCTGTCCTCGCTGCTGGAAGCCGGAAGTTGGATTTCCTACCGTCCCTGAACGCTAATGCATGGTGGCAGGAATCTTTAGCATCGTGGGCCGCTTTCGAAGGAATGCACCTGGAAGATGTTCTCTTGAGTCATTCCCTGGACGACTTCATGCAGGACAAGAAGTCGGATCGTCTGGCCGCCACACCCCTCGCCGCAGCGTTGCCTCTCTTAGAGCAAATAATGAGAGTTTCCAGCCGTCGGAATGGGAGTACTGCACAATTGCAGGAGTGTCTAATCTAGTCGGCGGCTGGACGACAAGGCAGCTGGTGAAATCCGCCACTCCTAGGAATAGGGCGAAGGGTCTGCTTCGGTGGAGCGAACATTTAAGTGTGCCACCGAAGAGATAGTGGTTCCCCCGTTTGTTAAGACAGCTCCGAGTTCCCTTTGAAATGAAAACAAGATGTGCTGCTGTTCTTACATTGGGGTATCCATTGTAGCCAGCGGCGAAGCATCGTTTCCGGGGGAGCTGCTTTGCCAAACTGTTTTAGGTGCGGAGAGATCGAGTCTTTTCCGCACTTGCTGGAATGCGGTGACCTCCCTGAACTGCGCCGAAAGCTCATTTCGGCCATCATGCCACAGGGAGGCAGTACCATGGACGTGCTGCGACACTTCTTCAAAAAAAATGGACTCTCGGTAGGCGTGATCGTCGCAACCATATGTTGCATTCGCGCCACCTTCAAGGCACGCTACACCCTGCAGTCGTGAGCGCAGCGAAGGGAGGCCCACTGGCTTGCAGCTGAATCCAAGGAGAAGGCTGCAAGGTGGTCTCGCCTTTATGACGAGCTGAGGGAGGATATCGCAGGCATCCATCGCTAATACGCAGACGTTAAACAAGGGCGTACTCCTGTGACTCTTGTAACCTCTGGCCCACCCATGTCCGATCCCCGAACACTTCGTTGAATTTCCGTTGCTACTCTTCGTATGCTGGTGCGCTACGGAGAGAATCCAAAGAACGTTTTCCCTTCCCACCTCACGTTATGTTTTTATATGTGTCTTTTTTTTCATTATATTCCCAGATTTCTCACACCGTTCTGCACGATGTTATACCGGCCTGCGTTCCAGGTGAATTCTTCCTCACTTTTGTCCAGTCGCCAGCCGGAAACTGCGTACCCAACTTGTTTCTTTTCTGTAATCTCTATGCTTACACGGAATAAACGCACCAGCGTAACCGGGCGAGAATTCTTCATTGCGAATGCGTGCCCCCGCGTACAAACAAGAGGTCGCGTGTGCCACAACTTCAAGCTGAAGAGGCGCCAGCAAGTCTGTAATACTACGACCCTTTGATTTGGGTGCATGGACCAACTATGGAGCGAAAGGGAAGGATGAGAGTCCACGTGCCTATCGGAGCAACTTTGCGTATTTGTGTGGGCGCGGCAGTCGGATTTCCACCATACGCGTCTGGCAAAGACTGTCGACTTTCCGCGTTTTGCCGAAGGCGGATGGCGACGTGCTGTCAGGAAAACGTATGTCGCACTGGCGACAACCAACTTGCACCGTGTTCTTTTTTTACGGGCATCGCACACGAAACTCGAATGTCCAGCACGAGCGCGGCTTCCCTGCATCAGTTCACTTCAATTGGATCTTCCGTCTTCCTATTCTTCCACTGTCCACAGCATCCTTCCTTTTTGAGTACGAAACCCTTTTCCTCAGCTTCCTTTGTTCGCTCGAATTCTTCGTTACTTACTCTGTCGAACCTCTCCATCTCTGTCTCACGCTGCCATTGCTGGCCATGAGAGACAGCGATGCTTGCAGGGCTAATTTCGCATCCCATGGGGTCAACTCTTGCTCGTTGCTTCATTCCTTACTCTGGAAACGTCGCCCATCTTTTCTCTGGTGATGGGTGCTACGCTTTCTCTTCTCGCGGTTGTGCAGCGTGCGCGAAGGGTGAGCAAAGCATCAGCACGAAATGCATGCGGGTGATCCAAGCGCGTGCATACCTGTTCGACCACGCACCCCCGATTCGCGCACCCTACTACTCTACAGTCGGAATGTTAGCGTCCTTGTTTGACCACTTTGAGTGGTCGCGTGTCCACACGCCGCTAAAAGTGTCTGCTGGAGGCAATACTAGGTCCGAGAAAGGAAATGGCGCTGCCTTTGGTGTCTTTGGGATTGTGCAATGACATTTTGAATTTTCGGCCCTGATGATCACAACCGGGAGGCTTTATCTCCCCCATTACCTGATAGAGGATTACCGTTCGAGCACAAGTGTGCAGCTGACGTATTGAGAGACCTTCCGAATGAAGAAGAGAAGTTCTTTCAGAAGAAGACGATGTCAGCAGGAATTCAAGGAGTGGTTGCCCCGGTGTGCCATTGCAGAATCGATTACTCGATCGTTTCTGACGCAAAGGTTGCTGCCACTGAATGCGTTCTCCAATTCCTTGAGTGAGAAGGAATCAACCTGAAGTCTCGCGGGAATCCGTGGAAGTCTGCCGACAAGAAGAGGCAACTGAGTTGCTGCACGTGAGAGGAAAATCGGAGACAGCCCGTCGGTCTCTCTTGATGACGGATGTCGCCCTTCAGAGATTTCCTCCCGTTATTGAGAGAAACGACGGGAACGAAGGCGTGTCTTTTTGTTACGTCCGCTGTTTCGAAAGTGTCTTATCTGAACAGACAGTGAGATGATTTCTGCATTCCTGCATAGTCATTTGTGCCTTCGATACAGAAGCGGTCCGTTCGATCTTTCCATCGGAAGGGCACTTTGACGTTTTTTGTCTCCTGACGGCATCTTGATCCGCCGCTCTTGTGACCAGGTCACGCTGGGTCATTAGTTTCGTTCAAAGTGAACACGCGGAGAGTATTCTTCCGGATTTTGTACCTGCCATGGTGAGTATTTGGAGAATCAGGATTGCCATTATGCGCACCAGCTAATTGGTTCACTTCGTGTTTCTCACCATGACGACAAATACCACGAAGTTCAAGTTGTGGATGTTTTATTGGGGAGAAAAATGTCCTTGGAAGTTTTCGAGGGTCTGCGGGTAAAAAAGGGATCGGATGATCCCACTCTTCCGAGTAATCTTCGTACCGATTCAGGCTGTTCTCCATTGTGCGCCGGCGCAAATCGTAGTTCAGTGGGTAGACATTCAAAAAGTGTAGCTGGTAAGATAAATAATAAAAGATGTAAGGCTACAGAGAAACTGTCTTGTCAGTAGTAGAAAGAAGGTCTCTAGCGGTGACTAGAGGAATGAAGTAGTCACTGACAGGTTACGACAAAATGATTTTTGTGCTTGAAGATCAGTGCATTTCGTCACACAAACTAGACACTTCGTAAGTGTCGTAAAATGGTTGACTTGGTCTCCTGCAATTGCTGAAGAGGACTGGAAAAGCATCCATCGACGACCACTTGGCAGAGTGGTACAGACTTCCACGTATACTTGTGAGCGCATTTCGTTACCGTTGGGCATCCCTTTTATCTGTCGCATATGACTCAACACTCCCTGAAAATTTTTTTTTTTCATTCGAAGTCGCACATAGTATTTTTTTTTTTTTCACTCTCACTCTGCTGTGTTGTCATTTTCCCTCTCTCCTCCTGCTCGCCCTTTTGTCTGAGGATTATGTGCTGCAAGGCGCCCGTGAGGGCCTCCATTGACAGCAGGCATAGAATTTCTTCGGAGGAAAACATCATTTGCATCCCACTCAAGTCTCTGACACAGGCTGTGGTTCTTGTGCGAGTTGACTCTTGTATGTCGTACCTTACGATTCATCTCTTTCAATCCCTCATACGTTTCTTCTTTGCGTTAATTTTGCCACACGATTTTCAGAGGCATCGATAAGGCCGGTGGCATTCTGTTTGCTGATTTCCCACCTTTTCCTCGCTATCAGCTGTCAGCGCTTCCTCACCTTTCCGAAACTGGCTGGATCCTCGTTTTTGTTGTCCAGGTTTGCGTTCTCCTTTTTTGGGCAAATCGGTTCCGACGTCGCTGCTTTGCTTTTCCTCTTCGCAACCTCCCCCATCTGAAAAAGATATGTTATGAAATCTCACGTGTTATTCTTTTTGAGCATGACCCGCAAGGAGGAGTGTGTCTAAAGATTCCGCGCCCGCTTTGGCGGCAATATGAACGCGTTTTCTGCGCATGGTACCCTGCGCTGCGGGTTCGAATCCCTCCTGGGCAAGGACTGCCACCGAAAAATGGGTGCGCTGCGGGCTTCTTCCGAGTTTCCCCCTCAGGATGACGCTGGCTGGTCTCTCAGCTTCCAGTGTGGCACTGTTGGAAGCCGGAAACTCCAGGATGCTCTTCTACTGACTGACCGGGATCGGAAATCGGCTCTCCGTGTTTTTCCCAAGAACAAAATAAGGTCTGGGTACCCAAACGCTTTTGAAAATGGAGCTGGTTGATATCCCTTTTAGGGGTTTGCTCTGCAAAGTGCAAGGAGCGCTCAGCTCGCTTCTGGAGGTGCCTTTCAGATGAACTGGGTTCGCACCCCGTCTTGGTTCTCTTCAAGGGAGCAATATGGGGCAAACCCTTTCCGAGTTTTCTCTGGAGAAGAAATGAGTAGTGGCTAACCTTGAAAGACTTTTAGAAAGAGAATGAGGGAGAGGTTCCTTTCGAATTCCCACCGGAGACAACCAGGGCGGGAGTTTCCTTCGCGTTCCCTGCCAACCTTAAGAAAAACAGACTCCTTTTTACGAAACCATTCTGGATTTATGGAATGCTTTTTCATGAGTTTCTCCCTAACTTGAAGGAGTTACTACACGCGCCCTCAGGTGTCGTGGACAGCGTCAAAAGGCTTCGAGAACCGTCAGGCCAACGGTTCTTCTAAACTTTGGGAACCAAAACCTAGCTCCTGCAAAAAAAAGCTGGGAAACAGAATACCCCGGAAGGATTTCCATCATCCTCTCGGACGGTCGCATTGTTTGCTTGTCTGGTGGGTGTTTATTTGATTGATCCGCAAGGGAGAAGCTGTGGACACTAGGTGGTGGCGGAGGCAGCAATGCCTGACACCATCACCAAGGAAGGCCAGGAGGCGATGTCCGAATCGTCCTCCAAGGCTGTCGAAGTGGAGGCAACCGAATCTCCTTTCACGAGAGCAAGGACTGGAGATGCCATGGCTGCGGCTCCGTCGCCTACATCCATGGCAGACCTACATTTTGGAAGGCGCCAACGCGCCCCTCTTGTATGAGATAGGCAACCTTTATTCCACCATTTCGAAGGAGCTGCGCTCTCTCAGTATTCAAAGGGAGCAGCTTCACGCCCTCATCGCACGCAGCGGCGTTCAGTTCCTTGGAGTGATCTGCAAGGAGAGAGGTCCAGCTCAGTGACCGTTGAGAACCCCCGTTGTAAAGGGCGACATAGGGCTGCTCCTAATCACGGTGAAACTCTCAATAGTTAAACACCCAGGTGCGCCGAAGCGTTCATTTAAATAACAAACATATGTAGGGCCATCGGCCCTAGAGCGTCTGAAAGAGTTCGGCACCTGCCGAGTATCCTAAACGCAGTCCGGTGAGGTTAAACTCGGCAGCAGAGGGAGAAAGAACAAACAAACAGAAAATTAAAATGAAACACTATTTACAAAAAAAGAACAGGGATGTCAGGGAAAGAATCACATTGCGCTGGAGGCCGTCCTCCACGTCCTTTGCAGGATGCCGGCAAGTTCCATCTGCGTATGTCCCAGATGGGGCTATCTGGCTGCCGTCCTCAGGAAGAGCAAGGCGAAGAAGATCGCGTTTGTATCGCGCCGTCCTTCTCTCACGCAAATGTGGGATTGTGGAGTCCTGGACTCCAGGACTCCACAATCCCACAATGGCGGCAAAGGGCTGCAAGGTCTGCGGCAGGCGAGAGGAAATCGCGCACAAAGAGGCGCCTGAACATATCTCTGGGAGCGTCCACCGGTTCACCTACGGGCGTTGCGAAATGCAACCACAAGGGCCGGAGGGTGACACAGTCAATAAGCAGATGTGGGAGGGATTCCCGTTCCCCGCACCTGATGCAGTTTGGCTCCACAGCCCCCCTCGTCCACAGAGAACAACGGGCGTTGCTGGGAAGACCCCAATGCAACAGCAGAAAAGCCGATTCCTGCTAAATTAGGGAAAGAACCCAGTCTTTCTTCAGCGCTGGGGGTTCACTCGGGGTCTTCCTGTGGGATTCTCAGCAGCTCGCCCCAACGAAATAGAAACTTCGGTGGGACACTTCGAGTCTCAGCATCCATAAGATGAACCGTGGTCCGACCACCTAGTTTCTTCTCTCTTCTCGAGATTTCAATAGTAACCTCCCATATGGACGTATGACCAATGACCAGTTGTTCCCTGGGGGAAGACAGGTCAGTGGCTATGGCGGTCCGTCATTTCTGTCCACCAACGCGAGTTGTGCTGCACTATGACGTTAAACAGCGAGTGAAATAAAAGTGCATCAGTCGCAGTTGCAACTCCGCGCAGCCTTCATTGTTCAGGACCCATGTGCGAACGGTTTCCTGTAGCCAGGTACCACCGTTGAGGGCCTGGGTGGAGATTCAGATCATCATCCTGGTCAGCTTGACCAATATTCGGAGTTCCAGTACGCCACGCAACAGGTTGCCATGGAGGCGCCGCGTGACCCTACGTGGAGACCGCATGCACATCGCACCAAACACAACGTAACCAAGGAAATCAGAAGCACGCATGAGAAACGCCGTATGCACTCACGCGAGGACACGGAAACTCCATCTCCAACTGAATCTGATGTTGGCCAGCACGTTGGATGTGAGCCAATTGAGAGTCCAGGAAATGAATGACCCGAGGTCTAAGAAAAGTTATCCGGGGACGTTCTGCTTGAAAGTGCAGGACTGAAGGTGGAAGACCTGAAGGACTGAAGCTCCACGAAAGGTGAAGACGAATCACGAAAGCAAGGCTACGAAAAATGCACGGAGGTGCAGCATCTGCGAAACCGAAAGATGCCATTCGTGGAACTGATTCTCGTGAGAACTGCGTCCCGGAGTTTCTGCATGACAGAGAACTTTCCCATCGGAAACATAAAGAAACAGAAACAGATAAGGACCAATCTCGTAGATACAACGAATTTCCATAAAAAGCAATCAGGAAGGGACCAGGATTCCACTCTCTCAATATAGTGCAGTTCACGCACGCGTTGCAGGCCCTACAGTGTGCAAGGGAGTTCCCTTTAAACAAGATGGACAAGCTTGTCCTTTTGCTTCTTCAGATGCACATGCTGCTTGCATTGGCCACTCCTCTTAACCAGGAATGGGCAAACTTCAAGGTGAGTTCCGGATGCCAGTCGGAATCACCGTGTCCCCACGGCGAACCGCAGATTCGCTTCGGCTGCAGCTTAACTCGGGAAGAACTAGAAGGAAAGAAAGTTGGTGGCTGAATCAGATCTTGAGCCCTGGGGGAAGTGGCAGGGTTTTTACTTTTGCACGTTTCCCTTGCCATCAAGTTTAGGCGTTACACGCGCATTCACGTCTCTCCCATGGCAACACTCCATCCGATGTGCATGCAGTTCCACCATTCCGAATGGCTTCAGCGTGCGAGCACAGTCCGTTTCCATGCAACCAGCAGCTTTCTTACAGCTGGAAGCTACCGTGGCTCTTATGCCTCCGAGCATGTTCCGCTTCCATCCACATGGTGCACAAGTCCGAGCGTGAGACGAAAGTTTCCCTACGTACGCTGTCACGCTGCTCCCGTACTGCGAATTCCTAGGTCACAGCTGGCACCTCCTCGTCCGCTCCAAAGCAGCCTCATGACCAGGCCCGCAGACTTCATGTCTCCCTCTTCGGCGACTGCTTCCCCATGAACCACGCACCGTTGACCTGCAAATTTCTTACACTGCCTCCGTTCCCTTGCAGCATGTGCACGGCAAGAAGTACGCGAGCACGGGAGAAGAGAGGCACCGCCTTTCCGTCTACCTGAAGAACAAGCGAATGGTGGAGGAACACAACGCAAAGTACGAGAGAAACCAGACCAGCTTCAGGATGGCTCTGAACCGGTTCGCCGACACGGTGAGTGCCAACAAGTGCATCCTCTCGCGAATGCCTTCCGGGCAAGTGTGGCGAGCTGCACTCTGGCCCGCCCGTTCTCTCGCCACGCACGGGAAGTGTTTTGGGTTTCGGGTGTTGGGCTCCATAGGAAATCACCGTTCTTCACTATTTCCTAGCAACTGCCACTCCAGGAAAGTGCCTGTCCCAAGTGCCCTCCCTCAAAATTGTCCTCATGCTTCTAAGATGCAGATTCCTTTAGCGAGCAATGCTGTCAGCTTCACGGAAGGGTATCGGAAGCTCCTCCGAATTTGTTTGCACTTCTTTTCGTTCTCCAGGAAGCCTGGGAGTGGGCCTGTACTGAATGAATGGAAAGTACTGAATGAATGGAAAGGAGCTCTTCCCTCTCTTCCCCGGTCCCCGATTCCTGTATTTTCCAATCCACTTCCAAACACCTTCGATTGGAGAGATAAAAATTGCGTGGCCCCAGTGAAGGACCAAGGATTTTGCAGCTACGATTGGGCCTTCAGCGCGGTAACACTTCTGCACTTTTCAGAAGCAGCGTTATGCTCGAATGATGATACCTTAGGTTGCTGCCCTGGAAAGTGCTTCATGCGTGAGCAAACAGAAATTGGTAGTACTGAGCGAGCAAAACATCATCGACTGCTGTTCAGTTTCCGACAACTGCTTGCAATCGGCGTTGTCCTTTTTCGCATTTCAGTGTGCAACCACATTGAAAGGAGTCGACACGGACGCGTTTTATCCGTACAAAAATTACGTTGGTGCCTCGCGTATCCACACTGAGCAAGGTGGTAGAGTTCGCTATGATTTCAGAAATCACACTGCAATTTTTCTGTGGACCACATCGGAGTCTGGATTAACTCGTACCAGTATCTGACGGCAGGGTATGAAAATCTGCTGCAACAATCTCTTTACACTAAAGGACCGATTTCTGTTTCTTACGATGGCAGCCACGACTCCTTCAGGTTTTACTCTTCAGGTATGACTGCTTACCTGCTGGCTTCCTTGAGCTGTACAGTCTCTTTTGAAATTCCCAGGAGTGTACTACGAGGATAGTTGCGGCAAAGCAGGAGTGCATAACGGCCTTCTTGTGGAGTACGGAGTGTCCGACAGAGGAGAAGAGTACTGGACAGTGAGGCATTCCTGGGGCACACATTGGGGCGAAAAAGGCTACATCAGGATCGCCCGTGGAAGAAACAACCAATGCGGGATCGCCTCCCTGCCTGTGCTTCCTGTGATCCTTACCTGACGTGTGAAGTAAACGTTTTGATCAAAAAGTTTCCACTTTTGTATCCGCATTGCTGTCTACCGTAGACAACACGAAGACACTTGTAACACCGCGTAATTACACGTTCTTCTTCAAAACGGAAAGCAGTATTCCCAGCCTATTGCGCAGGGAGGCTTCGAAGAGAAGTAAAGATGGCGTTTTCGGGGGGAATTGCCAAACTGTTGGTGCTCCGCCACACGTAGTGTTGTCAGATTGCCTTGCGTTTGCGCCGCCCGTAATGGCGCTAATTTGAGGATCTTTTTGCATTTCGATTGGTGCCTTTCACGACAACAAATGCTCCCAGAGCATCGGATGTCGTCCGACTCTTCTTGTGATTCCCTTGTGCAGAATCCTCACTTTCACCAAGGAAGCTGAGGCTTCATCTCTCCAGGTAATGTGAGGTCTTCCTGCGCCCCAAAAAACTTCACTCACTCTTCACCACTCTTCTGTTCCGGCTCTTCTTGTATTTCTTCGATCTGACCCACAACAGCTTAGGGCAGAGTCGCATTTTCTTTTTTTTCTTGTCTGTAGCGAGATCCGTGTATACGGAGAAGTTTGAGATAAAAATCAGTCCTGCATCCTTCGTCCTGACTTCGATCGCTCCAACGGTAGACAGGGTTCATCTTTTGCCAGGCTGAGGCCTGAACGCGTCCGGCAAGGCTCGCATGTTGACCCGAAGTGAGGTCGGCTACAGAGCTAAGACTAAGAACATGGGGTCGTCGCCAGCGGAAGACTACCCGTCGCCCCTTCCTTTAAAGACAGGAAGTAAACTCTCTGCGATCTGTGCGTATCTGAGGAAGGCACCGGACTCACTCTTGGAACGAGGAAGCATCTGTCGTTCTCCAAAATGTTCGACAGCACGACGCCGAATTGACCTCGGTGAAGTGAAGAGACAAGGAAAAGTTGTGCGGCCACGACACTGGTACTCATCCAGAAGGACATCCCTCGCCTTTTCTGTATTTCCTTAATCACGGAATCCTTCGTTGCCTGTCAGCGTGGAAGGCGAGAGTCAATCCAACCAACCCTGTCGTCTGTAACCTCGCAACTGACGGCCTTTCTCTGGAAGGGAGCTGCCGCCTTCCATGTCGTTCAGAGCCCGATGAGATTCGCTTACATGACCTTGCGCTGTTCGCGGTGACTACCAACGACTATCCGCTTTACCATAAACAGCAGCATTTGGTTTTCCTCACGTTGCAGAATGTCCTTCATGGAGTACCCGCGGGTGGATTTCGTCCAGGCAAGTTCCGAATCGCGACAGGTGTGGGGGTTTGGTCCTTTCTGTACCTACACGAATTTGCGCTCCTTTTCTGCATATTTGAGACCATTCTATCGCCATCTTCGGTAATCCGATGGGCACCCTCAGATTCCTTTTGGTGCGCTTGTTCTTTAGACATGCACTGCCGCCCACCTCGTCTTCAGCAGCTTCTTTCTTCTTCCGCATTATTGAGACTGTCTCGAACTCCTTGAGAACAGCCCTCAACGATAAGCTATCCATTCACTTTTCCATTCGCTTCTTTCGTAGGGTGAGTAATTTGGCCCCATGCAACCACCAGCTCCATTAATGATGATGTTCTTGACACCCAGACAGCAAGTTGAGGACCCTCCTCAAGAGCCGATTTTTCTGTCCAATCGCCCGTACGGAAGCCTCATTTATTTGTTATCGTGTCGTTTTCCTATCGTGCTCTCCGCTCTTTTCTACCGCCTTGAAGTTTTTCTTCCTGCTTTGTGGGGGCATCCATCATTGATGTCATAATAAACTTCTTCCCAATTTGAAAATATCTTTAGGATCACTTGGTCCTGCCAAGTGAGAGATCTTGTGTTGACCGGTTTGTGGATCGCCAATGTCCGTTTCCGCGTCGACGGAGAAACAAATAAAATGAACCCACACAGGAGAAAAGAGATTATCTGGTGCTGAGGGAGAAGCAGGGAAGCAGCCCATAAATCATTTCCACGTGAGGCGTCCTCTGCATCCTGTCGAGGATGCCGACAAATTCTTTAGCCTGATCTCTTAGGTGGGACCAACTGGAGGCGTTATTCAATAATGTTACCTCCCAGTTGATGGCGTCCCTGTCATCTTTCCTTTTCTTTGCGCGTTGCAGGCTCCCACGAATCGAAATATGCAGCAGAAAACTGCTAGGGACGCGGCTCGTCGCCGGGAGGCGCGCATGAAAGGCCTCGAAAATTGTTCGTCAGGTCGCTTATCGTGGTTCGTGAAAGAGTCGATCCCAGAGGGGTTCCAGGGACTCAGTCCATGCGTGAGGACGGGAAAGTCTGCTTCTGGGCGCACCGATCCCAATTGGCATGCACACTACATCGTGTCTGGTGATAAAGGCGTGCCTTGCATGGGATTTCCCAGTGCAATACGAGCTATGCCGACCTCTGGCACTTTAGAGAGAGGAAGCCAGTTCTCAACGCGCAGTGGGCATTCCACCACCTCCGGAGGTATGGAGAGCAGCTCGCCCCACCATAGATGTCCTTTTGGCGGGACAATCGAGGACGCAGTATCCTCTGTCAATTGCCGACTTTTCCAGTAGTCCAGAGGTCGGTTTTGCAGTTTCGGTGGCGGACATTTACCACCTGATCGAAAGGTCGCTGACCCTTCAGTCTTTTAGGTTGGTCTGCACCGTGACAAGGGCGGTGAACGGTGCATACAGCAGGTGCCGTGGGCTGTACACAATCTCCTAGAGCAGCTGTGGAGCGTGCCTTCCTTTCTGGAGGCGGGTGTTTTTCGCCTCGCTCCAGCCGTGCGTCTTTTCGCACGCGGAAGCTGACTTCTGCACACATGCAGTGCAGTTCACGAGTGTGCAGGTAATCCAGGAGGTGTGGTTCTCCTGCACCAGAGCCACTCTTCGACGTAGCTGACAGCCACAAAGTGACAGAGTCGCTTGGTTTGCTACGAAAAGTGAAGAAAACCCTTGGCAGCCTCCTTCTTTTCTGTCCGGTAGGCGTGCAGGTGCGCATCACTGCGTACTCCACAGTCTGAATGCGAGGGTGTGTTCTTATCTGAAACAGACGTTCCAGCGTGTCGAACGAAGCGACGCCCAGTGGACCATCTCCAGGAGAAAAACAAGTTTTTGAAACGGGCTCGGAACCTCCCTGCATTCCATAGGGCTTTCGTTACGAGATCTTGGGTGCGTTTTCGAACGACTGGTAGGACGGGGCATGCAAATATCGGGACGTGAGGTAGCGTCGCCACGAAGGTGCTCCGTTACGCGGTCGGTGCCAGCAGGTGGAACCTGCCCTCTTGGTACAGATTGAGCGCTGACTGTCTCTCCTCATGACGGATGGACTAGGGTCCTGCGTCGCAAAAGTCATCAGCGGAGAGCGTCTGAATTTCTGGAGAGGCGACGTCCGCGGTGTGCTGCCTCTCGGTCCTCAAACCTTTCCCAAAACCTGGCAGGAGACGGTCGAGGAGGTACTGGCCCCTGCACTCTTGGGCTGTGTGCGTTAGGTTTTTCCCGTCCTCGAGCGTCTGTAGTTCGAAGCCGCACAGCGCTTAGCGAAGATGCTCCGCTGCTCCTGAAATGTTCAACCAGTCCCAAGGGCGGTTGTACGCTTGCGAGGCCCCCTGTCCTGCCGATGTATCTCGAGCCCACGCAGAATGTGGCGTGACAGCTCTGATCGTATTCTCCCTCAATTTCCACCCTGTGAGCACAGGTCGCAGTGGATGCCACGTGGTCGATTCTTTCGTCCACCTCGGCTTCTCTAGTCAACAAGCTGCTCGTGTGCGTTGCCGTGCAAATCTCGTCGACCAGATCGGATCGTCCGTTCGGTGCACCCGACAGCTGCCGACCGTTTAAGACTCAGCTATGTGTTGCGCTCTCCGCATGTCTGCTTTGTGCTGCCTATCGCGCTTCAGATCTTCGTTCAGCGTTGTTCGTTCTCCGCGCCTGTGGTAGCCGCTGGGCGTGTACACGATCGTGACGTCCTGCTGAATCGAGCGGGACTACTTGACCACAAGCTGTTTCAACTCAACCTTCCTCGTTGAACTATACGTTGCGCAGGGCGTTTCTGGGGGTTGGCTTCAGCAGGAAGGCCATTCCGCGGTAGGGGACGCAAGTGTCGTGCCATGGTAGCCAACCACCAGCGATCGTTTCGATTTTCTGGGCGTCTACTTCGGTGAACTTTTGCGTCTTTTGCGGAAGCGCCAGGTCGCGTGTGGCTCGCAGGTCTCGCCTCCTGCCCTCGTCCTTCTGCCCCCTTACGTTCCAACAAGCAGTGCGCTATCGGCAGAAAGAAGCCAGTCCACGCATCACTGTAGTGATGGTTGGAGCGGCGACTCCCGCCTTATGTACGGGCACCATGCTGCTTGTTTCCATATCGACGGAATGAGTCGTGGGCGGACGCATTCCGTCGATGGTTACTTCCTTATTTTCAAATTGCTGGATACTATCCAGCGTGGAGTGGCTCCTTATTGCGGACATCATCTCCTCGCTCCCCAAGGACATTCTTCCTGGGGGAGAATGCATCGTCTAGGGTTCCGGCATTTACGTTTCGCCGACAGCGTGAGGTGCTGCAAGAGGCATCTGATACCCGGTCTGCGAGTTGAAACGAATTCTCGGTTAAGGCCCTTCAGCTGCACCGATCACTTCCCACGGAAGATGTTGGTTCCAGGAGGCAGAAAAACGGTGACGACTACGCAGCGAAAGTTCGGCCAGGTAGCGTGCAAAAACTCTCTTGACGGAACAGAGTTTTGAAGACTGGCGGTGGCGCTCGCGTGCCGAGCTTGAACCCAACCTTTGGGATCTGGCCCTTTCCTCATCACAGCCTTCGTTCGTCAAGAGACAAGCGCTTACTCGTGTTGCAGCATCCAGAATGATGGCCTTGAAAGTGCAGGCGCAGGTAGTGCCACTTGATCAAAATGCTCCAGAGAGAGACTGGAGAATGCGATAGCAGGCTGGACGGATGTCAGCCGATCCAATGTGTCGTTACCGAAAAGACAATTATGTTCCACGTCACTCCGACTCCAGTTCTCGCAGGCTACTTATGACTCGCGCCTTTGGTCATCTTCCACATTGCCGGGATCCGGCGCGAACTTCAACTTCTCGTCTCTGTCGAGCAGCGTCGTAGTGGAGATGCAGAGAAGTGCAGAATCCTGGGTCCCCTTCTTCGCAGAATTAAAATTTTCGCTTCTCTAGGGGATGAAGCCGTTCATTAAAGGGTTTGAAGACAGCGAGGAATCGGACTGAAAGAGATCTGAGGTAAGTGCAATCCCTCCCTGATGAAAAAGATCTCTCGTCCTCCAAACCAGTAGCAGTCCGGGACATGCCTCTCCCTAGACGAGAGATGCCGGCAAACACCGCATGGAGAAAAACCGTGGAATGCCAGTAAATCCTACTGATTCCAGCAGAATAAAAGCGAATCACTCATGATAGACACGGAGGACGGCACCTGATCTGCCAGGAAAATTCTCCGGCCGTTGAGATCAGTGCACAGAATCTTCTTCTCCTTTGAGTTTACAGTTACCAGGGAGAAATCTCAAAATACTATACTTATGCGAAGGTACTCCTCCTCGGAGCAGGGCACACAAGTTAAATGGACTTGTAAATCATGCAGAACTTCCGAATGAACCACATGTAAACTAGGCAATGCCTGCAGCAAGAATTGATGCTGCGGCTGATAGTCGGCGAAAGAAAGCCCATTCGCGCGGCTCCACGCAGAAAGGTTTCACGTTGCACACTGAACAAAGAGTTAAAAACCATCACCCAGATCATTGACTGCGAACGTCAAAGAAGCAGCTCAGTCGGTTCTTACCTGCCCTTCCTCACAATGCCTCAAAGACACACACATACACTTGGCCATGATTACCAGAGGACCAGCGTATCGGCGGAAGACTCACACTCGCGTTCCTTGTAGGGACTGCCAGCAAGCATAACAGCGGTCGCTCAAAGTCCACGGATTCCTCAGATGCAAGCAAGAAAAGCACAGCAACACACCCACCGTTTCCAGAAGTAACCTCCAACGCAAATACAGTGTCAAGATTCAACGCGCAAACGGGAACATTTTATCGGAACAAAAGAAGAGCGATGGGAACCAGGAAGTATATGGGAGCGAGAACGGAGCAAAATCCTCCATCATACAGAGGCAAATAGGAGTCAAAGCATCGCCTTCAGCAACTTCAATGGCAGCTGCTCCCTCATAGCGACAGCCATGGATAGGAGTTCATGGAGTATTCCCGCACAAGCGAACCGACCAAGTTTGGGGGGAAGTACAAAATTAAGTGGTCTCAGAGGACATTCAGCATGGTTTCAGGAAACCACCAATGCTGATACAAAAAAAAGGTAATCCCTCCTACGAAAAGTTTATTTCCCACGTCAAGAACCGATCGATGCGAACACCGGCAAAGTGGCGATCCCGCATTGGTTGTTTCTTCCACGGGCGATTCTGACGTAGCCTTGTTCGCCCCATTGTGTGCCCCAGGAATTCTTCACTATCCAGTACTTTTCTCCTTTTTTGGACACTCCGTACCCCACAAGAAGAGCGTTGTGTACTCCTGCTTGGGCGCAGCCATCCTCGTAGTACACACCTGGGAAGAGGGGAACAGACTCTACAGCTAAAGGGAAACCACGAATAAGCAATCATACCTGAAGAGTAAAACCTGAAGGAGTCGTGGCTACCATCGAAAGAAACAGATAATGGACCGTTGGACACCAGAGCTTGTTTCAGCAACTCTTCATCTGTCCCTATTAAATAATGCACGGAAGAAACCGAGACTGCGATATTATCCCGAGAAAATCTGCAAGTCGATTTCTAAAATACAAGCAGAATGCGTGTTCCGTGCGCGGCCTTAATATGGGTGCCACCAACAGAATGTATGTACGGATAAGACCATTCCCAGTCGACCCCTCCTAATGATTTTGCACACTCGAATGCGGAAACCGCCAACGCAGGAAGCATACAGTTGTCAGAAACAGAACAGCAGTCGATGATGTTTTGAACGCTCAGTTCTATATATCTGCTGTTCTGAACGCAGGAAGCGCCTTCCAGAGCAGCCACCTAAGGTCATTTGAGCAGAACGCTACTTCTGAAATGTGCAGAAATATTACCGCGCTGAATGCCCAATCATATCTGCAAGAGCCTTGGTCCATCACTGAAGTCACGCAATATTTATCTCTCCAATCGAAATTATCCGGAAGTGGATTCGAAGATACATGAATCGGAACCCGAGTAAGAGAGGGAAGCGTTCCATTCCATTCATTCAGTCCTCTGTTCCACTCCCAGGCTTCCTGGAGAACGAAAAGAAGTGCAAACAAATTCGGAGGAGCTTCCGATACTCTTCCGTGAAGCTGAGAGCATTGCTCGCTAAAGGAATCTGCATCTTAGAAGCATGAGGACAGGTCTGAGGGAGGGCACTTGGGACAGGCACTTTCCTGGAGTGGCAGTTGCTAGGAAATAGTGAAGAACGGTGATTTTCTATGGAGCCCAACACCCGAACACCCAAACACTTCCCGTGCGTGGCGAGAGAACGGACGGGCCAGGGTGCAGCTCGCCACACTTGCCCAGAAGGCATTCGCGAGAGGATGCAGTTGTTGGCACTCACCGTGTCGGCGAACCGGTTCAGAGCCATCCTGAAGCTGGTCTCGTTTCTCTCGTACTTTGCGTTGTGTTCCTCCACCATTCGCTTGTTCTTCAGGTAGACGGAAAGGCGGTGCCTCTCTTCTCCCGTGCTCGCGTACTTCTTGCCGTGCACATGCTGCAAGGGAACGGAGGCAGTGTAAGAAATTTGCAGGTCAACGGTGCGTGGTTCATGGGGAAGCAGTCGCCGAAGAGGGAGACATGAAGTCTGCGTGGCTGGTCATGGGGTTGCTTTGGAGCGGACGAGGTGGTGCCAGCTGTGACCTAGGAAGCCGCAGTACGGGAGCAGCGTGACACCGCACGAAGCGAAACTTTCGTCTGACGCTCGGACTTGTGCACCATGTGGATGGAAGCGGAACATGCTCGGAGGCATCAGAGCCACGGTAGCTTCCAGCTAGGAGAAAGCTGCTGGTTGCATGGAAACGGACTGTGCTCGCACGCTGAAGCCATTCGGAATGGTGGAACTGCATGCACATCGGATGGAGTGTTGCCATGGGAGAGACGTGGATGTGCGTTTAACGCCTAAACTTGATGGCAAGGAAACACCCACAAGTGAAAACTCTGCCACTCTCCCCTGGGCTCGCGATCTGATTCAGCCACCGACTTTCTTTCCTTCTAGTTCTTCTCGATTTAAGCTGCAGCCGAAGGGAATCTGCGGTTCGCCACGGGGACACGGCGATTCCGACTGGCATCCGGAACTTACCTTGAACTTTGCCCATTCCTGGTTTAGAGGAGTGGTCAATGCTAGCAGCATGTGCAACTGAAGAAGCAAAAGGGCAAGCATCTCGATCTTGTTGAAAGGGAACCCACGTGCACACTATAGGGCCAGCAAGGCGTGCGTGAACTGCAGGATATATAGAGTGGAATCCCTGCAACCTCCAGACCGACACATATATAAAGAAATTGTTGCAACCCCCAGATTAGTCCTTATCTGTTTGTATTTCCTGTGGGAGACTTAACTGTTGTGCGTGGATTCCGGGAATTTGTTCCCGAAAAGGCACCTGTTGGTTTCGTTGCTGATGCACCGCAGTAAATTCGCCGAGGCGGCAGCAAAGAGGACACAATATTTCGAAACAGTCGCGTCTGCTGCTTTAGCGGAAGCAGGGCGCCTGCTGTCGAACCTTTCTGGGAATGCTCAGTGATTATCTGCGAGCCTCCCTATAACCCCCTATTGCATGTACTTTTTCCTCAATTCTCAACCGTAGAGAAGATTTTCATGTCAACTGCTACTACAGTTGGTGCTAAAGACATGCCAGTAAGCGTGCAACAGAGCGAGCCAATTGAGAGTCCAGCAAATGAATAAACCGAGGTCTAAGAGAAGTTATCGCACGGGCGTTCTGCTTGAAAGTGCAGGACTGAAGGTGGAAGACCTGAAGGACTGAAGTTCCACGAAAGGTGAAGACGCATCACGAAATCAAGGCTACGAAAAATGCAAGGAGGTGCAGCATCTGCGAAACCGACAGATGCCATTCGTGGAACTGATTCTCGTGAGAACTGCGTCCCGGAGTTTCAGCATGACAGAGAACTTTCCCATCGGAAACACGCCGAAACAGAAACAGATAAGGACCAATCTCGTAGATACAACGACTTTCCATAAAAAGCAATCAGGAAGGGACCAGCACTCCACTCTCTCAATATAGTGCAGTTCACGCACGCCTTGCAGCCCTACAGTGTGCACGTGGGTTCCCTTTCAACAAGTTCGAGATGCTTGTCCTTTTGCTTCTTCAGTTGCACATGCTGCTTGCATTGGCCACTCCTCTCAACCAGGAATGGGCAAAGTTCAAGGTGAGTTCCGGATGCCAGTCGGAATCGCCGTGTCCCCGTGGCGAACCACAGATTCCCTTGGGCTGCAGCTTAAATCGAAAAGAACGAAAAAAAAAGGAAGTTTGTGGCTGAATCAGATCGCGAGCCCTGAAGGGAGTGGCAGGGTTTTTACTTGTGGGTGTTTCCCTTGCCATCAAGTTTCGACGTTACACGCGCATCCACGTCTCTCCCATGGCAACACTCCATACGATGTGCATGCAGTTCCACCATTCCGAATGGCTTCAGCGTGCGAGCACAGTCCGTTTCCATGCAACCAGCAGCTTTCTTACAGCTGGAAGCTACCGTGGCTCTGATGCCTCCGAGCATGTTCCGCTTCCATCCACATGGTGCACAAGTCCGAGCGTCAGACGAAAGTTTCGCTTCGTGCGGTGTCACGCTGCTCCCGTACTGCGGCTTCCTAGGTCACAGCTGGCACCTCCTCGTCCGCTCCAAAGCAACCCCATGACCAGCTCCGCAGACTTCATGTCTCCCTCTTCGGCGACTGCTTCCCCATGAACCACGCACCGTTGACCTGCAAATTTCTTACACTGCCTCCGTTCCCTTGCAGCATGTGCACGGCAAGAAGTACGCGAGCACGGGAGAAGAGAGGCACCGCCTTTCCGTCTACCTGAAGAACAAGCGAATGGTGGAGGAACACAACGCAAAGTACGAGAGAAACGAGACCAGCTTCAGGATGGCTCTGAACCGGTTCGCCGACACGGTGAGTGCCATCAACTGCATCCTCTCGCGAATGCCTTCTGGGCAAGTGTGGCGAGCTGCACGCTTGCCCGTTCGTTCTATCGCCACGCACGGAAAGTGTTTGGGTGTTCGGGTGTTGGGCTCCATAGAAAATCACCGTTCTTCACTATTTCCTAGCAACTTCCTCTCCAGGAAAGTGCCTGTCCCAAGTGCTTTCCGTCAGAACTGTCCTCATGCTTCTGAGATGTAGATTCCTTTAGCGAGCAATGCTCTCAGCTTCACGGAGGAGTATCGGAAGCTCCTCCGAATTTGTTTGCACTTCTTTTCGTTCTCCAGGAAGCCTGGGAGTGGGAAAAAGGACTGAATGAATGGAAAGGAGCTCTTCCCTCTCTTCCCCGGTCCCCGATTCCTGTATCTTCTGCTCCTGTTCCAAAGACCTTCGATTGGAGAGATAAAAATTGCGTTGTTCCAGTGAAGGACCAAGGATTTTGCAACTACGATTGGGCCTTCAGCGCGGTAACATTTTTGCACATTTCAGAAGCAGCGTTATGCTCAAATGATGAAACCTTAGGTGGGTGCTCTGGAAAGTGCTTATTGCCTGAAGAATGAGCAATTGGTGGCACTGAGCGAGCAAAACATCATCGACTGCTGTTCGGCTGCCGACAGCTGCTTGCAGCCGGCGTTGTCCGTTTCCGCATTCCAGTGTGCAGCTTCATTGGAAGGTGTCGACACGGAAGCGTCTTATCCGTACAAAAATTACGTTGGTGCCTCGCATGTTAACCCTGAGGGTGGTGCTAGAGTCGGCAATGATTTCAGAAATGTCGCTGCAATGTTTCTGTGGACGACATTGCTGTCCGGATTACCTCGTACCAATTTCTGACATCAGGGGATGAAAATGCGCTGCAACAATCTCTTGTCTCTAAAGGGCCGATTTCTGTGTCTTTCGATGGCAGCCAGAGTTCCTTCAGGTTTTACTCCTCAGGTAGGAATCCGTTTATGGCGTAATATTTCCAGGGTGCCTCTTGTTTTGCTTTGTTCAGGTGTGTACTACGATCAGGGTTGCGGCACTGCAGGACTACAGAACGCCCTTCTTGTGGGGTACGGAGAGTCCGACAGGGGGGAAGAGTACTGGATAGTGAAGAATTCCTGGGGCACAGAATGGGGCGAAGGGGGCTACATTAAAATGGCCCGTGGAAGAAACAACCAATGCGGGATCGCCACGCTACCTGTGCTTCCGTCGATCCAATCCTGAAGTGTGTATTGAAGTTGTCGAATTATAGAGTTTATCTTTTTCTTTGACCATTGCTGATTTCCTAAAGGGACACTGATGCTTTTCGGAGGCCACTTAATTTAATTTTTTTTTGAAACGCGGTTGGCTTTCTTGTGCGAGTACACCGCGTGTGCACTTTTCCTTTTCTCACACAATGAGGGGCGCTTCATTTGGTGAATTCGCTGTTTTTACTCTTCCTGGCCTGGCTCTGACTGGGAGGCTTCTTCAGCACATGGATTCGACCTACTTCCCGTTTCCCCCCGCAATTCTAGTTCTTCCTGTTACGTTGTTGCTTTTCACTCTTTGAATCCTGATACGGGATTTGCGTTGAACTTCACTTCAGGGAACAATGGACGTCGTTTCGTTCTCTTCTTGTGTGCATTCGAAGAAGTTGTCGACTTGTTCTGCCGCAGTTATCTGTGAAGTGGCGACAGAGAAGGTGGATGGGAGTCTGCCGCCGATAGAGTGGTTCGCTGGTAAGGTAGGGCAAGTGCAGATAGCTGAGGTGGTGAGGCGTTCTGACAAACGGCAGGTAGAAACCGAGCTTCTTCGATGTCCGGTAAGCTTGCTGCTTCTTGATGGATTCTCGCCAGTTGCCAACTCTGCCTTCTGGTCAATAAGAAACGAAGAAAGGGTTTCCGCTTTGAACCGCGCTTGCGGGCTTCGGTGCACCTACCAACAGCCACTGGAGCAAATTTGGATGGATGCATCCCGCATTTTGCTTATTCTGAACTCTGGAGTTCTGCAGGATTCGTAGCTCCGTTAGCTCTGTGTGCATTCCTCCAAGGAGGAACACTTTAGGCATCAGTGTCATATTTTGTTTCCTCCGTGGTAACTGTGGATTGACAGCATAAAAAGCTCATCGCAGCGCTGTGTTTAGACCGCTCTATTGAGATACCCCTGGAGCAGCTGCCGCAATGCATGATGTCTACGAATGCCGATCTACTACTTCTCAACTCACATGAGTCGGCTTTGCTGCACGGTTGTTCAACATGCATGGCCATCAGATGTCTTGCATCCAGGGAAACATATGTTCCAGATTGCTACAGGTTTCGAGGGCGAGCGTACTTCCGGCATCTGGTTAGGTTGAAATGTCCTTAGGTCTCTAAGGGATGGTTTCGTCGCTCTCCTCTCCAACTCGGTGGTCAGCTTTAGGATCGTTGTAGCGCATCTCCTTGCTCTGGATGCACTGCCGCCAGCCTGGTCGTCAGCGGCTGTTGGCTTACTCCACGGATCCACGCGGCCTGCAGCCACGTCGAAAAAGGGCGTACCAACGACCGGGATCCACACACATTTACGTGCTCTATCCACGAAATCTCTGGAGCGTGACAACTCTTGGCATTCTTTATGGAATGTAGGAAGGCTCGATCCATCTCCTCGGACTCGGACTCTGAGCGACATGTTGGAAGGCGCCTCCCTACTATAGGCGGGAGTTATTTGCAGCGACAGGAGCGGTGGCAGCTATCGCTGGTCTGCTGTGTTCAATTCGACTTCGAGCATTCGACCTCTTGGGAAGCTGATGGATACCTCCACGTGATGGGCGTTCTCAGAGTATGCCCGAAGTTCCAGGGAGGGGACTCTTTCCTACCAGCTCACGCCACCGCTATCGAAAAAAAGGCAGCATTTCCCGAAGCTTCCACTGGTTCTTGTTCGCATCGCTGCTTTCAAGTGGACGGACGACCATTTTATCGATCTGTTCCAACAGCTTTCTTGAAGCGCCCGACGTTGCGCTAGCCCATGGTCATGAATCTCCGAGAGTTCCCTTCCTGCCTGCAGAGAAAGGCGCGATGGGAAGTCTTCGGTTAGCGATGACTGCGAGTCCTCAGTCTTACCTCTGGAGCCGTCCCCTGCCCGGATCCACATGCGGGCCTTGCTGAACGCCTTCGGGCCTGAACCACGCAAACCTAGGATCTCGTCTTTTCTCGTCCTCGACCACGACCTCGGAAGTCGGGGAGAAGGATGCAGGACCGATCTCATCTTGAACTTCGCGGATTTCGCTGCAGGCAGGAAAAAAAAGGAGATGCGACGGTGTCCTAAACTGTTGTACGGCAGATCGAAGAAACACCAGAAGAGCAGGAACAGAAGTGGGTAAGAGCGAGTGAAGCCTTTTTAGGCGCCGCAAGACCGCACCTTTCCCGGAGAGAAGGAAGCCCCACCTTCCAAGGAGAAAGTGATGTTCCAGGGAATGCCGAAGGGCGGTCGGTCGACATCCAATGCTTTCGGAGCATCGGCGGTAGTCGAAAGTGCGCATGGAAACGCGCAATGACCTCGCGGTTGACGTCTTCGCTCCGGACGTAACTGCGGACAACCTGACGCTAATGAAGAAGGCCACAGTTTCGCTTCTACCTCGATGGACGGCATCTTCATTGCTGCGAAAGGTCAATTGCAGGAAAGACTGCTGTCATTCGGGGCAGCCAGCCCTTCGGCTTCCTTTTCACGGACAGTGTCCGCCAAAAAGAAGTTTCTTCCCGATGGAAGCGCGGTCTTCCTGTGTGAAGAGGTTCTCGAGGAATACAGCGCGTTGCAGAACCGTCAGCCTGAAGATTTGCTGACCGTTAAGTCGGGGCAGCATGCGAGGGCATTGCCATACGCAAACACCCGGAGGCCGGCAAATCCTCCCGGTGTTCCCGGCCAATCGCACGCGCCGTTCTGGCGGTGCGGGGCCACGGAGGTCGGCAGAGGCGGAGCTGCCTTGGAAGCTGCGTACCCTCGCCGCGACTGCCTGTGCGGCTCCCCAGGCGGCGGCCTCTCCGCAGCACCAACACGCAGGCTCCTTCGAGGAGCGCGGCATTCATGGCTGGAGAGTGGATGCAGCTGCGCCCGGAGGCGGGGAACTTGATCACCCGGCCATCGCAGGGCGTTGATTCGCTGGAACAGACACGTGAGAGGCTTCGGAGTGACTTGGAATGCGCCGTCCTCTGATCAACAGACGGGCCCCGATGGCCAAACACTAAGTCGCCTGCTCGTTCGCGTGCAGTCACGTCTGCCCCTCAGGCAAGTGGCTCGCCACCACCCGCTAGCGACACTGCTTTCGCGCCACCGCTGAAGCCTCACCGCCCTCGGCTATCCGTTCCCGCGGACGTCGCTCTCGAGAAGGACGAGCATCCGTGAATCTTCTGCCATTCCACGAACACCCAGCTCCGGAGACAGGAGAACGTGGGCCAAGATCACCAAAGCCATGGCGGAAGTTAGGCGGTCCCTGCAATTCCTGAGGGTTGCGGAAGGAAAAAGCAGCGTAGGAGGTGAGGAACCATACGATGCCCGCAAAAAGCAGCGTAGGAGGTGAGGAACCATACGACCGCCCGCAAAAAGCAGCGTAGGAGGTGAGGAACCATACGACCGCCCGCAAAAAGCAGCGTAGGAGGTGAGGAACCATACGACCGCCCGCAAAAAGCAGCGTAGGAGGTGAGCAGCCATACGATCGCCCGGCAGCCGCTCGTTTCTCCTCAACGGTGGTTTCCACTTGCTAAATAAGAGGCGCGTGCCTACCGGCAAAGTGGCAGCATCTTGGAGACCGGACCGCGCCTGGAGACACTGCAGCACCTACTACGTTTCCCAGAGGTCGGCTTCGCTAGGGAGGACCCTTCTGAATTCCAGGAGACAGTCCGCTGCTGCCCTACGGCTAGGGGCAACTTCTCTCTAGGGCGAAAGAAGACGGCGTGTGCTGGTGCTGCAGAGCTCGGAGTCTCGCGTGCAACGTGCGCCGGTCCCGTCGGACGAGGGGAGCGTCATTCCCAATGGTTGCAGGTGCGGCAACGGAAATCGTCCGCCCTCCTTGCCTGACAGCACTCTGTGCTGACCACCGGATTTTGCGCAAACTTCTCTCCGAGTTGTTGCTCATCCCGGTGGACGACCACAGACGGCGTCTTGAAGTTCCCTCTCGGTGCGAAGTGCCACGCGGCGACCGGAAGCCCCGATCGCCGTTCCCCGCCACTTGTGCGTTGTCTTCTGGCTCCGTGGGGTTGTGTTATTCCGGCTCGCTGGTAGCCAAAATGGCTGAACAGCCATACTCTTCGCGGCCCGGTTCCCAAGTATGATTTCGACCTCTTCACTAGTAGGAAACCTTCACTAGGAT
The DNA here is from genome assembly GCA_036172245.1 of Raillietiella orientalis. Lineage (NCBI taxonomy): Eukaryota > Metazoa > Arthropoda > Ichthyostraca > Raillietiellida > Raillietiellidae > Raillietiella > Raillietiella orientalis. The sequence continues at coordinate 7,365,682 of JAYWIR010000003.1, read as the reverse complement.
CTGTTCGGCATCCTGTAAAGTCGCTGGGGGTCCGCCGTCGTGGGCTGTTATCACCTTTGCTCTTTTCCTCATTGTTTTTGTCTTTCGATTCCAAAAAGTGCCTTTTGGTGTTTCATTTTCTTCTTCCACCGTCCTGCATGACCTGCGGTTTTCTTCGGCGCCTTTTTCTGGCGATGTGACTGGGCGCAACATGGTGTCCCGTCCATCTCTCCTGGATTTCTATTTTCTTTTTTTTACATATACGCTTTGGCGAGACAGGGAGGACTATGGATCCTTGGCAATTGTAGTGATAGTGGGTTGAAAAGTGAACAATGCTTTCTGGATTGTTTTGCTAAGTATAGTTCTTCGAGATTCCCCTAGATGAGCTGGTGCAGTCTGCGTTGTTTACGAACAGCTATCTGCTCCCCATTAACTGGCAGGAGTCGTATTTTGTGACGTTGCACGGATCAGGAGTTTGGAAGACCAAAGTCCTCGCTACATCTGGATGGGGTGAGCTGCCCTCAGGTCTCTTTGAGATCGTTTTCTCTCTCCTACGCGACCCAATGAGCAGCGTCAGGACTTTAGTTCGAGTCATCTTCGTGCGAAATGAACTGCCGTCCTCCTCGTTTTCTGCGACTCCTTATTGCTTCGGCGTGACCCTGGCAGCCTGGAGCTCCGTCAGAGGAGCCAGGGACTACAAATATGCCACCCACTCGGCTATTGGCTTCCTTCGGATGCTAGGCAGGATGGCTCTACCTAGGGATATTGGTTATTGAGGATGATGATGCTGCCATGCAGAAAGAATGCAGGGGACCCTTAGCAGCACCAGGAGATCCCTTGCCGGGCATCCCAATTCAAGTTTCATTCATTTGTTTTCGTATAGCTTCCTGTACGGATGTTCCGCTCCTCTCTCTTGCCGAGATGTCGGACCTCTGATGCCCCGTATGGCTGAAGGAACTGCAGCTCGTGTCAACGAGGAGTGACTCTTCGGCACCCCCAGGGAAGGCGGTGTTTGGGAAAACTCAACGCTGGGGTTTGCTCAGCTCTACTTGATTAGGCATCTCTTTGGCTACCACGCGTGCACAAATTCTTGCGCATATCTCGTTTTAATGTTCGCATCTTTGTAGTGTGGATGCCCGCCTGCCATTCATTCCACGAACGTCCAGTTTCTCTGCGCAACCTCGGAAATCCCGATGGCAGTTGCGTACAGTCTGAAAACATCCACCCGGTTCTTCCATCTGACCTCACTTTTCTAAAATCTCTGTTTCAAACGAATGACTCTTGCAATTCTCTTCATCTCTTGTCACATCAAAATCGAGAGGTGACATCTCACGGAGGATGGAATCACTAAGCAGAAATGCGTGGCTGTTTGTTCAGCGGCGGCACTTTTTCCACTAAACGAGTCCGCCTCTCGAATTATGGCTGCCATCCGGGAATGCAATGGAGGAAGTCTTCTCCTGTATACTGGAAACTGCGCTCATCCCTTCTCCCGGATCAGCTTACCCACACAAGAGACGGTGAACTTCACATGGGAAAGTGCAGTGTCCCGGAAAGCCCGCGGCACCGAAAATTCGCGAAAGGGTGGGCCCATTCCGGATCTTATAAATGGGAAGCAAACGGTCCCGTAAGCGGCTCGTTATCCACAGATGGCAGAGGAATAGATGGGAGATTCAAAAATCACATCCTTCCAGGAAGGGTACAGGCGATGCGCTCGTAGTTTCCCAAAGGCTCTGCTGCAGAAAAGAGAGGCCGTCCACCAGCTGTCTTCCAGGATAACGCGAGGTTTTCCGATGTCCAACCGTCCTGGTACACAACATCGTTTCCGCCGACCACCTGAGGTGCTGCAAGAGGCGTGCGATACCCGCTTAGCTCTCTTATGCAATGGTCTGTGGCACCCGCTGGATCCGGACGAGGTGCAATGCTCGAACGGACCGCTCACGGATTTGTCGCAGACGAGCGATTTCTTGCTCGGAGATGCCTGATCTTTGACTCAAGGTCTACCCTAACGTGGAGTACTGCGCTCCCTTCGGTGAAACTGCTTCGTTTTGTCATCAGTGGGCATCTGCTCACGTGGCGACCTTGTTCTTGTTTCTGTCTGTGGCACGGCTATACTCTTTTTTGCTAAAAGCATGGTCGTGCGCACGACCGGTCCAGCTGACATGCGCACTTACTCACCGATTTCTCGTAGCCAGGTGAGTACTTCGATGTTCCACGTCTCTCCAGCTCCAGTTTTCTGTCATCCAGAGAGGCTACTATATGATATGGACCGGTGATCCTAGCCTATCTATATGATGGTGATCCATACTTGGTCTGCTGATGACACGCGCCTTCGGTCGCTGCTCATTTTGATGCGGAGGGTAGCGCGGTTTCCATGAATGTGCAGGGAGGACTCTCGTCTTTCGCACCTGCTGCAGTGAGTGTTTATCCTCTTACTGGACGAAAGTTGCCGGCTGGCACCACATCGGAGACTCCCCTAAAACGCCGTCTGCAGCGTAGATTTCTGCCATTTAAGGAAGAGCAAGTCGCTTTCCGGAGACTCCACGGGTCGCACCAGCTCTTCCAGGAGGATCTCTAGGGAATTGTAGCAACGGAACAGTCCTTCCTGTGGGATGCTTGGGATGGCAGCTTCCATCAGTGCCCCGCTGACCTTCCATCTCGCGTTTTTCTCTAACCTGTGATTTCGCAGGAGGGAGGCGCTGGTCTGCAGAGGCGCTTCACTTGCTTGTCCAACCACTGCGCGCACCTTCTCGTGCGCTTGGCGCGAAATCTGCGCGGACAGCAGGGCACGGCCCGCATTGGCGGCCGTGTGTGTGCGGTCGCCGGGCGCGGCAGCTGGCGTGGCAGGTTCGAATGTTCGAATCCCGCCCGAGGAAGTGTCAAAGCCGGGAACAGGGGGGTGCGTGGCGGCTTTCGAGTGTCCCCGCTGGATGACGCTAGTTGACCTGTAGGCTTGGGGTGCAGCAATGGAGGAATCCGGAAACCCCGCTTATCCCCGTTGACCGGCCGGGGCACCGGAGTCCTATCAGTAACCACCGAACCTTAGGGATACTCCCTGGTTATCAAAACGAATTCAAACCTATGAAGCTGGCTTATAACCCCTTGTCTGGTTACCTCTGTAGAGTGCAAGAAGTGCAATGCTTGCTTCATAAAGCGACCCTTGAAAAGTGCCCTTTAGGGTTCCCTCCAGAGGAACAAATAGAGTTCGTTCCCCTTGCAGGTTGCTTTCGGAGAAGAAAGTCAAGAACAGATCCTTTCCGGGTTTTTTCTAGGGAAAAAGTAAGCAATTCCTCTCTTCGGAAGACTCGTCCGGACTCAATAAGGATGAGGTCCCTTTCGGTCGCCCTCCAAAGACAACCAGACACCTGAGAAGTCGCATGCGAGGCATTCGACTTTTCCCTACGCGTGCGCACCCTCAGGCGACCCTCTTACAAAACAGGAAAATCTTCAGCCGTTACAGACATCCAGAACAGCCACCAATCACTAGCTTGGCTTCCCAAATCTCTTACGGAGAATGAGAATCGCAGTTCATTGAGGCAGTGGATGTTGACATCCATGCCAGATTTCAAAACATGATCGTTAATGAAAGCGGACGTCGTCCGGATCTCAAGGGCCACCTGTGATCAATGGCTCATAATCCATCCCTATCTTTATCTTCAAAGTTTTGCGCTACCAGGGAGGGGGTAAAAGGGAGGTCTCTGTCTTTTCCCCTTTTTCCAGCAGCACGTGGATTCTGTGCTTCGAGAGGTGACACAGCAGGTCGCTTCTTGGGATGCCCTTCAGGCTTCATGTCGGATACGTCTTCCTCTCCTTCCAAGAGCTGCTCCTCTTAGCAAGGTCCTCACAGGTTCTTGGCGCCTCCCGGTACTCGCGCAAGCCGACGGCACCCGCCCAGCGAATGTCTCGAGCGCGGCGGATGCACGAGGCGACCACGAGCTGCCTCGTGGTTTCACCCGCACAGCACTCATCCCACGAATGACCGCTTCACCCTTTCACGTGTCGAATTTCCTTTCTCGTCTTTCGCTTTTCCATTTTCCTTCCACCGTTTTATGCTACCGAGGTTGGGTTTACAGAATCCTCCTCTTCGGCATGCTTCAGTTCTTCATTTCACTCTTCAATCCCCCGGCACTCAGTTAAGAAAAGCTCCTCGGCAAACCAGGGATTCCATTTTTCGGGATCTCCATCTTTGGTTATTGTGAGTTTCCAGCTTCTGTACTTCCGGGATTTTGAGATTAGGGATTGTGGCTCTCAGGTCTGTGTCTTTCGGCCACATGTTTAACAGCAGACGGAAGCCAACACAACAGGAGCTTGGGTTCTTCTGCTGTATTCTTACCCGCGATCGCCCAGTGCATACATTTTCTTGTTGCGATGTTGATTGTTGCGGTGTGTGATGACTGTTATTTTCCAGAAGTCCTCTGTTCACCAGAAGCCGTATGAGTCTATGCGGCACCTTCTGTTTCCTGTTTGACGGGATGAACCCTGAAGATCGGATTTGTCACTTCTCCAAATTACCTGAGGCCGTCCCTTCTGTGCACCTCCTGAATCGCCGAACGCTGACTGGTGCCCCTTCTTCGCGGTGGCAGAACTGCTTCTGTGCAACCGGCTTCTCCTGATGGAGCTGCAAGAGCTTCCGATCAACCCGTAGGTTCAGCTTGAAGTCAACATCTGAGCTCCATGGCGCAGGGTGCGACGAGTTCCGTCGACACAGATCAGTCCTCTTTTCTGTACAAAGGTCCTCCTTGATCTTCCTGAGATTCTGAAGCCTCCTAACCGAGTGGCAGGCAGGGACCACTGCTCGAACGCGGCACAACACGCCTGGGTCGGCGGGCGGAGCTCCATTCGCTTTAAAGCACAGCCTCAGCTGCTCTTACGGGGTGTTCTCTAGGCACAAGAGCAACTCCTCCTTACGTCTCCGTCCGACGACGGAGCGGTCTGCTATCCTCCAGCATTCTGATCTCCCCTTCGCTGCCACACATTTCGGGGGTAGACTCCTTCTTGCTCAAAGAGGCCAGCGCTCGTTCTGCTAGCGGCCCCAGTGCAAGAAGAGCAGCTCCGTATGCTGCCAGCTGAGCAGTCTCGAAATCTCGCTAGGGAAAGTTCAAGGCTACAGTTGACTAGCTGGTAAACCGATCAACAACCTCTAGCCTTTTGAAATGTTCGCTCATGAGAAGCACGGTACCACTGAGAGGGGCGAGGCGATGACCCGGGTCTGCTTCGTCAAGTTCTTACTTAGCTTCCTAGGGACTCTCTGCTGGAGTATTGGATAGAAAAGAGCGCTCCTGTACTGTTCCTCGGGACCACATGATTCCTACGGACATCAGTGGCCGAAGAAAGATCAGCAGAATAAGCGAAGACCTTTCTACAGGGAGGACAGTTGTCTTAGAAGACTCAGTCTGCCGATGCTGCGCGTGGAGGAAGAAAAAGAAAGCCAGCTGCGTTCCGAAGGGTGTTGAACGCGGAAGAAAATCCGTGTTTAGTGCGCAGCTGTGATGCCATGACCACCCTCGCAAAGCGAAGCTGCAACTCATCGCGTCCTCTTCTCGAGGAGAGCATCAGGATGCGGATCGGATCGGTGATGCCGAACCAGCAGGTCCCTCAGATGACCTTGGAACAGGAAGCACGACATTTAGCGGTGCTCGAGATTCTGGGAACATCTGCTCAGCGGGTGGCATACGGAGCTACTCTTCTTGTACTGGGGTTACAAGCAGGTAGATCCAAGTGTAGTCAAGAGCTTCAAGAAGGGTTCTTGGCGAAACCTGCTTCTCAGGTCAACCGTTGGCCGCAAAGCACAATGGAAAGAAAGGGTCTTCAAATGAGTGCGCAAGTCAGTTCGAGGGAGGAGCAGAATCCCATCCACTCTGCAGGGAGGTGGAAACCGTTGGGAGGATGGGGAAGTGGGTGATTCGCGCGGTCTTTCACAGTAAGCGCCGAGTAAGGAAATCTGCTGTCCTTCATCGATAGGAGCTGTGACGAAATTCATGAGCTGTTTCAGCGTGGGTGACCATTGCATATGATTGCACAACTGGTATTTCTTGGCCCTTTTTATTCCATGGACTCGTCTTGGAGTTCGTATAGGGAGGAGAAATCCCCACCCCCTTGGAAGGTAGTCGCCCTGCTCACTACGGATGGGCGAGATCCCCGGTGACCTTTCCTTTACGCGGACGCCCAGGGGTCATATGAGGCTGACGACGTGTGCAGCACAGCGGATGACTGGGCTTTCATCAGAGTCCCTCGCGATGGAAGATGGTCGTCTGGATGCTTCCAGGTGTCGATGGAGACGCAACCTCGGATGAGTTTGTGATGCGGTATTCCGTGAAGGGAGTTAAGAAGGTTCGAATTCTAGGCTCGAGTCCCAGAAGAATTCGCGCCACAGTTCATTCCAGGAGCTCCGACGATTTCCGGTTGCGACGGAGGAGCGATCAACTAGGATGATGCCTTACGTAAGGATGAGCAGCTTCCAATAGGGATGGAGGAAAAAGAAGAAGAGGAGTTCTATCTCCAGGGCTTGCTGGAGATGAAGACGTCTGCATGGAAAGAACGCCTGACGTCTGCGTAGGTCGCGCATTCCTGCCGAGTCTTTCATAGTGCATGCTTGCGGCGCCGTCGCCATGGCGGATCCGTGCGTCGCGGGTAGAAAGACTTGTACTCCGCTTCCCGCCGCAGAGTGATTGCAGCGCGAGTCCGAGGTTGCTAGGTCCGCACCCGAGGGCGGTCATCGCAAAATCCTCACTCACCGTTAACTGACGCGCGAGCCCTCATGATGTCCGCTGGCCCAGCAGTCCGGGTGGTCGGGCTGATCCCTTGCCTATCCCTGAGTCTCGTGAGCATGCCGGCACGAAGCCCGTCCACCGGTCTCCCGCGCTACACACCCGTCGCCACACACCCGTGTCGAGAGCAGCAGCGCTTCGCGCCTGCCTACGAGGAGCAAGAGTGAGTTCCAGTTGTGTGGCCTGAAACTCCACGGTGATGGCTGACTCTTTGATTCTGCCTTGCAGTAGGGTGATCGAAGCGTTAGGTTCATGTTGGCAGACTGACCAGTCATGGGTGCGCTCAACAAATCGGCCAACGCTGCAGAAAGCTCTGCGTGTCGAGGTTGCGGCTCGAACGAGACGAGGGTACCACAGAATAAGCGCTGCCAGTGTCGATCAGGTGGCTTATGGTTCAGAATGGGACGCAGTCCGTTGCCGGGCAAAGAACGGTGGGCAAGGTGGTGCGGGTGGGAAAGCACGATCGGCGGCGCTGTTGGGAAAGGTTGCAGGAAAACGCACGGTGAGCAGCGCAAAGGACACATAGGGTAAGGGCTGAGTGCCAGTCCTGCGTCTGGGGTCAGCGACACAGCAACATGTGTGTCTCTAGCATCGGCGGGCAGCAGGACGGTGGTGCAGGTGACACTTACGGAACTGCGGAATGACGAGGACGCCACGGCCTCTACGCCGCCGTTGTCGCTACTGGTGATGCCATCATCCGAGTTCATCGCTTTTTGCCACTCTCGTTGCAAGAGGCGATGACCGTATCCTAGGCGTTGCCTTCCTTGCCAGCGTTACCTGGCTCTTTCGTACACGCCTACTCTTTAGGGTCACCCTCGAAGGCGTCAGAAAAGATCGGACAAGTCGCTAGAGATGCTTCTTTCCCAGCTCAGCAGAACGCGTTTCGTGGTAATGCCTCAAGGGCATATACGATGACCTCTCAGGTGGCTCTGGGCTGTCGACAGTTGTGCTCGACTTGTCGAGTGTCTGGGAGGAAACCAGAGTTGCTTTTGGTCACGCGACCAACGAAGACCAGGAAGGCGCCTTCCCGTCGTCAAGAGTGCCAACCGAGTGTCTCGCGCTCCGCTGAGGTTGCTGCGACGCGGGAGCTGCCAGGGAGCTCTGAATTTCTTCTTCATCCGGCCGGAGGGTTGGATGGAAGTTCGTTGGCAACAGGCCCGACTTCACCTTTCAAGGTGCGTCACCTGGGTTGGAAGGCGTCTCCTGCTCGCATCTCAAAGCCACATGCGCACAATCCTCCATCTGCTGGATCTCTTTCTCGAGGTCGGATCCAACAGCTCCTTATCCTCTTCCTTCTACTTTCCCTCCCTTCTCTACCTTCTTTTCTCCTGATTAATGCTCCTTTCACTAGCAACGCAGCCTCCTCCTGGGATGGAAATCCAAGAGAAAGGCCTGCAGTCGGGAGGACGGGAGAAAAGAGTGAGGGAGCGGCCGGCGAAGGGAGCGACAGGATGGGAATTTTCTGTCGCAGTTTCGGTCCGCGTTTCAGGAGCAGATGGGAAGGGGCGAGAAGAAGCGAGCGAGGAACACGAAGAACTTGCTCTTTTTCCCTCCCTTCCCGAGAAGTGACCGGTAAACATTTCTTAGCCCAGGAACCCTGGCCGTGTAATTCCACCAGGATTGTAAGAAACTCCTGACCCTTCCCTTCAGGAAGAGTGGAGAGAAAGGTTGGGCTCACATGCCGGAGACATGCCCACCAAGTCTTGCATCTGAAGCTGCCCAGATATGCGAGGAGTCCACCTTCAGGATGCTGCACGTTCCGCCAAAAAGGTGAGCGGGATCCTCGGATAAGTTGTGACCCTTCTTGGTCAGTCCCTTGACGATCTCCTGGAGGATAGAAAGAAGAAGGTGGAAGGAAGTCCGCCGCGCGTCCTCGGGCAACACGCACCTCCGCGGCAAAACCGCAAGAGGAAGCGCAGGGAGGAATCTTCTTCTTTCTTGTTTCCCGCCTCCTTCGGAAGCGGCCCCCGGACTCCTCTAAATGCAAGCGCGCAAGGAAGGGATGAAGAAAGTTTTTCTTCTCTCTCTCTCCCTTCCCGCCAGCTCCAGCTCCGGGAAGAGTCCTGGGAGTGCACGGCCGGCAGGACGTTGGGGCTTCCTCGCGACCCCGCCCCCGAGCTGCGCGTGGGACGCGGAGGCGGTCGTGCCGGTAGCGTTCGAGCATGCACTCACGGTCCACAGCTTCCTCTCGTATCGCAGACCGATGGGGTCCAGATGCTGACGGATCACCGGAGTGTCGATGGCCTTCCTGAGATCCGTTCCGTAGCACATCCTCAAGATAGACAGCTGGAAGGAGGGTGCAGATAAATCACGAGCCGTTCCCGAAGGAGAGGTGCGCTCAGGAGCAAGGAAGAGGATTCCGGGAAAAAGAACAGGACGGACGCTATGGGGACATCTGGGAGAAAATCCCGTCCTACGCGTTTGCCGTGCGTTCGCCGTGGGCGATGCGCGAGGCACCGACGCGCGCGCTGCTACCGGCAGGTGGAGGGAGCTGAGGCCGCGCTCAAGTACGGCCGTCGTCGTCCACCGGGTCGGTAGCAGCCCCCGGTCGACGTCCTCTTCGCTGCTCGAGCGATGAGCGGATACTCGGCTGCTGGACGCGCGGTCTCTGCAGAGCTTCGTAACTCCCTCGTACCTCGGACATCTTTTCCCTCTTGTGAGGCATTGTGCCACCTCACTCGCGGACGGTCATCATGACCCCTTCGCCGCACGCAAACCGGCCCAGCTCCCAAGACATTTCCCGGTCCCCGTTCACTTATCTGTTCCAGCTTGTATTTACAAGCGTTCTCCAAGGGTAGCGCAGCAGCCCACCTGACATTCCCTCCCCCTAGCACTGCATGAGGCGCGCGTGTCCCGGCGTGCGTCCGTCCTGACGCAGCCTTGCGCCGCAGTCGCACTGGCAACAGTCTGGGACAGTTCCAAGTCTCCCTGCGGCGCCGAGAGGGAAGTCAGCGAAGAGCTCTCGGAGCGAAGATACCCCGTTTACCTCCCGCATTTTGGTCCAAAAGGCGCCCCGGATGAAGTTTTTCTCTCCTCCTGTCGTCGAAGGGGAGAATGAAAGTGTCCCGGTCGCTGTCGTGCGGGAGGAGCCTACCAGCGAATGGAGGGCAGTTTTTCGGGTTTTGCTCATTCGCAGAAGATGACCCGCCGGGAAGCAGTTCGGAGTGGCGGAGGACAAGGAGTTCGCGGACGAAGACGATGTGCGGAAGCGTTCGTTTTCTGCCTGAGGGTCCTGCTCTCGTTACCTGGTAACCTCCTCTCCGGAGCTTACTGGTATCTTTCGGCACGGAGGGAAGTGCAGTTCATTGGCTTTCCGGCTACGCGCGCAAAGCGGGAAGTCAACCAAAGGTGCTCAACGTCTTCTTCCTCCCTTCCTTCTTCCTCCTTCCCTTACATTTCCATGACATTCGCAGACTCCTTTGCTCCGCGAGTGAGGCGCTCTCCCACCCCAGCGAGAGGGAAGCGGATCCAAGGGGGAAAGCAGGACATCTGCGTGAAGTTTCGCCCTTCTAATGCCGCCCTCTCGCGAGAGAGTTCCGTGCGGGAACGGCAGCCGCGACCACGCAGAAGATCTGCTTGGAGAACCGCGACCTCCAGGTCCAGAAAGGGTGCAAGAAGAGCGGCGGATGGGATACGGAACCGGCCCGATGGGGACGGACGAATCTTAGGGAAGGGTGCTTATCTCGGGAACGCAGGTTCCCTACCACCTCTCCACCACCACCGCCTACACGACGTCGCACTCACCCAAGCGCCCTCCAGCCGCTCCAGGGGTTCCCCCTCTCGCGCGCGCGCAAGCACGCACGCACCTGGGCCACGTCCGCGATGCTCTCAGTCCCTGCGGAGGAGGCCGCTACGAATCGAACCTCCCCTTCGCCGTCCACGTACACCACCGGGCAAGCAGAAGACAAAGGTCGCTTTCCCGGAGCCATGTAGTTATTGGGACTCGGGGAGTAGCTCCTCTTCCCCAGGGCATCCGAGAAGGTCAGCATCCTGCTGCTCAGCAATATCCCGGTGGAGGGAGAGTACCATATCTTGCCCGGTCTGGAAAAGGAAGGCTGGCAGGAGGACGAGGTTCAGCACGAAAATGACAGGGGTTTCCTCTACGCCCTCCCTTCGTGAACTTCCTGTCTGCCGATTCGGAAGGGGAAGGAAAGGGAGTAATGGGAGGCTGCAAGGCTGGCCGGGGGGAGTTTTGAACTGGCAAGAATTGCGGCTCCGCACGCGTCCTCGCCTACGATATTGCCCGTGCACAAGGCAGGACAAGCGGGAATCTCTAAACGTCTTTACCGGCCGGGGGAGAGGGGATTGGCAAAGGACCGCGGCCGGAAAGCAATGCTGGTTACAGAGGGGGAGCAAGAGAATTCTCAGGAAGAGGAAGGGCGGGAGCACCAGCGCCTGCTCCTTAAGTCGGCTCTTCTGGCCTCGGTTCGCTCTGGCCGCCTGGTGCTGGAGCGCTCCGGACGCATCTGGGGGGAGGAAGAGGATCGGGCGCTTATTTTCAGCGCGCGGACGTTGGTGTGTAAAAGAATAGCTCTGCGATTTCCGAGTCTGGATGCGCGGGTTTGGCCTGGTTGGAGCTCGATCCCGAGACGGAGTCACTGGAGGGAGCCAAGGGTGTGCACGGAGCACGCTACGTGTCAAAGAGCGAGCTCCCATGGAAGGATTTCCTTCCTCCGCTCCTCCTTCCTTCGCGGCAGAGCTTGGTGCCTTCCTTTCCCGGTATCGTGTGACGTCCCGTTGGCGCTACGGAAGCACCCAGCGACCACCACTCACCAGCTCAGTCTCTCTTGCCGCTATCTCTCCGGGGGCGCCCTCGAAGTGCTCTGTGCGCATTTCTGGCATTGTTCCTTCTTTTTTCCTGGCCTCTTCATCTTCTGCCTGAATTCGTCCTTCCGGACGGACATCTTCTCCTCAAGGACGAAAGTCGTCGGCTCGCGGGATTCGCAGCAGCTACAGAGTGAGTTCGTCAGGACGCCTGTGTGTCGAGCAGCAGGCAGGAAGGAAGCTTGTCGAGCAAATGGAATTTACGAGAGTCCTTCAGAGGAAGATCCGGAAGAAGTGGAGGCGAGGAGGTCGGAGGTGGAGGGTGGAAACGGAGGATCGCCTGGACGGAGCAGACCCGATCCTTTACTAAAGGTCAAATCTCCAGAAGCGAAATCCTTTTGCTGCGAAAGGACACGTCCGTACTTCCGTTTCAAGGGTGACGACGGCGTCGCGAGGGGTCCCAGCCGTCTCCGGAAGGGAATCTTGGGAGGTGCTGACTATGCGGTAGCCTCCCGGAGCGCAGCAACGGCAGAGTGCAAAGAGCGTAGCTGGCGCGCGATCCGTGCGGTTCGGGTCGCATGCCAGAGGCCGTGCCGGGTCGCGCCGCTTACTCGGAGTGTCGGTGAAACGCCTACGCGCTTCACTATCTGATGTGCCAGAGCGGCTCTGACCTCTGGTTCCGATGGCTCTGCAGGTCCTGGGAAGGCCACTTACAGCAGGTACAGGCTGGAGACGGCGGACACCGCGTTCCCTTCTTCATCTAGAACTGTCAGGATCGACTTTTCCCCGTCTTCCGGCTGGGAGAAGTTCAGCATGTAGTACGCAGGGTCAAAGGTCTGCGAGTCGCTGATTTTCCTCTCTTGCTCGGCCAGGAAATCGTCATCGGCGAGCTTCTTCTCGATTTCCTGGAAGAGGACTGTCCCCGTGGCGGCGGCTGCTGCTCCTGTGAGCTCCTCTCACCTGTGGTATCTGCGAAAAGTCGGGATCTCCCAGGAACGTCCTCTGGGCGTAAGCGAACTTGAGAACTTCGGAGAGCCGGTGGTAGTACAGGACGAACTGGTCTACGAGCTCTTCCAGACGGCTGCTGGCAAACTCCTCTCGTCTGCAGTATTTGGAGAACATGGACAGGGCGAAGGCCAGCACAGCGCCGCTGCCCGGGGAAGGAGGGGCAAACATGGTCAGCTCTTGGAAGTTGACCCTGATCGGCTCCCGCCACACTGCCCTGGAATCGAGACGGCTGTTCCTTACAGACATGATGCGCGAGAGGGGAGAAGGAGGAGACCTGAGAGAAAGAATGAGAGGACGGATTCCGGAGAGCGCTTTCGGGAGCGTGAGACGGATGGAGAAGCTCCATTGGAAGGCTACCTGCACCCCCGAGAGCTCCAGGTTCAGCCGTTCTCCATGGAGGAAAAAAATTCATTCCTTCGGAGTCGGGCGAATGGACCACCGGAACGGTGGTGGCGACGTGAGTGAGGTCATCCCGACCCCTTACGTCACTCCAGATTTTTCGTGCTCAGATTCGCTCCATGGGTTTTTCAAGATTGTTTCTCAGCCTCAGACCACGGTTGGAAGGAAGAGATCACAAAAGGGCACCTGGAATCAGCCTCTCGGGTTTTTCCTGGACGTCTTTCTTTTTCCTCTCTTCCACTCTTCCACCTCTTCCTCTTCACTAAAGCCGTCTTTCTCGCCGCCGCCACCAACATCTGGAGCAACTGCACTTCATCTTCATCCTTTTTCCCTTCCGTCTCTCCATCGCCCATTCCGCTCCTGGTCTCCTGCACCACCCGCTGGAGAATAGGAACGCCTTCTCCAGCCGTCACCTTTCCTACTCCGCAGGGGCCATCCACCTCCATTTTCCTGTAGATCCCCCGGGACAAAGCCCCCTCTTCTCGAAAGGGGAGCAATGAAGTGCTCCCTTAGAGCTCGCTGCCCGGGAACCAGTGCAGATACGGGAGATGCTCCCGTTCGCTCGGCGGAGAAAGCGAACCGATTTCCCACCTCCCCTCTTTCCCTGTGTCCTCAGGAATCCCCTGCTGTTCCTCTCTTTCTTCCTCTCTTGGACGCGAGGCGGGCAAACCTGTAGCCTTCCAGGTCCCCACGGCTGATTTGGGACCCGCTGAGTTTCAGGTCCGACAGCAGCTTGTCGGCGACGTTTCCCGTGTAGAACGCGTCCGCGCCCCTGGCGGCGATGCTCCGCAGGGTGGCAGCCATCCTCGGGAAAAAAATGCGGTTTCCTTGAGACAGCATCTTTTGCGTTCCGTTGCTCAGGAAAAGTGCTCTGGGGAGAAGACGGAGTTAGCTTACAGATGGTGGTCAGCTCGGAGAGGAGGAACGGGTCAGGACGGAAAGGAAGAGAGGCAGCTTCCGGAGAGAAACAGGAAGCGCTCACGTAGACCAAGGATTAGCCGACTACTGGGGACTACCGGATGCCCCGGAAGGGCTCCGAGGACTGCCCTTGCTGCGCAGTGCTGGGCCTACGAACTCCCGCTGGTCCCCATGGGAACTCTCCGACGAATAGGGGAAAGACGAAGGGTCTCCCTTGAAAGAGGAAGGAACTTGCCAGGAAGGTACCCTCCGGGCATGCTCCGGTCCTCAGAGAGGAGAGGCAGCTCTCCCGAGTGAGGCGGGTGGGAGAGAACTTGCCTGAGGTTTCCCGAAGAGTCCTTGAGCAAGCCATGGGCGAGCGCCTTGGACAGGCGATCGCCTACAACCACCCCTTGTTCGCACATGGAGACGGAGGGGGAGACTAGACGCTCCCATGGCAGCTTTCCGAACTTCCGGTGGGCCTCCCAGAGGCCTTTAACCAGACCGGGCACCGCGATGTTCAGGGGACCTGCGTGGATAAATTACGGCGGTAACCTGTGCGCCTCCGCGGCATCATCGGGAGGGCAGAGCTTTTCCTGTGAGCAGCTGGGAGGGCAGTGAAGGGCACGGTGACCTCACTACCCCCATCAGGACGTCTAGCCGACCCTGCCGCCGCGCGCACGTGCGACTGCCTGGCGGTGCGGGCGTCCCCGCGGCACGGAGCGGACGAAGGTAGGGGACACAGGCGGGGCAGTCCGAGAGGCGCGGCTGCTGCTGACCCCTATTGGGGGGAGCTCTCTGCAGCCGGAGGAAGCTGGGATGCAAGCGCGCTCGTGCACGCACCTTTCCAGATGCTGCAGTTCTTCTGGAGGCTGGTCTCGCTAATGGTTAACGGGGCGCTCTCGAGGGCGTCCAGGACGACCGCCTTCTTTTCCTTGCGGTTGTAGATGACCATCAGCAGGCCACCTCCTAGCCCGCTGAGGTGAGGGTTCTCCAAGCCGCTGCACAGAAGTCCGGCCACAGTGGCGTCCACCGCATTGCCTCCCTCTTCCAGGATGGAACTGTGAGTAGGAAGGTGTAGGGGAAGCAAGCAAGACCGGAGGGGGGAGGGGCGAGGGAGAATAAGCGAAAGAAACGAAGGATGTGCAAGAAGGAGGTGGATGAGAAGGGGAGAAGGAGAAAGTGAGGAAGATGGCGACTTCCGACGCCAGGTCATGTTTTTACTTCGCTGTGTCCACGCATGCGCCGGCGTCCCCGCTGACGGCGGCTCTCGAGAACTTCTTGAGGGGAGAGGGATTCTTCGAAAACATCTGCTTGAACTCCTGGTACTGCAGGTCGCGGTCGCGGATCCGGGACACGCCGAGACCAAGGGTCACCGATATCACCAGGCAGCAGGCCATCATGGCCACCACCACCACCACGGTCTGCCACCTCGAGTGCTGGAACCTGATTGCAGGAAGAGGAAGGAAGAGAAAGAGGACCGATGAGTGGTGGGCTCAGACCTCCGCAGCACACCACGCGCCGTCGCGTCACCCGGCAACACCCGCGCACGCGCTCCCTTCCTGACTGACCCGCGGCTGCTGCTCCGCTCTCCTCCGTTCCCCACCACTGCCTACCCCTTTCCCCTGGGCAATCCATGTCCACTTCTGTCTTCACTTCTGTCCTCGTATCTCGAAAGTAGACGTGCATTCTCGTTATCATGCGTCCACCTTCTGCCACGCGCGCCACCTCCAACACACCATCTTCAGCCTCCGTCCCGTCCTTCCACGTGATCCGCGATTCGCGGTCCACTTCTTTCGCTCGATCTCACGCTGCACGGTGTACTTACCTGTGCCCGGCTTTGCGGTCCACCTCCGCTACCCACGTCGTCATTCTCTTCCAGCGCTTTCATTCTTCCGTGCCCACCGCCTGCCCTCGTCATCCTGTCCAACCCACTTCCAGGCCCCGACTGGCGTGCGGGACCCCCAAACCCGCAAGATCCTCTGTTTGCAGCCGGAAGAGAATTTCAGGGGGCAAGCAGTGGGCCGAGGCATGGTCGCCCGCCGCCACCCCTACGCATGTGGCTGTTGCTGCTGCCCACACGGGTTTCCGGGGCGCCCCACGTGCGCTTGCGCTACTCCGTGCGTTAAGCGGCATCAGTGCCGATTCTCTTCCCCTTCCCCGTCTACTTCCCTCCCTCCCTGCCCACGCAAGGTGCGTCACCGCCGCCGTGGATTGGCCTCCTGCTCGCTTCCAGGCAGCAGTCACCCGTAACCGCTTACGGGCGCTGCCCACCGGCCTCCCGGCCACGCAACTCGGACGAGCACCGACTTCTGCGCAACAGCGACATTCATTTCCGTCTACGGTCTCCGCCGGACGCCCCCCTGGACCATTTCGGATGAGGGAGGTGACTCCGCGCGCAAGTCGATCTTCCCTTCCGTCCTCCTTCCTCGACTTTCGTGCGAGCAGTACGTTATCGGATATGGCGATAGCGATGTTGCATCACTCCCACTCGCTCGCGCCTTGAAAGCGCACCCGCGATAAAGTAAGGAACCGAGAAAGACAAAAAAAAAAGGGAACGATGCTTGCGACATGGCCCCAGCGCGCCTGCGCCAGAGTCTCCCTCCCTCCCTCCCTCCTTCCTCATCGCGTGCTGCCAAAGCGTGATCAGAGCTGTTGCTAGAACTCGGCGGCGGCAAGGGCAGCGCGTAGATCCCGGGCAGAGAAGACTTGCAGGACTCACAGGGCGGAGAAGGCTGGGTTTTCGTTCCGGAATACTCCTGCACTGAGGTCCTGGAGCTGTACACGGCATCAGCTGTTGTGTGCAGCCCCAGAACCTTTGTTTTGGCAACCTACAAGGTCCCTTCGCATTATCTTTGAGGTCCCATCTTATCGGCCTCGGTTCATTCCGCGAGTTTTCGCTGCCACGGGCCCCGTTGGCAGAGTGCGGACGGAGGCCTCGCTCGGCGGGACAGATGGAGCGCGGCAGCGCACCGTGGGCGCGAAAGCGCCCCTGCGAGGCTCGCCAGGTCTCCTGAGGAGGCAGCGAACCAGGGTTTCCCACGAGAATCTTTGTTCCTGCTGCCTCTCTTCCTCTCGGGACGCGAGGCAGGGCGAGAAGCGCGTCCGTCGCCTTGACGCGGCGTGCCGAGCGGCTCAGAAAGTGGCGCCAAGCGCGGCGGGGTTGGCAAAGGTCACTTCCTACGAGACTGACTACGCGATGCCTTCGTTTCCGCCCTGTGTCTTGCAAGAGAAACGTCAATCGTTTTTTCCTCCGGCCCGGGAGCTTTCTCATCAAAACAGAATCCCGGCAGCTCCTTGATAGTGGTTTTCTGGTCACCGAAGCGGAAACCTGGAAGGAGGTCCGGGATGAAGCGTTCCAGGAACGGCATATTCCCTAAGGAGTTTCCCTCTTTTGAGAGCCTCCCGCAGGTCGCTCTGCGCGCGACCGCGCGAGGAGCCAACGGACCGACCCACGACACAGTGCTGCGCCCTGAAGATCACCTTCGAAGCACCTTGCAAGACGAGGTCAGACGTGCCAGGAGAAGCAAATCTCCGACCCTAGCTCCACTATTCCAGCCATTTGAGAGCAGAGGAACCCCGCTGGCGAATGACGGTTCGAGGCGCCTTCGCGCCAGCAAAGGAGTCAACACCATGGCGAACATATTGGCGGAACACCAGGGAGAGACGCGCCGAATTTTATTGTCAGGGAGCGTCCCTGACCGACAGATGGAGTCCGTTCTTCTGTGAAGGAGGAGGGGGAGGCAAGCAGGCAGGAGATCGCGAAAGAGCACCTGTCCCGCTCCAGGAGGCTCGCGAAGATCCGGCACGATGAAGGTCTCTTTCGGCAGGGTTTCCGCGAGATGCGCGGCGACTCGAGCGCTGCGGGGAGTAGAGCGACCAGCGGGAAGGAATAAGCGAGCAGCAGCTTCGCTTGGGAGTCGACTGGGGCCCACAACGAGGGAGAGGGGAGGACATCCCACCTCCAGCCTTCTTAGTAGTCTCATAGAAAACAAACGTCACCATGAAAACCAACTTCTCCTGACGTCACAATGATAAGGATGGAGTTCTCTTCTTCTTTTCTTCTTTCTTCCTCTCTCTCTCTCTCAAACAAAGGCGATTTACTCCGATTGAGCAGCCTCGGCCACATGCGCCCTTTGCTTACACGGGCTGCAATCAGGGAAGCCAGTTTGTATTCGGGAGGCGTGTTCCCCAAGTGGGGAACGTCCCACTCTCGGACCCGTGCTGGACGCGATCCTCAGGAGGAAGGAGTGCTTTCTTGTCCGTGCGCGTCCGCGAGCCGGCTGCCTCCCGGAATCTCGACCATCCCTTTTCAGGGATCGCGGGAAGTCGTGCCTTCCGGTCGTCTCCCGTGGTGCGCTCGCGGCGGCTGTTGGCGCAGGCACGCAAACAGCTTCCAGGCGGGGATGCCCCCATACTTCCCTCGCACAGGGTTCCCCTGCGAGCGGCTCCTGCTCGTCTTTTTCTGGGAGGGGGCCCACGCTGACCAGGAAGAACCGCTGCGTTAGCACCTTGCTCCGTTCCCGGCTGGCGAGTCGCTCCCTCCCCGCACTCCCACCGCCACCTTCAAGGTCAGAAGCCACTCCAGAGAGTCGTGTTTGCTCAGACGCAACGTAGAGGTGCCGACCTAGCCTTTGTCTGGGAATCTGGAGAGCGTGCGATCGGGTCCGCGGCTTCTTTATCCGCTTCCCTTTAGGAGCGCCTCTCTGCCGTCATCTGCGTTCGCACACATGGCGACAGCAGTTGGCTCGCGAAAGAGGGCCGCTTATCTCAGCCGTTCCGTTCGATAGGAACGTCGGGGATGAGCGCGCGCACCCATAGGAAGCTCCTTGGGCTCCAAGGTCCAGGAGACTCTTCCGTGGAAGTTGCCTCCCCTGCCAGGCAAGAGGATGCCTCGGGATTCAAGAAGGTAGCGAAAGGATCGCATCGCTCAGCAACCGAATCCCAGGGTTACATGACGAAAAGCTGCTCCGGGGCGAGTTCTGCGCGCAGGCGTGGCCCGGAGGAGAGCGATCTGCTTGCTCCCCCATCTCACCAGCGAAGAGGGATGCACGGAAGCAGTGCGAGGCAAACGCGCCCTTGGCTTGCAGGGTCGTTGCCTGAGGATGTCGATCGCACCTCACAAACGAACTCACGACTGAGTTCTACACTCCGAGGACCATCTCCTGGTACGCCCCTTTTCCTTTCGGAGCGATGGATACCCATGTTGCCAGGTGTGGTACTCGGCAGCAGCGAGATGCAGCAGTACAGCGGGCTTGTAGCACCGGGCTGAGGAATGGCGAACTCTTTCACGACAGGCACGAGGAGACTCCATGTTGAGGTCTCCAGCAAACATCCTTACGGCAGCAGGAAAGTGTGAAAAACACCAACGGAAGTCGCTGCTCCTCTGTAACACTCTGCGATCAGGAGAGGCAAGTTCTCCACCCAAGGGCACCACTTCTTCAGCTCTGAGGAACTCAGACGAGCGCCCCAGCGCTGCTGTTGGGGATGGAGGTTTTATGCTCAGCTGCACATGCATCCCATTTCAGCGTAAAATGGTACCCGGAATAAGGACTTCTTGAGCAACAGACTACGAGCCAGCGCGCCACGATATGTCTTCCCACGCACGGGTCCACGAGAGTGAGTGACCGCCGGATCTGAAAAT
The DNA here is from genome assembly GCA_036172245.1 of Raillietiella orientalis. Lineage (NCBI taxonomy): Eukaryota > Metazoa > Arthropoda > Ichthyostraca > Raillietiellida > Raillietiellidae > Raillietiella > Raillietiella orientalis. The sequence continues at coordinate 7,346,227 of JAYWIR010000003.1, read as the reverse complement.
GGATTGCAGCCGCACACGTGGTGGGACCGCGGAGCACAGTGATGTGCCCAGAGCCCTAGTTCAACAAGTCTTTTTCTGGTCCTGATCCCCTCCGAAAGCAGTCAGCGACGGAGAATCGAACCGACATCCACCTGAAGCAGCAGCAATGCCACCCGAATGACCAGCTGCCAAGCATCGGCAAAATGAGGATGGCTTCTTTCCTCACGGAACCCGCCAGACACTTCGAAAAAGTTCCAAACCCTTCGAACGAATGTCAGCCGCAGCTTCTTGGCATCTGGAACAGTCTTTGCTCATGTTCTGAGCAGCTGAGAATGCCTGATGCCATCCTCGTGAGAGCATCCTGAAACTGGATGCGCTCGTTTCTACTTCGTTCTTCTTCTGTTGAGATCTGTGCTTCACTTTCGCTCACGGGCAGAGGAAGGCAAATTCCGTCGAATGTTCTCCACGCACATCATCGGGGACGTCAGCGAGTTCTTCTTCAATTCCCCCCCAATCTTTCAATAGACTCTTCTTCGGTCTCCGGTAAGAGAGAACGGAAAGCCTCCCAATCCCTGAACCCTTCTTTGTCCTTCTATGTCTTTCTTCCCTCCGGTTCGACGGGATCACCCCCCAGGGTGGCTTGCACTCTCCTTGCACTTCTTTCTCTCCGAACGCATCCGTCGGACCACGGTGTGATGGCAGGGAACTGTCTCTACGGTGAGCTGCCAGGAAGCGGAAACGAACTCCGCGAAGCCTCCAACAGGTGCCTTGAGAGGACCCGACGATGGCACCAGGAGCAGTCCTGAGGGTGGGAAGGAGAGCAGAATCGGATGCGCAGGGAAGGGGAAGCATGAAGTCCTGGAACTCATGAGAAATAGCGCTGTGACCCCAGCAAAAGGGATGAGGCTCCCTAGCAATGCAACTGGACGCGAATGCCATGGAGGCGACAGCGCTCTGGAAGATGTTTGGACCCGAAGCTGATGGGAGTACCCGTTCCGCCGGAGTCCACCCAACGTAGGCTGTCATTTGGCTGGGCCGAAAAATCCCTAAACACTCCCAGAGGGTTCGATTTGGGGACTTCCTGAAGATGCATGAAGTGACAGGAGCTCCGAATGTGCGCGGTTATCATGGCTAGGTTCCGAGCTGATCTTAGCTGCGTTTTGCTGACTAATGGAACACGTTCATGTTCCATCCGTCGCTTTGTGAGATGTCCCCCAAAAAGTGATCGTTGGGAATGGCGTTGAGTAAACCAGAGAAAGATGAACGAAGGAGAATCGCTTCTAAACAGTTTAACTTCCTGGAATTATCGTCCGAGAGCTTTTTGGCATCAGAAAATCTCGCAAAATCGATGAAGACTCCCACAGCGGGAGAGCAGAGATGTCCTGATCAGTACATTCCCTCTATGTGGACAGATGCTCAGCTGCGTTCCCACCTGCGCTCATCTCAAGCTCGTGCTCAACCCTCGAGCGCAGCGGCGCTCACGCTCTTGCACCTCTTGCGACGGCGACCCAGCATCCGCAGTTCATTATTGGCTCAGAGTGAGCTGCGGATGAACAACGCGCAACGCGATTCGTCATGCGTCTCCCTCACTTGTCTTTCATGGCCCAGCGACCTCAGGGGATCGTAGGCGCTGTCGGTTCCTGGCAACTGGTTTGACTGGAGGAGGACGCTGTAAAGGAATCATCTCCCTGGTCCTTCTAGTCTTCGCCAGCTACCGAATTCCTCCTCCTGAACTCTCCGCTTCCAGAAAGACGACTTCAGACGACTCCGGGAAGGAGCGCCATCTCCTAAGGAGATGGCGCTCCTTCCCGGCTTCTCGATGCCCTCGTTGCTAGGATGCTTCTCCCCCTCGGTGAGCGGGGCTTCTCCACCGCAGCGCGCCTCGTCTCTCTCCCTGTCTCCCTTGTGGCGAATCCACGGGTCCCATTTTCCACGGCAACCCTTGGCTGGTCGACGAAGGTGCGGTCAACAAGGAGGCGTCGCAGGAAAGATTTCGTCCCTTCCCTCTTCCAAGGGAGAGGCGCACGGAGCAGGCACCGCGGAACCGAGAGGCAGGTCACGAGGGAAAACAGTATTGGGCCACCCAGCAGCAGCGGCCTACACTTGGAACGGTCAGGGACTCTCCCTTACTCGGCATGCCTCGTAATTCCCGAAGTCTCTTCTCTGGCACTGATCGTCTGTCCTCTCATCTCGCCTTCTCGCTTGCCTACTTTCCCCTAAACAGAGAGTTGCAGTGCCCCCGGGAGAGCGAACGAAGCGTTTCTGAGCAACCGAGTGCGGGAAGATGAGATTTGATGGAAAAAGTAACCCTCGAAGGAACCGTTGACCCTCCTACCTTCACTCCCTTCGGCATGACCAGGTCTCAGTGGCATCCCACTGACTGCCGGCGATGGTCCTGCTCTTTGGACTTGGCTCAGAAGCTGCCCGGGATCACCAGCTCGCAGATCTCCCTTCTTCCGGCCCGCGAACACACCACGCGCTCGCGCGAGGGCTACCTCGGCTAGGCTCCCCGAGAGGAGCTCTGACCCGAGGCAGTCCTTGTCCTGCAAGGCGACGCGCGACCAAAGTGGGAGCACGCGCCCGGATCGCCACGAGAGGCTAGCTGCGGCCTCCGAATAAGCGCACCCCTGGAGTCTCCTAGTGGTGCGAGCACACCTGGTGGTCCGACTGCCTCTTCGGATGGCCGAGGCAGTGAGCCAGAATGTGACGCAATTTCCGGAGAAGACTCGCCATCCAGCAGCCTCTTTGTTTCCGCCTCTCCCTTGCTCCGCCTTTCCTTCTGAGCCAGCAAGAGCTGCCGCATCCCCGCTGGAGGGAATGTTGGGGTAACCGCCCGCTTCCCCCTCCACTCATCAGCGCTCCGTGAAGAGCTCCCGAAGGAGGACCGGGAACTTCGCATTAATACCTCCCCCTCCCTTCCCGCACTGCGCAGCAGCAGCAGCAGCAGCTGCGACGGCACAGCGAGCGGCTCCTTGCGCGGAGCACGGCCACTCCCGACAAAAGCAAAGCCTACGTACTTGATCTTGAAGACTCGCAACTGCTTCATCTTCGTGGAGCGCCAACTGGAGTCACTAAGGGAAACGGACCATCCTCCTCTCCGGGGGACTGCGTCGACTCCTATGCTACCTTTTCCGGAAAGGCGTTTATCGTCGCCTCCTCCGCGTTTATCGAATGTTACGATAATGGGCAAGAAGATAAGGAGATGCGTTTCTTTTCGACCATCCGTGCGAGTCTCTGGGGGCGAAGGAGGAGAAGGAACGCCGCCTCCGCCCGCGTAACTCGGCGCACTCACGCCCTTCGCTCATGCTGCATGCTTAACAAGAGCTGCTCTAGAACGCCCACGCGCAATCCTGGTGCAGAAGAGCCGCGAAGAGTGGAGGAGACGAGAGATTCGATAAGGGAAAGAGCGAAAGAAAGACGAGGTGTGCGAAGAAAAGAGCGATGGGCGGCTTCTGAGGCACGGCAAGGCGATGAAGACTGCACGAAGGAAAGCAGCTCTGTCTGCACGATACCTAGGGGCACCGTCGTGGACGCCGCCTCTTTGGGGGAAACGTCTGCGCGAGTTCCATGACAAAGGGTCTATCCACAGAAAGACCTGCAGGCGAGTAAGCAAGGACACAGGGAGTTTCGCATGCGCATGGAGGAACGCCAAACAGCACTCAGTGCCCCTTCACGCGAAACATCGGGGAACTCCTTTCCAACCTTTCAATCGACTCTTCTTTGGTCTCCGGCAAGAGGAGAACGGAAAGCCAATCCCTCAACCCTTCCCTGTCCTTCTTCCGAGTGCAGTGACCCAGCAGCTCGAGAGCGAACTCGTTGCTCCTGAGTGAACCCAAAGGGTCCATGGAGGTAGCGCCAGGGGTTCGCGAAGCAAACAGTGCAACGGCTGGAAAGCAAATCACCGTCTCCGTGAACAGTATGCGCCCCAATGCCCGGAGCTTTTGCCACGCCCGGCCCCCTTGCCAAGGAAGCAAAGGCAGCAGAGTCGCCGTTGGTGGGAGCGGCTCACAGCGAAGAAAGCAGCCTGCGACTCTCCTTCAGCAAAGAGACTGCAGGGGAGAGTCATCCGCGCTCCATGGTAGGCTCACGAGAGACTGTCGTGTGCAGAGCTCCAAGAAACGAATGCTTCTGGTGCTCGTGCACCCTCACCTCGACCATCCCGAACAAAGGTAGCAGCAAACGGAATGGTTCTTCTTTAGTATCTAGAGGTCGTCTAGTATCTTCGAGCATCTAGAGGAAACTCGCACTCCGCTCGTTAGGTTCACCAAGCCACCTGCCATCCATGCCACAAACAGCAGCCTTTGAGCATTCACGCAGCGGATCGATGGCAAAGGACGCAGTTGCCTTCCTATGGAATTTTCTTACAGACGATGTTGATGCCCTCAAAACCTCTATGGACCCTTTGGGTTCACTCAGGAGCAACGAGTTCGCTCTCGAGCTGCTGGGTCACTGCACTCGGAAGAAGGACAGGGAAGGGTTGAGGGATTGGCTTTCCGTTCTCCTCTTGCCGGAGACCAAAGAAGAGTCGATTGAAAGGTTGGAAAGGAGTTCCCCGATGTTTCGCGTGAAGGGGCACTGAGTGCTGTTTGGCGTTCCTCCATGCGCATGCGAAACTCCCTGTGTCCTTGCTTACTCGCCTGCAGGTCTTTCTGTGGATAGACCCTTTGTCATGGAACTCGCGCAGACGTTTCCCCCAAAGAGGAGGCGTCCACGACGGTGCCCGTAGGTATCGTGCAGACAGAGCTGCTTTCCTTCGTGCACAAGGGTCAATCAGGTGCCTCGCACTAGTCTTTGCGGATGCACGAGTTTGGCATACAATTGGTAAGCACTGATTTGGAAAGCCATGCCAAGGGCCCGAAGAGACCGGACCCGCTTCTCGACCATCGTTACATCATGTGTCATTTTCGTCGATCCGCAGCATCCGCTGTTCTCTTCCTTTGAAGCGCACCCCCGCACAAGAAGATCCTGCTGGAACGCTCGAAAAAACACTGAAAGTCGACGACCACCGATGAGAAAGCCAAATTCCATCCTCTCCTGAGGCCGATAGCGGAGTGGATACAAAATCTTTCCTCCCGCCTCCTTTCCATACTCCGATCCCCTGTTCTTCCTTCTCAACTATCACAGGCAGTTAACTTTCAGTACCTTTCAAATAAAGTGTCACGCTGGAAAGTCCAAGAAATAAAGTGGATCGAAAGGGTCATAATTTATAGAGAAAATAAGTTTTTCTTTAGAGCACAACAATTTGCAGGTACGTAAATTAGCATCTCGCCGAAAAGAGGTGAAAGGCAACGGCCGCCTTGCAGCCCTAAGGGCTACAGTGGTAATGGCGCCCATGGACGACGTTATTTCAGTATCGACTGGTGGAGATACAAGCAACCAGCATGAGGTTGGGGCTGAGATCGCTTTCTCCAGATAGGGCTAACTGAAACTGCGGATCAACATGGTACTACAGGATAGTTCTACACCTTTCTGAACACTTGGCAAAATAATGTTAAGAGCTTTCTCAACAACCACCCCCTTGGTCTTCGGCAAGCTTCCGCGGTTACGCTCATGTGGCATCACCTGTGTGAGAAGCGAGGTGATTTCTTTCCTAAAACACATTAAACACGCTCCCATTCATCCAGGTGGCGGTGAAACGAGGCACACGTACTTGTCTATTTTCTGATATGCGAAGGTCAAGTTGTTGATGGCTATTTTTAACGAGGGCAGTTTTCTGGCTCGTGAACCTGCTGCTTTCAGCCTGCTGGACTGTGTTGTCTTGCATATTTTCTGGTATTCAGCTGTAGCACTGATCTGGCTCTTCCCTTGGATTCTGAAAACATCTTGCAAGTTAAACAAGAAGATAACTGAGATCCATACTCCAAGAAAGGATGTTTCAGAAGATCTGAGCACTCAGGACGGTCTGCAGGAGTCAGACGTAGACACACACTCACAAAATCAAACACATTCTTCTCCCAGTTGGGAAACCTTTCAGCCAGAGTCCCACCAGAAGACACAGCTTGCATCCCTTGGAACATCGTATTTCTGATGAGTAAGCCATGCAAACACTCTGGCAAAGGACCTGGAGAACAGACACTGACACAGCAAGTACAACACCATCACTTTCAAGACACAACAAAAACAAACGTAAGCAAAAAAAATTCAGGAAAAAATGAAAAATCCATTTCACTCTCAAGTGGCAAAAATAAAATTTTGGAGAAATCACGGCTGCCACTCTGGCCTTGCCAGCAATGGGTGCCATGGGTGGAAAAGCCCAAAACATAATAGCATCAATAGAAAACTGCACACATGCCACTCCTGTACTCACAGTCCCATTTACACTATACCACCATACCATTGAAAAAAGAAAAAGCACATCAAGTTTATCCATTCTCGCAATCTCACAATAGGGGATAAATGCATGGTTACCAAGGCACTGAACAATTTGGAACAACTGGTCAATATCTGACTGTCCTGGGAACAGAGGATCTCCAGTGATCATTTCAGCCAACAGGCAGCCAATGGCCCAGATATCAATTGGCCTGAAATGCTGTTATATTCTGGCATGAGTTCAGTTCAAGCTCACTCACTTGCCATATGCAGAGTTTCCAACTAGCAGCTCTGGGGCACGGTACCATCTGGTAGCCACATACTCTGTGAACTTGGATGCTGATGACAGTAATCTGGCAAAACCAAAATCACACAATTTCACCAATCCAGAAGAAGATACAAGCACATTCTCAGGCTTGATATCCCGATGAAGAATCTGAATGCATGAAAAGTCAGTTTTGGCAGGTGCCATAGAGAATGTTGGTGCAATGTGCTGGCAACCAAGCCACTACAAATCTGCAATACAACAGCAATACAACACACTGCAAACAACATACATAAAAGCAAATTATTACTTCATCATCATGGCTATCATAATACCACATCTTACATGTTTACGGTGGCAAAAATCCAGGCCATTGAGAATCTGATGCATGTAATTACGGCAAGTACCCACAGTTAGACCATGAGAATTTTTCTGTAAAACTTCCAGCATGCTGAAATCCATGTACTCAAAGACCAAAAATAGACTCTGCTTTTGCCTTATGACTTCAAGTAGCAACACAAGATTTCTATGTCTAAGATTCTGAAAAGAAAAAAAAAAAAAAAAAAACTTCACATGCAAACAGACAGCAGAATGAAGAAGCACATATTTTGGTTAAGATTGGAAGTTATTTGTGGTAAACTCTTTTGTGCAACAGCAGAACAAATGTGGTATGCTTAGCAGCGAGAAAACTTCTTCTGTACAAACCAAAGAGTATCTGGTGAATTCAAAACAAATGCAATTCTGAGCAAATAACGAAAAACGATATCCAACAGCCACTTCCACAAAAGCCTTCAAGATTTCCAATCGGTTTAATCCAAACATTCAATTTTCTTGGAATACAATTTTTCCCCTTTCACGTTCGAATGCAAAAATTACAAACGAAATACAATAATCTTAATAGAGTTTCCAATGGAGCTCTGCAACTTTTGTGAATCCATGTACAGTTGTGAACACCTTGGTGTACACGGGAAGGCAAGATCAAGATATTCATAAGATTCGCACGCCTTTGTCTAAACGCGGAACCACTTGCAGATAGGGAAATAAATTCTGATATGCTTTCATTACCTTTAATATTTTAATTTCTCTTGCGACAAGCTTTTTAACGTTTTCATCGTTGCCCTCGAAAATTTCCTTCACTGCTACAAATTTGCCAGTTTCTCTACTTTTGCATTTCACAACGATCCCATAAGAACCTTCTCCTATTATACCATATTTTAAATACTTTTCCATAAATTAAACGGGATGAAATTATTGAAAATGAAACTCAAATCAGAACCGTACGCTCATTGCTCTCATATTTTCAACACATCTGCATCTGACCACCAGTGCCAACAGTATCACGAAATAAATGAAATATTTTCCCGGTCACATCACGGAGCTCCTACAGAAGTACTGTGAAATACCTGGAATTGTGAAAAAGGAAGACTTTCCAGTTGATGCTGTGCAATAATTTCTGCTCATACATGTCGACCATCGGATCATTTGGAGATTCTCAGTTACAAACTGCCTTCGAGCCCTCAGGAATTCGACTCATAGCATGGGCAAAAGTTGTTTATTCGTATTCGACTAAGTGTACATTGTACGACGGAAATAGAGTCTGTATTTTCATTAAACGAATTCATGTGGTCCTTTGCCCTTATTAACTTACCTCCAATATTCATCAAACCAGGGCAGTCTATTTTTCCATGTGTTTTGTTCCTTTCATCCATTATCATTCCCGTGCTTCACGTGAAGATGCACGCTGGAGTTGCCCGGTGGGAAAATGTCATAAAATATCGAAGATTTTTACTTTCAACAGAATATTTTGGTTTTCATACATTGATATTAGATAATGTTGGAACGCTCGTTTTGCGGATATCTTTTATAATCAATCATGGAGATGACATTTGAGACGCACATCACGCGTTTTGAATTTGACTTTCAGGGATCTCTGTTCACAGATTCTCAGATTAGTGAACTAAGAGGAACATTTTGGAATTAAGATAGACTGTGACTCTCTGTGACAGCCCATGCACACCTTGTGTCGAAGTGGGCATCCCTGATGTGTTGAATGTGTCGGATTTCATATTTGGCTGATTTCAAGGTGAGGAATGTTGCAAACTGTTGCCTCTATGTCTCTACAGAAGAGCTGGAGAATGATCAAGAAATCACTATGTTAACTCCCTGTTTCCAAGAATGGCTTGCCCAACCTTGGCCGATTCAGGCACCCCAAGAAGCACAGAAGCAGTCCTCACCAACTGGGCACTTCAACTCCATGGTTCGCACCTGTGAGGATGAATACGCTCGATAGTGAGTTTATTTGAATGCTTGATTCAACTAAATTCACGGGAAATTTCTTCCATGAGCTGGAGCAGACAGCTATCTGAGAGGGGCAGGAGCAGGGCACTGTGGCTGCCTTTAGAAGGAAGAGTTGGGGACAAGCAGCAGCAAGCAGGATTTCTCGGAGAACTGGATAGTAGGTACTGGGCACAAACAAGCTCTTTTCTTTCTAGATACTCGATGGAGGGTTTGGAACCAGATGGCCACCTCAGGAGTTTTCCCGTCTTCATGAGGGAACTTCAGGAATCTGTGAGCAGCATGCGACTAATGAGAGACAGAAGGAACGGATCATACCACTGAACCTCTGGTTCACTTCCAGATATATGGATCCCGGATTCAGAAAGTCAAAGACTCGTTTTGAACGCGATCCCCTCAGGGGAGACTTATTGGAAAGCGTTCTTCCAACTTAAGAGTTCCGCGGTTTATTCGCTCTCCGTTGGATCGACGGGCACTTTGCTCTGATCTTCGCACTACCTCCCTCCTCAAGAGATTGGGATAAGAAAGATTTTTTTTTTTTTTTTTTGGCGCCCCAAATCGGGTTGGATTTTTGGGCTTGGCTCAAGGGAATGGTAATGTGCAGAAGTTAGAACAAGGAGTGATCTCTGAATCCTGTTCTTGCAACACGAGCCGTTGTCGTAGAAACTGAGACTTACGTTGCTCTCTGTTGAGGCTGGGGAAGAGCAGAAAGAACCGAATGAAGGGCCACTGGCGTCTCCACAAAGGAGACAGATAGGCTCTGGAGAAAAAAGTGGACTTCCTCCACGCCCTATCGAAGTGTTTTTCTTAGAGAGTGCGCCGCCTGCTGGAACAGACAAAGCGTATCTTCGGCCTACTAGTGGCGGGGGCGTTGGTTCCTTTTAGCCACAGACGGTGTTTCTGTTCTGCTTGGCTTGAAGGAGGGGAGAGGATTGCAGATGTTTTCTCCTTCGTGAGTCTTTTTCCAAAAGGTGCAGAAGCTGCTTGCACACAGTGTCGAGGCATGCATTTCTATGAGTCTAGAAATTCGACGCAGGCTGCAGTCAGGGGTCGTCCAACTGCTTTCCTTGCACTAGAAAGTGCTCTGCCCGTGTGAAAACGTAGCTCGGAGAAAAGCCTACCCCCTTGTATTTTTATTCAGCGTGCTGTTGTTGTTTTTTTTTTTTATTCCTATGCTCTTGCCTTTGGGTTCCTTCAGTGAACTTCCGACATCACGGTCGTCAATGGTGTTCCCGTCAGTAGATACAGGATAACTGCTACAAGTATTCAGTTAGCATGGTTACATCGATGCTTTTGCTTCGCTGATTCGAGGACGAAGGCTTCGAGAACCAGCTTGGGTAAAATGGAAGAAGCGGTCCCCATTCGGCCGCCATTTTTTTAAGGACACACTCAGATCACAAAATGAACAAACGAGTAGAAGTTGTTGCAGCTTTTGCACAATGTGGACTCAGACGGAAGAAGGCAAGGTACGCGGAAACGTAAGCAGTCCTTGTCGTGCTGCTAAAGCAGATCTGACTTGGGCATGTTTTACACGAATTGAGAGGCTTTCAGAGAAATTAAACTGTAGAAATCAGGCCTCCAAGACGAATTATGGTGCGTTTCGGCGTCAACTGTCTGCAGGACTCCTGCCAAGAGACACCAAGAGCACGTCCTCCCCCCGCAAGAGAGAGCGGCCAAATGGATCAAACCTCACTCCCAGACGTCCTCAGCGAGCAGATGCTCCTAATGCTGATTGCCTCCTCTCTGTGCGGCGATGGATCACGCGTCCAAGGACGAACCCGCTGACCTGCAGCGGAATTTTCCTCCTCGCGGGGTCCTCAGCGCACTTTGGCTCCCCTGCAAATGTTCCAATGCCTTCAGGAGGATAACAATGCCGAGCGAGACAATGGCGCCGACATTGTTTGATGGCACCGTGGAAGCGCCGACGCCCGGCCTCTGATTCACGTGCCCGGAGGACATCGGAGTGCACTTCGCGCGGACCATGAAAAAATTTCCGGGAAATGCCTCGCTTCCCACTGAATCCCAGGACGTGAAGGCAATCAATTTAGAGCTCCTGCTAGCCATCACCGTCTCCGCTTACAAGGAGTAAGTAATGGGTTGCTTTCTAATCAGCTGCCTGGGAACGCGGGATGCCTGCCGAACTGCGTCCGCGGGTTTCGGGAGTCGCCGTGGCAACCCGAAAATTTCGATTCGCGCTTTCATTTCACTCTCTGCGTTGCTCCGGATGCAGCTGCGGCGCGCAAGAGAAAGTCACAGGCAAGGATCCACTGGCAGTGTCCTTGACAATGTCCTTGCCAAATAGATAGGCAGAATTTATTGTGCTAGGGCTTCCTTGGCTCCACTTTACATGTACAGGTAATCTGCGAATTGAGATTCATGTCGTCTTCCTGGCCTGTGACAACCCGTGGTGCGAAAATATCGGGTGTTGAGATGAAAGGTATTCTCATCCTTTCCTCCCCACCCATGACGGCTCTATATCATGTGGAGACCTCATGCCCCCATTCACCGTCGTCATCATGTTCTTGTTTATCATCTCTTTAACAGTGTCTTCCTTCTGGGAATTTTCTGCGTCCGTAATCTCTCTTGGCCTCAAACCCCCAATCCCACATGTTCTGCCTGCAAATCATGAACGGTCAGCAGAGTCCAGAGCCGACACATGTTGGTTTAGCGTGGGCACCTGAATCTCCCGAAAGGCAGCATCCGAAACTTGAGGCCTACAGCCTGCGCATGCGGATGGAACTGCATCTTTGCAGCCCACGAGGTGCTCGAGCGAAGATTCTGAATGTTGGCTTGGATGAACGTTCACTGCAAAGATATTCTACGCGCGAGCTGTGGGGGAGGGGGGGGGACCCTCATCGTTTGCCGGAAATGCTTGCGAAAGATTCAAACCCAATGAAGGCCTCGGGCGGGGACGTTGCTGCGCCATCGCCACTGATTCACGGTGCTCTTTGATGACCGAAGAGCCGGCAATCAAAAAAGGATTACGAATGCTCAGAAAAAGGGCTGCTAAAGGAAAGTGTGCACGTTTGTTATCCAAAGCATCCTCAGCTTCCAGATGAATGAAATCTTTTGTGTACCTATCGGTCAGCATCCTTGGAACGTTTGCAGAGCATTTTTTTTTTATTTAGTTATTTTTTACTAACAATCTTTGGTAATCTTGCGGCAACCTCTTTTCTGTTCATGTGTCTCTAGCATCTGCCACAGTCAATTTTATAAATACTGCATAAGCAAAGCATTTTTCAGTGCTACCATGCAACATTTTAGTTTAGAAGACAATTTTTTTTAAAAAAAAAAAAAAAAGTGGAAACGTATGTGATAGGAAGCATCATCTACCGTAGTGCGAAATTTGCATCAGTTACGGTAATTAGGATGAACGGAAAAACTGTCAGTATTTTGGAATCCAAAGAAAAAGTACAGAAGCATATTCTTGGGATAGAAACACACTGCATAATCACTATTTTCTATTGCGCCTCTCTCTCTCTGTCCCTCTTTAGCTTTTTTTGACCAACCTACGATATTCCGTTCCTGCAATACCTTACATTCTGAGAAGCACGGCCTGCGATTTGAAATTTCTGTGGAAGAAATGAATGCTGGCAATCTATTTTCTTTCCGAGTTTTCGAGAACGTACACGGACAAGTTCGATGATTTGAACACATGACGCGACGTCTGACCTTTCTCGATCCACAGCATAGTTTTCGGATGGTATTTTCGCGAAACTCCTTTAAAGCATTGGAAGTCGAGTTGAAATCGGGAAGAACCTGCAAAGTGGACGAGTAAATCTGGCAACACTGAGCGTGTGGAGTGCCGATGGGCAAAACCGATCTTGTGCCATCTTGGAATCTTTCTCCGAATTTCGCAAAAATGGATGCTTGGAGTTTGCCTGTGGATCCCCTGATTCCCGGTGCTACCCGGTCGGGAAAGGAAACTTTGTCTCTTGGTTTGCCTCCAGTGGCACGCCAAGTACCGGGCGGAGCTGCGTTTACTGCAACGCCTCTCCCTTCCCGCTTTTTTGGAGGGAATTTTTTCCCATGTCCCCCGCGCTCTGTGCGCCTCAGGTAGTCGACCGTGAGAACCTCCTTGCTGAACTCGAAACGCCCTTGACCCAACGAGGGCTGCGTCAGCGGAAGCTCTGTGTTCCTGCGGCTCCGAAGACCACCGGACGTCGCACAAGCAGTAGTGGACAACGCGCGCGCTCCGGAAATCGGCAACGGACTCTTCGTGAAATGAGTAACGCGCGTCAGTGCTGCGCGGATCTGCATTTTGGGGGAAGGCGTTTTGTTTTTAAACATTTTTTTCATTTGTTTATTCCGTTTTATTATTTTTTTGCTCGCTCGCGCGCGCCGTGCGAAATTCCAACACGCTCAGAGAGATACTCTCGTTGGAGGCCGCGTGGATGCAGCCTCCGCGCGTGGTACCGATCGTCGCGGGTTCGAATCCCACCCGGGGAAGGATCGACGGCGGAGAAACGAGTTCGTCGTGGGTTTCGAGTTCCCTCAGCAGGATGTCGTCGGTTGTCCTTAAAAGACTTTGGGTGCGGCACTGGTCGACACCCGGTCACGCCAGGGCGTTTATTTATAAAAAAAATAAACATCGATGTATGTGGTAGGACGTTCGATCCTGCCCCGCGTCACCTATAACTACGAGGAGGAACCTGCCGGGAATTGGCACGCAGGCCAGCGGGGTTCGCCTCGACAGCACAGGGGAAGGAGAGACAAAGAAAAAGAAAAAAAAAAAACATACAGTCAAAAAAAATGGAGGGTGGGGGAGATTGGAAAGGGATTACTGTGTGCTGGAGGGTGTCCTCTGCATCCTTGTATGGATGTCGGCAATTTCCTGTTTCAAGACTACCAGATGGGGCCATCTTGAGGCTGTCCTCATGAAGAGGACAGCAAAACAGATGGCGTCGCTGTCGTCCTGGCCTCCTCTGGCGTTGCTGCTCCATGCGGCCACGGTCCCACCCCGTGGGCAGCAAAGCGCTGCTGGGGATGCGGCCGGCGTGAGGGCGTCGCGCAAGAAGAGGCGCTTTGCAGCGTCTCTTGCCTTGCCGCCGGTGGCTCCAAGGGTCGCGACAAAGCGTCCCCAAACGGGTCGGAGACACTGGCGGAAGTCGGAAATCGGATGCCCCCGTTGAGTGGCCGGTTTTCGAAGTTGAGACTCCGGGATTCTTCCAGGAATCGAGGAGTTGGTTCCCTTTGGGGTTGCTTTCCGGTTGTGCAAATGGAGCCTTTGCTCTCCTCGGAGAGGGACCCTCCATCTCGTACCACGAAGCTGGTGGATGGATACGTCTCCAGAGTCTGAAGAAGTGTGCGCTGCTCCCTTCGGGGAGAGGCCCTCCGGAGAAAATTGGGACGTGCCCCTTAGAGTTTCTCTTCGGAGGAGTAGCAAGGAGCGGTTCCCTTGCTGGTGGGTGCCCTCCGGAGAAGAAATGATGGAGTGGCTCCCTCCGGAGGGTCCCTCCGAAGAGAATAAGGAAGCGGTTGCCTTTGGGGTTCAGCTACCTAGCGTAGGAGGAACGGACCCCTTCCCTCCGGAGCCCTTCCTGGATTCATGAGGTGATCCCCTCCCGGGTGCCTTCGAACCTGGAGAATCAAAACCGGGTGGCGTGGACAGCGCTGAAGAGCTCCGTGAGCCCCCAGGCGAACGGTCCCCGAGTACTTGAGAAAGCCAAGAAAAAACAAGGGAGAGGCCAAAACTGAATATTCGATTCCGTGATAGCTGAAGAAAACTCCCCGCGCAATCCGTTGCTTTCCCATAAAGCAAAACGAGCATACTGGAACTGGAAGGCGATAGGATTCCAGTGGGGAGCAGAATCGTGGTGAAGACGTAGCAGCCCAGCGAGGGGAGGAAATGCGCGACAGCCGGCAGACCAAAGGCGTTTTTGTGTTCGCTCAAGGAGGACCAAGTTCGAGCAAACTGCCTGGAACGGGGCGTGACAAAGGCACGCATCGCTGAGGTGTTGGTGGATAGGCAAGATTTCTTGTTGCGAAAGGAATGGCATTAGGGGAAGCCAAGTGGACGGCATCCCATGGGTTGCTTTGCTGGCTCATTTTTCCACAGAAGCCGACGCCGCAGTTTAGGAGATATCTAAAGTTATCCTGGACGTTTCACGTTCTCCAGCCGAACCAGGGCTCAACATGGCGCCGATCAGCCGGAAGTAACACCGCGAGTTTTAAATGGGCTGTGCGATAAATCTCGAGGACGAAAATTCCAAAGATCAATTTTAGATGAGTTCCGTCGCTGCACTAAGAGCAATCCATCGATCTAGTGCTGGACTTCCGTTTGCAGTGATAGCGTCGTTCCAGGAGAAAGTCTCTTGCTATCCCTTTATTTTATTATTCCCCAATAATTTCGTTAATTTAATTTGAACTGCGAAAGCACAGTGCTGATGGGTGCAGGGAAAAACCTGGTGTTGTCTTCACTTATTGACGACCAGGGACATATCCGCTTTCTGATGGCGGTTTCTTTCCTGGAAGAATGCTCTTTTCGTGAGGGTGTTTCACAAGGAGAAGCTCCATCAAGGAATTTCGCATGTCCCTTCCGTCACCATTCCCTCGCTTGAAAATAAGTCAGAAAGATTGCATCCACAACTGCTAATTGAGAGCATTCTGCCATTGCGATCCTAAACGTGTGGCACAGGCGAGGACAGAACCCCAAATTTCGGATTCAGCGGCGTTGACTTGGCCGCAGTAAACATTGCCGCCCACAAGTAGGAGCATTTTTTGGTCAATTTGAGCAAAGTAAAGTCCTACGCAAACCAACTGGAGGAACGAGCCCAAAGCAATACGCAAATGGAAATCACAAAGATCTGTGTTTCTCGGACCTTCCACGTGTTCCCGGATTGGGAGGATGCGAGCAAGCAAGGAGCAACGGAAAGTGCAACTCCGCGAAAATCTGGCTACCGTTACGTCACCTGGAGACGAACGGTTTCTCATGGGATGATGCAGCAAACGCATCACGCGATTTCCCAATTCCCGGTTAGCAGTTAAGGAATTCGATGCCCGTGTGGTGGTTGACTCGATAGGAAACCACGACCTCGCAGAGTAGGAAACCTGCAACTCCCGAATTCCTGAAAGATGCTAAAAAAAAAAAAAAAAAAAAAAAAGAAGAGTTCGTGTACTCAGGCATCCGAAAGCGGTCGTGGTGACCCTCCTCAAAAAATTAACTATTTGGACGAGGATGTTTATCGTCAGTAGCCCCTGCTCTCGTCTCTCGTGCCACGATGCAGTTGCCGCTCTTCAGCTACCGCGCCACATTGGGTTCACAAAGACGGAATCCTTTACGGCTACAGGCCTCAGCAGATTCTCTGGGGTTGCGGGCGTGCGAAAAACCAGGAAACAAAACGAGCGAGCGCTAAGAGCTCTGGGGGAGGAAAGGTACTCGATGTACGACTATTTACGAAGCGCCGTCCGCTTGCATTCACCGACCGTTCCCAAAGAACCTATCCCTTCCAGAGATGGGAAGCGTGTTCCCGAGAACCTAGGAACAGCTCTGCTGGGGAATTTCCAGACGAAGCTCTTCAAAATCGTGTTGTACAAGGACAAGCAGAATCCCGAAGCAGTGGCCTCGGTAGATCCAAAATTCACCTTCAATGCAAGTAGCACCCTCTATTCTTAGCCCTCGTTTGCCCCATGCCCGCCACTTCGCTAGATCGAAAACCCGGAAGGGCGCGCGGAAAACCATTTCAGGGGAAGACGCACCCGGGATCGATAGCATTTCAGGGCCTCGTGTGCCGCTGCACCTTTCTCGAACCTTCGCCCTGGCGAGTGTCCTCTTTGGCTCCTTCGGTTCCCTCCGCATCGGCCCCTCCCGAACGCAAAGCGAGGAGGCCGATCCGGCGGCTCCCGTTCGATCTCTCCGAACTTGCTGGCCGCTCCTTGTCGCCCCATTCCATGCGGGAGCGAGTCGGGATGGAAGCTGCGCGTTCAGAGGGCCGCTTGCCCTCACCTTCTAAGCGGCGTTCCGTCACCATTTGCGCAGCCCTCTTCCCCCATCCTCCTTGAAAAATGGTTTCGCATGTGCGAAAATAGCCACGGGTCCACGGATCCAGTCCTCGATGCCATTCCGTCGTCGTGATGATTTATCGCATGCTGCATCGTTGTACAGCAATCAGGAAGGACAGTGGGAAGCAACAATCTCACAGTTAGGGAATTTCCATCTTCTAGGGAGCACGGAATGAGTTTTACTGTCCTTCACTGCATCTGGCCAAGGACTGGAAGCAGCGGGAAACACGAGTGAAAGAAAGTGGACATTGCCCCCCCCCCCAAAAAAAAAACACATCCGCCATTAAGTCGACAAAGGAATTCTTCATAAAAGCGCTGCAAGTGAACTTTCCAAGTTTTTAGTTTCGGAAAGTGCTCAGAAGCGCTTAAAGGCCAGGGGGGGGCATTCGTCCATGGTTGCCGGAGGTGGAATGCATCGGCTCTGTGGTAGGCTAACCGAGGCACTCCCTCTTCAAGAGACGCGCCGCGAAAGCATGGTCCACTCTCTGTTGCCAGCATTTTATCTCTCTGCGTTTCCGCTCGTTCGGACGCCCAGGTTCCTTCCCAGACCCAACGGCCTTCCTTGACAACGTTCGCGAAAATCGGGGTCTCCATGGTTGCGCCTTCCAGGGAAACAAGGTGCCACAGGACTGGCAAATTAGAAGTCGTTCCAGCTGTTGCCGTATCAGTTTCGGGATGCAGATCGAACACTCTCGTTGCAACTCTGAGTGAAGGTTTTGGCTTGGTCAGACACTCCTGGGAACTGTCTGCACGTCGCAGATACCAATCTCTGCGACATTTTCATGATTTCGAAACCAAAAATGTATTTTGTAAACACACGATCCTCGTGAGAAAGAAATTTCCTGTGTGGCTGAAGGGAAAAAGAAGAGCAGCATGCGAAATTCTGGTCCGATGGAACCAGGTCTTGACCTGCTTCGCTTCAACAGCAGCAGGCAAATCGGGGGCAGTACGCAACGTATTCAGGTTGAGTGGTAAATGGCCATCCAAGTAAGAAGTCAAGAAGTGCGCTTCGGGGGACATCGTTGCAAGGAGTGCCAAAGACGATCTTTGCTCCGTCACAGCATAGGTGGGCTGTGCCCGGATAAACGTTGAGGCTTCCGCCATCTTCCTGTGACGACCTGGGAAGAAAGAATAGCACTAAAAATCAGTCCAGGAATGTCCACAGGACTCTTGCTGAGGAAGATACAGCTGCTTCCATAACGCCGAGCACTTGCTAGAGGGAACTAAAGTGCTTCTTCTGTCTTGTGCTGAGGCAGCGAGATAGCAGTAAGTTCTGCGAATCTTGGCCAGAACCTCGGCACTACTCAAACACACTCTCTCTACTCGTCAGGTCAATCTTGACTTTTTAATTATTCTCGAAGACCCTGGACGTTTGTAATCAGTCACGAAGCAAGCACAGCGAGTTGATGGGACTTGTAGACCCTCGTTGCGATCATCAAGAAGCCTCCTTTCAGGCTGCCAGTCAGTGGCTGCACCAGGTCCTAAAAGTGACTTTCCACTAGAGAGTTCTGAAACTATTCTTTAATGATAAACAGAAGAGTGCTAAGAGAGGGTTGATTCGAATAGAAACTGGTTGAGAGCAGTTGGCATAGGTAACCCTTCTGTTAAATCCAGCGGCAGAATAAATGTCCATTGGTTGGAGTCGTGTCGGTGGCATAAAATTTACAAAGTCAAGTTTCTTGACCTCTGCCTAACAGTCGCATCCGAACGAGAATCGCACAAGGAGTTTGGCGATGCCTAAGGCGCTAGCCTTCCGTCCCCTTGTTTTTTGCCATAGTCCTCTGCTGCTTTTAGCCCGCGGTGGGTGACCTGCACTTCTTCCTTGTTTTCTGCGTGTAATTCTGACTGGAAAATTAGCATGCGGCAGTCCCCACGTTTCCAGATGGGAAATGGCAAATCCCGGAAATATTCTTTATTACTCTTTTGCACTGTCATCCCGCGGGTTGGAAGGAAACCAAATTTATTTGGCCGACAAGTGCTCTGACAGTCTGTGAGTGCGTGTGTTTGCCCCTCTGCGTGGGGCTGCGTTGCAAGCTGCAGAGAGATTTGCACGGAGAACCCGGTGCTACCCAACTGCAGCCTTTGGACCGTTCCCCTCGATGAAAAGAGACCCTGCAGCCTCGCTTCTCGTCTTGCACTGCTGGTTGCGATCGACCACCTTGTTCGCAGCACATGCCAGGTAGTTGCTGGAGCACCATGGGAAACTTACCGGCTGAGTGGCACTTTCAAGGGCGATTTCCTTGCGTGCTCCATCACGCATCCTGCATGGTTCGCTCGCAACTCGCGCTCCTTCGTTCTTGTGCGTGAAATCCAAGTCCTGATCCCGCTACGATGAAGTACGTTTCCTCCTCTGGGATTCATGCTCGAAGAGATGAATATCTTCCACATCCGACGGGTTCTAATTCGCTCGAGAAGAACAGTCGGACTCCATGCCAGCTCCATATGGGACCTCTTTTAAGTGCCTCAGTAGGAGAGGTCTTCCTTCAGAGAGAAAAGGAGACCGCGGTCTTCACTTCCTTTTGTTCTTCGTAGAGCGTGCCGTGGAAGCTCGCTGCCCGCCCTACGATTCTTCTTGCGATCTCCCTCCACGAGTCTTCGTCGACAAGCGGGTCATCCCGCTCCGAAAAGAAAAAGCTCGATAGTCAGAGCGGGGAATCTTTGGACCCACTGCTCCTGTCCTTGCGCTGGCACGCTGTTGGGAGCCGTTTCTAGCCAGTGCGATCTCCGGAACGAGGGGGAAGCAGACCCTGGATCCAATCGGCCGAGCGTGCATCGCGCATCCTAAGGACGACGCCCACCTGCTTTTCACGAGCTCAAAGCGTGCCTGGACTATACGGTTGGGAATGGGTGTCGGTGGTTTATTCCACGCTTCTTAGCAACGGCCACCCGCAGAAGTTTCCTTGCGTCCCTACCGGAGGTCACTCCACCCTTTCGACTGCCGCCGCCGTCCCCGTCTGAGGACTGCGGTCTTCCCTGGCAAGGCGAGAGACGCTTTCACGTCTTGATCACCTTGCCCTGGCGATCATCTTTTTTCTCATTTTCGGGGCGCTGTCGCAACCCTCGGTCACTTCGCGAAGAGTGTTCACTCTTGGTCTGACCTTTCGAATGGACGTCTCTTCCCAAAGAGACATCGTTCTCTGAGTTTCCGTGGGAGCAGCGCGAAGACGAACAGCGCTCCCTGCCTGCTCAGGAACTGCACCTCCTCACTCCCCCACCCTTTGCGGTGGTGAGCACACAGGGCAGGAAAAGAGGCGTCTGATACTGTTGTCGGTCGAATTCCTCTCCTTCCTCCCCTTTCCTTCCTCTCCTCTCCTCTCCTCCTCTTCTCCTGGCTGCCCCCTCCAGTGCTGACGCCTGATGAGCCTTGCTTGGTTTGTCCTTCCAGCTACTCCCGGACGGCTACATCCGCTTCCAGGATCAGAAGACGTCGATGTGGTGGCGCCTGAAGTCGCGCACGGAGAAAGACAAGGACCAGCTCATTCGCCAGGTGGCTGAGGATGGGGTATTGTTGAGGGAGGTCACGGACCGTCCAGGTCTTGATGATGAAGGTTTGGAGTGCGTGGGGACCGACGGCGGCACCTGGAGGCGTCGCATGGCAGGATCTACACCTGGGGGAGGGACCCGAGATTTCGGAGGAAGATGCGGTGGAGATCCGATACACCAGCTGGAAACTGCTGTCCACGAAACTGGGGGAGGTCAGAGGGAGGGAGGAGGGGATGTGCGCGCGCGCTTCCTGCTGACCAGGGAGGCCTCCGTCGTCGTCGTCCCAGATGGTCGACAGAAACCCCGTCATCCTGAAGGTCCGCGTGGACGGGAAGAGGCGATCCGCTGGAAGCTGGCACACCGGTCTCCTAGGAATGAGGAAGGGAGGCAAGAGGATCCTTGCCGCTCCCTTTGCCGTCTGCCAGGAGATTGGCGAGGTCAGCCTGGGGCACCCTCCGGCTGTGGAAAAAAGACATCCCTCCCTTTACTCGTCCTACCCCATCGCTTCCCCCGGAAAGTGTCAGTCCCTTGTCCTCTTCGGAGGGACCTAGGCACTGCTTTGCCCTCCCCGCTCTCCCCTTGATCCCTTCCCTCGATTCTTTTTTCCACTCTTCTCCATCTGGCCGCAGGGAGCCCTGGCGAAGGCGAGTCATTCCGACGTGCTGCTCTTCGAGGTCGAGGTCACGCGCGTCAGCTGGGGCAAGCAGGAAGCACGGGGAGGAGGCGTACCACTGCTGCCGATCCGCCCGAAGGAACCCGAGATGGACGTGGGAGACAGGTGAGGAACACAAGTGGAGAGCGTCTCGAGCTGCGTTTCGCGGCACCTCCTTCTGACCGGAGGAAAGGGAGGAGACGGAAGGATCGGACGCATCTTTCAGGCAGTTGGGAAAAGCAGAGGGGGTGGCGGCGGCTCCCGCACAGGACGGTCGCCGGCTCCGTTCCCCCATGCCTCCGCGGACGAGCGCAGAGAAGGAGGGGGAAGAAGCGAAGAAAGAGGAAGAAGAGGAGGAGGAGAGGATCTCCAGGAGCCGCGATTGGGTCCCCCCTCTCCTGGCGCAGATGGAAGCTCTCAGAGCTCAGGTAGTCATGGGCGCGATGAGCGCGCGGACCGGGGCGGTCCCACTTGCAGATGGCGGCGCTGTCCGAAGGTATGGACGCGCTCCGCAAGGCCGTTTCTGGTAAGGATGAAGATATGAAGCCAGAAGCGGGCAGCCCAGGAAAGCGCCCTCTCACCACCTCCTCTAGAAGGTCAGGGGCGAAGGGAAGGCAGCGACAGCGTGCGAAAGACTTCCGGGAGGTTGCACTCGTAGGTGGCACGGGGCTCAACAGGAAAGCGCGAAAGAAGCGGAGAGAGCAAAAGGGAGAGGAAGGGAACGGAAAAGGGACGATGACAAAGCGAAAGCAAGAGGAGGAGGACGGGAGATGGGAGAGGGGCGGGAGATCCCAGAGGAAAAGGGTAGGAGGATGGATCCAAGAAGCAGTCGCGGATCCCGCAACTCCGAGAGGGGCGGCGGCTGTCTTGGGGAAGCCGCGCCTCAACTCCGCGCGCGGCACCCATCTTCCCGGGTAGCGCCCTCTACCGCGTCCCAATGTTGCAGGAGGCGATCACGGTGCCTGACTGGAGCAAGGAGTCCCCGGCCCGCGGGAAAGGTGGAGGAAGAGGATGAGGATAAGAGTAGTGAGCAATCTTCTGGAAAGATCCTCCCATCCCCGTTTTTCGCCTCCTCTGACGTGCCCCTTTGCAGGTCTCCGAGAGGCCTTCGCAGAGGCGCGGCATCTCCAGGGACCGCAACCCTGCGGGCGGGCCGGCGACTCCCTCCGGACCTTGCAAGAGCGCCTCGCTGGTAGCGAGCGGAAGCTCCGTGAGGCGCTTGTGCGGTGCCAGGAACGGGAGGAGGAGGCCGCTTCCCTGCGAAGGCAGGTCCGGGACCTGCAGGGGATCGAGGTCCGCTTGCAGGAGCTCTGGAGCAGCGTCCAGGAACTGTCCCGCAAGAACGAACAGACCTCCGGCTTGCTGGAGGAGGCGCTCACCGAGGTCAGGTGGCGCGCGCGCGGGCGCTGACGCCGCCCTCACCCAACTCCTCTCCTACTGTCGCAGAAGCACCGCCTGCAGAGGTCTCTGGAGCTCTCCCGCCAGGAGGGGGAAGCCTGGAAGAGGAACTGCAAAAAGCTCAGGAGCATCCTCACTCAGGAAATCGGCGCCGGCCTCGAGGCTTGCGGAGCAGGCGAGGACGAACAGGAAAGCGCCGCGGGGGTGCATGTGGGGGCTGGAGGTCCCAGAGAGGCTGCTCCTCCCCCTAAGGACGCCGCCGCCCTCGGAGGACTTCGGCAGCAGCGGCGGCGCTGCAATGGCGGCAACGACGACGAAGACGGTCGCCTGGAGGGATGCAACGCTTCGGGCATCGTCTTCGCCGAAGATCCCGTGCTCACCTTTGCCGATCTGCTGGTTCTGGGAGCGAAGGAGAGGAAGCGAGCGCCCCGGCCTCCGCCGCTGCGGGCGGAGGAACCCACGGCGGAAGGGGAGGATGTCGGCGGTTCCCGCGTGCAAAGTGCGTGAGCACCCTCGGAGGTGTCGAGCCGGACGGTGGCCCACCCGACTTTCCTCACTAGGAGGGAGCGCCACCTAGGGAGAAGCCAGCAACACGGAAACCAGCCTCCAGTCGCCCTTTCTCTCAGGGGAAGGGGAGGGAAGGCAACCGGTGGGATGATGAGCAGTCGCGCGGCAAAGGGGGGAGGCAGTGCGCACCTCCGGAGGGTACAGGGGAAAAAAGCCTTGCCCTTTCCCCCTCCGGAGAAAAGGAGGGACAGACCGGTCTCCCCCTCCTCCAGAACTCTTCCCTGGAGTGGTTCTCTTCCGAGGACGGACGGAAGGACTCATGGCCACACTCGTTCTGCTTCCTGCCCCTTGCCCTCCACGAGCAGGAGGAAAGAAGAGGAGGAGTCGACCACCGCTCTTTGGTGAGGAGGCAGGAGCTTCCTGAAAGTGCGCAGAGGAGCGCGCGCATAAGACACGCTCTCCAGCGCCCTTGCCTCAGGGCTAGGCAGCTCTGGAGCTGCTCGTGAGGGTCGTCCCTCTTCGGCTGCATGGCCTCCAGAAAACCACAGACCACTTCGCTCGAAGTGCAGGCGGTCGGTGGTGGTAGGGGCGCGGTCCGGAGCGGGAACCTCTCATAGAAATTTCCTCCCGAAGTTCGGCCCTGAGTCCTTCGACAGTGCGACGCTGCCCTTCACCAGAGAGCTGCCCGGGGCCCACGCGGCGACAGCGGCGGCGACGAGAGGAATCCTCCAGAGGAAAGAACTCTTCTTCCTCTTCTTCGACAAAGAAGCGGTTGTTTATTTTCGCAAGCGGCAAACACGCAACAAGCAGCAGCAGCAGCAGCGACAGCAGCTGCAGCGGCCGGAACTTCCCGGGCGCCCCACGCCTCTGCGGTGATGAGTTGTTGTCTCCTCCTTGCCTTGCCGGTGCGGAGAAAAGGGTGGGGGGTGGGGGGCGGAGGAAGAGCCCTTCACTCTCCTTCCCTGCCTTCTCAGGAAAGCACCGTGGGGAGCGGGAGGGGGAGGCGGGTCTGTCCAAGAGCGCGGAGGGCGTCCCGGCACGAACGCAGCATCACCAGCACTCTGCCGTCCATCTTCCCCCTTCCGCCGCTGCTGCCGCTTCTCTCCGGCTCCCCCCTCTTCACCTTCCGTTTTCCTTTGGCTTTTTCCCTCTTGCGCTCCCCACCCCACCCCCTCACTTGTCCTCCTCTCCCGGCGGCGAGGCGGGAGGGCCCGCCGGCGGCAGCGATCAGAGGTCCAGGAAGTCCCTCGCCGTCTCCAGGCAACCAGGGAAGGGAGTAGCGGGCACGCGGATCCTCGCCCGGGTTCCCGGGCACCTCCAGAGGTCGGCTCGTCCCACGTTACCCCTCCGAGACCCCCTTCCCGCTCCTCCCTCCCCCGCCCCTCCTGGTGAGGCTGAGGGGAGACCGCTGGCCGCCCTCGCGTTCCAGGCCGACCCTAGACGAGCCACTCCACGGAGAAGCGGTACTGCAAGCTCCTCTGGGTCGGTCCCTGCTGGGAGGGGTCGGCCGGCTGCGAGTCGCCAGCGGGCAGGGAACGTCATACGGCGGTCGAGAGGGTAGGGTCGGCGACCGAGTTGAGGGCGACGACCTCCTCCGCGGGCGCAGGGCGGAAGGAGCGGCGGGGCTTCGTGGATACTTTCAGCTTCTGGAAGGAGGTAGCAGGCAAGAAGTGGCAGCAGTGGAAAGAAGAGAGCGGGGTTCTGACGTCGGGAGCACGGGGGGCACCCCCCGGACGCTCCCCGAACCCAGCTGGGTGCATAGAGGTGCGGCCGGGGATGTGCTTTTCCTGCTCCCTTCCCTTCGCCTTGCCTCTTGCTGCGTCTCCCGTCCTCCTCCTCCTGCCGCATCGACGGTGGCGGTCCCGGAGCCGAGGAAGTCGGGGAGCAGGCGGGGCTCACGAAGGGGGCGGGGTTGCCCTGGGGGCCGAAGGATCAGCGCCAGCGGCGGGAGCACTCACTTCCAGGAAGCTCCTCCCAGGAGCTGCTGCCAGAGAGTAGAGCATGTAGGTGGGGATGAAGATCAGAGACGACGCGGTCAGGGCCCAGCCAACGTTGTTGGCCCAGTCGGGGAAGGTGTAGCTGCCCTGGGTCAAGACGGGTTTGAAGAGGAGGGTGCACACGAAGATGAACTGCAAGACAAAGGGGAGGTGGATGACTGTGGCGCGCCGGCGGCAGGGATCGGGGAGGGAGGAGAGGAGAAGGAGCTTACGAAGATGAACATGGGAGAGACGAAGGACCAGCAGATTATCCAGAACCACCCCGGCCTGCATCCGTGCATCTTGCGGATGTCTTCAGCGAAGCGGAAAACACCATAGAACCAGGACACGCCGATGGCCTCGATGAAGACCACGAACAGGATGGAGATGCTGGGGCCGTACTCGTTGAGCAGAGTAACCAGGTAGAGGCCTCCCTGGAAGGACACGGGTCAAATGTCAGCGCGTCTCCGCAACCCGCCCCGGCCACCCCCGTGCCCCGCTCAGGGGAACTCACGTAGGTGGTGGTGGGCAGGGCGCAGACGTAGATGAGGATTATGAACGCCCCAACGAAGGCCTCCCGGCGTCTCCCCAGGAGTTTTGGGTACTCGTCGCACATCCCAGTGATGACGGCCTCCAGGCCCCCGAAGGTGCTGTCGAGCCCTGCAGGGAGAGAGAGAAGGGAAGGAGAGAGTGGAACAGCAAGGGCCGAGCATAACGGTGGAAAGGACGTCGGGAGACGGGAGGAGAGGGAGGGACGACCCTCCCACCTCGCAGTCCCTTCTGCTGCCTCTATTTAAAGGGTCGGACGGATGGATACCCTCGGGCTGGACACTCAGGGCTTGGGGTGGTATTGGCTGGCCAGACTGGGTCTCCTCCCCCACTGGGCATCCCGGAGCACCGGAGTGCCCAATGGGGCAGCGTCGAGGGAAAAGGTCAGTGGGGGGGAAGAGGAGGCATCCCCTCCCTGCCCTACAGCCCGCTTACCGAGGGTGATGAGCATGAAGAAGAAGACTGCTGACCAGAAGACGGACCCCTTCATCGTAGCGATGGCCTCAGGGTACACGACGAACACCAGTCCCGGTCCTGAAAGGAAGACACGCGCGTCACCGCCGCCACTCCTCCTTTCCCGGGAAAAAGTTCACCCTAGAGGGGGTGGTCTTTCCCTCTTCCCGGGGAGAACACGGGATGTCGCACCCAGAAAGACACCTGCCGCCAGGGGATGCTTCGGACGGAGGAAGGGAGCTCGTACTACACGGGTCGGATCGCCGGCGGAGGCCGCTGCCTTGGAACGATCATCCCGACCGGGTCAGAGAGCGCACTCTGGCGGACTTGGGGGGCGTCCCGCATGAGGGACACGTGAACATCGACCCCAGCAGCCGAGGAGGCGGCGGTGCTCCCTGGGAGGAGCGGAGGGGGCAGCACCTCCTCCTCCCCTTCACGCACGCAGGGGCCATTCACCTTCGCGACAGCGCTCGGCATGGGGCAGGCAGGCAGCTGGTGGCAGAGGGACGCCCATCAGCTGCCAGCCTGTCGTCGTCCAGGAAGTCCCGGAGGATGACGCTGCCCCGTAACATGGGCCCCAGGCAGTTCCGCCAGACCGCCGGGAGGAATTCGGCATCTCCCGCCGTCCTCCTTTTCGCAGCCTCTCCTCCTTCCCACAGGGATCCCTGGATGTCTCCCAAGCCAGGGGAGAGTGATGAAAGAGACCCCCCGGATCTGTCTCTCTGTCTTCTGCCCCTGGATGGCAGCCAGCCGGAGCAGCCGAGGTCGAGGATCCTCAAGTCTCTCCTTGGGCTGTTTCCTTCTCAAGCAGAACTATGGGTGAGGCGGCCCGGTCGCCGGTTGAGCCGCTCTGTGGCCCGCGCTCCCTCCCCTACGGGCCCGCAAGCCGCCACGCTGAAGAAGCGCGCGTGGACCCCGCCCTTCTTCCTTCTCACCGTCCACGCCCACCTGACCTGACGCCACGGGTACTGGAGGAAAGAGCTCCCTCCTTCCTCAGGCGCTTTTCCGTCGTGGGGCCTCCCTCCCCCCGCAAGCAAGTCTTGGGGGTGCAGTAGGCTGCGATGGCTGCTCCCTCCCCCACAGTTACCGCAGGTGGGAAGGGGAGGGGGACAGGAATCAACGCTCCCCGGCGCGGCGGCGCCGGCTCGTCGCGCGCCCATCCTTGCCCCTCCGCCACCTCGCGGAAAAAGGGGAGAAAGGGGAGACAGCTGGCTAGTTTCCGAGGCCCTCCGGGAAGGGCGCGCACGGTGGCTACCCACCTTCCTCGGCGACCTCCTCGATGCTCCTGTGCTGCATGTGGGCCATGTACCCCAGCACGGAGAAGATGACGAACCCTGACAGGAAGCTGGTCAGGCAATTGATGCTGCTGGTGAGGATCGCGTCCCTGGGGAGGGAAGGGAGTGGTAAGGCGGGCTCCCTCCCCCCGTGGGCTTACCTGTAGCAGTTGTTGTGGAACTTATTGTAGCTGGATAGGGTCAGCAGGGTTCCGAATCCCGGCCCCAGGGAGAAGAAGATCTGCGCCGCGGCGTCTGTCCACACCTGCGGGAGGGGGAGAGCGGCGGGGAGCGATGTCCTCGGAGGCCCCCTGTCCCCCCCTCCCCGCCCTTCCCCCCGCCTGCCAGCGAGCACGGACTTCGAGCGTGGCCAGCTTCTCCCACTTCGGCTCCAGGTAGAAACGTATCCCGATGCCCGACCCGGGAAGGGTCACGCCGCGGACCAGCAGGATGCTCAGCACAACGTAGGGGGCGAGGGCCGTGATCCAGACGGCCTACAATAGGAGCATGGGCAGCTGCCGCCCTTCCTCCGCGCAGCCCGAGGGAGAGAGGGGAAGGAGCGGCGGATGAGGTGAGGGCGAAAGGTGGGAGTGAGGTACCCTCTTGCCTACCTTTCCTGTGCTCTTCACCCCTTTCCAGATGGAGAAGTAGACGATGAGGAAGATGGTTAGCAGGCAGAGGGCCAGAGACCACTTGACCGGGCCCACGTCTTCCATTCCGTTCGATCGGTGCATCTCCAGCACGCTGCGCCTGCGGGCGAGCGGTCCTTGAGGGGGAAACGCCGCAGGCGCGCCCAAAAAACCCACCCTCGGGGAGGAAGGAGGAAGGGCGCCGCGAGCAGGCACGCGACCCGGCGCCCTCTCCTACACTGCAGAGGCACGGACCCTCCCTCGCCAGTACGGGCCTCGGAGAGAGGGGGGCCCGCGGTTGCCGCCGCACAGGGCAGGCGGCGGCCCCTCCGGTGGCACGCAGACCCTTTCCGGAGGGAACATCGTCGTGCCCGGGAGGGGTCGTCGCGCAGGGCATGCACTGCCGCCACCGCCGACTCACTCGAAGAACTCCTGGGCGGGGGTAGTCATGCTGATATAGTCGGAGACGTTAACCACGTCCTCGATCATCGTGCAGTTGGGCGTGTTCCAGGCGTTCCCGCAGGTAGTCCACGGAAGCTCCCGGCGGAAGGAAGACAGGAAGTAGTAGAGCGCCCAAGAGATGATGGTGTTATAGTAGAGGGCCGTGTGGAAATTCATGATGCAGATGCTGTACCCGACACCTGAAAGACGAGGAAATGGAGGCAGGAATCTGGGAGCGAAAAGGAGGAGTGGGGTGGAAGCGAGGAGGAAAGAGAGAGAGCGCCGCCCGCACCCGCTTCGCCCACGCTCGCGACCGGAGACTCGCGTAGGCGCGCGGAGGCAGCGAGGGAGTTCCCGGGATCCCCAGCGGTTGCCATGGCGGGGAGCTCCCGGCACGTGAGAGGAAGAGGAGGCCGGAGGCACCCTCGGCGGCCCGTTTGGGGAGGAGGTGACAAGGGAAGGTCGGAACGGGAAACTGTGGCGGGAGCACCCGCTCCTCCAGAAGGGAACAAAGGGAGGAGCGCCGGAAATGACGCAGAAGATCTCGGCCTGCTTCCGGGCTGCGCCTCATCGACCCGGAAACTCCGCTGCCATCCTGACAGGCCTCTGTCCCCCCCTCCTTCCAGCATCGGCGTGGATGTGGCCCTCCTCGTAACCCCGGTCCGTCCGTGGAGCGCAGGTAACCAGCAAAGGGGGCGCTTCCGGTTTACGCGATCCCTCCTTCCGTGCTCAACGGAGCGTAGGGCGCGCGGGCCACAATAGGAGAGGCAAACGGGATGCTGTGTTTGACCTCAGGGTGCTGCGTCCCTTAGCCGTTCCCATGGAGCTGCCATCACCCGGAGAGAGGGGTCTGCGGTCCCAGCAGCGTCCTTCCCGCTCGGCAGGCAGTCCGCCGCCGGGCGGGGAGCTGGTGCAGATGCTTGGTGCCTTGGCCTTGGACGTCCACCCGCCTTCCTCCCTTCCCTCCTCTTTTTCTTCTTCCTCACACGCATTCGCGCGCAGCTCTTTCGCCGCCGAGCAGTCTCGCCTTCCCGCGCGGCTGCCGACACGCCGAGGAGCTCGCCGCCGCCTGTGCTGCTTCCCGCAATTCCTCGATGACTACTTCCGCTGCACCTCCCTCGCAGGCTGGCCGGTTTGCCTTCCCCCCCCCCCTCTCCTCCCCTTCATCCTCCGCTTCCTCCCGCATCGTCACCTTGCACCCTTCTCATCCAATGCCGTTTCCCCGATCGCAGGAGCGCGAGCGGAGTCGGCGGCCCACCGTGAAGCTCTTCAGCCAACCCATCGGGACCCGGGAATGAGAATACCGGGGCGTGTGAGTGAGAGCGGCTGTTTGCAGGAACGATGTGGTCGAACCACATCCGAAATGAGATAGGTGGCCAGGCAGAGGGGGACGGCAGAACGCAGGGATCCGTGCCACGGGAACGGCGCCAGAAGGGGCGAGCTTCGCCCTCCAGCGGCGCGTCCGCCAACCGCGATTGCTACGCGGAAGACGCATTTCCGCCTCAACATGGCGCGGCTCCTGCGGAACGCGTGCATATCCTGCATCTTGCAGCATCTCCTTCGCCGCCGAAAACAGTGTCCTTCGATTGCCTGGAAGCGGGTCCTTGAACAATCCAGGAAAACTCGAAAGAAAATTAAGTTCGCGCTCATTTACGGATGCCGATTCGGTATTTCGATGGCGGTTCGGAAGTGCCCGGCTTTACGGCGTTGCCGACGTGGTTTGCAAAGAGCCTCTGGGCGGATGCTGTCCGCATTAAGCAAACTGATAGTCGTAAGAACGATCGCTAACCAAATCTCCGTCAGTGTGCAGAGGGGCTGTAATTAGGGAAGCGCCTTTAATAAGCGTGGTGTATACGCGGAACAGGCGCGAACCTCCACTAGCAGCTGAAATGCCGTCGTTTAGTGAGTTGTTATTTCCGCCGTCAAGCTGCGGCGGAGTGCTCTAAAAACTCCTAATTTGTGAAGCCTGAGTCTCTTTCCGCAGTTCTGCTCCAAGTACGGATACTCTGAACGCTGCTTTGAATGTTTGGTTCTTCAGCGGGTGCTCCAAGTTTCAAAGGCCGACTTGAATTCGATGAGGGTGAGGCGGGTTGCAGTGTCTTTCAGACCGGGGAGGGTGCCCAGTAGGATGTCGGTCCGAATCTCCGATCCGAGAGAATCAGTACTATGGTGGAGTCACTGCATTTCTGGAGGACCCGTCCTGCGTTTTGTCTGTTCTTCCTCATTCGTACTCACCATTGCCATCAGAGGTAAGAAGGACTTTCCATGAGCATTTCATTTCTCTGTTGCAGACGAAGCCGCGAAAGTGGCAGCACTGCGATCCCCCCGGTCGCCTTCGTCCCCCCACCCCCGATCATCTCCGACCCCTCTGTCTACCTAGAAAGAGCTGATCTTGTCACCGAACGCATTCAGAGTTGTTGAACGGAGAGACGCCCGTACACTGAAGACGTGAGCGGGTGTAGGCGCAATTCGCATTGCCCGCACGCGTGACCGGGAGACGCGCCCGAGACCCTGAAGTGTGCGATGGACGGCCATCGGGAAACCGAGAGAGCGGACCTCATCTGGAATCTCGCCAACCCACGCCGTGATCTCTCATCCGTTGACCTGGAAGCGGTTCGTTTCCGTGCGCCCGCCTACGCAATGAGCCTGGATAGTTCCCTGCGGTTGCGGAGCGGCGCCGAGGACTTCGCGTGGACAGAAGCACCAGCGGGTGAGCAGTGACGGTGGTTTCACGCAGGTGTACTCGTTCTTGTTCCCCGCCCCGCCCTCCACTCTTCTTCAACGATGCCCATTTGAGCTCAATGTAGCCACAGATGGCTACGTTGAGCTGCGAGGAGAACCGGCATCAAGGGAAGATCCCAAGACCCCCATCCACGAGTGTCCATGGGAATTTCAGTGTGCTCCTGGCTCTCTAGGGGATCCCAAGGTTTCCCCCTACCAGGACCCCGTCTTCGAGGAAGTCAACCTGCAAGGAGAAGAAAATCTGCCCTTCTCTCATGCCAATCGCATCCTCGCACTCCTTGGTGCGCAGCCGGTGTGCAAAGGCGAGAAAGTGCGTGCGCCACCGAGGCCACAGCCCAGGCTGGGTAAGAGACTGGCGCGTTCGAAGACGCATCGCGAGTGGCTCCGCATGCTGCCATCACGTGGACTTCGGGAGCGGAGAAAGGAGGTCGTTACCCGGGAAGAACGGGAGGTGAAGAGGGCGCGAAGGGACGATCCCTAGAAAAATACCGTGCTACGCGGCAGCCAGGGAACTGGCAGGTACTCTCATGGGGAGCGGAGGGGTTGTCCTTTATCATCATCGCGCCCGTTTCCGAAGAAGGCAAAGGAATTGCCACGTAAGAGCAAAACCGGAAAAGCCTGCTTCGTGGCCACTCCATCGGCAACATTCCAGAGTGGAGGCCTGCGATTTCAGGCCAGTCCTTCGCCAATGGGTTCGCCCCGGCTCGAAGGAACAAGTGCTCTGCGTATCCTCCAGGTGGCGCCGTCGTAGGGCAATGATACCTGGTCACTAGCGCCGTTTCCAAGGAGGCAAGGGAGCATCGTGGGGGTTCCGGTGTCACGCCAGACAGACAGCTTGCTAGTGCCTAGACCCGCAGGTGGCTTACGAGAGAAGTGAAGGAAGACGCAGAAGCGAAGGGTGCTTTGGCAGACCCTTGGCAGAGGATGCCGCGGACGCTCATGCTTCTTCCTCCCGAGGATGCCGCGCAGGCAGCGTCCGCCGCCAGGGAACTCCGGGAGAAGGGATGATGAGAGGGCGAGCGACAGGACTCGAGGTGACCTACGTCTTCTCTCACCTTTCAGCATCGGACAGATCTTTGCCCAGACGGTGAGGCATCCGCTCCGGTGGAACTGGCCCAGTGCCAGTTCGAAGTAGAAGAGCGGCAGTCCCATGAGCAGCAGCATAATGACGTAGGGAACCAGGAACGCACCTGCAATGACACACGAAGATCACCTGCCAACGCCAGCTTTTTCGCCCCAGATGGACCCCCGGGAGAGCAGAAAAGAGAGCCCTTCCCGCGCTCGTGGACCGCTTTCTCGACTCCATCCGAGCTAAGTCATGCCGTCTGCGGAGGGATCCGAGCACGCGTATCCGCCGAAAGAAGGCCACAGCAGATGCTTCGGCAAAGAGAAAATGAGCGGACAGCGGATGGCAAGTGCGCAGGCACATTCCCGAAGGTGGAAAGGCTCCCACCAACAGTGAAAAGTGTCCTTCCTGCTCTCCTATGGGCGGAAAGAGGATGTCTGAGAAAAGTCTAGGTTCTTGCCTAGAGTGGGAACCGATTTTAAGGGTTGCGTGGCTGGTGAGAAGTGGTGCGCGAGGCGCCGGACAGGCGGACCCACCGGGAACGTCCACCTCCCCAACGCGGGGTCCGGGTGCATTTCCGACTGGTGCATGCTGTTCAAGAGTGGAAAAAGCTTCCAATCGTGGAGAGCCTCACATACCTTGTAGACAAAGCTATTCGTGTCATAGGCACAGCCTTTCGTGGCGCGTACTAAAACTGTACCGTGCACGACGAGGGAGAACGGCATAGCCGCGAAAACTTCCAGCATGAGAAGTGGAGGGGGAAGTGTGGCAAGAGAGCGCACCCTTAACGATAGGGAGCGCATCCCCGCTTACCCACCCTCAGAGTCCTAAGACCTCAAGCCCTCAAGGACCGGTTCGCCGTATCGCGAACAGACAAGCGAAGGAGCGACTGGAAGGAAGAAGTTGAGGACTCGGAATGTGAGCATCTACGCCCCCTGATCCGCTCTCGCAGTGACCGACTCACCTCCTCCGTTCTTGTGGCAGATGTATGGGAAGCGCCAGACGTTGCCAAGGTCCACAGCAAAGCCGATCACCGCCAACAGGAACTCTATCTTCTTGCTCCATGTTTCCCTGACCATGCCACTGGGCTCTTCGGCAAGTGCGCCCTGCGGAAGGAGGCTGCAATCTGCTCCCTCGACCTTCTCGAGAGCGTCCTCGTCCTCTCCGTCACTTCTGCGGTCGCTGTCCAGCGCTTCGGTCTTCTCCATCGTCTCTGCGCCGTCTGGAAGCATATCATTCAGAGGCGAGCGGTCCGTCTTCGCGGCCCGAACGCCTTATCTTCAAGGAAACGGGACAAGTAAGGTAGGACAGAAGGGGATTCGTGAGTGCTGAGAAGCAGAAAAAGCCACCCGGGCTGCTCGAGGATTTGAATCCGCGCCTTCTCGGGACGGATTGGTGGACAGCGCCATCGTCCGACCCCGGATCTGACGATCCTACTTTACCAGCCCCTGGGGACTGTGTTTTCTCGTCTTCCTTCCGGAGAAATGGGCATCACTGTGTAGTTCGGCTGAGCCCCGCGAGACTAAGTCCAGAGATGCGGCAGAAGCTGAGGCTCTCGGCCACCATCCGCGGAAGAAAGCGACATATCCAAACAAGAGAGAATGGGCGTGCCAGCCAGCACAGGTGTGGGTGGATGCCGCAAGAGGAGAGGAGAGTAGGCGCTCCATGACAGACCTCAGGGGCAAACCTCTGCCAAGAACGTCGAATGGTCTCCGTGCCACTTGCGAATCACGCTCCATTTCCGGTGGAAGCGCCTATTTAGGTAGGAAGACCGACTCACCCCCTAGGGTTCGGCGCGAAAGAAGGGTCTTCTTGCTTATTAAACATCTCCTTCCTTGCTGTTAAACAACACACTTGGGAGTACAGGTTTCTCTTTCCTGGTGCGGAAAGCGGAACGTACGGGTTGCTGCCTTTGGTCCCGCGTACAGAACAGGGCCTCCAGAAGATTGCATATCCTCAGCTAGAGAAAAAGGGAGGCGGCGAGGGAGTTGTCATGACTCATCTCTCTTTGTCCGCGGAGTCGCAGCAGCAGTCAGTCTCTTGGCCCTTGAGGGATACTCACACTTGTAGGGAGGACAGCAGCTCGTGACGAACATTGGACAAGGCATCAGAGGATGCTGCCGGAACCCGCGCCGCTACTTCTTCTAACAGTGTGCAGAGTGGCTGATCCTCAAGCCCTCAAGCCGGTGAGGTGCAAGAGGAGAGGAGTGCCATGGGGACGAGACCGTCTGGGATCGCACAAAAGGATGGTTATGACGGAAGCAGCAGTGAGACGTCGTGTCGGAGGGATGAATCCGGAAGGCTTTACAACCCAGAATCCATCTCGAAAAGGATGAGATGAGACGTCCTGACCAGGCTTTTACTTGTGGAAGGCGACAAGCCCACTGGCGCGACCGTGGCGTGCGAGCGACACACCGTGTTCAAGTATAAATTCTCTCCGTAGTCGTACGGGGGGTACATCACTGTGTAACTTAATGTTCCCCTATTTTCCGCTGCTAAGTCGCGTGAGTCGAGCCGCGCGCGCTCGACTCAAGCCGATGCAGAAACCAAAAATTTCCGGTAAGTACCGAAAACCTCAGCTGCTGTTTGCCACTCCTTATGGTTTGTGGAGCATCCCCAGCTTGCTGTTCTTTTCCATCCCTGTTCTCCTCCGTTTGGGTCTCTTGGTTCCTTCAGCTTGCTATATTGAAGATTTTTCCATTCTCAAGTAAAAAGAGTTTTCCAAGAAGGCGAAATCTATTGCCGGAGTCTTTTCTGTAGGCGTAGCTTTGCGAATCTCCCGCTGAATTTGTCGATCCTTGCACTCGTGACTGCCGGGAATCGATGAATGGTGAGCAGGTTACGAACCACGTGATCCACGCACATCACCGTGCTCGAGCTTTTGCGTAGTAATTTGCAAGAGAGGGATCATAGTTTTTGTTTTTCCCAGTGCGGTTTGATTTTGGCCCTTTGGAAATGCGAAGAGACAAACAGAAATCAAGGAGAGAGAATACTGGGGGGAGTGTGCTGCAGGAAGCAAGACGGACCAGGCATGATGTCTTCCAAGTGCGAGAAGAGACGTGGAAGGTGTTCCATCAAAACATGACAAAAAGTCGTGGAGGCCGCTCCAACGTCCAGTTTTCCCAAGGATCCTGTACTGCTATAAGAACTTTTGGAAGTTTGGACTGCTCAGCTGGTTTCCGCTGAAGTTGTATAGTAGTTCACAGGCTAGGGCAAGTACTAAGCCATTAACGGAACGAGAGGTCTTAGCGCCATCACCCCCGGGGAACGCAGCAGTTTCATGAGTGCCACTGTTGGAAACTCGCGTGATGAAGAAAAGTACCTGCGAATCAAAGACTGAGTTGGCAGGAAAGAGATGGTTCTAAGATGTGGAAGTGTGGTTTCAGTATGCTCCCAAACTACTGCCTTCTTACGAATGGAAGCCGGGTTCGGACGGATTCGAACTCTTGCACGCAAGGTGCCGAACATGACGCATTGCTGATTCTAAAGTTCCGGATGCTTGGGACCGAGCATGGACCCTATGCCTTCGTACCTCGATCCAAGGAAACAATCTGTGCATGAGACGAACTATCGGGAACGAACCATCGTCCAAGCAGTCGTTTTCCGGCAGCGTCTTGTGCGCAGAGAGACAAAGGAGAGTGGAAAAAGGAAACTGAGAAAAGAAGAGAAGGAACCGCAAGGACAAATTCTTCTCTTGGAAACGTGTCCGTTCTCCCGTGGACTCAGACGGGCTAAGAAGCTATCGGATACGTGTGATTTTAAAGAAACCCAAGGCACGAAACAGCCTCAGCAAACTGCTTTTCCCCTCTACAGCTTTGATCTCACCTTGCCTCTCGGTGGTCCTAAAAAGCTTCTACGATCAAACGGTCTAGGCCACTTCGGGAATCCATTTGTGCTCTAGAATTTTCCTTGGTTTTATCTGTTCTTTAATAAGTTCAAAGCTCCTCCCGAATGTAACTGTGGAGCCAACCATTTCCGACTAGCTTCCACTGCAAACGGCCGTGAAAATACCCGTCCCAACATTTCGTTATTACTTAGTTTCCTGCTTCTGTCATTTTGATTAATAACTCGGGAGCCAAATTATAAAGCAGCTGCTTTTAAAAAGCATGCGAGCTACCCATATAGCCGAGGTAAACATGCCGTCTCCATGCGCCGCCTCGGATCTGCTCCAAGCGTCTCTATGAGAATTCGAATCCTCACTAAGCTGGTCGCTTGCACTGCCAGAATGATGAGGGAGCCAAGCTTGCAACCGTTCTTCCAGCCACTCATTCATGAGGGGGAAAGGCAGTCGATGGAATCCAGCATCCGGATGCCCTATTTTCGAAGGGCTTTCTGCGCGATAGCCCAGGGAAAGCACCTTGTGCACCCAAGTTCGTTTGCATATTCGCGTACCATTCGCATGAGTAATCGCACGCTGTGTGACAACAATGAGCAGCCACAACAATAAGTAGCTGCTCGTGACTGCTACTAATTGTTGTGATAAGCAACAATACGAAGCCATGAAACTAAACAATGAGTAGCCATGAGCAGTGATTAACGATGGATGATTGACAGCGAGAATTAGCTGCAACAATGGTGCTCCAACATCGGCGAAATCCTGGAAGTCTTCGAAGTTTGCTCTGCAGTTTCTGGTTAGAGACTTAGTCAAAGTAGACCACATCCTCTCCGTTTCCAGACTCCAAGTCTCTCGGCACCCTCGTTCCTGGGGCAGCGAGGAGGATCGTGAAACTATGCAACGGGGATGAGCGAGGGAAGAGTGACCCAGAGACGAGTAGGTCATCCTTCTCCTAAACCTAGGAGCAGCCGAAGTCTGTAATGATTGGCAAATAACCTGAAAAGAGCAGAGGCAGCGTGGGACCCGTGTCTAATGGATAAGCATTTCTCAAAGGAAAAGGTGCCTAATAACAAAAAAAATCCACCGTAGGGATGCACCGAGAGTCATACCACCGGTAGAGCACGAGATGGAATTGGCGACCCCTAGAGGACTGAACCTGATGTGGCTTAATCGGTGAGCAGATTAGTGACAAACCCGAAGACTTCCTGCTCTTTACACGTTCATTCACGAAAATGTCATAAAATTCAGTTGTCTTTGATTGGTCAGCTGGAGGTACCTCCAGATTCCCACTCATCGGATGGGTGCTGAATTTTCTTTTTTTCCTCTGAAGGGAGATGCGAACGTTGCCCTGGATTTGCTCCTTCCGGAAAGCAGGCAGAGGGAGAGAAAGGGCTCCATAGAAGAGCCGCAAGTCCCGAAGCTATCCGCAGGGAGCACACACCATGGGCGCTCCCTGTGGAGAGCTTGGACGACTTGAAAACGCCCGCCCGCGTAGAGGTGCGCGGACCAACTCCCAGCCGCTGGTCTCGGGAATGTGAAAGGTGCAACTGCAAGATATCGGCGAAAGAGGAACGCACTCAGGAGGCCCTCAGGATAGACCCCCGCCCGCGCCGTTCCTCCTTTGGAAGGGCAGCGATGCCACCCTGCCCCTTCAGGGCAGACAGGCGGCAGAATGGAAAAACTCTTCGCCTTAGAGTCCGGCTGGGAGGCGCCCGTACCTGGTTCGATCGGCGGTCTGCTCTTTGACGGGCGGTTCGGGCGGCGGAGGAGGCGGAAGGAGAAGGCGCCCTCCAGAGGGTGGGATCATAGGAGAATCCGGGGGAGCTCTCACAGCCTCGGAGGTCCCAGGGAGGGCAGAAAGGTTAGCGATGCAGAGGATGGGGAGGCGGGTCGAGGGACGCCATGGCAGGAAGGCAGTGGGCGAAAAAAGGGAGATAGGATGCACGCGGAAAGTGGGAGGGTCTTACTTTCGGGATTCCGCGGTGTGCGAACGAGAAGGCGAGCGGTGCGTTCCAGCAATCCCCGCAACGGGGAGGGAGACGCGAGCCTTCTCCACGGGGCATCGGCCAGCGGCACCCATCGCCGACCAGGATCCGATCCCGGACAGCAACGATTGAAGGGGGGAGGGAAGGTGCTGCCTCTCTATTTCGTTTCTTTTCTCCCTTCCACCCTCCCCTCTCTTTCGCCTCCAGGGATCGACTCCCTTGGAAACGGTCTGCCATAGGCTAGCTCTGGGACATGCGCCAGAATGCCTAGGCTGGGCCTCCGGTACATCGCGAAGGACCGGGGACGGCTGGCGGCAATCCACTGAAGTGCTGCGAGGTCATCAATCAAACGTCGCCTGCGCGCGGGGTCATCTGTCAGTAGGAAGAGCAATCGAGCTAAAAGGGGGGCTCACGCGTCCATCCATCACCCTGCTGTCCATCCCACGTTCCAGTGGGAGGCAGGGAGGACGAAACGGGACGGCGGCGAATCCGAGCAGGCGGGAGGGGAGGAGGAGGAGAGTGGCACGACTTTCGGGCAGGAAGCAACGCCCCTGCACACAACGCGTGATCCGCGGGCCGGACGATGTGCGAACGGACCACCGCGGATGTTCCCTGCACTACGCGTTGGTCGTCCCAGAAACGGGCCAGACGCCGGATGCGAGTGATGCCAGTGGATGAGCGAGCCCCTCCTTTCCTCCGCTCGGCATCCCAGAGGTCGCTCCCAGAATTCTTCCCTCCCATGCGCAGTTTCCGCCAGACGCGTCAGCGGGATGAGGAAAATCGCCTACCCGGCAGGGCGGTCACTCCCTCCAGGAGGTGACCCCTCAAGGCGTCTTTCGTTCTTCCTGAGAAGGAGGAGGAGGAGGAGGTGGAGACGAATGACCCTCCTGCTACCGCGTGGTTCCCGGTTCCCAGAACGACACTATTCCCAGCGTTCCTTCCGCGCCACTTGCAGGCCGCAGAGCTGGCGCAGGGGCTCAGGAAGCAGTCGGTGACCAGCCACAGTGCCCCGAACTCCTCCCCTTTGCTGTGGATAAGTCGACCCCTTCCTCTGCCGACGGTCGCCTCTGGGGCGGGAGCCTTGGGCAGGGCGAAACCATCGAGAGATGATCGCACCTGCCATCTCTCGGCTGGCTCCGGAAGCTTCGCCCGAGAAAGATGGATCTCAGGGAAAGAAGCGCTGGGACCAGGCCTCAGGAGGGAGGTGGCCTCCAGTCGACCTCTTCCTTGGAGGGCGCCACTGGAGCCACGAAGGAGACATTGGCACTCGCTCCAGGTGGACCTGTCGCGGGAAAAAACTTCGCTCTTCTGAGAGCGCACCGGTGGCTGTGACCACCCGAACGGCGGAGCGAAAAAGGAAGCAAGGGGAAGGAGGAAGGGTGACTCCCCTGCTTCCCGGACCGCGCCTTTCGTTCCCTCTTCCCTCCCCACACAAGGCGCGGTTGTGTCTCCGGGACGTCCTTTCTCGGCCTCCTTCCACCTGCAGACTCGTCTGTGGAGTCGCGGGCGCCCTTGCAGGGCATTCCCCGCCACCTCCCTCTGTCAGCAGCTGCCGGAAGAGACTGTGGGTCCCAGAGGGACTCTCCCACCTGCAGAATAAGAAGAGAATGCAGGAGAAGAGGAGGGATGGATTGTTCTCCGTTCCCCCGTGTGTCCAAAGGGCGGAAGGGTGCGCGTCTCCCTTCTGGCAGCCAGCACCTCCGGGGTCTCGAGGAAAGACACCGGGGGACGCTCCTTCGCACCTGCTTCCTCTTCTCCTCCTTATTCCTTCTCCTCCCTTCTTTCTCTTTCCTCTCAGCTTTCTTTCCTCCTTCCTTCCACCTCTGGGAGGAGAGTGGAAGAGGTTCCATGGAGTGTCCTCTTTTTCCAGGAGAAGAGCGAAAGTCTCCCGGAGGGAGGGGAGAGAAGTCGTCGACGGAGTCTCCCGACCCCCCGGCAGCTTTGCCTGTTGCAAGAGATGGGAGTGTGCGGGAGGCTGCCGCGGCACTCTTTCGCCTCTGTGGCGGGGACGGTAGGAGGCTTCGTTTCCTGCCTGCTGCCCGCGAGGGCGGGAGGACGCGCGTTGCTCCTCCCCGCGTTGCTCTGTGGAGGGTGAGCAACAGGAATCCTCCGTCCAGAAGCGGATTTTTGCGTCCTGGATGCTCCCCTTGCACATGAGGGCGGCAGTCCCGGGGACGGCGGAGAGGAGTCTCTCGGCGGCGGTAGCCTCCATCCCGGCGCCGCCGCGCGTCAGCGGCAGCTCTGTGATTGATGGAGCGGGAAGCTGCGGTTTCTGCTGGCGAGACCGGGAGGGAGGAAGTCGGGGAGGGTGCGGAGAGGGAGTGCAGCGTCTGCGGTCGCTCTCCGACAGGGAAGCGCATGCGTGGGAGTCGAGGAGAGGGGGAAACGAGAGTCGTCTCGGAGAGGAGGAGGGGGGGAGGAGGGGAAAACCGGAAGAAAAAGGCCTCCCGCTGAACGCTGGGCGTCCGGGACGCAAGCATGCACCCCCCGTGTCCGTCCGCTTGCGGAAGAAAAGACCTCGGCAACGTCCCTTTCGGTCTTGGCGACGGCGGCCCACGAGGAGTCCCGTTCTCCAGAAAGGTGTCAGATAAAAGGGGGGCCTCGTCGTTCCGTGGTTGCTCCGGGGATCTTCGGGTCTGCAGCTGTGTCGGCCCCTTTGCGCGCCTCCGAAGGGAAGGGGGTGGGAGCGTGGTGCTCTCCCAGGAGGGCGCTTCGAAAAGGCCACGCTCCGATGGCGACCGCTCCCGCGTTCTACCGAGCGCGCTACGTGTCCAGTCGTACCGCTTGATGGAGCCCCACGAACGGCTCGCGTCCCGGGAATGAGTCCCGTTCTTCCCTCTTTCTGACGCGGCGTCCGCAGCCAAGGCGGAGCCACCCGCCAAGGTGGAGCGCTCTGCGCTTCGCTCCCCTTCAACTCCGCTCTGCTCCCCTTCCGCTCCGCCTCGCTCCCTGGACAGCCCTGGACCACCACCCGAGCGGACTGCGGGCAGGCGGGCAGGAGGATCCGCATCGGACGGTGGCCTGACGCCGCACCATCTCGTGTGCTCTCGCAGAACCAGAGTGGATGACGGCGCGCGCGTTTCCTCCCTCCTCTCCCCTTCCCCTCCCGCGCCCTCTCCGGGAAATAGGTGGGTGTCCGGGGAACTCACCTAGAGGGCGGCCATCCTGGCCGGTCCTGCGGCCGCGGAGGCAGCACTCCCCGGCGAGCAGCAGCAGCGGCGGCACCGTGCGCTTCCGGTCCGTCATCGCGCGGTCATCGAGAGAGAGGACTGCGGCAACCTGTTGCAGCGTCGGAGGCTGATGCGGCCTGGGCTCGGGAGGCGCCCAGCCAGGCGCACGGGAGCCGGCGCTCCTCCCACCGGCCGCTTTTCCGACCCCGCCGCCAGGTGGCAGCCGCAGCTCCCGTTCGGCTCCCGGGAGACTTCCCGGCCACGGCCACGGAGGGCGCGACGCTCGCAATCGCTCCCGGCCCGGCGGGACTGGGGAGCAGGGACGTCGTGGGGGTGATCCGTGACCTGCGTCCGGAAAACCCTCCGGTCCATCCCCTCGGGCATCCGGGGGTGCCGTCCTGGATGTTCAGTAGAGTCCAATCGCGGCCGTCACCATGACAAAACTGGGGAGGACTACCCACCCGGCTGCCCAACGCGCGCAGCCGTCGGCCCACCGTGCGGCGGCTTCCCGTCTCCACGGTACCCGGTTGAACACGCCGTGA
Source organism: Raillietiella orientalis (assembly GCA_036172245.1). Taxonomy (NCBI): domain Eukaryota; kingdom Metazoa; phylum Arthropoda; class Ichthyostraca; order Raillietiellida; family Raillietiellidae; genus Raillietiella; species Raillietiella orientalis. Next base: position 7,304,676 of record JAYWIR010000003.1, on the reverse strand, counting down.
ACGCTCGGGCGTCCGAGGCGACAGGCGTTCTCGCCTCGTCCACCGTGGACGCCGCGGTCTCCGGCCGACGGAGGAGAACCAGTGCTCGCGCACCTTGACTTTTTGCCCTACTCCTTGCCTTCTCGAGGCTGCTTCCCGCTCCAGAAGAAGGGTCCTGCGAGTTCCATCAGTCTCATCCCTGTCACGGGACTCCCATAGGGCTCAGCAGCGCTCTCGCGTGGACCTGGGAGCAGACGCCATCGGAGTGAGGCTTCCGCGAGGCTCCTGCCCGCCCTGCGCACGCCACGCCACCCCTCACCTCCCCTTTCCCTTCTTCGGAGGCGTGCGAAGGTGCTGACATTTTCCCGTACGAAGGCTTCCCCTTCCTATTGGCTGGGCTCCACTCGGATGCAGGACAGTCCTCAACGGCATCCTTGACTTACGGGGCCCGCCCCGGCGGCAGCGGCTGCGGGGCGCTCCTTCTCGGAGAGTTGGTGCTCGAGTTGGTGTCCCCGGAACGCGTTGCTCAGGGCGCTGACGCGGCTCACGCCGTTTCTAAACAGCAGGTCAGTGCGGTAAGGCGTGCTCGACCGCGTGCGCTGCTCTCATAGGGCGAAAGGAAAAGCACACACTCACACGCACACATACGAGATGAATGAGGGAGCACTTGATGCCTCAAGATCCCTTATGAAGGAGTACACAACTGTCCCGGCAGCACGCGTCGCGAGCCCAGGTGGCGTTGCCAAGGACACTGCCGCTGCTACGGAAAGGATGCTTCCCAGGCCTGGAAGGGAGGCAGGTTTCCGGCCTTTCACATCAGTTGCTGCAGGCGTATTCTGGCAATCCGAACCAGCCTTCGATAAACTGGTCTAATGGTCCGTTTCTTGGTAAGTTTTTTTTCCCTTCTTCTTCTTTCCGATGCCGAGCTCGTTCTAAATCAGTTACGTGAAACGAAACATGTCTAAGACATCCTCTCCCAGCTCGATCTGTGTACGTTTCCTCTAATGGACGTGTATCCCGTTCTGCTTGCATGTGAAAAAGAGGAAGTGCTGTGCATTCTGGCGGGACCCGTTCCTGTAAGCGCCATTAAGTCTTTGGATGAGTATGGCATTGCCGAAGGAAAGCTCCGCAATAAGCGAGGTCTACAGCGACCGGAATATCCAGGACCAAAAAAAGAAAAGAAAAATGTCGAAGACAAAACTCCCGATGTCACTGCGCAGATTCTCGTTAGCTGGTCTGATTGTCCCGTTCCGTTGAGGGAACTTGCGGCCTGAAGAAGGAGGGGGGATTGAAGGGAGGCGAGAATGGGGATTTCTTGCGCTTCTCAGGAATGGGCTTGTCCAGGTTTCTGCTCCTCGCGGTGGTGGCTGCAAGAAGAAGGGAACCTTGTTCGCCACTGCTCCCTCTCTCCAAGAACGAGAAACAGCCGATGGGATGGCATAGAAAGGCCGGACACGGGTCCTTCGGGAGCTGACTGGATGGGACAAGAGCAATGGATTCCCTGGACCCCCTGCCCACAGTGGGGCGCGCTCGAAGCGTGCAAAACTCCACACGACCGGTGGATCTGATGTGGTCTCCCTCGTCCCCGTTCCGCAAGTGGCGTGATTTCTCTACATGACCCCCTCTCTCATCCATACACGAAGGTGATCGACGTGACCGCGGCAGCCGCCGCCTTACGCCTTCTGGAATCCGCCCGCCAAGTCTCCTGCGCCGTCGGTCCGGTTGGGGTTGGGGCTCTGGCGAAATCGGGGAGCCCCCTCTTGAAGGATGGACTGCGAAAGAGCCATGAAAACTCGTGCTGAGCCACCGCCCCGAAAGGCAGCCTCATCGAGCAGAAACCACGTCTCCTGGAAGCGAAACGCCTTCCTGGATCCTTCCCCTTGCGCCCTCAGCCTCGCAGCATTGCTGCCCGAAGACTCGCTGGCGCGACCCATCCGTCCTTCCGGCGGAGAATGTTCCTCACGAAGGTGGACTATCCAGAGCGAGTCGCTGCTGCAATGGGTGGAAAATGGGCAGGTGGAAGCTTCCCGTCTGTCAAATAGTGACGAAGGAGCATCGATTATCACTTGCTTATGTCGGGGCATCTATTACGTAGAGTAATAAAATTACATTGCTGTGGTGGGACCCTCGGCTCTACCACGTGCGAGGCACTGCCGAAGGGCTGTTCGCAGACCGGCGACGTCCGCTTCGAAAGCCTGGGGGAAGGAAAAAGAAACCAAAAAAAAACAAATACACAAAAACAGAAGGGGGAGGGAACCGAGAACCTCCTAAGAAAAGCCCTTTGGAGCACAGGGAGGTCCAGATTTCCATTGAAAGTCTTGCGCGCTCCGCGTAAGGACGGTGGACTGGGCCTCCTTACGCTGAGGCGGATGGAGCGACAGCTCCAACTCAGAAGACTCGCCCTTGTGGCGAAGTTACTTGAACGCCCTGGCGCTCACCCGCACGCCTTCTCATCAGGAGAGCGGCCTGCAGCGAAGGATTGACCTCGATCCTCCTGGCTTACGACCGCAGCCTGAGACATTGTGGTCATCAGCTGCGTCGGATGGTTGCCCTGCTGAAGGAGAATACGTGGATCTCCTGCTTCCCCGCGAACTGCAATACCTGGCTTCAGAAGTCAGTTTTGACATGGAGAAAGATCAAAAGCTCCAGCGAGGCGGCATACGCCTGCCTCCGGAGAGGGAGGCACGCTCGACAGCCCCTGCAGAAGATCATGTGCAACCCACGCAAACTGCTGTGGGCTTCGTTCACCCTCCCCCCCCCTTGCCCCAGTGCTTCCCTCTCTCAAGAGCGCTAGAGACAGCAACGATCCGGCAATGTGGGAAATGTCCTGTCTAATTGGAGGCAGGAAAAAAATCTTAAAACTGTGGACAACTGGGCAGCTAGCGGACGCTGCGACCTCGAGTGTCCCGCCGAAAGGACTTATACGCTGAAGCGAGCTGCTCGCAATACCTCCTCCGGGGAAGACCACTTAACCTCCCGGAGGTAAAGTGGTCCCCTCCAGGGAGCAGCAATACCTCCTGGGGACCACTTCAGCGTGGTGGGACAGTGGCACCCTCGCCCTGCAATGCCAAGAGAGGGCGTTGCTATTGTTGCATTGGGGAATCCCATGCAAAGCTCGCCTCTCTCACTGGACACTGGGGAGTGTGGATGCCCATTGTGCAGAGTGTGGGGAAAGGGAAACCTTTCCACACCTAATCATAGACTGTGTCGACTTCCGTGCCCCTTGGGATCGACTCTCGTTGGTCCTCCAAATCCCGGTAGGAGACCCCAAGCACATTTTCCGGCTCTTCATGCGTGACGCCCTGCCTCCAGCCGCATCTCAAGCAGTTCTCTGCTGTGTAGAGGAATCGTGGCAACCTGGAACGCCAGAAGAAGAGTCAGAATAGCAGGAGTGCCATCCACTGGGCGAAAATCTTCTTGTAGATCGCTTCCCGATTGTCCCAACTTTAAGAAAAAAAAGCAAAACTTTTCAGCATCCGGAACAGGATGTAGGGGGCTTCTCCTGGCGAACGGTGATCCCTTCCCCGACCTCTCCTTCCCAAGAAACATTCCTTTTCCTTTTTTCTTCCATTCTTTGTTTACTTTTTTTGCTTGGTTTTCCCTCCCCCTTCGCGGCTGGAGAGGACCTCACCGGTCTCCATACCGGTTTAGGGCAAGTCTTCCGCGCTGGGTAGAACCAAGTGTTCTAGCATGATATTGTGAAAAAAATCGACTTCATTATGGGATTTTTTATTGAATTTTAATAATAAATGCCCCGGCAAACCCGGGTGGCTTAAGCCGCAGCGAACGGGCACGCCGCACACGTGCCGGCAGCTGAAAAGAATGTTGATGAGCGCGTTGCGCCAGCAGGAGCGCAGATAGGCCAGGGAGACGGCTGAGAATCCCATGAGTGCCAGCAGCTCCAGAAGGAGTTCCTGGTTGGCGCAGTGGAAAGCTTTGTGTAGATAGACTGTGACTGCAAGGGCTCTAGGCACGTCCATTGCTTGTTGGCCCTACCTTCCCTCATCAGAGAAGAATCCAGGATTATCTCGACTCGTCGGTGCGCGCTCTGTAGCAACTCCAATCATGTGCCCGTGAGGAACAGGTCGGCCTCCACGGTTCATCCGGAAACAGCGTAAGAATGAAGATGAAGGAGATGGTAGGAACCCTTTGGGGTCCTTTTCTTCCGCGGTTTTCCTTCCAGCTTTTTTTTCCTTTTTTCTCTTTAGGCTCTCAAGGAGTGCTGAAGAACCGTTCTCCTGGGGGCTCACGAAGCTCTTCAACCCACTAGAGGATGCGTTCTCACTCTTCCAGTTAGGGGTACCCAAGGAGGGGATCCCCCTATGAACCCAGGAAAAGTTCCAGAGGAAGAGATCAGTAAAGGAATTTCCTTCCTCACTCTCTCTAAAAGGGTCCCCTGGAGAAAGCCATTTCATCGATTCTCTTCTGGGAGACACCCACCAGCAAGGGAATCGTTCCTTTTTTCCTCCTGTGATGAGAACCCCGAAAGGCCTCTTCCCGATTTCCCTGAAGAACGCCATCCCGAAAGGAACAGTGCAGGACCACTTTCTCACGCTCTGGAGAGACATCCAGCTCCATGGTAAGCAATGGAGGGTCTCCCCTCCGGAATTGGAGCGGCTCTCTTACAAAACCGAAGGGCACCTTGATTCCTGGGAAGAGATCCCGGAAGGTTAGCTTCCAGTCCCGGCGAATCAACGGGGAGCATGCGAGAGTTCCCGGCTTCCACCGATGCCGCACCCGAATAGGCCGACCAGCATCGTCCTGCTCGGGGAAGGAATCGAATCCCTCCGCTCTCCTCGAGGATGGGTCCTTCTTCTCCGAGGGACATCAAATCGACGACGTCTGGTGCGCTCGCAGAGACCGCAGCCGCCCGCCCGTTGACGCGGGCCGATGCGCTGGCGGACTCCATGGAGACCTGCGTGGAAAGGGCGAAGGTGGGGGTGCCTGCGGGGTTCGAGAAGGAACTGCTTTCCCTGGTGCGAGCGGGCCCGCGCTCACACCTGCGGGTGGCGATGCGGTTGCCACCCTTCTTGTCCGCGCCGGAATCCGCAGCGTCGTCGACGGGCCCACCACCTAAGCTCCAGATCTGCCCCTGCTTGTCTGCCCTTCCTCATGACCCAACCTGCGGACTCGCGGAGAGATTCGGGCGCTCTGCAGCATTTTCCGGGCACGGAGCTGTTCTCCCCGGGAATGCAAGGAACTCCCCTTTCGCCCGCGACGTGCAGGCGCGCGCGACCCCGGTCTCTTCGGGACGCGGGCGACCTCCCCTCTGCCACAGCCGGATACAAGGGTCCGGGGATCGACCGCACGCGGTGAAGATCACCTCAAGGCTTGAGTGAGACCCTTCTCCAGGTCGCCCCCTAGAGATCCTCTCCGGACGCCTTCTTTTGGCGCAGTTTGAGCGGAGCGTCCCTCGCCGGGATGGTCAATGGCCTGGAAAGCACGAGGAGGGAAGGGTCGGTTGGGAGGCTGAGCGGATCCCAAGTCCCGAGGGCACGGGGTCGCGGCTCCATCCCACGTCGCCTCGTCTGTTCGCTCGTTGGACTTCCTGGCATCCGCTGGGCCAGCCGGCAGCGCAAGAGCCACCGCGGGACGGCCTGGAAGGCACGGGGAGACGGAAGTTTCCTCGAGAGCGTGCCGCGGAAGGAAAGGCGTTCCCGACCTGAAGGGCATCGACCTTGGCTTACCCTCCCGCGAGGGAAGACTCCCGGAGCGTAGCCGGGTGGGAAAGCCAGCTGCTTCGTGTCCCGTGGCTCTTCCTGTCCGGAGACCCTCCGGGCAGCCCAACCCTGTCAGCAAAGGGAGAGCCAACTCTTCCCTCCCAGTGGTTCCAGACAGCTTCCTCCTCGCGCTTCACCTTTTCGCCTTCCCTGCGGCCGTTTTGCTGCCGGGACACCTCGCGGGAAGCGACACCACCCTCGACTTTTGCCTCGGGGAGCCCCACGACCTCGGACGCCACGGTGGGCTTTGGCCAGCTTCTCACAGTCCCCTTTGCCCCCTCCCCAGCGCAGAAGCAGCCCAGCTGCGGGCGTGTTGCCTGCCTGCCCAGGGACGCCGACCCTACAGACCGGTGAGGGAAGGGGGTCGGAAAACGCTCCTTTCTCTTCCCCACGGATGCCGCCGAGCTGGAAGGCAGCGGCGTAAGGGACTGCGCGCGTTCCTTCCGCGGGACAGAGGGAGCGCGCGGCGGTGCGTCACGGATGCGCGCGCCCTTCCTGGCCTCTTCGGCGGAACGCACCTGTCAAGGGGAGCTACTCGAGCCGGAAGCTCTCCCTCCTAATCTTATCACTTGGGATCCTTCGCTCTCTCCGGTTTCGATTTTTGTCAGAAAGGGCCGCTCTTGGGAGGATCTCCTCCGCGGACCCTGCAGGAAGCCCCCAGCCTTTCCTCCCTCCGACCGAGTCGTCCTGGATCTCCGCCTTCCCGCCCTTGAACGCCATCAGCAGACCTTCTGCCTCCGGTACGCGCTGTTCCTACTCGCGAAGGCCCCTCATCCAGGTCAGGTCTCAGCACTTTCGAGGAGGACTGCGAGAGCCTCCGCAGGCGAACTCCATGCCCCGGGCACTCCCGATCTTGAGGCGACGAGGCGCGCGAGGGGAGGAAAGGATCGCCGCCGCCATAGTATCCGGGCACTCATGATTCCCGGGCTGGAAAGCGTGCGCGAGTGCGCGCTTCCGTGAGGGGGGGCGGAGAGAGGGCACCACTGCGTGCTGCACCTGCGGGAGACAGCGAAGGAGGATGGCAGTCCCGGATGAGCCGTGGACGAGAGGCGGTGGTCGCCAGTTGCTCTTTCTCCTAGGATCAGGGCCTGCTGCCCTGCTGGACGGGAAGCTGGGGACGCGAGCTCCTGGCCTGCCCACGTCCCCGTTCCCGTCCGATGGGCTTGAGCGGCGGCGGCGCGCTCTGGGCATGACTCGAGCCCATTCCTCCGGTTGCTTTTCGGTGTCTCCTCCAGCGCGGTCCGATTGGGCTCTTGGGTGGCTCTCAAGACCGTCCCCAGATGCACCACCACCATCTGCATGCATGGGCTGTGAGGCAGGAGATCCACAGCAGGGCGACGAGCAGCGCCGATTGGCTCAGCCCGCCCTCGTGCAGCCTGCAGCTTGAGGTCCCGTCCCGGCGGGACTGGGACGGGACCTCCTCGCAAGTCCCGCTTGGCAGAGGCCCCAGAGGATGGGATCCCCTGATCAGAGAAAGGAGTAGGGGTCTTCGCGCCTGCCTTCCCTCTCCCGTCTGGCCCTTGTCCCATCTTCCAGGACTGTTCGAAACCGGGAAGAGTCCTGCCAAAGCACGCGCGACGAGAAGAGCCGGTGCGGGCAGCTTAGCCCCGGCCTCTCTCGGATCTGGCCCTCGCGTTCCTCGTCATTAGACGAGGCTCAACAATGAGAGGTATCGATATTTGGGGTTAATGTGGGGGAAAGGGGGGAAGACCCACCCAAGTCCACAGTTCCGCCGATTTCAATTTGATGTGACGGATGTGACCTTGAGCGGACGACGCGAGGTGAAACTCGTGGATCCCTTCGCTGCGCCAGTAGTCCCTCCTATGCAATCCACTGACGCTCCTGTCCCCCAGAGGCAGAGAATTCCGCGGCCGGCGCGGTGCGGTGACAGTTCTCGGCGAGCGAGCGGACCTCGGCGTCTGCGCCTGCGGGCCGCCTACCACGGTATCTCCCGACGTCCTACCTCCGCATCTCCGAGAGCCGGAACTTCCGCTTCCCCGCAGCAGATCAATGGTCTCGGAAGCGGGGGAAACAAGGGAGCCGCGGGAGTTCCCGGCGGAAACGGTTCGGTTCCGTGGTTTCTCGACCGGACCGCGCGATACCGATCAAGAGAGGAACCCCACCAGGCGCGCGCACGCCCCTACCCTTCCGTTCCGTGGGGAGGATCCCCTCACTGACCCCGGCCCTTCGACATCGCGGCGGAACTCAGACGCGGCCAGCACCTCCCTTGGATGCGGAAATGCAGCACTGGGAATGTCCTCCGCCCGCGGCCCCGCGGCCTTCGGAAGAGCCTCCGCTCCACCCGCCGCCTTCATCCCGGATTCATCAGATGCGCGCGCCATCCCCTCCGCGGCTTTCCTTTCTTCGGTGGAAGGGATGCGAGTTCGGCAGCCCCTCTTCCCTCTCTGGACCTTCCAAGGGCAGTGCTGGGAGAAGGGGGGGAAGGAAGGGTAGGAGGGAGAATCCTTACCTTGCGGGTACGCAGCATCCACGAGGAGGAGAAGCGGGCGGCAGCGCCGCGCATGGGGCTGCTACACAATGCTTCCCCTCACGGCGCCTCCGAGAAAAGACCCCTGGATGGAGGCCACGCGGCGCCGGAGGGGATACACTCCGTCGGGAGCTCCTCGTTCCGAGGGAGGCCTCGGGGCGGAAACCAGAGGGAGCAACTCGAGGACTTTTGACCCTGCCGCCCCCCGTTCTGGGTCTCTGAAGATCGAGGGTCGATGATGTGGCTCCCTTCTGGCCACCAGGGGAGGACGGAGCTGTGGGGCACCCCCGCGATGAACCCGCGCATCCAGCTGTCCTCCCTTCCCTTCCTGGACCTGGTATGCGGCCGTGGGGCTTCGGGCGGGCGGATCCCCGCCGGGAGCTCCCCGCCGCGCCCCCGGCAGGGGAACCTGCACTGCCTCCTCCCCAGCAGGCGGTGGCGCATCCCCGGGAGCGTCTCCCGGCGTGCGCCTGCGGCTGAAAGTCCAATTAGCCAGGCCGTGCCGGGGCTGCTGTCAGGAGCGCGGGTGCTCCTGACAGCGGCACCCGCGCCCCCACCCTCCTGGTCCCGGCGATGGATTCGGCAGCACGAGCACTGCTCTCGGGGAGTTCCCATCGCCCCGGCAACGGGCGGCGAGACTCGAATCCGGCTCCTCCGCCTTTCCCGGGGCGGCCGCAGTCCCTTCGCGGAAGAGAAGGAGGACGGGAGTTTTCGGAGGACCAAGGACGCGGGAGACCCCATTTGCCTGTCCCTTCTCCCTTCCATATCCGAGGCAACCGGAAGGCGGTAGCCCTTCAGTCGGTATCGACAGGTCAGGGAGTTTCTTCCATTCCTCCGCGCCGACTCTGTTGGACGCGTAGGGGTGGAGACCCCCACAGAAAAAAGTGAAGCAGCCCCGGGCCTCACACGAACGATCTGCCCTCCTCCTCCTTGATGTCTACCAGCCCCGGACGGGGTCATGTACATGCGAGCAGATCAAGAAAAACAGAAGTCGCCTCCTCGCGTCTTCTGCGTCCCTTCGGAGGGCGTAATGGCCCCTTTTGCAGGAGGATAGTCATCCCAAGTCCCCTCTCGGCGTCGAGGTGGCCAGATGCGCGGTGTCTCTTCCGGGGGGCGTCTTTCTCGCCGCTTCAGCGGGCTGGAGAGGATGCGTTTCGATTTCGCGTCATTCCTGCGGACAGCGACCGATTGCCCCCTCTCCGGAGAGTCCCTGAAAGAGGTGGGAGGGTAGCGGTCCTAAAGCAGGTACTGGTTGCCCCGTGACCCGGAAGAAACTGCACGCCCAGAGAGCCCTGCCACCGCCTGAGGGCGAGTGTGGGCCCCCGTGCGGGCCCTCTCCGAGGACAATTACCCAGGGCTTGCTGGCCCCTGCGAGGAGAACATGGAACTCCCCGCCGCTATCGAAGTAAGCAGAGCGGCAACCGCGGGACCCATTTCCTGGGGTCCACGCGGCTGTTCTCAGGGGGCCGTTTCATGGAGGCACCGCGAGGGTAGCACCGTAAGGTTCTGTGCGCGCCGCCGCCTCTGCGTAGAAGCCGCATCCCCAAGTGATGGGTTTTTTTCCGAGCGCTCTTCTCCCTCCGCGCTCCTCTCACCCCTCCCCCCCTTCAGCGTTTCCCTCGAAGGGGCCGGCGGGGGAGGGGGGAGAGTCGAGGAAAGTTGACCACGAAGACCTCATTACGCAAGCGCTAACCTTTCCCAACTAGCCATTCGCCGGCTGCCCTCGCCCACGTGCAGGCGGCGCCGCCTTTCCCCCTTTCCCAACTCCAAGAAGGGGATGCCGGAGGGCGTGACTGTTATCGCATGAAGTTGCTCCCGACGGCCGGCACCCTGCTGAGAGGGGCGATGGGGAGCACAGTTTGCGCCGGTGCCGCCACCCGCATCGCGATGCAGGGCGGCCTATTGCACCCAGCATTGCTGCTGCCCCCCCTTTTTTCCCCCTCATTCTGGTAGTCACCAAGTCCTACACCAGCCCGTTCTGTCCCGTCAGCTCCTTCCTCTTTGTATGGGACCAGTGATCGACAAAGCCCCACTTTCGATGGGGAGAAGGTCCGAGCGCCCTCGCAGAAGTTCTCGGCTCGGAATTCTCGAAGCTTTCCGGAATCTGCTGGTCCGCATGGGGTGAGCGGTTTGGCCGTCCGGGACTCCCGGAAAGGCGGCGCGAGCTCGCAGGAGGTATCCCGAAGTGGACACGCGCGCGAATTCGTGGTCCTCCCTCCCAGGAGGCTCCTCCCGGCTCGCGGGTCATCTCCTCCTGGCGCCGACGACCTGGAAACAACTTCCCGCTCCGACCTTGTCCAGGGTGCCCACCTCCTCGTCCTCGCGAGCGACAGGAAGGGCCGCAGGAAGAAGGAAGGGGAGGGAACTTCCGTCTCGCCGGCACACAGGGTTTGGGGGACTCCACACACACACTTTCCCTTCCGGGAGGCGGCCATGGTCCTGGAGCGGAGCGCTGCCCTCCGAGGCGGCGCCGAGTACAGTGGGCACGACAGATGGGCGCTCCTTCTCGCGGACGAGGAGGGAAGATGCGCGGCAACTCCGGACAGGGCTCGCCGGCGCCGACCTTCCCGTCCGCAGGGGTTTCGACCTCGCCAACCTCCGACTCAAGTGTCTGACCAGGTGTCTGCGTAGCCACGGGCCGCGGGAAGCGACAGCGTCGTGGGCGCAAGGTGGTCACCAGAAGGAGGCAGCCAGCGGAACTCGCAGCCGGAAGAAGAGAAAAGGGGATGGGAAAGCAGGAGGTAAGGGACTTGGAAAGGCTGGGACAAGGAGGAGCAGTCCGGCACAAGGAGAACGCGGCGAAAGGGGGCGCCATCTCTGTTGAGGACTGCAGCGGGCGTTCAGAGACCGCTGCCATCTGCACATCCAGGATACACCCCAGGAGAGGCAAGCGGAGTCTCTGCAGGATGCGACCCCCTCCCTCACCCCGAGGAGAGGAGAGGCTGCAGGGATCATCGGGAATTCGTTCCCGGCGAAGCGTCCGAGCAGCGCCCGCCTGGAAGGAAGACCGAGCCGGAGGCGGGAGGACGCGGCGGTGCGATCCTCCCTGCTTCCGGATTCCCCCGGGAGAACCGGGGAATCGGGGGAGGCCGCGTTCCGCTCGCCGGACCGTCAGGGAAAGGCGAGTCGCGCGGGGCAACCCGCCGGAGGTTGGCGACTGCCTGCTGCTGTTCGCGTGCGGACTCATTACGGCTTCCCATTCTTTTCGCTCCCAGCCGCTCTGCATCTGATCGGGAAAAGAGAATGCTCGAGGAGCGGGAGAGCTGATCCGCGTCCCAGGCGCTCCAGGGACTCGGGAGGCGCCAGTCAACCGCATTCGATCTGCATAGATAGAATGGGATAATCAGGCAGGTGCCGACCAGCGCGCCCTGCCGTCCGGCCTTATCTGCTTTATGGAAAACCGGGAGCGGATCGTTCGCGGCGCTTCCCCACTCCCGAGAAATCCTGCGAAGGAATGTTCGAGAAGGGTCCTGCCGGGAACCGCACCCGAACGCGGGATGCACGTCGTCGTGGATACAGGAGGAGACGCACTTGGTCCTTATCTTCCTTCTTTTGCCGCCGCCTCCTGTGCTCCTCCGGGTTTTTTTGAAGAGAAGAGGGAAGGAGAGGGGGAAAGAGACGCTGCGCGACCCGGTGGTGCGGTCGCCTTCACCGCTTCGAGGTGTTGCACCCGGGAGATCGGTGGCTATACCGGTGCTGCAGTGGATTGTCCTGTCCGCGTGACTCCATCCGGAACCGGAGGCGCGCACTGGCGGGCGTTTAGGAACAGGGCGCAGGTATTTCCGGTTTTCTTTTTTTCTTTTTTTCTCCCCGGGGATCGCGTCGTTCGATCGGAAACACCCGAAAGCGATCGCAGTTTTTCGTGGTGAGCTGCGAATGTCCCGAAACGTTCGCCGTGGAGAGTCGGGTGCGCCTTCCGTGTCTCCATGCTGATGGCGGCACTCGTTCGCTCACCGTGCGTGCTGCGCATCATCACGAAAGGATGCCGCCGCGTGAGCTCAGGTGCGGTCGGAACGAAGGATGAGAGGAAGAAAAGTCCAGGATGAGTTCTAAGAGAAAAGTGAAGCTGCGTTCGGGTTCGTGGAGGTCCACTGGCGGCATCTGCGAGCGCTCCATGGAGTCGAGCTCGGTGTCGAATCGCGAGCCACGCGTTTCCCTCGCTAGATGGCGCTCGAGACGACGCAGGTGCAGGGCGCTCTGGACCGGCGCGCGCGCGTCTTTCCATCCGCGCTTCGTCGTGAAAGCAGCAGCATCGACCGTCCGCCTCCACGAAAGGAGCGCAAGGAAGGAAACTGGAAGCCCTGGGCCCTCCCAGGGCGCTCACTGATCAGAGACAAACAGGTGCAAGGAACAACTTCCCGGTTCTTTCGTGAGACTTGGCGAGTTCCTTGAGTGCAAAGAGACGACTCCCGTTGCCGACTTGCATGTCGGCTACGTGTAGGGACGAAAAGGGGGGGGGGGGAGGAGGAGCCAGGAGTTCACGCAGAAAATGAAGTCATGGACCGTAGGGCATTATTTAATAATAATAATAAATAGACCAGTCGGGAGCTGAGTTTTCCCAACCGAAGGCAAAAGGACTTCAAGGAAAGGGCCCACTGAGCACGCAGGTAGGGTCAGGACATTTAAAAGTAGGAAACGCGAAGGAGGGGACAGCATATGAATGAAAGAATGGGGAGGGTGTGGGGACACGGGCTAGTCGCGTTCCCTATAGAAAAAAAGCAAACCATCCGGAACGGGTGGGAAGGGACAATAAATAAATAAATAAGGCGTGGGTGGAGATAGGGACTACCGATGTCGGCCGTTCCTTCTTTTTAGAGCCGGGGCGGGGTGCCGGCGATTTCCGTCTTGGCTTCTTCCTCCAGCTGAGGCCACCTCGTAGCAGTCCCCTTGCAGGCGGCTGCCGTGCGGGTAACCTCCCTTAGCTGCGCCTGAGGGCCTGCAAGACAAGACGGGTCGTGACGATGGCACGGACGCAGCACACCGTCTCCATCTCTGCAAGGGACCGAGAGTGCGCCGCGAGCAAAGAACCGGGCGGTGTCCTCTTAGGACAGGGGTGCTGACGTCAGCCTCTGCCATAGTTCATGAAGGTCACCGCAGTCCTCATACCACGTGCAGGATCGCCCCCGGCATGGTTCGGCAACGCAGCTACCCCAGAGACGAGGTTCCGACCCTGGTTGCACCGGAAACCCCAGTGCAGAAGAAACATCAGCTTCCTCCTTCACCGGAAGCATCCGTGGTGTTCTTTACAAAAGGGAGGGGCCAGGAGTCTTTGTCGAAGCGTGTACTCAGCAGCTGACTCCCCCCACCCCCTGCGCCAGAGACCGAGGAGTGGCGACATCCGCCAACTCGCGCGCCTTCCAGCCTCCGAGGAATTTGGTCTCTCCTGCAGTGGTGCAGGAGAACTCCCACCTTCAGGCAGTCATCCTTTGCCCTGAGGGCAGACAACGCTGCGGCAACGGGCGTGGCGGAGAGGGTTGATCACTTGGCTCCGTCCTTTCCTCCATCACCGGTTCCAACGGATGGCTGGGAAAGGGTCGCAGGAGCAAAGGTCTTCAGGGCGCATTCCCTGGGATGCGGCCCAGGGAATGGGCAACAGGCTCCTGCCGACCCGCAGAGGGAGGATGTCCCTTGGACGCGCAGCGCAGCGCGAACGACTGAGCGGCGGCAGGCGGAAGTTGCCTCGGACGGTCGCCTCCGTGCTCAGGACAGTCTTCCCGCATACTCGCTCCAGGGAAACGCCAGCAGGGAGCACTGTGACTCCCAAACCTAGGGAGCTGAGATGGCGCGGCACCTAAGTGCTTTCAGAGTGTGCGTGCTGAAGAGACTGGTTTTGGAGCATGGGAAGCCTCTCCCTCCATGGCACGGTTGCGAAATTCGAAGCGGCTGCGCACCAACTCAGAGGAGATGAACTGCGCACCTCGGAGGCAGCTCGGGCGCAAGCGCAGGCGGATGACATTCGCGTGGAGAAGAGCCTTCGAGTAGATGCGAAATCAGTTCAAATGTTTGGGGAAGGCGGCGACTCACGGGAGCGCGTTGGCGAGAGGACATCTTCGGCGCATGCCCGCCGCCGTCGCCCTTTCCCGGACCGTTGAAGGTGAACATGAGGAACGAGCTACCCCGAGGGAGCATCCTCACTTTAGCAGGGATTACGTGAGCCGGGGTCCGAATACTGACGCCCGGTGACGGGAAGAGTCTAGGGTCGACGCACAAAGCGGTAGCTCCTGTTGAGGCAGCTCTGGAGAGACAGGAAAGAGAACACCGAATGAGCCACGGTTGATCTGGCACACCTACGAAGATAAAGGTGACTGCGGCGTCATCAAGACGAAGGCTTTCGACAGCGCAAACCGTGGAATGCCGGGGAGAATCCTGGAGAAAACTGAATTTATGGAACAGTTCTGCACCTCTCAGCTAGGAGTGTGTTAGACGACGTCCACTTCTTTATTACCGTCAACGACAGGAACGAGGAATAGAATGAGCACGAAAAGGGGAACAAGGAGAGGGTTTCTCGTGCCTGATACTCTCCATGTGAAGCAAGGAAACGGTGCGGTGCCTGTCACTCCGAGGGCTCACAGAACTATAGAGATCGGCCAGCAACGGTGCTCACCCTGGACCTACGGCTCCCTATCTTCCATGACTAGTAACTGCTGCCAAACAACCATGATCGAAATGTGAAACCGGAGAAGAGGAAAGATGGGAGAAGCAAGGAGCAACTGCATCTATGAAGAGGAGCTTCTCGCTTCGACGCACCGCTCGAGAAGTGAAGCTTCCAAGAGCAAGACTGAAGGTTGCTATTGGAAACCCGTGATCTAGCATTTCGGAATCAATGCATCAAAAGGTCCCGCAGGAGTCCCACGAGGCTCGCAAGTACTACTGCTCCGCTTCCGCGTTCTTGGAATGGGGAGATCACTGGAATGGAGACCGCTCCTAAAGATGCTGCACAAAGTGCTCTTCTCTCCAACGATTCCAGAATCATGGAAGAAATTAAACGTCAGCGAAGCTCTCCCGTGCCGGAGCGAGAGTTCGATACAGATCTTGACCGGCTCAATTTCTCTGCCGACCTCAGGAAGAAGGAAGTATGGGGCTCAAGAACGCCCGGTCAACTGGCAGAGGTGACCGACATCGAGAAAGCAAAGGTGACGGCAACAACATGGGACGACTGACCGCATGCAGCTCACAAAGAGCACCACAAACGAGCACAGATCACTCAGAGGGCGTCCACGCGGCCGGTAGACGGGCAGTGGCATGTTTCGAGGACGCTCGCTGGAATCGACCGATCTGGACAGTGTCCGAGTCGCATGGTATGGTTACCTCAGAGCATCGACGATGGCGACAGTGGATGAAGCTCTTAATGGTTAGCCCACATCTGTTCCAAAGTAGTGGTTGTGATGCTGTGGCAGGCAGCTAACACACTTGCAGTGTCGCTGAACTCCCATCTCGTGACATGAAAAGTTGTGCGTTCCAATGGTTGAAACAAAAGGAAAAGTGTACATGCAGTGTACTTCGTATAACTGTGAACATGAAATTTCTTGTACGACAGTGAAAGTAAGGGTCATTGGTCATAGTTCTAGAGGAAACTAAAGGTAAAACTGATATATACGTACCATCGAATTTGTTTTCGAACAGAATACGTCACAGACAGTAGAACGGAAAAAAAGCACAAAGCGCAGGAGCAATGCGGAGAAGTTTATTGGAAATATTCCCAGTTTTAGCATTATATATATATATATATATATATATATATATATGTGTGCATACTTTTGAATGAATTCTGCCCATGACGAATCCTATTGGTGTATCTCTCAGTAAAGCCAACCGAAAAATGCATCGAGGCTTGACATGGGAAACACGGAAGGAAAAGCGGGGAAGAGCACCCATAGTATAGGTGCTAACGGTGTTGAAGTGTGGTGAACAAAAACCGGTGACGGTGAGAGAGAGGGGGGGGGGGGGGGGGGGGAAACGGTGTTCGTTCGTGTCCTTCACAAAACAACGGTCGCACTTGGTGTCGCACTTCAGAGAACTGCAGTTCACAAGTTAATCACTGGTAACTATTAGGAGCAGTCACACCAACTACTCGCCATTTCGAAAAAGCTCAAGGAAACCTCCCTAGTGTATCAGTGGGATGTTGCAACATCCAGTTTCTTGTTTACTTAAGGATCACTGTTTGTACTTCCAGATCCCTTCACGTTACATCAAGATTTCAGGCAACTTTCTCTTGCAGCACCCAGAATAAGGACGGCTTTCCACTCCAAACGTGGTTGCACTCATTCTGACAAACTCGAAAACTCCGGCATAGTCCCAATTAGATCTTTTCCAAAGCCATTTTTTCTTGCTTTTCTTTTTATTTATCTGTTTGTAATGAGGCATCATTCTAAACAAACCTCACGAAAGTATGAAACATTCAAAATTCGTCCTGTGACCAATGTATTACTCTAGCTGTCCCCCGGTACCAAATGGAATCACTAAGGTATGGTCCATTCCTTCAAGGAGCAGCATCTAATGAGGCATCACCACCCGAGTATGAGACATAACTGCATCACAGTGAAATGCTTTCTTTCAGATCTTGGGGATAGCTAATCAGAGTTTTGTTCCGATCAACAGTTTTCGAATCCGGAACTTTGTCTTATCACAGCTTTATTTTTCCAGATCTACATAAAATCCAATTAAAACACTACAAATATGATAGAAGACAACAACTTTTCCAGCTAATCAGAGTTCTGACCTCTTTTAGAAAACATCCTGTCTCTGCATGCATCCAAGATTAGAGAATGCTATCAGCAATTTCACAGAAAAATTGGTTCCAAAAACTGCATCTACTAATAAATGTACATAAAATAATTTCAATCAAGAAATTTCTAAAGTATAAGGGAGATGTGAATAGAGACTGATGGCTCATACCATAAATGTCCCACTGAAAAGCAACAGTTACGTAACACCTGATGCAAGGTGGAAACATACTGGTGAGTTGGCTGGTTATTCATTATTACCCAGTTGGAACCCTTCATGATTTATGACAATCAACTTATTGGAGAAGGCAATCCATTTAAATAAGTAGGAAAAACCTCAATTCACAGAACCAATTCAAAATAGTCAACCTCTACTAGATGCAGAGGATAAAATGAGTTGGTCATGCCTCGATACAGCAGATGGTGTAACTGCTGGTCAACATTCTATACGTGCTCATGCAGCTGTGAAAGACAATCCATCACCAACCATTCCCTCCATGTTTAGTTATCAGAAACCCATCATTCTATCCTTGCATCCCCTTTGCAAGAAGAGTCTACCATGCAGTCAAATAAGCAAGAATGAAGGATCCATAAATAATGGTGTGCTGGAGGACTCACTTCTGCCCACCCAATCAACTCGTGCTCCACCAGCATTACTTTTACCTGCATCAAAACCCACACTCAGAGGACTTTTTAATGCTGGGGCATTAAAAAGTCCTCTGAGTGACCCCATTCTGTCACTGGAGGCCTCAACATGCCCCAACAATGTAGAACAAGAAGCTAATGAGAAGTAGAACCTGAAAGTATGAGAACTTCCATACTGTACAAAAACCTTCCGATCAGTAATGCATATGGAAGCACAGAAACTGAATTTGATAATCACAGAAAGAAATGCTTATGCAGTAGGCTGCAAAGTACGAGATACACTCCACAAACAGCATTAACTTTGAATATCAGGAATCTGCATCTTCCCGTTTCAATTACAGGCATGCACCGTTTTCCCAAAAAGTGCAACTTTTCCAAAGGAATGAATTCATACGTGATCCACGAATCTTAAACACGTCAAACTCTAGAAACAACCAGCCAGATAAGACACTTGAAAGGCTTCCTTCCTGTTCCATCTGCTCGGGGAGCATCTCCCACCGAAAGTAACGGTGCTGTCAAACATGATCGTGCAACTGACAAATCAAAGATCTGCTGCGAGTGATTAAAGATGCATCTTAGACACGAATTCCAAAAACACAGATGCATTTTTCACAGCTCCCTGCCCCGCCATACCGTGACGCACAGGAGACATCCAGCCTTCACGTCGAAAGCACTGCCCCGAAAAAGAGAAAGCGATGACGAATTTGCATGATCGACTGACAGGAAGTGCAGGGAAAAAAGAGTTCCACGGGGATCCCGGAACTCCCCTCGCCGTGACAGGGCTGTCAATTGCTGGAGCGCAAAAAAAAAAAAAAAAAAAAAAAAGCTTCAATCTAGTGCGACCCGCAAGAAGGGGAAAATGAATTCTTAATATTCATCCAGAAGGAATAAGGAGTTTCGCGCAAATCAAATCATAAGCTCTGCTCTTTTCCGAACTAGCAACTGATTTTTGATATGCATTCAAAGATCAGAATTTCGAATGTATTCAGAACGATGCACTTTTCCTGATTTCTGTAAAGAAGCCAAATGGCACAGTATAAAAACGCACACTATGGCGATCGCGAGCTATTAGGAAGTCACGGCCTCAAGTTGAACGACGCTGATTCCGTGGAAGCCGAATTAGAAAAAAAAAAATAGATGAGCAAAGAATTCTAGCTTATCATAACAGCGACTCTTTCCTTGTTCCTTCTTGATAGTGGGGAAAAAGTGCTTCCCTGGTTTATGGCTTCCTACGATGTTGCAATAACACATGGCATGCACTTTTCGTCCCAAAGGTATAGTAGCAATACTAACTGTTCCAAAATGAAAATCATATGTAGAAAGCAATTTTTTTGAATATACAAGCACTCAAATAAAAATGCAAAATACTATGCGTTTTCCTCGATGCATAAGTTCGGGAATATTAGCATAGGATGTGACAAACTTTCATATTGATATACTGATAATTATTTACTTTTCATGTTGCCCATAGTTCATGAATTTTGCGAACGAGCACTATGTTTATTGCTACGAGCAATTCTATCTGTTGAGGTTGAACCACACCCTCCTTTAAACGTAGGTTCAGATCTTCAAAAATTTCATCTTAGCTCATTGCGAATGCCATGCATTTTTTCTGTGGAAAAACAAACCGAAAAAATCACAATTTCCAATCAACGCTGCACATGCAAAAATGCAGCGTTTGAATGTTTTTCACATCTGCATTTGCAGGTATTAGAAGAATCACCTTTTCTCGAATTGCTTTCCCTGCCCGAATTTGAACAACGAAGCCATCTGATGGAAGTATTTTCTATTTCTTTTTCATTGAAATTGATGGCAGGATACATCATGCAACCCGTTACAGCTATACAGCTCACACCTCGAACTATTTCTCGTATCTTCTTTATAGTTTATCAATGCTGTTCCAAGATGGACGCATGAATTCTCAAATTTCGATCAAAGTCAGCATTGTCTGTTTGCCAACGGTGCTGAAAGCATCAATACATCTGGAAGTAGTGATTTTACTTTCTCATTGAGTGATTACTATGCTCATAATCTACGGACGGAAAGAGCAATGTTGACAGACAGCTGGCTGCTTGTCTTTGCTACGACTTCGAACCCAATCAGTTTCCTGGAAACTCTATTTTTTTTCCAAAAACTCACTCTCTTCGAATCGAAGTGCTGCATTTTGTGCTGTTCTTGTTTATTCTTTAAAAAGGAAACTCTCCAGCTTCGCGATCTTTTTTTTTTTTTTTTTTCTTTCTTTCTTTCTTTTCTTTTGTGCTATCATTTCGATCTTTTTCCCATCGTTGACGTTCCGCACTTCTTGAAGGTTCTTTGCAAGTTCCATTCACAGGGGACATGCATAAAAGACCTCGGGCCCTTTGGTTCGTTTCTTTTTTGTTTCACGAAAATATGGAAAAATGCTTTAGGAATCGCTACACGGCTTTGGCATTAATAATAGCAATATCAGACCAGAGTTATTATAATGAGATCGAAGCGCCTGATGGATACCCATTTTGTAATCTGTCCGGCCTGACCGGTTGATCCCAGAGGAGCGCCCAACCCTTTAGCAGCATAGGGCAGAAGTTGGACCTCCACGGAGGATGTGGAGATTCCATTTGCGATTAATAACGCAGCATTTCACGTTATTGAAGTCGAGGAAAATCATCCATCCAAAGAGTGGGTAACCAACAGCGCGAGCCACTGGGCTTCTTCGAGGCCACACAAAGACCAGCCCATGTACAAAGGCTGAAATGCAAAACTGGCGGAGCCCATCGACAGAGCAAACCCTTTCTAAGGAGAGATTATCTCCGCCGGCGGGAAGGACCTTCGGCACGACGTTTTTAAGAAATTGGTGACAGCAGGAACGAAGACGTGAGTCGGAAACCGCCGTTTCCCTGGACGGGCATTAATGCTCCCTGCGCTGATGTGCGTTAGAAAGGTCTCCCCGAAAAACTTTTCACAAAGGAGCTGATCAATTTTTTCTTATCAGCTCCGTAGGATTTTTGTGTGCGTGTGCAGCGGATTCAAACAACTTGCAGGAAGATTTATTCTGAAGGATTTAGAGTTTTTGTGCAGCGGCAATATGTGGCTGCTCGCAGCAAGCTCCGGTATTTATTTATTACTGACGTTTTTATTGGTAGCTGGCATGTGAGAAATATGGAATGCGGTAAAGAATGCATCATCAGTTCGCTGTGCTTTGCTCATTTTTTCTTCTTTTTTTTTTTTTTCCTTCTTCTTCTTCTTCTTCTTCGAGCTCATTGTTTTCCCTATCTCGAATTCATTTCACAATCTAGCAGATAAGAAGAACGAATTCCAAAAACTACTAATGGATTGCAGCGCTTGTACTTTATGAACAGCATACCCCATTGAGATAAAACTCAACTCGAATAATGAGCCCCACTAATAGGGATTCGTCGGGTCCCGACTTCGATTTCACTGATTGCCGCGGTATCTTAATTCTTGGCAGTTACAACTCTTTCCCGTTGCCTTCGAAAGGAGAAATAGATGCCTTCTAAACGCACCTTGAAAGCAAGAGAAATGAGTCAGAGGAGAAAGGAGGCTGCGATCCTCCTCAACAAAACGGCTGCTCGTAAATGGAATTCTTTTCTCCCCTCCCCCTTAACAGATCAAATTTCCTAAGCAGAGGAAACGGACAGCAGTGATCAGGAAATTACTGTGTTTAAGACTAAAGGTAATTGCCGTGAGAAGCAGTGATTTTTCGATTAAGGATGCAAAGCCACCATGTGAAGGCACCTTATGTCGGTGAGGAGGTCCGGAAACAACCTCGAGGAGGGCCTTTTTTCATTTCATCGATCTCATTGAGTTGACAGGCAATGATGGGGATGCTGTCAAAGAAGCTCTCGAGAGAGAGTGGGAAGCAGAACAAAACGGAAGCGAAAGTCTTCGCTGAAGAGGTCGTGCAAGGTCCGTCTCAGAACAGGTCAGCGTGCACTTCGGGCACAGCAGTTTTGGACAAGCGGAACTGCGTGGGCCAACTCGGGGTCAGTGAGATGCTTTCGGAGATGTCTGACGTGGTTATCCTGCTTGCAGGATGTGATCTGAAGTACCCTTGCATTCATCCGAGAAGATAAGAGCGCTCCATTGCTGCATGCTTCACCGAAAAAATGTTCTGGAAATATCCGGGACAGCTTCCGGAAGTCCTGAATGTTTGTTCTACTGATCCACATAGGGAACTTCTTCTTAGGGTTAGCAAAAACACTGCAGACTTCAACCTGAGCTTTCTTTGCCTCAGTGGCTACGCACGCTGGATCGGTCCGGAACGTTGCAGCTGTGCACAGAGTCATTTCGAGGAGCAATCCATTCCAAAGGCTCGACCGTTCGCTGAATGAAAACTCAGATAGTACATTCGCTCCCTCTATCTTCCAATGGTTTCTTTCTACTGTCGCATTCTATTTCTCGTTGTGGAGACTATGATCCCAAGAAACTCACTGCTTCTTCCCTTTGGCAGTCTGCACCTTCAGCGATGTCCCACAAGATCTTGGATTTCCGAGGCCACACCCTCTCTTTCTCGAACTCGCTTTTAAGCTCCCTGAGCTATCCACGGGCTTCCAAAAAAATTTTTCAGACACACGCCGACTTTCGGAGAACTCAGGACATTCCTCTTGTTCTACGCCACCTCCCGACGCACCCATCCGGCTGGTATGTGAGCAGTTCAAGAAGATACTCCAATGGCCGTTTTCCAGCGTGGCGTTCGATCAGGCAAAGCCCCAAAGAACGCATCGTGTCAAGCGTGTAGTGGTTTGCAGCCCCCCTGGTGCCCTCGCTACGTCCAGGTGTGGTGGCACGTTTTCGAATTGGAAGACGTGTTTTCGTCTTCATTCTCGGGAACTAGAAAAGTTCGTTGGCACCTTGGGAAATTCTACGTTCTCCCAGATACGCCTGCGAGGAATTGTACAGGACGTTATCACCCGGTTGCTCCGGGTGATAAACGTCCGGTAGCTCCGAGGCGTTCATTATAAAATAAACATACAGGTGTAGGGCCGTTGGCCCTACAATGTCCGAAAATGTTCAGAACCTGCCGAGCAACCGGCATGCAGACCGGTGAGGTTCGCCTTGGCAGCAGAGGGGAAGGGACAAACAAAATTGAAAAATAAACAAAAAAATATATACAAAAAATTGGGAGAGTTGGGGAATGGGTCACTGGATGCTGGAGGGCGTCCTCTGCATCTTTCCAGGATGCCGGCAAGTTCCATCCGAGTATACCCCGGATGGGGGCATCTTGCTGCCGTCCGCAGGAAGCGCAGGGCGAAGTAGATGGCATCCCTATCGTGCCATCCTCGTCTCACGTAGCTCCAGGCCGCTACAATCCCACGCAGACAGCAAAGGATTGCTAAGGCTGCCGCATGCGAAAGCGCATCCCTCACGAAGAGACGCTTCATCACATCCCGGGCGCAAGGTGGATTCCCGTTCACTGCAGCTGCAGCAATTGGGGTCCACAGCCCCCGGAGTGAGAGAGACCGGAGGGCGTTTCACGGGAGCCTTCAGTGCAACAGCAGAAGTTCCGACGCCTGCCATTTCAGAAGGGGATTCCGGTTGTTCTTCAGTGCTGGGGGCCACTCGAGGTCTTCCTGTGGGATTCTCAGCAGCTCACCCCAGCGCACTAGTCCTTTCGATGGGGCACTTGGGGTAGCAGCGTCCGTGAACTAGTCCGTGATCCAACCACCTGATTTCTTCGTCCGAAGACCTATTTCGCGAATGACCTCTCATTTGGCCAGCTACTACTGCTCAGGTGCTCCCTGAGGGAAGACAGTGCCGGGGGGTCTCTCCTTTCTGCCCACGCACGCGTGGTGGACTGCACGATGACTTCCTGCAGCGAGCGGTTGTTATAGAAGGGGGGCAGCATCCCTGCCACATCTTCGGGCTCGCTTCTTTCCTTTGGGTCCATGTGCGAAGGGTTTCCAGGAACCATGCACTACCGTTCGCCGTCCGGCAGAAGATCCAGTTGTTAGTTCTGGTCAGCTTGGCCACCTTCCGGAGCTCTAGTCCGCGTTGCGTCTGCGTCGCCGCGCCAGGAACGAAGACAGTCCCGCGTAGACGGTGGCTCGCTTGACCAGGAATCGTGCAGGATCTCACCAGTTTGTGCTACAAAACTTCGCCACTAGGGCAAGTGACCTTCACTGGAGATGCCGCTCCAGGCGCTCCAACTTCAGGAGGCCGACACGGAGCGCACATGCTTTTCAGATGGACTCGGAACCTCTGCCACTCCAAGAAGTTGCTTGGGAATGACCACTCTGCGCATGGGCTTGCTCAGTCGATTCGCCTCCGGCTTGGTCTTACCCACTCGCTGTTAAGATAATCTCCAGCTGCCGACTTTGTCAGGTCACCTCGTTCCGGGGGAAGAGCTCTTCCTGTTTTCAGGGAAGGGAGGGTGGCAGTCCTCTATCCATCCCCTTTTCAGTGCCTATCTTCTTGTCAGAGTGGGTTGCTCTTAAGGTCGGTGCCAGCGATGCTGTCTTGGAAACCTACCTCCGGTTATCTGCAACGTCCTTCGTAGACGTCCTTGCTTGATCACACTAGCCGTAGACGATGCGGCCGATCTCAAAATACGTCTAATTTTTTGTCGAGCTACATTCCACTGGACTCTCTCTTGTTCAGGGATGAGCAAAGGAATCACCTGGGGCAGAGTTTCCGTGGTGTTCTTCGAAAACCCGCATAATGATTTCTTGGCTGCTGGAAGATGCCACAGCTTTGCGTCCAATTTCAAAGATGTCGTACGTGGCGTTCATCATCCCGTTGTCTCCCTTGACGGATGACGACTGTCGTCAACACCTCGCTGGTGGACTACTTGAAAGCACTCCCCGACTTCCGTTTCGCTGAGCACCTCCTGCTGCAGCCTCCCTCTATCATGTCGGATTCAGAGACAGCATTTCACAGCTAGAAAAAGGTTGTTAGTGGGAACTGAGCGCGAAAAGTTGCACCTTCACTGAAACATCTTCCTCGAAGGCTCGCCGAGAACGCGTTTCAGGAATTCCTCGACGGGCCTCTGAACCGTTTGGTAACATTGTCCGTAAGAGGATCGTTTCTCGAAAATGGTCCAAGAAGACCTTCCTCACGTGCAGGGCAGTCTTCCTCGCTTCGGTTCCTCTGCAAGACCGTCCCGAGCATGACGTGCGCCGTGCCTTTTCGCCCATTTGACGCAGGGTCTTCCGCAAACCTTCCTGGCACCACATAACGCCAACACCACTTCAGTTCATCTTCCCTCTTCTTGATGCTTCCAGCACATGCTTGCACTTGTTCGTGCAGCACCCTCGAAACTCTGTCAGACCGCAAACTTCTTTCTTTGCCTGGTTAAAAGAGCCGTCGTCTCACCTCCAAATGCCTCACTTCGTGGCCGTCGCTTTGGAAACAGCTACGTTTTACCGAAAGTACCTACTTCCATCGCCGGCAGTAGCACATGCATTCGGGCGGTGGCCCCACGATGGACTTTATGCAAAAAGGAGCGAGCAGATGAGTCCCGAGTGCTGCAGACTGCAGTTCTGCATCTGCCTTCGCTCTATCCCTTCCCTGCTCCTCTTGAGTTCGCGTCCTGAGCACGCTGGTCCAGGTGCACGCGTGCACTTTCCCAGTACGAACCGTCTCTGCAATAGTGTGCAAGTGACTAAGTGACACTGTCTTGCAACAGAAAGCAGGGCACGTGTACACGGTGAGGGCGGAGGGGAGGGCAGGGGAGGATTCCTCGCCGCACCCTCGCGGTTTTCTCCAGATGCTTGAAAACCTCCTTAACCCGATTTTCCTCACTGCTCCCCACTCTCTGCCGAAGGGCTGCTCGCTGACCCAAGAGTTGGTTCTTGAAATTTGAGCCGCCCCGGCCAGCATTTCGAAGCATTTCGAAACGGTACTCGTTCGAACGCGGGATCCATTCACGTGGTCCAATTACGCAGGCCTCCCCCCCTGCAACCGTGAATTCATTGCCATGAGATTGCCTCGCTAGGGTTCGTTTTGGGGTCGCAAGACGTCGAGCCTGAAGCTCTGTTTGTTTCCCCGTCTCCCCTCTCTCTCCCTCGGCGCAGATCCGGCGCTCTCTGGGGCGGAGTGGTCGTCCCAAGCATCCAAGTCTCCAGCGGTCTCCGAGAAAGTTCTCCGTCCTGACGCCCTTCACCGCGCCAGGGGCATTCGCAGCCGCAGCAGCGAACCCGCTGGGGACCTCGGTTTCCGTCCCGAGCTCCTTCGGACGCAGCTCCGTCTGCAAGAAAAGCGACGCCTGGAAACGCCTCGCTTCCCCCCCCCCCTTTCCTCCACGCTCTGGAACGCTGCGAGGCAACCGCGTGCTCCGGAGGGGGGGGGGGGCGGGGAGGACGGGAAGCGGTTCCCTCTTCCACGGTCAATCACGGCTTCTCCACAATAACGTGGCGCGGTGCTTACCCGAAGCAATTTTGCCTCCGTTAGGACGGTGCTTCTGCCATCTTCCTGCTCCTGATGCAGAGATCAAATACCTCAAAAATAAGAGCAGTTCATCTTCGAGCGGATGAATTCAGCACTTCTCGTTTTACCCTCGGAGAGCAAAAAGTGCTCTTGAGAGCGTGCTTGGAAGGAATTCTCCAAGAAGTGCGCATCGACAAAATTTATTAGGCCTTTTTTTTTTCCCCTCCCAAGAGAGGGTTGGCCCTTCAAAGTTGGGAAGGGCTCTTAGAGGACATGTTAGAAGCAACTTATTTACTCTGCTTGACAAAATAAAGTTATCTTTGCTGGGGAAAGGGAAATTAGTTGCGAGCAGCCGACTGATAAGTAGATTTCTTAGAAGGCAGCGTACGGAACAGCGTACGGGGGGAGGGGGATGAAGGAAGAGGAGACACAGTCTGCGTGCCCGTTCCGCCTCCGGAGCCCCAAACCGGAAGGGCGAGAATCCATCCGTTTCCAGCGCCGCCAAGGAAAGTGGGAAGGCGGCGTCCTTCGAGCTGGAGCCTTGCAGGCTCGAGAGCGCCTTCCCGAGGTCCAGTGGCCTCGCTTCCGTCGCATTCGGTCCACCTCTTGGCGGTCTCAAGCGCTCGAGGCAGTCCGGTAGGCTCGAATGCCGCTTCATCGCGGGCAGCATGCACTGGAGCCATCGAGAGGTGCGCCTCACTGGCCCGTCGGCTGAGTCGAGGCCGAGTTGCCGAGGGGCACCTCGCCGACAGAGGTGACGTCACCGACAGAGTTGCTTCCGCGCCGACTGAGGTCCGCTCTCACCCACTGAACTACGCGACTGGATCGGAAGCGGATGCTGCCTACATTCCCCGTTTTAAGACATCTCAGCCCAACAAAGTGCATCACCATCCTACACTGTTCTTGCGGGTGGGCGTAAGCTGGGAGTGAAGATGATAGGATGATGGATGTTTTGTGCATTGGGAAGATCAGATGTGTGATCTCTTGCGTGTTTAGAGGGTTCAGGGTTCCCCTCTGTTTCTCTGTTTCCTTTCCAGCTTTCTTCGTCTTCTCTCTGATTCGCAAAGTGCTAAAGAACCGTCCTCCTGGCGCCTCACGAAACGCTTCAGCGCTGTCCACGCCGCCGGAGGGCGCGTTTTAACTCTTCAAGGCCACAGGGGATAACCTCGGAGGAACCACCCTATGAATCCAGGAAGGTCCCAGAGGAAGGAGTCCGTTTCTCTCACGCTTGGGGAGGAAGCTCTCTATCCTGGTTGTCTCCGAAGGGAACCCCCGAAGGGGAACGCTCCTCATTTCTTCCACGCAGGAACCCCGGAAAGGATTCGCTCCTGGAATTTTTTCTCCGGAAGGCAACCCACAAGGGAACCGCTCCTTGTTACTCCTCCTCCGAAGAGAACCCCGAAGGGACGCTCCCAAATTTCTCTGAAGGGCGTTCCCCGGAGGAAGCAGCGTGCTTCTTGTCACTCTCGAAGGGCAACCCCCTAGGGGGGCATCAACCAGCTCCACTTGCACGACGGGTAGTGATCCCCAAAGGACTACTCAATTCCTGGTACGACTTCAGGGGGTCCACTTTTAATCCCAGCCAGTCAATGGGGGGCCATCCGGAGGTTTCCAGCCTCCACCAGTGCCTCCCTTGCACGCCGTCCACGCAGTCTTATCTACTGCGGACTGCACCCGCGGTAGGCGGCCGTGCTGTCCAGGGAGAACTCATGGATCTCGTGCCGACCCGAGAACGGTAGCGCCTGGTTGCAGGGAACCGTTTGCACGAGGGCGAGGACCCAGGAGCCAAGCGCGGAACGGGTGCGACGTTTCTTGTACGCGCGTAACAACAACTGAAACTTTTTGTCTGCACCCTCCGGGAGATCCTGGAAGATCCCGAGAAGAGTGCGTGGGCGGACAGAGCCTCTCTCGCTGCCGCGTTGCCCCCCCCCCCCTCAGGGAACACATGGGCAGCAGTCTCAAGACTAGATGGGAATCTCCGGAAGAAGAAAAGGACTGGGCAGGTGGACAACGGGCCAGCTCACCGACGCTGCGACCCCGAGTGCTCGACCTCGTGGACTTTTGCGCTTGGGCGTGTTACTGGGTATCCCAGAGGAGGAGTTGTAGTGGCCTCCGGCGGTCATAAACACCTGCACGCTCCCCTTGAAGTGGCAGGAGTCGGCGTTGATGCTGCCGCCCTGGGACCTCCCATGCAACGCCCGACGGCATCATTGAACACGGGGTAGAGGGCTGGGCCCAAACTGTGCAAGGTGCGGGGAGCTGGAATTCCTCCCACACCTCCTAGTAGACTGCACTAACCTCTGACCCCTTCATGAACTCTTTGTCGCGACCCTTGGAACCGCCGGCGGCAGTGCCAGAAATGTTTGAAAGCGTCTCTTCTTGCGCGGCGCCCTAAGCCGGCCGCATCCCCAGCAACACTTTGCTGCCCGCGCGGCGGGACCATGGCTGCATGGAGCAACTCCAGAGGAATCCAGAGCGACAGGGACGCCATCTATTTTCTCGTCCTCTTCATGAGGATGGCGTCAAGATGGCCCCATCTGGAAGTGTGGAAACAGGGACTTGCCGGCATCTTTGCAAGGATGCAGAGGATGCCCTCCAGCACGCAGTGATCCCTTCTCAACCCCATCTCTCCACATTTTTTTTGACTGTATGTTTTTTGTCTAATTTTTTTTTTGTTTTTCTTTGTCTCTTCTTCCCCTGCCAAGGCAAACCTCGCTGGCCTGCGTGCCAGTTCCCGGCAGGTTCCTTCTCGTAGTTATAAGTAACGTGGCAGGATCAAACGTCCTGCCACAGACGTGGATGTTTATTTTTTTATAAATAAATGCCCCGGAGTGATCGGGTTGCAACTAGTGCCACCCCACCTGAATACAGGCCTACCAGCTCCATCTTGCGAAAGGAACTCGAAACCCATCGACACACACCCCATTTCTTTGGCGTGGTCGATCCTTCCCCTTGGTCGAAACCTTGCTTTCCCTACCCGGCTCAGATAACGCTTCCTCCCCCACCTCGTTCTCCTACAGCACATTTGTACGAATCTTCCATACGCGGGGCGAGCCTGGGAGTTCATCCGGCGTCTCGGAAATGCTCACCATCGGGTCCCACGGGAAGTAGCGAGGACCGCTCCCCAAGAGTTCCGAAGAGGAACGTCGGTCCGAACGCAGACAGGACGTGCTCGATCGATCTCGAATTCCTGGCGAGGCTCCGTGCCGTCTTCCTCCGGCTGCCCCCTCCCTTAATTTACACGGGGAAGCACCTCGCACCCTGCCCGCGCATCGCTGCAGGACGGATGCTTAAGTGTTGGGTTGCGCGAAATAACCTATGCCGCGGATCGATGCAGCCGGGACAATCTGTTACTGCTAAGTGAGGAATTCGAATGAACATATCTTCTTAGCAGATAATTAATGATGCGCTTATATGTCTCGGAAGGTATGTGGACGCTCCATTCGTGGACGGGAAGTTGAATTTTTCAGCGGGGGGAAGGCATTTTCGTAGTCACGGGACGCGAAATCGATTCCAGTCGAGGGACACCTCGTCTTGTGATTCCCGGTCTCCCCGGTTTCAATACGGAAGATGCTTTCCTCCTGGGTTTCCGGGAGTGACGTGGTCCACGAAATCGCATTTCTCTGCCAGAGCACTGCTGCCGGCAAGAGTGTTGAAGCAAAGGTCGTGCGTTCGAGACACCAAGGAGCACGAAAGCATCCCTGACGGCTGCGTTGGATGGGAGGCACGGGGAGGTCGTGGGTCCCCTGAGGGCCGACGCTAATCTTTCAGCCGCGGAATGAAGCGCGCCGTCCTCAAGCATCGTGGAGTGAATGGCTTCCCTGATCTACTCCCCCACGAGCCTTTCCAGGAATCGCCATCCAACGTGCAAAGCGTCCTCCTGTGAGGTCCCCGTAGTGGTCATGTGATGTCCTGATTTTCGTCTGAAATCGGTACGGTCAGACCGGAAGAGCGGCGGCTTCACCTGCTTCGATCTGGCGGATCCATCAGCTCTCTGCTGCCTATGCGGGATCTTCTCTGCCTGGAGCAACGCAAAAGGCAGGGGTGCCACATCCACTTCGCCGTTCCCTTCATGAGGATGGCAGCAAGATGGCCCCAGCTGAAGGACTCTATGCAGCAAGAGCTTGCCGGCATCCTGCAGAGGATGCAGAGTGTGTATGTGTGTGTGTGGCCTGCGGCGTTCCTCACCCACCATGACGGTCCATGCCGTGCCGCGTGGACGCGCGCGATCTAAACCCGGCAATCCCGGGAGTGTGCCCCCAGCAGGACATGACCCCTTCCCGCATCCCACCTCACCCTCAAAGTTTATTGATTCATTTTTATTTTTGTTTCCTTTTCCTTTTGTCGCATCCTCCCCTCTGCTGCTGTGGAGGACCTCCCACCGGTCTGCGTACCGGTAACCAGGCAGGCTCCCGGAAAATTGCACGTGGTTGGACTACTGGTCCAACCACGCAGACTTGATTTTTTCTATATGGAATGAATGCCCCGGCGCACCCTGGTGAGAATCCAGTAAACAGTGAACCCACATTCCGCCTAGAGCAAAAGGTGCAAGTATTCTACGTCCCCCCATCTTAGCTTACAGCGTGGAACTCGTTCACGCTCACCCTCCGAAAAATCATCTGCCTTCGAGGGTGGCAGCAGACGCTGCGGGTTCGAATCTCTGCAGGGGAAGGATCGACTCCGAGAAACGGGTTCCGAGCTCCTCCGCAAGATGACTCTGGTTGGCTTGTATTCGGGTGCAGCACTACTGGTGGAAGCAGGAAACCGGATGTCCCCCTTGAGTGATCAGGGTTTTGAAGTTGGCCCTCCAGGATCCTTCCAGGAGTCGAGGAGCTGGTTGCCTCTCCAGAGTGTAGGAGCACGCTGTACCCTTCAGGGAAATTCGGAAGCGTCACTCCAGGGTTCTCCGGGGTCCTTAGAGGAGTGACAAGGAGCGGATCGTTTCCGGAGTTCCTCTGGGTAAGAAACAAGGAGTGTTTCCCTCCGGGGGGTCCCTCCGGAGAGAATGGGGAAGAGTTCCCTTCGGAGACAACCAGGACGGAGGTTCCCTTCGGGTTCCCTGCCACGCTTAAGAGGAACGGCTTCACTCTATGAAGGCTTCCTCCGGAGCCTTCCTGGATTCATGGGGTGATTTCTCAGGGGTTACTCCCTAACCTTTGAAGAGTTACACACTCACCCTCGGGTGGTGTGGGGTAGCGTTAAAGAGCTTCTTGAGTCGCCAGGCGAACGGTTCTTCAGCACTTTGCTAATCAAAGAGAAGAAAAAGAAAGGCTCGAAGCCGGAAAGAAGAAAAGAGCAGAGAAACAGAGGATGTGTCGAGAGGAGAACCTCGAAAGATTCCCGTCATCCCAGGACAATGGCAACGATTTCCCCGTGAGGTCGCTACTGGCCTTTAAAAAGGAAAGCCCTCCTTCCCCCGTGGGTTGTTACCATTGTAGAGATCTTGAGTCTCCTCGAGCAAATGGACAGCGATCGAAGCAAAAGAAGACAGTGTAGAAGAATAGAAAACAAACGAGGAAGCCTTTTGGTTCTTATTCGACAGTTTCCCCCTCTGCATTATGGGAATTGAATGGCATCATTTGAACTCCCGGACGTGTGCAGCTGTGCGAGAGCCTTGTGAAATTTCCCGAGATGCTTCCACTTTTGATTTCGTGCACCAACTGTTTGCTTTGTATTTTCTCCGGACACTCTCAGGGCGGTCTCCACTTTCCCGGCCAGGAATTCGTTTCCCGGGCGGCGCTGTGTTTCCGCCATTTCGAACTTCTGCGCCGCCGACGAAAGAGAAGCGAAGACGCGTCGACTCTGAGAACCAAACCACACCTGGTGTGTTCACCGTGGCACGAGTGGCGCAACGCCATCAGCAGCGGCATGGCGCTACGAAGGCTCTGATCTTCGGGCTGCGGCGGCACGCTAGCAGGAGGAGAGTGGACCGCTCCTGGGGGATCAGACGTAAAAAATTTTCCGTGGCAGAGGGACCGAAGACGCGAGTGGTGGCGAACGCTGAGCTGCCATCGCAAGGACGCTGCTGGTCGATGTTCCATTGGCTATCCAGAACACGGACGACAGGAATCCAAGTTCTCCATCCGGTTTTTCCAGGACATTTCTCATTAAATAGTAATAATAATAAAAGTGCACTAAAAATGTTCAGGATGGTGACACACTTGGTTGTACCACGTGCTCGGAACTCGGCATGAGCGGTACGTAGACCGGCGAGGTCCGTTCCCACTGCTACGGGGAAGAGAAAACCAAAAAAAAAAAAGAATCAAACAAAAAGAGAAAAACGGGAAAAAAAGTTTTCTTAGAGAGTAGAATGGGATCGCGTTTTGCTGGGAAACGTCCCCCAGCATCCTGTTCAGGATACTGGCGAGTTCTGTCCGGAGGTTACCCAGGCGGGGCCAACTCGAGGTGATCTTCAAGAATATTTATCACCCGGATATGCCGGGGCATTTATTATTCTAATTTTTTACAAAATTAAATTGTTTTTCGTGGAGGAACACTTGGTTCTCCCACGCTGGAGGACTTGTCGTGAGCCGGTGCTGAGACCGGCGAGGTCCTCTCCCTAGGATCAGGGGAAGAGGAAACTGAAACGGAAAGAAACAAAAAGAGAAATAACGGGGAGGGGAATAGTTATATGGGGGAGTGGAGGGCAGGGAGGGGATCACTGGGCGGGATCACTTGTCTGCATCCTATTCAGGATGCTGACAAGTTCTGCTTTCATTGTATGTGGTAGACGCCACCTTGTCGTTGTCTCCAAAGAGATCGTCGTCCAGTGGATGGCGTCCCTGCATATTTGGCCTCTTCTTCTTGCGTTCCACCTTTGCACGATGCCGCGCACGCAGCAGAGGACTGCTAGAGACGCAGCGGGGCGTAGGCCGTCACTCAGAAAGAGGCGTCGGTAAATGATCTTAGGGTCGCCTACTGGAAGAAGGAGGATTGGGCCCGACTCCAAAGTCCAACCAAGGGCACACACTCGAATGTAAGATGCGGGAAGGTTTCCCTTTCACCGCACTCGACGCAGCGGGCATCCACGTTCCCCAGTGTCCAGTGAGACAGGCGTGCTCTGCTTAAAAGTTCCCAATGCAGATAGAGCAACGCCGTCTCCTGCCACTTCAACGGAAGGGTGCCGCTATCCTAACACGCTGGGGGCCACTTCACCTCCTCCAGAGGAACTGCGAGCAGCTCTCCCCAGCGCTCAAGTCCTTGAGGCGTCACGCTCGGGGTCGCAGCGTCCGCTTGCTCCCGAGTCGTCCACGCCTTTACTGGTTTTCTCCTGCCTCGGATGAGGCAGGACACTTCCCACGATGCTCGCTCGTTCCTGTTCCTAATGTTCTTCAGGGAGGATAGAACGGGGGCAAGGGGGGTGAAAGAAGCCCACAGAAACTTCCGCGGGTTGCAGATGATCTCCTGCAGGGGCTGTCGAGCGTTGGGGCCTCGACGGAGACAGAGAATATTACCGCTCGGTGGATGGCGTTTTCTTGGAGTTTCAGGCTGTCGTGATCCTGCGAAGATCGCAGAGAACCAAGAGGGACGTTGCTGGAGGCAGTGCGGCACCACATACGAAGACGTCTGAAAATGTCCCTGGGGCCGCCAACCGAGGTTCCTAGGGTTGTCGAGAGGAGATAACAAGGGGTCGGAGTGCAGCACAATCGAACAGCAAATGCGGGAGAGTCTCTTTCTTCCCGCACCTGCTGCACTGAGCGTCCACGCTTCCCCTTGTCCGGTGATGAAGGCGAGCTTTGCACAGGGGATTCCCTCATGCACTACCAGCAACGCCGACTCCCGACCACTCGAGGGGGAGGGTGCCACTGCTCCAGAACGCTATAGGGCCACTACACTTCCTCCGGAGGCATCGCGAGCAGCTCACCCCAGCTCAGAATTCCTCTCGGCGTGACACCTAGAGGTCCAAGTCGTCCTCGGAATCAAACAGAACGCCCCGGGCATCGCGAAATTGTGATTCCAACTTTCATCATGGGCACGTGAGCTTTAGCTTCTCTGCTTTACCTCCGGTGCTCATCTCTCTCATCTTCCAGCCTCATTTGGTGTTGTCTTTAGGCTTTTATTGTTGTGAATCAACGAAACAGCAGTTTTTCTGCAGAAGAAATTCACCATCGGTTCCTCTGACGGCAAGATGGGAAAAAAAAAACCAAATAGGTGCGTGCATGCGTGTGTTTGTGTGTGGACCGATGTTGTTCCTCACCCACCACGCCCGTCCACGCCGTGCCACGTGAACGCGCGCGATCTGCATCCGGCAATCCCGTTGGCGCGAGCGAAACGCTCGGCAGGCTGCCAGTAGCCAGTGGATTCCCGTCGTCCGTTTCCGTGGCGAGGTCGCGCAGCTTCGAAGGTCCACGGCTCGCGTTCCTCCCTGATTTAGGCGGCGCCATTCCGGTCCCGACCCCTCCGTTGTGGCTGACCTCTTCCCCTCCCTATTTTTTTGCCTCGGGCTGGTGCTCCCGGGGAGGAAATGGATGTGCATGCTGACCGAGCGAAGGATGGACCAATCGCAAGTGGTGAGCGATCGTGCCCTGCCCGCTGCGCCTCCTCCCCACGAACAGATCTGTTCCTGCACTCGGGGTGATCCGGACGTGCGTGATGACCCCTTTTCGTCAGTCACAGAGAGGTTCCCTCGCGCGAGGAACCTGGGGAGAGGGTGAAGGCAAGGAAGGAAGGTGGCCGACGGGCTCTGGTCATTATCATAAGCCCTCTGCCAAAAGTAACGCCGACGGCTCTTTTGAAACGTCAGGTCGATCGGAAGCGTGGAAGCCGAGGTGATTTCTGTTCCCTCGGCAACTATTGAAAGGAGCTCTTTCACTGAATATCTACGTGTGTCACCAGGTTTCACGGGCTTTGCTCTTTTGAAACACCTCGCCTCGGACACTCGAAAGGCGAGCGACTATTCCTTGGGGTTCCAACCCACTGTCGTTCAAGCGCAGTGAGTTCGAACCCCACGATTGCTGTCGCTAAGAGCGCCGAAAGACGCAACAGCGACCTGGAAAAGGCAAAAAAAAAAAAAAAGGAAGAAGAAGCTGCATGTCTGTTTAATAAAATCGCCCAGGCACACTTCCAGTTTTATCTTGAAAGGCTTTCGAGATTCTTCCCTGCCTCGAAGCTCCGTAACACTGTTTCGTTGAGATCAGCGACTCCAAACAGTTTGTCAGGTTTCCAGCTCCCCGTCCTCCCCTTTCCCCCTTTTCTCTGTTTGCTCCTTCCCCTCACAAGAAAAATCGTTTGTTCCAATAGTCAGGTGCTTCTCGCCATGCTGGTCGTACGCAGAGGCAGAAGCCTCAGACGGAAAAGTATCCAGTTCCTCCACCCCGCAGAAGAATTTGCATGGATGAATCGCAAGCAATGGGGGTGCGGAAGCGAAGAATCCCATCAGGTGCCTGGGGATGCGTGGATTCGAAGATGCCGCACACTCGGAGCCGGATAACGAGATGAGGATTTCAGCGCTTTCAATGACTGCGGACTTGCCGAAGCGCCTGAACGACTGCCACCATTCGAACCCAAGGACCAGTGACCCTTCCTCCTCCTCTTGTCCTTTCTAACTTTCTGCACGGAGATTTTAGTTTCCGGTGAGCGAGGCTTGGAGGCGACTGCGGTGGCGGTGGCATTCCACCGGAAGAGCGGCCACTTGGTGAGAGGAGGCTCATCAGTGGTGCTTTCGTAGACCCCTCAAGAATTTTCCCGATTTTGTGAAATGACGCTGCTGGCCAGGAGTTCTCGATTCCTGCCTGTTCGGAAAAAGCTCTCACCCCGCTCGAGAGAGCTTCTGCCTCTCTCCAGGAGCCGCAGAGCCGTTCGAGAACTCCTGCTGCTCACCAGTAGTTTCAAGAGCAGAGCGACGGCCTTCCCTCTCGGTTGGCTTCGACTGCAAGCTGCCCTTGCTAGCTCCCAGCGGGAAGGAATGAGTGCGTCCCACTTCTTCGGGGCCACACTCGCGCTCAGAGTTCTTCCCTCGAGGCAGCAGGGGTCACAATCTGTGACCCTCTTGCAGCGGTACTGTCCGAAGTCGGCGGGAGGCTTCCTACCCGCCCGCGACCTTCACCCTCCGCGTGGCAAGCGCGCCGATGTTTTCGTCTGAAGCACCGCGGACGCACGGACCCGCCGATAATCTGCCGGTGTTCCCTTCCACACCTCCGGGCCAGCCCGATAGTGGTTGCCTCGGGAGCTGAGAACCCCCTGCATGCTGCCAGAAACGACTATCAGCAAAGGTCGGGATCCCTTCTGTTCCAGAACGGTCTTGAAGATAAATTCGAAGCCTCTTCGACCCTTCCTGCAGTGCCGGACTCTTGGAACTTCCTTAGGGTGCCCTTTGAAGAAATTCCAAGACGCTTCTTCCAGGCTTTGCCCACGGAGGGCGAGCGTTGCTTTCCAGAGACGAAGAGGGAGACCAGTCCTCAGCATCGGTTCTCTTTTTTCTATTCTGCATCCCCCCTTGATGCTTGTTTGCAGGGGCAAGCAACGTCGACCTCCTTTGCTCCACAGCGCCAGATCTGCGTGCAGCTTTCAAGCCCGTTCGAGGAATCTCCTGGTCGGCAGGTGCCAACTCAGGGTAGCCCCTCGACTTGTGCCGCCGCACTCGTCGTAAGGGCTGTTAACGTAGCCGTTAGGAATTTGACCCCACGGTTTCCCTACGTCTCCTGCACAGGAGATCTTGGCTGCACCTCGTGCACCATGCCCGCACGGCAGGAGGCTGCGTCGTCTCGGATCCTCCCCCATCCAGCTCCTTAACCGGCTCGGTTGCAAAGGAAACCCCGGCCTTAGCTGACCATCTCTCCCGGAAGGCTCACCGACAGCGGGTGCTGGCGCGTCGAGTCTTACGAAAGCGAGTCTCTCTGGACAGGGTGCGGCCGCGACCGCCTAAGACAGCGGGTGGTGTTCCGACAAACGAGGAGGGTTGCGGGGGGTCTATCCATCTTCCTGAAAACAGCTTCCTAACTCGAGACTCTAGCGGCTTCCGAGGAAAACGCGTGCGCGTCTCTTCATCGGTCAGTGGCATGGAAGCGGGCCCTCCCCGCCGTCGGCGGGATGCGCATCCACATCGGACCTTGCGGAGCGCCAGACGGAGACACCCATCGACCCCGCTAGCGTGACGAGCTCGGGGCGTTTGAGGAGTGGAGCCGTTTCCATAGAAATGGTCTTTCTTGGAGCGCGAGCGCCCTCCCTCTCGCAGCAGTGGCGGAGGCAGAGGAAAACGCGACCTCGGGGGACTTCTTTGCCTGATCATTCCGTAATGCTGTTAACCGGAGAGAGGGGAAGCGTCCCCTGCGTTCGCGAAAGCAGCTTCCGTCTGGGGCCGAACCGGAGGGATGGCTTTTTGTGCGCGTCTTCCTGCGGTTCCTCCCAAACCAAATTATGCCATCTGCGGGGCGAGCAAAGTTTGCAAGGGCCGCGGCGGCGGGGGGCTGCATCAACAGACTGGCGGAGGGGAGGAAAGTGGGAAGCAAGGTCCCGACAAACCGGGAAGTGGCGCTCGACTCGCGACTATCCCAGTCCTCTGGAAAAATTCGGCGATCCACGAGCCTCCCGGCGGAATGCGCAACGTCTGCCCGCGAGAGCTCGCGCCTGAAAAATGGCGGGGACGCAGTGAGCTGCGTCTGCTCTTTCGTCCTCTTGGACCACGCTCGGCAGCCACTCGGGCCGCCAACAACCGTCACTTTGGACTGAGGAACGAGCTCTTGAGCAACGCGTCACCTCTCGCGGCTGAGCGGTACGGAAGCAGGAGAGGAGGGAAGGGGGGAATGGCTCCTTTTCGGATTTCGACGACTCTCTGGGTGGCGCCAATAAAAGGGAGACAGCACGCGCAGAACGATTCCGGGACGCATCGTGCGGGCCGTCTATGTCGCGCCATGCCCCCGCTTAATGATGGCTCCGGGAGGAGAAATTTATGGAGTCCTTCCTGCTCAAAGTCGCCTCTCGGAGCTTGGCAAGAGCGCTGGAGCGGAGCTGGTTTACTGAGCAACGAAATGAATGGGGCCGTAGACGTTGTCGACCTAACTGCGGACCTCTTCTCTTGGCGGCCGCACAGGTGCTTCCCCGTTGCTCCTGAGGGCCCCGCCTCGAACCCTCATCTTCGTGACCTTCGCCGCGAATGGAGTGACGCGATACGGGAACCTGTGCCTCCACGCCTACCCGAGGATGGCACAAGTGCTCCACCGCCGGGGCAAGCACTGACCCCTGCTGGGCACGAAACCCCGGCGATGTGCACGCGCTCTTCCATCCACGAGGGCTGAGCCCCGAGGCGTTCCTCTTGTCAGAGACCAAGAGCGGCAGGTTCTCCCCACCAGGGAAATCCGGCAGGCAGGCAGGAGTCCAACAACGCGTCTCCCTGCCTCTCGAGCCTCGCACACAGTCTCCCTGAAGAAAATCCTCGAGATAGCGGGCTAATTCCGCCGGAATTTTCATCCCCCCTGTCGGTCAAGCCATTTGCTTGGAGCCAAAGCGAAGCCGAGAGCCCTTGATGGTTCCCGCCTGCCCTACCGCCATCCTTGGGGAGAAGTTAAAGAAACGGGGGCGGGGCTGGGGGGAAGCAGTAAAAAGAGGAGGAGGCAGAAGAACAAGAAAGAAGGAAGAAGAAGGAAGAGGTAAAGAGGAGGAGCAGCAGAACGGGAGGAAGAGGAGGAAAAGGAAGAAGGAAAGAAGAGGAGGAGGAAGAGGGTGGAGAAAGGGAGGAAGAAAGGAGGAGGAATAAAGGATCGCTGAGCTGCAGAAGTTCCCGTGCAGTTTCGGGACAGTTGGAGCGTAAGGGATGAGCTCCCAGCAAGAGTAGCATCGCCGGAATTCTTGTGTGCGGGAACCTCAGGAGCTCCTCCTGGACGCTCTTCTCACTCTCGAGAAACTGAAGCGATGAGCTCCTCGCTGGCTTCAAAAACGGCGACCTCCTCCCCCGCACTTCTGCTGAAAAATAGGGGCTCTCACTGGGAGCGCAATCATGACTGCCCCACTGCGAGTCGGCAGCAGGCAAACTTGGCAGCAGAGCCGTCGCGGAACCTCACGTCTTTCGTCTGCAGTGGAAGGCGCTGAGGTCGATGGTGGCGCCAAGAACAGGACGAGAGAAGGTCAGGCAGGCTCCCCGTCGTTCCCGCGACGATCCTGGCAGATCCATCGCCGTTCCTGTCAGTCGCTGAATCGGATGCCGCGCGAGTGATGCGGCGCTCCTTTCGCCGACACCGGTTCCTCCCCTTCTTAAGAAGGGCAGCCCAGCGCCTGAGAGCGGTCCACTTTTCCAGGAGAGCCGCTCGTCCTTCTGAGACCCGACGGGACCAAAAAAAAGGAAATAGCTTCTCCCCTCCCTACCGGACAGGGGCTCGTCCCCTTCTTCTATCTTGGCTACGCGATGTTCAAAGAGCCCTCTTCTCTCCTGTTGCGTCCCGGAGGTAAACACGCACCCATGACCAGGGCGCACTAGACCCCTCGGACCGCTCAACCGGCTCGCGCGTGCAACCTCGCGCCGCAGCCCCCCGCAAACGCGGAGTCCCGAGGGTCACTAGTGGACACCCGGAGGGCGGTTCTGGCTTCAGGACTTTCCGCTGCCGGATAGCGCGGACCCTCCTCTCGTGCTGGTTGCTCACATCCTCAGGCGGGAGCTCCTTCCCCTCCCTCTCCGTGAACTCCCTACTTCAGCTAGCCCTGCGCCTGCTGCCCCGAGGTCCCGGCGCGGATCCTGGGTGTCCCGTCGTCGCTTCCATTGCCGGAGCGGGAAGAGAAAGAGGGGAGAGGAGTCTGTGCGATCGCGGCGCGAGGACTCCCCTTTCCACGCCACTGCCGCCTCCACGGTCACAGAGGTTAGGTTAGGCGTGGCTCTTCCGTCGCCGGGAGCTTTCCCGGCAGCGACGGCAGCTCGCGAGCATAAGCCGCAGAACCAGAGGCCGGAGGTGAGAAGAGGGATCGCTGCTGCCCAAGTCAGCATCTTCCAAGAGAAGACCGCCAAGAGGATCGCAGATCTGCCGGAAATAGCATTTCGCGCGGTGGCCAGAATGGCGGCTTCGCCCGCGTCAGGATATTCCCACTTTCGAGACAGGAATCCGCGCGAAAAGAGCACGTCAGAGACAGCTGTCGGAAACAGAGGGAGGAGAAACGGGAACAAAACTCAAAGGGATGAACGAAATCGCCGCAGCTACCAGGTCCAGAGAGGCTGGCCGCTTCGGGTGGACAGATACTTGCAAGGATCAGCCCTTCAGTCTGAGAGGTTGACCCCACGGTTCGGTTCTTCCAAAAGCCTTCCGAAGGAGGAGCGGCGTGGCTTCTCTCCGGCCCATTCCCGGAGCGGACGACCTCACGCGGTGCTGCGCAGCCATGGAGGGTAGCATACCTCTACCTTCCACGGAGGTTCGCCTCACCGAGGATGGCAGCGGAGGACGAGCACCGCCATGGGGTCAGCTCTACTGTCTCGCTGCGAATGGTGGGGCAGGCGGAGGCTCCGGGGTCATCACTCTTTCGGGGGAGGAAGACAGAGCAGCTCGGAGCTGCCTCCCTCTGCCTCTGAGTCCCGGAGTCCTTTCGCCAGCAAGTAAGCGCCTTCCTCTTTCGTGGGCGCGGCTTCAGTGGGGAGTGAGACCCCACTCTACGTCACTACCGCCTTCGTTTAGCAACGCAAGCGCCCTGTCCGGCAGGAGGATAGATAAAGAGGCCTGTCGGCATTCGAGCATCCCTCTCGCTCCGCCGGCCTTCAGCTCAGATGTGCTGCTTTCCCCTGCCCAGCAGCATGGAAGCAGTCTCGAAGGATGCGTCCCTTCCTGCTCCAGATCCTGGACTACCCCGAAGGGAGCTGGGATGAAAGATGCTGAGCTGACCACGATGGATCCGGGAGCGGATGAGAAGACCGGCGGAGCAGCACGCTCTTTCGCTCTTCACAAGCTTCTCGGCCTCGTCTGGAAGGTTCCCGGAGGCGAAAGAGGAGCTCCTGCGGCCCCAGACGCCACCGTCCGACTTATGAAGAGGCCCCATTATTCAAGGCACGCAGCTGGCCGTGAAGAATGGTGCGGAACCCCCCAAGTCCCTGCGCACGCCGTCAGCGAAAGACTTGCTGCTGCCACTCAGCGTCCTCGGATCGCCTACCGCCCCAAGAGCATTGGACTGCCGGAAGACAGGAGGCGAAGGAGTTCAGGTTGCCACTCTCGAGGTGTTCCCGGAAGAAACTTGTCCCCTGCGGAAGCTTCTCTGCAAACTCACAGGGGTATCTTGTAGGACTGGACTCGGTGGTCCGGCATAGCCGTCCCATCCCTAGCTGCAGCTCCTTCTGCCTTCAGGGCACCAGCGACAGCAGCCAAACGGGTTGGGGAGAAGTGTTCAGTGGCAGAAGCTATCTTGCAGGGGTCCGGAAATTTCCGGACGGCTGGAAGACGTGCGAGTTGACAGACAGCGATACTCCTCGCTGGCGAATAGACTCCTTCTGCGTAGAGATCTGCTTGGTGTGTCCCCCGAAGAACTCTTCATGGTGCCTCCCTCGCGCGTAGACGGCACGGTTCTCCTGTTGCGTTCGAAACGGGACGTCCTGTTGCTTTCGCACCAGGGATTCCGGTGCAAGCAGCGCAGGCACCTGATTTCCGGGAAGGCGGCATCTTACAGGTCAGGGATGGGATGGGGGAAGACATGGACGAGAGAAATGACCTCGACGTTTCCAAACAAAAACGCAGTTTCCACCTCCTGATGGACTGCAGTGCCCTCGAAGGACTCCGGAGGAGACCTTGGCATCCCACAAACCCGGAGGACACTGCGACGCACTTGCTACGGCGTTTCTTCACTCATGGCGGACTGAAACGGCAGGCGCCGCCATGAGGCAACAGGACGCTGCCTCCACGCCGTCGTCCCAGCCCGCCGTGCGTTGGAGTCTCGGGCGCAGCGATGGGAGGTCGCCCGCACCCTTGAAGCCGGCTGAATGAGGACCTAATAAGGGCTCGCAAGGGTGGCCTCACCTCCGGGAGGAGTCGCCAGGGAGATCTCCAGCATTCGGCGCCAGCTCTGAGAAGAAAGAAGCGGCCGGCACACCAAACACCCCTATCCTTACCCTCCCTTTTTTTTTTCTTTTATTTATTGTTCCCTCCATCCCGCCCTGGACTTCTCTCGAAATCCGGCCTGCGTGCCGATGATCTTTCCTTGTGAACTTCGTTAGTTGTCTCATTCCGAGAAATGAAGGGAACTGCAGACTCGGTTCCCAATGGCTTGTAGGTTTGTTTATTTTTAGATGAACGTCCAGGAATCACCGGGCTGGAACACACGCCTCGCCGAGAGTTGGATTTCGGGGGACGCCACAAGGCGGACAAGGGGCGCGGTGGCCAGGTCAAGAGCAAGCTTCCGGTTGCCAGAGGCCTCGGTCGTGGCGGGAGTACTCTAGCCCAAGGGTGGACCTCATCCGCTCTTTCAGTGTCTGCATCCGAGGATCAGCCGACCTTCCCGCTCCCGTGGTAGGGAAAAGGAGGATCACTTTCGAGGTGGCACCACTTTGCCACTTCCTAGGTGTTGGATTAGAGGAGGACTGCCGCCAGACCATTCGCGTGATTCGCGTTCCACCGGCAGGTCAGAGGAGCGACCTATCCGTTCAGAGCTGCGCTCCGCTTCCCGTCGTCCGGAAAATCGGAGACTATGTCCTCCGGGTTACCGGGAGGAAAGACAACAACAAAAAGTCCAAACATGTTTTCCTGCTAGGAGCCACCGCTTTCCTGGAGGAAACGCTCCAAACAAGCGGTTGCCTGTGCCAACGGCTTCTATTTGAGGGCTGGTCAGCGGTGCGGCAAGTCCGCGGTCACGTGACTTCCGCCTCTACCATCACTCGCTTTCTTTGCCAAATGACCTCTGGTCCGCGCTTCGTCCAGAGTATGGGGGATAGAGAGGTGTGACTGCGAGTCATGGGCAAGGGAAACGACCTCGGGTTTTCCCGAAGAGACGCAGCTTCCACGCGCCTTGGAGCCACGTTGCGAGAACCCTAGAATGGATGGGCGGGAGACGTCCGCTAGGGTCTTGGGTCAAGATGGGAGGACAAGCAGACCGACACAGAGCGTTGCGGGAACCCTGCGGTTGCCGTGTTTACCGGGCTCCTCGGTTTTCTTGGACGAGACCAGTGGACACAGTTCTTCTGCCGGAGCGACCAACCAGCCCTATGGAAGCCGGAACGGCAGACGCATTTCCAGGGAGAGGTGGGCTGCAGAGAGAAAGGATGGTATCTATTAAGAAGGGCTCAATGGCCATCGTTCCCATTGAACAGACGGGAAAGCAAGTCGCTGATGGGTGTTTCTGAAGCCCCTTTTTGCCTTAGTAGCGAGCTTGTTCCTCTTGAGGAGAAAGAGGAGAGGGGGGATGAGGGACTGGCGCATTGGCGTTTCCCTCTAGAGACGATGGGTTCACCTGGAAAGGCGAAAAAGCGGGTCTTTTCTGAGCCGCGTTTCTACACCTTTGCTTCAGGAAGTGCCCTGGAGTGACTCGAAAGCAGAACACGGATGAACTCCTCCTCCCCCGCCTCTTCCCTTCCTCCTTCTCCTTCCGCTCCAGAACCTTTGCCTTCCGGCGCCCTCTCCCCCGAGG
This sequence comes from Raillietiella orientalis, assembly GCA_036172245.1. NCBI lineage: Eukaryota > Metazoa > Arthropoda > Ichthyostraca > Raillietiellida > Raillietiellidae > Raillietiella > Raillietiella orientalis. The sequence continues at coordinate 7,261,240 of JAYWIR010000003.1, read as the reverse complement.
GGTCCCCAAACCCCACAGAAGCCTCTTTGCCATTCTCCGCCGGCGGCGTGCGGGTCGGCCGTCCTCCAGCTGCAAGGAGCCGAGGTGCGGCTCACACAGTCCCGGAGAGCTTCCCTGACCCTTCACCCTGCAAGCAGCCCTAGCCCCAGCGCTTTTTTTTGTTTTCTGGTGACCGAGGCGACTTCGCTGCTGATGGTGTCGGTGCCTTCCAGAAAGCGCACGAGAGGACAGTCTACGCAGCCCACCCCCAACCACTCCATTAGAGGATGACCCCTGAAGGACGAAGCCGAGAATGCTACCTGACGGATTTCGCGCATCCCCGAAGGCATCCTTTGCCCAGAGGGCGGACGTGCAGACCTCGAGTATACCGAACCTTTGACGCTAAGTTTTTCCTGCGTCAGTTCCGTCTCCGTCGATTCCTGCTTGAGGCTTCAGGATTGCACCTCATCCTCCACCTTCGTGTGGACCGTGGACGCCTCTGGATCGGCAGCCACGGCAGGAGAGGCAAGGAAGGATCACGGGAAATGCCATCGAATCGGAAATCCAGAACCCCCATTGTGACCAAGGCTTCATCCTCACCCTACAATAAAATGCTGGGCACCCCTGAGAGGACGCACACGGGGACTTGTTCAAAAAGGTTTCGGAAGAACTCTGGGGACTCTGGAGATTGCTCCAGGCATCCCGGCTGCTCCGAGACGCTCGTTGCTACACTTTGATCTTAGCGAAAAGGCCGAAACGCTCGTTGCTAAGGTGATCAGGTAGGAAGGGCGACTTCTGCCCTCCGCAGGGCCACCACCAGGCTGGCACGCAGCGGACACTCTTACTGGAGGAAGAGGATGGGCACATAGAGGGGAAGGGACAGAGCATCTGAAGAGGATAGGGTGATCAAAGAAGATGAGGGGGTAGTCAAAGAAGGGGCACGTGGGGGGAGTCACCAAAGGCAAAGCTCCCGCCTCACGAAGCGGAAGAAACGAAGCCCAAATTTGGACAAGGTAGGCTGGGGCTGGAGGGTGTCTGGGAAGAGGGTTAAAGAGTAAGGGTGAAGAGAAAAAAAAAACCAAATAGGTGCGTGCATGCGTGTGTTTGTGTGTGGACCGATGTTGTTCCTCACCCACCACGCCCGTCCACGCCGTGCCACGTGAACGCGCGCGATCTGCATCCGGCAATCCCGTTGGCGCGAGCGAAACGCTCGGCAGGCTGCCAGTAGCCAGTGGATTCCCGTCGTCCGTTTCCGTGGCGAGGTCGCGCAGCTTCGAAGGTCCACGGCTCGCGTTCCTCCCTGATTTAGGCGGCGCCATTCCGGTCCCGACCCCTCCGTTGTGGCTGACCTCTTCCCCTCCCTATTTTTTTGCCTCGGGCTGGTGCTCCCGGGGAGGAAATGGATGTGCATGCTGACCGAGCGAAGGATGGACCAATCGCAAGTGGTGAGCGATCGTGCCCTGCCCGCTGCGCCTCCTCCCCACGAACAGATCTGTTCCTGCACTCGGGGTGATCCGGACGTGCGTGATGACCCCTTTTCGTCAGTCACAGAGAGGTTCCCTCGCGCGAGGAACCTGGGGAGAGGGCCCCAGGTTCCTCGCGACAAGGAAGGAAGGTGGCCGACGGACTCTGGTCATGGTCATCAGTCCTTGAGGGGTGCAAGCGATCTCTTCCTCCCCTGCCACACCCACCTGCGTCCACCGGAACGGTTCAAGGGAACTCCATTTCCTGTTGGGCGGGGGTGGCAGCGTCACATCGGCCTGCAGTGCCCGTGGAGCAGAGGATGGTGCCAGCGGCGGATCAGGAGGGGGGAGAAGGGGGAGAACAGTCCTGTCAGCTGTGCCGACCAGATGAACTCTGCACGGTCACAGCGACTTTCCCTCTTCGCTCTCTGTTGAGGATGTTCTGCTTTTTGTGCACTGGGAATTCCAATGCAACCAGCGCAGACACCCAGGTGTCTGCGCTGGTTTCCGGGGGAGCTGCCATCCTTAGGTGCAAGGCGATGGAATCGCCCCTGCACCTCTCGTTATACTGCAGTGCCCTGCAGGACAAGTGCCGATGTGGCGGAGATTCGCTTCGACACTCCGCTAGCCCCAGGACACTGCCACTAACCTTCTGCGACGCTTCTTCACCAGAGGCAGGCTGAAAAAAGGCGCTGTGATCGCAGCAATCGGTTGCATCCGCGCTACAGTGACAGCCCGACATGTGTTGGGAAAAAGTTCGCGGCGAGAACAGGCCACCAGCATGGCAGTAGTCCTCATGAGGGCAGCAGCAAGGTAACCTCATTTGCCAGAAATCGTCAGGGAGATCGGCACCGTCCAGAATCGCTTCTAGAAGGAAAGGAACATCTTAAACCAAAGACATCTGCCCCTCCCTTCCCTCTTTTTTATTTACTCATTGCCCTCTCCTTCCGTTCCCTACTTTTTGGAAGCCGGCCTGCATGACGGTGGTCATCCTTTACGAGCTTTTTTTTTTTTGGCTTTTCTTGTTTATTTGAGGGGATACCCTTCTTCCCCTCAAAATTGTGGTTTGTTTTCTTTTTTTGCAGAATAAACGTCTCGGGTTAAAACCTCCTCTCGTTGTGAGGCAGCGCCCGGTGAGCACTCGGATGTGGGGCCTCTGGCGACACCGAATGCTCCATGCGAGCCCTTGTGATGCCTCAACGCAGCGGCGGCTCCTTTGCTTCCGCAGCACGGAGTGCTGGCAGGAAACTGGTGGTCTCCTTTCCGCGAGGGGTTCTTGGCTCAGGGAATTCCTGGGGGAGACCCGTGTGTGAAGCGACGAGTCGGGTCTCCTCAGGAGGCCGAGGGAAACGTGGTGAGTCCGCTGTTCCCGAGGAAGCGGGAGCTACGGGGAACACGACGGAGTTTTCCGAGAGCAGAGACTCTCGCTTCTCCGTTACAGCACACGCAGACTCCGGAGTCAGCTGACCTCCGGTCTTGAAAGGGTGGTCGCTCAGACGCGTGCAGTCACACCTCGCCAAAAGGGGAGGAGCTCTTCCTCCCGTTTTCTCCGCGTGCATCCACTTGAAGGGCACACTTCCGACCAAGAGCTCGGGCGTTTCCCCGAACCAGGACGAGATCGTCGCTGGAGCGTTTCCGGGAAGACCCCAAGGAGAGCGACTCCTTGCTCTCTCGAGCTCTCGCGAGCTGGAGGGCCGTTTCGGTGCGCCCCTCCCAGTTGCCTGACGGCCGGAACCACGTCGCGCGAGCGCGCTCTTGCGACAGCTGCGGCAGCACCACACGGGGCGAGGAGAGTTCGCTGCATCCACCTTTTTTCTTCCCTTCTTCCCTCTTCCCTTCCTGTTCGCTTTCCTTCCGCACGGGAAGAAGATCGGTAAGGAAATGGGCCTCTCGAAGGAGGGCGAGGGACACAGCAAGCGGCCTCATCGCCCTGCGGTCCGACGCAGCTGCTCATTCGGCAAGCGGCGCGTCGTGGATGGCGTCCGTCTTTCGCGTAAGGTCAAGGTTCCGTCTCCTCGAACCGTTCCCTGGAATGCCAGGGAATTGAGAGCAGGATGTTCCCCGCTTTTTCCGCTCTTCGCAGAAAGGGGAACGGAGGGGAACTCTCTTTGCTAATGCATCCACAAGGGAGTCGTAAAGGAGGCATGCAAGGAAGCGAAGAGCCAGAAAAACTCCTCCAGCTTCGTTCTTCAACTTCCGGGGGCGGGCTCCCGCTAGCGAGTCCGCGGACGTACGGGACACCGCTGGCTCCTCGGGAAGAGGACATACTTCAAACGTTGCGCCACGTTCGCCCCCCTCCCATCCCCTCAGGAGAGAGACGCATCCAGGAATATTTACCGGGTGACCCGGCGAAGCCTCGGAAGAACTCAGCAGCTGGTCACATCCTCATCCTGGGACTTGGGATCTTCGGGTTCCAGTTTTATGGAAGAACACATGCACCCCTACACCCAATCTGCAGCCAGGAAACTAATCTAGAGTCCCAAGAGCTTCTCCGCCTTTGGAAAGCTGCGGAAGCTGGTCACAAGATGGAACGGTCCCAAAGAAAAAATCTTCAAACCACGCAGATGTGGGACACGCACTTTTTCGCTCCTGGTTGGCTCTTGCCGACTCGCTGCGCTCCCAGGAGTCCCCTATTAAAGATCGCCTATCTTCAAGGAAACGCTCTTCGGTGCTTCGATTCCCTCCTCGCCCCTCCGTTCTTCATCTTCGCACGATGTTTCACTGACACCAGCTGCCATTTTACTTCCTTCTTCCCTTTTTTGTTCCCTTTTCACTGGGGGCACGTTGATCGGATTGTCGGGTTTCTGCCTCCTTTTTCCCTCTTTGGCTCCAAAAATTCCTCAAGGGAAACGCTGTGCATTGTGAATTCCCCTCCAGGAAGATGTCCTGGAATGCAGGGAAGTGGCACTCGCGGAAGAGAAGTTGGATGGGACGGTTTGGACCGAAGGGCGGGGGGCGGCGCGGCGAGTGTTGTATACAGCTGGTCCCTCGCTCGTGTCGAAATTTCGGAGCCGGGAGGAGAGGCGAAACAGTCAGAGATAACGTGATAATGCTTCGGGGATAATGCTCGCGCTGAGGTGACATCCGTTTCCGGTTTAAAAATCAAGCTCTCAGGAACATTCCGTGCAATATCGCGCTGTCCTTTGGAGATTACCAGAGTAACACGTCGCATGGAAACGAATTACGAGCAGGTTAGTGAACGTCGACTCGCTAATGAATGGATAAATTACGTGTCACGGGCAGGTGACGGCGCTGTGCAGAGGAAGGAACGGAACACAGGGCATCACTTGGCTCCTCGTTTGTTATTTGGTAATTCCCGACGATCGCGGGAGAAATGCTCCGGTTCCCATAACAACGGTGAGGGAATCGAGAGTCGTCCGCCGAGGAGACGCAAGTGGGTCACGCCGCTCCATCTCCCCAGCCGGCTAGGCCGATGGAATGACAAGCGACGGAAGAGAGAGGGAGGGATGTCTGGGGAAGCGACCGGAAGTCCAAGGTCGCCTTTGGAGTCGGAAACGAATTTGCCAGCGGGCACAGACTTCGGGCAGAAGGGTGTTTCATCTGCTCGCGGGCTCCTCGATCGCCGGGGTTCAGAATGGAGTGATGCCCGGAGAGACAGCATTGAGGACTTCCTTCCCGCTAAAGGTAAAAGCGGCCGTCCTTCCTCGAGGATCACCTCAGAGTGAATCCGCAGGGGATCGAGACACATCTTCGAGAAGTTTGATGTCATCCCTGGGAACCTCCTCGCAAGCAGAAGGGCTCTTTGCAGCCACCCTCTCTTTCCTCTCTTTCTGGAGAATCCTGGCGCTTTCCAAGAGGTGCACTTAGAAATGGGGCTCGCGCGTTCTCGCTTGGTGGTTCTTGCGCGTTCTCCCCTGCACGTGAAAGTCCGTTCCTTAAGCGGATTCCAGTCGGCAGGACAAATCCTCCAGAAAATGAGGAATCGGGATTCTGAGGCTTGGCGTTTCACCTGGGCCAAACTCGAGTTTCCATCCCACTGGATCTGCTCCTGCAAGCGGCGTCTCCATTCGCCTCCTGTGGCTTCCCAACGTTCCTCCTTGCGGCCTCGAAATTCTCGAGTTGGCAAGCGATTCCAAAAGGGTTTCGAAAAGCTCCGAAAAAGTCTCTTCTTTCGGTCTCGATGGCGGGCAGCCCTGGGGCAATTTCAGATAACCTTAGAGTTGCCCACTCGAATGCAGCGGAACTTCCGGGAACCAGCCGAGGGTTTTCCCTGCATCCAGCTGTGGGCGTTTCGGAATGGGAACGCGAGGGAGCGCAGCCCCTCATGGGCATGCGCGGAGGAACACGTCCTCGCCGAAACGGAAGGATCGGAAGCCATGCGAGCTCACGGGGCACCAGAGGTGATGGAGCGTCTCAGGAGCGAAGGCTGGCGCAGGCAAGACGTGGACTCCATCTGGTCTACGGCGAGTACGCGCCGGCGTCCGGGCACGAAAGGCAGACACACTGGATCCACTTGCAGGAGATCCGGTCTCCAGCGCTCGGCTTACAAGAAGACGCAAGAAACGCCGGTATTTATAACCCTACCAGGATTGATTAGGGCATCTCCTCAGGAGGGGGCTTCTCACTCCAAAACGCATCAGTGCCCAAAAAACTAAGGAGAGAGAAAAGAACGGATGCGTGCCAGAGCCGATCCCCAGGGAAGAAAGTTAATGTGTGCTCGTGCGGAAGTTGGGAGAACACGCTCGTCGTACTTTTTTTTTTTTTTTTTTGCCATCTCCTCGGAGCGAGAGAAAAACAGAAAAATTAATACGTTCCCGTGACCTGACAAGACGAAGAGGGAGGCCTGCGAGGAAGCAGTCATAGAGGACAGCTCAGCGCGACACACGAGCGGGAAGGCTGCATCAGGAGCAGGTGAAAGGAAGCGATGGCCGCGCCCTCTCTCAAGCGACGTCTCACGCGAACGCAACCCAATGAAGGCGCCGACACCAAGTGGAGCGTCCCCTATCCCTCGCCTACACAGAAGCATCGGTGCGGTCCCTTCTTCCAGAGTGGAAGTCCGCTGCTCGCCAAGCAACGTGCCATGGAGTCATCTTTCCCTTTAGCTGCAGCTGCAATTCCATTCTCCTTTCTCCTTCCTCCACCTCTTCCTTTCCTCCCTTTCCGCTTCTCTTCCCTTCCTCACCCTTCCTCCCTTTCTGTCTTCCTTTTCTTCTTGCCCTCCCCCCCTCTGTTCCTCCTCCTATCCCGCTGCGACTTCGTGTCGAAGCGCCGCCGGAGTACCCTGACGAAGGAGTGGGGGTCACGTCCGTGGGTCGCTATGCAGGAAAGGGGTAGTGAAGGGATGTCGGAGCTCCGAAATGCCCCTGTTCTTCTGAGTCACCTTCCGTGGGGTCGAAACCTCCTCGGCTGGCAGCGGCGGACTCAGCGAAGAAAGGAAGGGCGTCCCACTCCGCGAACTGCCGAGGCGAGACGGCAGTGGACTCTCCCCACCCGCGGTCCCCAGTGGTCCTTCCATGAGCGTTCTGCTCCTCCTCCTCCCCACTCCAAACATCCTTCCCCGCCGCCCACCCGCGGCGGACAGGGGCTGCGCCTTGAGAAAGAGAAAGAGGAAGAGAGGAGAAAGGGGACGGAATCACCCTCGCTCCAGCTGCTGGACTGCGGTGGCACCCTCCGTTTGAGAATGGGAGTGTCTTGCGTCAACACTTCCGCCCGCATACGGAGCAGAGCCTTAAGGACCCACAACGGCTGCAGCGATCGCGATCCCGGGTTGCTTCCTTCGAAGCACCATGGCGACGCGCCTCAGGGCAGTGGGCAGCCACCAGCAAATAGGAAGTGCATGCCTGCAGTTGCCGATACCATGGGCGTTCAGAGAACCCACGTGGCGACGGGACGTCCTCGATCCAGCTCGAGAGGAAGCGGCGGCTGCACCGTGCGAGCCATCATTAGCCCACTGGGAGTGGCCTGGTGCTCCCGTGAAGGAGAGGGAGGAAAGACAGAGAGCCTTCCCTTCCTCTCCTCCTCTTTCTTCCCTTCTTCCTCTTATCTCGAGAAAAGAAAGAGGGGGGAGGAAAGCAAGAGAAAGAAAAGGGAGGGAGCAAGAGGAGAAGGAAAGGAGGGAGAGGGAAGGAAAGGGAAAGGAGGAGGAAGGAGGGAGGAACTATTCCAGCCCAAGCAGGACCCTTCCGAGAATCCCACTCAGGAGTGGTCTTTTCCAGGGTCGAGCAGGGAACTCCGCCGGCCTCCCGGGGCGACTGCCGTCGGGGCGCTGGAGCCGCTGTGCGCTCCAAAGGCGGTCGTCCTTGCGCCGCCTACAATTGGGATGGTGTGGAAGGCGCTCCTCTGGAGGGCGGGCTGGTCGGCATCTCCTGAGACGATCGGGGACGTCTCTGCTTGCCTGGAGGCTGAGATGAAAGCCCGTCCGCCCGCCCCTCGTCTCCCGGAGGCTTCGATCCTCAGGTTGGCGCCCTCAGGAGCGGGAGGTGCCAGCTCCGGTTCCAGGAGAGCCTCGTCCCGAAGGGAAGGAGCCTCCAGTCAGCTCCCTTTCCAGCCTCCTCTGCGAAACTTCAACCGCCGCTGCCATGGTCGGTGTCGCTGGGGTCGTCCGGTTTCTGACCGCGTCCACCATCGCCGACACGAGTCATTTGAGACTGCTGTAAAGTGCGCATGCCCCAGAGACCCAGGGCGTTGACAGGTAGCGGAGGAGCTGCCTCCGTGAGTCCTCCTGGGAAGGCGGTTTCCTCATCCCTTTCCCCTGGGGTGCCAAACCCATGGAGCTCACCCTCCCCTTCCCCGCTCCCAAGCTCCCTACCCAGGGAGCGCGCGCGGATGCAGGAGGATGCAGGAGGCGTCCCCTTAAGGACATTCGGCCGCGAGTACTTCCCGGGGCTCACAGGCGACCCGGGGAGAAAAGCGCTCAGCCGCTGCGCATCGAAGGCGTCCTGCCCCTTCGGAAGAGCCGCGACCCAGTGACGAACCCCCCCCCCCCCCATCACGCGCTCTGGGTGGTGCACGCGTGCGGCCTTCCGTTGCCTGGCAGCCCCGTCTCTCGCCCCGCAACTGAAGGAAACGCTTCCGAATTCCAGCTCCTTTCCTGCAGTGTAGCCGAAACACAACATTCGTGCCGCACCACGGTGCATCTGCACAACAGACAGTGAGTGTCGTAGGTCGCGCGCGTCCAACCGCATAGGTGGGTGTGACCCAAAGCAATCGTATATAATCTCATGTATTCACAGATATGCACCATGCCACTCGTGAGCGTGCACCTCGGTACACGCGTGGTCTCCGCGCACACGCGGTCTAACATTCGTCCAGGATGTTTTGTACACATATTTGTACAGAGCAGAGTCGACCTTCTACCCGCCTCTTGGAAGTGCAGGTGCCGCTCATCGAGGAGACGCAACGAAATGACCCGCATAAGTGTGTACGGATGGATTGTACAGATGCTTGGAATTTTGCAAGGGAAGATTTGGAACGCGGAGGGAGGCATCAGAACCGAAGCGAATTTTACGGGGTACAAGAAAAAAAAATGCACAGTATACGAACCACGTGCGCATACACACGTAGTGTAGTACCAAGTCCAACGGCGGCATTTCCAAGTACATGTTTTCCTCCCTGTGGCAAGTGTGCGGAGTGTTCGTATAGAATTTCAGAAAATAGCCTACTATAGAAAAAAGAAACAAAGAAAAAAAAGTGCTCATCTCTTCGCAACACTGCACTGCGTGTATTCGCGGCAGCATCTCCACTAAATATACGTAGTGCAGTGCCTACACGATCCACGTCATAGTGTCTGGACACATCTGCGTGCGTGCATGCAAATCCGTGGTTCTTTGCCCAGTCCGACTCGCGGTGGGGTGCTGAACGCTCCCGACGGATGCGCACATCCAGGTCAACAGTGAACCCTCCCCTTGAAGTGCTCGGAGTCGGCACTGCTGCTGTCGCACTGGGAACTCTCGTGCAACGGCATCTCTAGACGCCGGGGGAGGGGGGAGACCCAGACTGTGGCAGGTGTGGGGTGAGGGAATCCCTCCTGCACTGCTAGTGGCCCTCCTCTGGGGGCGCTTCGGCGCGATCCTAGGGATCCCCTGAGGCAATTCCAGGGACGCTCTCAAACCCCTCCTCATTCGCGGCACCCTTCGGCCGGCAGTATGAGATCCCAAGTAGGCAGCTCTCTGCTGCCTGCTCAGGATCCTCTCTGCCTGGAGCAACGCATGACGACCCAGCAATAGGGGTACCACATCCACTTCGCAGTCCCCTTCATGGGGATGGCAACGAGATGGCCCCACCTGAACAGGAATATCCAGCAAGACCTTGCCGGCATCCTCCAAAGGATGCAGAGGACCATCCCCAGCAGACAGTGATCCCTTCCTGCACTCCCTCTTTTCCCCTTCCAAATTTAGTTATTTGTTTTTATTTTTGTTTCTTTTTTCCTTTTGTTTGCCCCTCCCTTCTGCTCGTGGTGGACCTGACACCGGTCTGCGAACCGATCACCCGGCAGCTTCGATCAAAAAAGGACGGGTTTGAATCACCGGTCCAACCACAGAAATCGCAAATGTTTATTCAATCTATAAATAAACGCCTCGGCGTACCGGGTGAGAGTCCAGGTCAACAGCTGGTTGTTGCCACGGGTCAGCATGAAAGGGGTTTCCACCGCTCGGTTCTTGCTGCTGCTGGGCAACGGCGCCGTTGCTCCCCAGAGGCGCGTGTTTAGCAGATGGGACTGGACGGGACTTGGGAGGAAATGCATTCTGCACCCGGGGTTCTGCCCCCAGGAAGTAGAGGGGAAGGTAGTTTTCCTCCTTGAATTCCCTGAAGGGTGCAGCGGGAACTCCTCCCCTACAGCCCACGATCTCCTTTATTTTCACAAACCGGTGAGGATGCCCTTCTGCTGTACAAGCGTGCTGCCCCAGGACTTTGGTCCTCCCGACGAGGATGCTCCGGATGGAGAATTGTCCTCAAAGTGGGGTTTCATGTTCCTCGAAGAGTCCTCGCGGGATTTCGACCTTGGACTGTCGACTGTTTCCCCAAGGCCTTCCTGACCACTTGCCAGTCCGCAACAACGGTTCCGCAGTTGCACAGGTGTGGGTCGTCTTTCGTGGTGCCGTGAGTGGGGCGGTCTTTGCTGTTGGGGTTCCCCCTCCCAGTGCTGCGGCACCATTCCGCGCAGGCACCCTCCGTGAGAGGACGCCAGGGGGCAGTCTTGGACGTCTGACGGTAGGTCGCTCCTCCGTAGGACGGTCCCCACGCTTTTCAGGTTTATTGGACCTTGTCCACATCATCTTGTCTACAGCTAGCCCCTTAGAGCTCAAGGGCTGACCCTGGTGCGCTGAGATCCCCGGCCTTGCCAACCAGCTAGTGGGTCCAGCAGGTCGTCCTTTCTTGCATCCGGCGCTCGTGCCAGAGCACATGGACGTTCCCACTGCTGGAAAGGGGCTCTCACACGAATATGCGGTGTGCGCGCACGCAGTGGGAACCGATGGTTTTCGACCACTCGCATTCATTTCATGACGCCATGACGTCACTGGGTTAACAGAATTCTTGTGCAGGGTTGGGCTGACGGTGGAATCAAGCTGCAATCTTCCCCATGGACCACGGAGGCAGCCACAAGGGCATCTCTATTGTTGGAAGGGAAGCTCAAGGGGGAGAGGTTGCCAAACCTTCCGGTTACTAGGGGGATTCCTCTCTTCGAGCCCGAGGGAACAGGCGCTGAGCACGAGAATCATCTTCAGGCGTCCCCGCAGAGGGAAAAATACAAGAAAAATCGCAAGGCGCCCTGAACCTCAGCCAACATGGTGGTCGCGGCTGCTTCTTGTCTCAGAGTCGGACAAGTCTGCTCTGCGCACCGTCCCAGAAAAGCACGGAACCCACGTGCCGGTGTGGCCCATCACAGCGCGTCCCCGCCGGTCATAATGCCTTGGAGGCAGGCGGACTGTTTCGCAGCATCCACGTGCTCGAGGAACACAGCCCTGAGCCTTCCATCAGGAACGAGGAGACCGCTGCCTACATGGCGACGCGTGAGCCACTCTTTCGAAATGGCTTACCATGAACTATGCCTTCGGATTCCTGTTGGAGGCCGTAGGCAAAGTTCTTAGTCAGTTCCTAGTCATTTCTTCCGACCTCCTATTGGAATTCGAAAGAACTCACTCGGAGGCGTCAGGGAAGGGCTGACGCAGCAAAGCGATGGCTCAGGAGAAAGCACCACACCATCCGATACGATAAAAACCTGCTAAAGTTAAATGGGAGAATCACATGGGTGCCAAAGACCGTTTGCCTAGTCCCCTCCAGACAGAAAGAAGGACACCATGGCAGCTCAGCAGCGCTGGCACACGGGGAGCTCCAGTGCAGGAAGTGCGCCGTCCTTCGTGAGTGTCGCCTGCTGCGTCTTGGGATGAAGGGATAAGGGCACGGAGCTGCCCAGACACACCGGGAGACTGCCAGCTTCCTATTGAAGAACGTCCAGCAGATCCGGGTAACTCCCGCCTTTCTGCAGAGACTCAGGTGGTCAGCAGGGCTGCCACCCATTCGCAGGGAGGGGCGTCGCTCCCGCGATGCTGCAGGGCAACTCTTGCCCTGCTGGTCATCATCTAGAGGATGCCTAACACTGCATTATAGTGGCGCGGAGGAATTCTCTAGGTCCAGCATTACCCCACCGAGAGAGACCCTCACGAAAGGGCACGTAGGACGCAACAATTACGGACGGACACCGCGTCGTCCGTGCCCGAGGTGTCGACCCCTTCTCCGTGCTAATTGCTGAACTCCCTGGCAACAGCACGACACCTGCAGGTCTCCTTCTTGCAGAGAGGCCATCCCCCTCTGTGCCAAATTCGTCTTGTGGCGGCTACGGAGCGGACGGGATGCCAACCCTCCACAGCCGACCGAGAGCCTGAGGCCCTCGAGACGAGACACCGTGAGCAAGGGCAGGAATGCTCCATTCCCATGCCTCCTGAGGGAGTCGTGATAAATTTGAGCTCCTGAAGTCCGCCTCTCTCGGCGACGCGATCCTCGAAGCATCCTGTGCACGCAGCATCAGCGTGCAGCTTCAGGAAGTGCTCGGGCGTCCCGGAGTCCGACGCCGCTTGCGAGCCCTTCGCCAATGCCTCCGAGAGAGCGGAGAAGAAAAGAGGAAAGCAGGGGACAACTGCCAGCCTCTCCTGCAAGACGAGCTCTTCCTCAAGCCGCTCCCTTGACCTCTTCAAGACAGTGGGTCCGCGCTCGTCTATTTTGAGTGCTTCCGCCCTTCTCTTGCAGATGCGCCGAAAGCACCCGTCCATGAGAATCCAGCATCGGAAGAGAAGGGCAGAAGGATGCATCCCGAGACTCGCAGCGCTGCTTCTGCCGTCGCGCCCAACCGAGACTGGGCGACCCGTAGGTCCCACCCTCGGTAGCGGTGAAGACCAGTCGGATCCCGACGAAGAGGATTCAGCCCTCCGGCTCCCCTCCCGCGGGTGGTCAAACCGGCAGGAGGGCCCCTTGTAAACCACACGATCTCCCTGCTGCGGAAGCACGCGTAGACTCCATGCTGATAGATGAATTATAGGTCAGGAGGAAGGAAAATGCTGGGTACCTGGATACTCTTTCCCCGCAGACCAACCACGAGCTGCTCCTTTCCGTCTAAAGCCTCGGGTTCGTCGTGTCCCTTATGGGAGCCTCGGGATAGCTTCTGCAAGGGACACGAGGGAACCCCCGGGAAGTGGATACTTGCCACCGCCATGCTCCTAGCGCTGTCCTTGCTATAAGACCTATCTGGCTTGGAGGGAGGGTTCTTGAAGGATCGAGGATCCCGGAAGCCGGCCCGAAAGCTCCTGGACGCCACCACACTAGGTGTTGGCGCCCAGGGACTGCACCGGTGGATAGGCAATCTCGACATTCCCCTGAATGGGACAGAATGGGTCTCCAGCATCGTCCTGAACGATTCGATGTTTTCTCGCCGGTGGTGGCAACAGACGACGACACTTTCAGCGCGGCAATGGAACTTCCCGAGACGCCAGCGATATCGGAGGAGGGGGGAAGCGTCTTCTTGAACTGTGTTAGGTGGACAAGGCGTTCGGATCGCTCTCGCGCCGGATTCTAGAGGCAGGTACGTCCGTGGCGGATGCCAACGAATGGAGGCATCCCTCGTGCACCAGGAGCGTCCCCTTCCTTTCTTTCTTTCCTCCGGCAGAATCTGTGGAAGTATTTTACCCCACAGGGACGCTCTCAAACCCCACCGCCAACACTGACGATGCTTTGGTGCGTGCGTGCAGCAATCGTAAGGAGGAGGAAGACGGCTTCATCCGTTCCATATCTCGCAAGACGTGAGGACAGCCGGATCACCGATAGGAAATGCATTGCTGTGGAAAGGCCATTCCTTAACGTTGAAGCCGAAAAGCGGCGGGGCATTTGATGGTAACTCTCAGTCTTTCTCAGAGAGGCACCAGCGTCAATCCGCTAGGCTGTCCGCCAGAACCACTCCTGGGAACCACAGCTCCATTTTCCTCGAAGACAGCGACGTTCTCAGCCGGCTTAAGGTGTTTTCGTGGTGTAGTGTCTTCATAGCAAGCATTTTGGCCACGTGGCAATATCTCTGTGAAATACAGAATCGTGAAAAATGAAGAAACGACTCCGGGAAGGACACAAGGAACCGTCAAGAGTCGGTGGCAACATAAAGAAATCTTCCTTGAGAGCAGCGGAGGGGTAGAATGCTCGAGGAGTTCGATTCTTCTGCTGCTTGCGACTCCTAGCACTGAGCGGAAAGCCTGATGGGGAGCGGCACGAGAAAAGAAGCAGTTGGATCTGAGGGAGACAAAGAGTCCACAGTCGACGCACTCGAGGCTTCCGTCGGGAGTTGGCATCCGTCTCTTCCTTGACTTCCCTCAGGGACGGCAGGCGGCAGGCACGACTGACCGACAGACTGCGACCACCTTTCGTTACGGAATGTCATCCGCCTCCTTGCTCTCTCTTGCTCCGCGCTCCATATGGATGGTGGACGGGAGTGGCTCGAGAGCTTCCTCCAGGTAGACAGAGGAAACCAAGCCCCGGCACTGGCTGGGACGCACTGAAAGTCTGCCGAAGGCAGTCGACGCACCCGTGGAGAGATGGAAATCGCTCTGCCAACGAGCGATTTCATCTTATGCGGCAGAATCGCCTCTCGGCCAACCAGCTGAGCGGCAGAAATGCTCGCGGCAAAGATTTTTACGGTGAAAATACCGGACGCGTTTTCAGCCCAGGTCAAGACTTGGGGAGCTTTGGTGTTCTTCAGATTTTGGACGCCGAGGACCTCACAGGGTCCAGGAGCACACCTGACCATCGTGCGCCTCCCCTTTGACCTACGAGGACTCCGCCTCATGCTCCCACAGCTTTTTCAGAGGAAGCACTCAAGAAGAGCAAAAACCCTTGCTGCAGATGATGACGACGCAAGTGCAAGGAAATGCAACGCAATGTGCTCGGGATGGAACCAGCAGTCAGGAAGAGAGGGACGGCGCTATCTGCTTGCTTTGATGGACCGAAATCCAGGAAACCTTCACAGGACCAATGTCAGGCGATTTTCCGATGTGACGCTGAGCAGCGCGTTGCTCAGATGCCGCAGTCTGGACGAACCCCAACATTGCATGTGGGCGGCAGACCTGCCTACGATTGACGTACTGGAATGCAGGCTTTCATCACGTCTCCATGTCGCAGGCTCTTTTCTGCAGATGATGCGGAAGCGGTCTCTATTGAGACTAACCTAGGGAGCTGAAGGACAGGAGATCTTCGGCATCCTTCTTGTGAGGCTCAGGAGAGGATTCGGAGCTCAGTCAGACTTTGCTCAAGCCGCGCAGGAGCAGACCGATTCCGAGCTGCTCCTGCGACCGTGTTCCCGGACGCCGTTGCGGCGAGAAGCGTCTCCTTGACAGCACATGGACTCTCCCTCCCTCTCTACAGTCCGCGTGAGCCAATCTCCGCGCTAACGCCTGTTGAAAGCGAGGAATTCCGTTTGGCATTTGCCTGGACCGCTGGTCTAGTTGCTCCGCGCGCTTCGAACAGCCTCGTGCCATCTTCGGCGTCGGCACCAGAGACGAGAGCTGCCCCGAATTTCTTCTCTCCTTGAGTGAGGCCATTCTACTCTCCGGTCAAGTTCCAGCGAACGTTTCTGTGGTTGCGGAAACCGCGGAAGATCTGCTCCTCGTGACTTTTTGAGAAGCTTCCAGAAAAAAGCAAAAATTTGTTGACTGACTTGAATCAGAGAGACGAGGTCAACTCTGGAACAACTCGCGGAATTTTTGCGATAGCAGAATTGCTTAAATTCCGTGATGATGGCGACAGGAGCACGTTGGGAGGCAATTCGATCTGGATGGAGGAGCAGCGATCTCCAGGCTCACGTCTAAGACACGCCTCAGGGTTGCAGCCATCTCTGCCGTTGGAGCCTTTGCTGTCCGCTGGACGGAATAACCTGTCCACGATCAGTGGAACATTGGTGTGAAGGCCGGACATGCTGGATAGGAGGAATCTAGGACATGGGGGTTATCCGCAAACCCAGAGGAAGCAGCTGGCAGCAAGCAGGCAGCTAAATGCGCATTCGGGAATTCTAGGAACGACGAGAGGGATACCCCTGGTAACCGCGACTTACGCAGCCCTCTTGGGAATGAAAGTATTAAGACCCTCTCCATGACCTTCCGCGTGTCAATGCCACAGTCGCCTTGGATGCTGTGTGCGTGGAATTGTAGGCAGCGGCGTGTCTGTGTGCTATCGAGGGTTGCCAGGAATCTATTTGGCAACCCCCTTCAGGCTTAAGGCCATTCCTCAACTCATCCACACAGCCGTCGAATCAGGTGGTGGCTCAGAGAACACAAGAACACAGGGGTCAAAGAGGCAGAGATGAGGGATGGAAAGGCGGGAACGAGGGTATCAAAGAGGCAAGGATGGGTGGATGGGAAGGCTGAGGACAAAAAGGTCAAAGAGGCAAGGATTCGTGGGTGGCATTCTCCGCCACCTACCGGGAGAAGATTTTGAGATCGCACGGTTGTGAGTGTGAGATGCAGGTCGACTTTCCGGCCTTCTCTGAAAATTCGGGTGCTCCCCTCTGGCGTGGATGCTGCGTCACACATGGATGCCGCGAGTGCTGAACGCCTGGGACACGCAAGCAACGAGTCACGTGTCCTGCGTAAACACCGGTCGCGCGGAGACTTCGCCGCGACCTCCCCCAATCCTTGGGGTTCTCCGAGCCTCGGTCTCGTTCGGGGCAGCGACTCCCCGCCCCGCGTTAGGTGCTTGCACAGCTACGGGATGGGTGTCACTGCCCAGCCTCAGATGCGAGCTGCGTAGCGCGTTCGGTGAGGACAGTGATCGGCCGCCTCTCCTCCTTGGGGAGACTATTTGAGCGTTCCTCGTAAGCGGTTCGGGTCCGGGAAGCAAAGAGGGGGGAGGACTCCGGAAGTGAGCGGACGATTCCCGGTTCCCGCTAGCGAGGCAGGGCGAGACGGCAGCGGATTCCTCGCCCTTCTTCCTGCCGCGCGAGTCCCTTCCTCCTGCACCACCGCACTCGCGGGGGCGTCTCACCACTCCCACACAGTTGGGAACTACGGAAGGTCCGTGCCCAAGGTCGCGGCCAGCAGATCCCCACGGCCTCTCCCAGCGTCCCTCTCCTGTGCTCGTTCCTCCAGCATCCGGCAGCGGTGCTGCCCCAGCTGAGATGTCCAGCCTCCATGCCCCCTTCCCGGATTTTCTCTCCTCGCGAGCGGCGTCCGGAATGACTCGCCTGCGTGGAAGTGCGAGCGCATCGGCGCGACCCCTCTGACGGAATCGGCACACACCCCTTCCCCCTCCAATCTCGGCATCCACTGGACGCGTCCTTGACCTACCCCTACCGACTCTCCTTCCGATGCCGGTGGGCCAGTCCTCTGAGAGCTCTGGGGATCTTTCGCGCCCTTCGCAGCGACCCAGAGCAGGCCGAAACTGGTCAGAGACGACCCGCAACTTCCCCGGAAAGATTCCTTAGAAAACGCCGCAGGAGTCACGTAGAATCCAAGGTTTTCCAACTGCCGTGAGCCAACCGATGGAAGGGGCAGGAGGCAGAGCAAGCGCCGTCGCTCGCCCGAGGGTGCATCCTGAGGAAAGTCCTTACGATTACTGTGCGAGCGTCGGCTATCCGGACCAGCAGAAACAGAGTCCAGGACGTCCCTGGAGGAAAGGGAGCGTCTCCTTTCCTTCGAGAGCGGCAAGCGGCGGGGGGACGAGGCCATGGGCCCCCTAGGTCGTGCGATAGCAGTCGAGATCTCTCCTCCCGAGGCCACCGGGATCGGCAGCCACCCCATTTTCTCCCCTTCTGCCCTTGTTCTCCTTTTCTTCGAGGTCGCGACCCTACCCGATGGCCCCTCGACCGACCGCTCACCATCGAGGGTGCTGTCGGATGCTGGCGTCCTCGCGGTGCCGACGGAGAAAGCAGCACCCTTCGCGCCAGCTGGGGAGGATACCCGGCACCACCAAAGTCCGCGGCTACAAGTCAGGACGAACTTAGTCCCCCGAGACCTCCCAAGGGTGCCCTACCGGCGGAACTCGCCCCGGGAGGAATTGGGTGGCACGCCCTTCGTGGGTCTTCGGACAGTTCCGTGAGCCGTGCCACCTCCCGCTCGCTTGGGCAGCAGGTGGTGCGAAGCCTCCCGGGAATAAGGCACTGCCACGTCACATGGCGCCAAGGAGCGGGACGGGAGAGGGATCCTTTCTGAGGGTGCACCGGCTCGCGGTCAAGAGCGCATCCCGAATCCTCTGCCGGACTGCAAGTGCGCCCCTCCTTGGGTCGGATAAGAGGGAAGGGAGGGAAGACATGGTCAGGAGGGCAGCGCAGTCCTCTGACAGTCTTCAGCAGACCATAGTGGTGTCTGAGAGTCACCTTGGGGATATAACGAGATAACGAGAGGCTGCGCTCCTAGCAACGGGGCGAAAGCAGCGTGAAAACCGCGCATCACGCGAGGCGTGCAACGCGCGTCGCCTGTTGACGGGCAGATCGGAGGCGTCGCCGTCCCCTCCGGAACAAGCGGACGGGACTGCGCCGCAGGGCAGCTGCCGTTCGACATCTGCGAGTGCCTCCACCAGAGGGCCACCGGCGCGAGTGCCTCCGCCGATTCCCTTCCCCGCTCGCCTCGAAGCGTCCTCCAAATCTCGAAAAAGAGGATCCTCCATCACCTATCCACCTACTTCCTGCACACTTCCTGCACACCTACCGTTCCTCTGGTGCCCTCCTTGGGTCCATCGTGCACCTCCCAATCTGTCCGTCGTGCACAGACCTATTGCCCATTTTCACAACCTATCCACCATCTGTCCATGCACCCTCCTTGTGTTGTCCACCCGTCCGCTCTCTGTTAGCCGTCGACCCGTTTCCTGGCCATCGGAGAAATTCCATTGCCGCAGAGCTTTGGCAACCTTTCGCTCGCCCACGGCACAGAGTCGCGCGTGTGGACCCTGGGGAAGTCGGGTGGTGAGTCCAGCGCTCATTCCCCCAGGGTAGGCGAAAAGAAGACGACCCGGAGAGCATCGGCGCTGACCGCTCACTCGTATGTGCGCGAGAAGTGGACGCGAGTCGCCCAAGAAGGCGCGCGTAAACCCCTTCGGAAGCTTCTTCGACGTCCCGATTCCAGTTTATTGGACCTTGGAAGCCCATGTGAAGCAGACGCGCCGCCGTTGCCATCGGGCCGGTGATCCGTGCGAAGAGCGTGGAGATGCAGCTTCCGGGTCGAAGGAGCCTTCCATCCAAGCTGCTGCGAAGCCCCGGGACGCCGTGACAGCAGCATCCGGGAGCAGCCTGCACCGTACAGCCCGCCTTTCGGCTCCTTGGAAAGGCACAGGGGCATCCGCAAGCTCGCCGCTTCTGCTGCCTCAGGGCGAAAGGACCAGCAGACTGCCGAGGTCGGCAGGGAGGTCTCGGATGGAATTTGCGAGAGATGACAGGGATCTGCGAGGCTTCCACGAGCCCCGGGTCGGTGGTCGGATCAGTACTCTTCTTCCGGCTTCGCTGCGCGCGCTCGGGCGGCGGGTCAGCTAGGAGGGCGTGGAGATCCCCTGGGGGTTTCGCGGGGCGGCTGCGTCCGTGTTCTTTTCCTCCGGCAGAGAGGCAATAGGGTCTGCCCGTACTTCCTTTCCTTCCTTCCTTCTCTGCTCGACCGCCGCCGCTCTCGGGAGATGCGGATCACGGGCAGAGTCTCCAAGTGAGCGCCAAAAACAGGATGAGGTCGCCGAACAGCGCCACCGAGGTCGCGGCGGCGGAGTCGCCCTGGTGCACCGCTGCAGGGAACTCTGAAACGTTGGCACCACTGTGAGCAGGGAGGAGTACACCACGCCGGAGGGAAAGGGTCGAGGCAGGGCTTAAAGGGTCGCCGCCCCTGCCGACAGGGCGGCTGCACTGCTCTGCTATCCCCGTCGAGACCTCCGAAGAGCCCGCGGGAGAACGGGAGGAGGCGCCCATCCCTTCCGCGCAGTTTACGTGGAGGGAATAGGCACTATTCCCTTCCGCGAAGCTCCTGCGAGCACTCTTGAGATCGGCCAGGTTGCACGGGAACCGAGAAGCCGCGTGGTTCTCAAGAGGCACTCCGGGAGGCGCTGCCGTTCCCTGAGAGACTAACGCATCCCTCTGCTGCAGCCCCGCGACACGGAACAACACTCTTCAAGGAGAGGGATGCCACAACTTACGGGTCCTCTTGCGCCCCACGCGCGCATCGAGATGATCCTCCCCTTTCCTTCTTTCGGAGAGCACGAGCGAACCCCTAGGGTCAGCTGAGATCGCTGCCCTCGGAGAAAGGGCAACCGTCCTCCCCTGTTAGAAAGGAGGAGGAGCTGTGCCTCCCCCTTCTCCCCCGCTTTCGTCTCCATCGAACCCTTCCCGTGGTGCTCCATTCCAGGCCAATGCCACTCTGGTGACCACGTCCGACGTTGCTCGCCAGCCCGTCGTCAGAGTTGGCGGCCGCTGCCGCCGCCTCCCGGTCACGCAACCTGGCAACCTGCGGATCGTTTCGGAGGATCCTGAGAGGCCCATATTCGCTTCCCTTCCTAACCCTCTGCCACTGGGGGTGTGGTTCGCTCCATGTCGAGAGGGGAAACCGCGCCATCTCTGGAGAGTTGAGGCAACGAAAGATGTCCACGCCTTCTTCCGCTGCGCGCCTCCTGCCTCCAGGGGGAAGGACGCCCCTGTCCTCATTCCGATCGAAAAGGATCCCTTTCCTTCCCCTGCGGAGGGGAAGAAGACCGGTGCACTGACAGCCGCCTCAGGAGAGCGAGAAGACCAACCACCCTCCGGAGGCTGCGCGTGGTCACGCCGTCGTAAAGGGGGGCGTCGTCGTCCTCCACTTCCGGGAAGGTTCCTGTTTCCATGGAAACGATGGGCGCCGGGTGCCGAACGCGTTGCCCGGGAAACGCAGCTGAAGATAGGGTCGCAGACTCCGGGGTCCATGCCGGCGGCAGCAGCGAAGTCGCAGAGTCCTTCTTAGATGCCTGGTGCACGAGGTCCTTTGGAACCGTCCCTCCGAAGCGGCCCCTCTCGCACCTATGTCACCGATCCGTGACCCCTCATCAACAAGTTGACCTCCACCCCGTCGCTGCCGCCGGCGACGAACTTTGACGATTGAAGAAGCTGCGCTCGCACCGTCCAGTTGCAGGGAGCAGGCATTCCCCTCCGAGCGGTGACCACCTCCCTCGCGCTGGCGGGCCCACGGAGGGAAAGGATAGTCAGTGGAAGGGAGCGGGTCGGCCGGTGCGATTTGCGAGTCACCTCGCAGAGGGCGGATTCGGAGAGGTGCACGGTCTGTGGGTGGCCCTGGGCGGGACAGAGAGAAGGTCCTCCCAAAGGGTAGGGCAAAGGCGCGGAGCCGGAATAGGAGCCGGTTGATGTGGGTGAAACAGAGAGGAGAGGATGGAAAGGAACCAGGAGTAGGGGTTTACTCGGGCGCTGCTCCACCGAGACCGAAAGGGTCACCAGGAGCGCTCGTCTGGCCACCTGAGCCACATGGGGATGCCATGCCCGCGGTCCGCCCGCGCGTTCCGGACCTTCGCTGACGTCAGAGCAGCGCTTTGCCGTCCCGAGACGCAAGGCGGCAGCAGCGACGGAGGTCACCAGGGGAGGTGCGTCACGAAGGAGAGCTGTGGGACCGCGCGCAGCTTCCGAAGGCGGCGAAGAGCAAGAATAGCGGTGCGCCAAAGCCACGCCTTTGCGAGGAAGAACCGAGCACGGGCGGAGGCCCCTTGCGGTCACGGAAAGACTGCGACCTCTCCCGCCCGACCTCGCCGCTGGGCCGTGGAGGAGCAGCGCCGCCCAGACGCACGTCGGCCTCCGGCGTTGCCCGATCGGTAGTCATTCGGTCGGACGTCGGTCCGAGAGTCTCGGGAGTTTTCCCAGAGGACACCGGAAGCGCGCGGGAAGTCGCCCCGGGTGCAGCGGTCCAGGGACTGGGGGCGGACGCAGTCAAAGGGCGGAGTAAGCAAGCGGAGGACCGGGGAGCCACGCAAAGCTGACGTTCGCCCGCGCGCCCTCCTGCAGGAGAAGCGGCGGCGAACATTCGCGAGGAAGTCCCCCGCGGGAAGGGGGAGGAGAGAGGCAGGGGGAAGCAGCGGAGGCCGAGGGAGGAGGGAGTGCAGGCAGCTCCTGTCGCCTTGGAGATTCGCTTGTGGCGAAACGCCGTGCATCTCCGTCACCGCCGCCAAAGGACGCGACGAATCAGACGGCTCATTCGCGCTCATGCACGGACGGTCTGAGGCTTCCGATGCTCCTTCGAGTGACGCCGTCTTCCTAGGAGACACGTCCCCTGCGGCGGACTCAAGCCGGCGCAACCGTCTTGTGATCTCAGCTGCCCCGCGGTCAACACACGTCTCCTCCGATCCGATACGACTCAGACCAAAAATCGGTCATAGCCCTCTTGGCAACCACGCCACGCGCGTCCTTGGATGTCGCCTTTCTCCCTCGCGGTGCCACGCCCCTTAACTTCCCATCCTCCTTCGACTCATCCTCCATCTTCAAGCGTCGCCCTTACCCTGGACCAGGTCGCTCCGGGAACGCCCCGGGCGAGCCATCAAAGTGGAGAGTCGCTGCCGTCTTCCGCGGTGCGGCAGCCCGAGGGAAGGTCAGGCATCCCTCCCGCATGCAAAACGAGCGGAGCTGCCCAATCCTGGACATCGGTCAGAGGAGTCAGCCATTCCGTGCGGGATCCATGCAAAGAGGAGGCAGGAATTCCTGGGACTCGCGGGAGGGAAAAGCGGGCGGTGCCGCGGAAGAACAAAGGTCTCCTGGGTCCTCCAGGCAGGCCTGGAGGAACCCAGGAAGCACCCGCTTGTGGCCATCCCGTTGGATACGCTCTGCGCTTCCACGGCAGCCCTGTGCGCCACTTGGCGTTCCCAGAGCGGATGCCCCCTTCATCCCTGGTGGTGATTCGATGGAATGAATTCCTGCCGACATCAATGGACTTTTTCGAAAAAAAATCCGGCCACGAGAACGCGCTGACGAGCATAGCCTTCGCGGCGGGCGCTCTCTTTCGAGGAAGCTCCGTGAACCGCTTCCAAGGACCGAATGCTCTCCTTTTTTATCTTGCCTTCTTTATTTTCTTCTTTTTGCTTCTTCTTTTTTTTCTTTTCCGCTGTTGTTTTTTCTTCTTCTTCTTGCTTCCCGCGCCGTCACGTGACCTTGGAAACCCTTCCGCGAAGTCTTGGCTTCCCTTTCTCTCCGCTGATCGCGAGCCCGAAGAACGTTGAACCAGAAATGCCCCGTGGATTATTAATACGCGAAGTCCTTTGATCGGTCGATCAGATCGAGGATGGACCATCGCAAAGCACGCCCAATTAAAGATTAATGCCTCAGGAAAGAACCCAGGATGGAGAAACCTGGCCACGCCGGAGAAATTTGAAAGAGTCCTTCCCGTTCCCTCAAGGAGGCGGGGAAAGTTTTTTGACGTTGGCGCCACGGTTCAGTGCGCAGTGGCGGGCTCCATCTGCGCGCAGTCTCCCACCGCAGAGCGGCGCTGCCGGAGCTTCCACACCGCGTGCGGCGGTGGTGGGCGGACACATCTACCTTTGGCTCGTTCACCCGACGCGGGGAATGCTCGTGGCGCACGGCGACCCCTTTCGAAAGGGTCACTCCCAAGGGGTTCATGGATTCCCAGCATGCTGATCGAGAGGGGCTGGCGAAGGCGCACACCGCGCCCTTGCAGTTGCCACCTCCGGCCAGTGTCCGTGAAACCCTCGCTTCGCCCAGAAACACCCACGCAGAACGCAGAACTGCTGCAGGAAAAAGCAAGGCGCAAGAAGCAAACAGTATCATCCACCCTTGGAGACGTTTATATCCACGCCTTGAGTCCGAGGTTTGTCGCCTCGGCTGCTTCTTCATCCACGCCTCGAGTTCGAGATCTGTCTCTTCCGTTGCTCCTGATATATGTGCTATGTGGGAGCAGCGTAGGAGTCCCGGTCGGTGCCGCTTTCCGCCGGATGACAAAATTCCATCCCAATGAACTCCAGACAAGTTTCACGGCGCGGACACTTTCCGAACCGCTTCCTGCCAGAGGTGTTTCCAGGCAGAGGAGGACGGAAACGACTGGACCGATCGATCGATCGCCACAAAAAGAACAGGCCTCTGAAAGCTTTCTGTCATCTCTTTGTCAGCCGTTGCATCTCACTGCGCCAGTGGACTGCGACTGACGGGGCTGCCCGTGCAACCGTCCGCTCTGCTGAAGCCCTCTCCTTCTTCCGCTCTTTTCTGAACGGTCCTGAACGCGTGCGAAAGGACAATACGATCTCACTGTTGGATTACGTCGCTTGGGGATCGGAAAGAACGCGCCTCCAGAAGCCCCTTCTCTGCCGAAGTTTGCATCTTTGGCGGAAGACTCGAACGGGTCGAACATCGCCTGAGGGTGGAACCTTTGAACGAGATGCCGAAGAGAACGCTCAATGCCCTGCAAGAAGCTCGGCGTTTCGAGCAGCCGTCCGGCGTGGGTCAAATGTGCAGATGTGCCTTCCTCTCGTTTCTTGTGGGTGGGGTTCAACAAATCTCCTCCGGTCAGCAAAGCATGGTGGTGCTCCATCTCTTTCTGGGCAGGAGACAGGACACGGACGTTGGGATGCAGGACGCGGAGCAGCAGCTTGGAAGGAGCGGTGGATGGGCTCTCCGGACGAATCCGTGTTCCCGTAGAGTCTCCACAACTTTTGCGAGTTCATCGGGACTGCGAGCGACTGGCTGGGCTCTGGCTTTGGCGATGGCCTCTGTACTCGGAGCACTTTACTCTTCCGTGGGCATGGGCTCGAGGTCGAGAAGATATCGTCCTTTAGCACCGAGGCACGCAGAGTCCGCGTAGGTTGGCGACGCCCGCTCCTTTCATGCGTGTCTCTGTTCACGCAGATACGAAGACACCTTGGACCCTTTCCGCCACGGTCTCGCTTCCGCTAGAAGCTACCGTACTGGAAGCGGAGGCCGAAAATCTCTCGCTTCGTGTGTCACGTCTGACGAGCAGTAGTCGCGCGAGGAGCGAAATCCCGTTCCCGTCTGGCACTCCGGAGACGAAGCGTGCTTGGAACCGCTGATTTGCACGAGCGACCGTAGCAGGTCAGCGCGGGAGAGAAGGAATCACTGATCGGCGCACCATAGCAACAACCCCCTTCGGAATAACGCAGGAGGAGAATCCGGTGGGAACGAAAGCATTCGAAAACGGGGGCTGCCAAGTGTGCTCCTTGGCGTGCTACCTCTGTGTAGGGCACGCACCGAGGCGCACGCTCTCGTTCATTGCTCTACCGATTGCTCCGAGACGGTGTCCGCAAGTCGGCGGGTTGGTGTCTCCCGTGCAACGCCCTCCGTCACCACTGGACGCGGGGGATTTTCGACCCTAATTGTGTTCGGTACGGGGAGAGGGAATCCCTCTCCCACCTGTTAGTGGATTGTGCTGCCCTCCAGCCCCTGTGGGAACTCTTTGCCGAGGCCCTGGGAACCCCCGAAGGCATCCCCAGAGACGCTATACGACCCCTCTTCGTTCGAGACGCTCTGCCGCCAGCGGCCTCGCTAGCAGCCCTGTGCTGCCCACGCGGGATCGTCGCTGCATGGGGCAACGCGACGGGAGGACCCAGCGATAGGGATGCCAGCGAATATGCCGTCCGGTTCTTGAGGATGGAGACGTGATGGCCCCATCTGAAATCCAATATCCAGAAAGAGCTTGCCGGCATCCTCCAAAGGATGTGACGGTGCTTAACCAGCAGACCGTGATCCCTTACCGTGTCCTCCCCCGTTTTCTTTATTTATTTTTGTATTTTTGTGTTTCTTTTTGTTTTTGCCCCCTTCCCTCTGCTGCCGAGGTGGACCGCACCGGTCTGCGAACCGGTGACCCGGCAGGCTTCCAGCATTTAGCGCGTGGCTGGACTGCGGGTCCAGCCACAGATCTTGTACGTGCTTATTCGAAAGAATAAACGTTCCGGCGCACCCGGGTGCAAGCAAGTCGGCGGGTGGCTCCGCGTGCCACGGGAGCCTCTTCCGAGCGGGAAGCGAGTACGAGGTGGTGGCGGTTTCCGCCACCGAAATCCGCTAGCTCGGCTTTGGCGCTCCATCCGCCCTGTACGAGTACCCGGCCCGAATTCAAAAATCCTCTTCGGGACGCCGGAACCCGAGTCGAAACAAAGGAAAGAAGGAAAAAGGGGAAATCCCTGAGAATTGAACTCCCGGCGAAATTCAGATTCATCGTTCAAATTCAAGCTTTTCGCAAGGAAGCCCGTGTTCCTCCCCTGCGAGGGCACTTTGGGCGTCGGAAAGGTAGCGCGTCTGATGGATTCGGAGCTCTTCCACCCCCAATCCGTTCCAGGGAATCCGGGCTCGCGCAGGGAGGAAACGACGAAACCCTTCGGCCATAAAGTACCAGCACCACGATCTACCTTTGTTAGCTGCTTTGCTTTATTGTGGATATCGGTAATCTGCGAAGATCTGAGCAGTTTCCGGGCAGCATAGCGTGCGATCCGCCTCTGCCGGGATTTTAAAGTCCTGATTTAGTAAGGCAATAAATTCTGCAGACGTGCGCTCCCGGAAAAATTCGGCGCGGAGCCGAACACGTCCTGGCGCCGTACGGACTACGCGGCGAAGGCCCGAGGCGCTCTTTCACCCGCGGCCCTTACCTTCCATGACGTGAATCAGGATAGAGGAAGGTGTCCCACCGACGGTGACGCAAGAGTACTTCCCGCTGTCTCCGATGATGACGTGGTAGATGTTCAGCTTGCTCCTGGTCTCGCAGGTCAGGTTGCAGTGAATGCTCAGGTACACCTGCTTCCTGGTGCTGTTCAGCTCCAGAACGCGGTCTTCGAAGGACCAGTGGGAGAATATTCTTTCATTCAGTCTCTGGGAGGAATTCACCACGCACACGATCTCCACTTTTGTCTCTGGTCTCACGTGGATTTCGGGAGGACCCAATATTCTAGATTCCACCTCTAAAAGGGATGGAAGTTTGTGTGTGTGTGTATGTGTGTGTGTGCGTGCGTGTGTGTGTGCGTGCGTGTGTGTGTGTGTTCCTCTAATTTTTTACTCCAGAAATATCCACACACACTAAACAGGATTCTTTTTTTTTTTTTTCTGCTAGAGGGAATGGATCAAAGGGGTGGGAGTGAGAGTTCACATCTCACGTTCCATTCTGAGGGGAAAGCAAAAGACAGACGAGAGTCCCAGAATCACCGGCTAGGGCGAAACAGCACCCGCTGCTGCCCTGAGGCGAATTGCCTAGGCGGTTTGCAAGCGGGAAGAATTCGAGGCAGTTGGGAGCAGAAGAAGGAGCGCAGGGTTCCCCAAACAGAGCAGGTCAGTTCACGAAGGTGCGGTTGCCGTAACCGGTCGCTGGAATCAAAGCGAGGTCGAACTCGTCTTCGGAGGTTGCCGCCTTTCCTGCTACCATTCGTACAGGTCCCCCCATCCTCACGAGAAGGCGCCGACGAGGTCGCTGTCACCACTCTCGACGTTGCGCGGGATCAGAAAAAGTGAAACGGCGAGCGAGAAGCCCGTGGGCGAGCGAGTGCGGCCAACGCGGCCGAACGCCGGAGACACGAAAGGAAGAACACGCGGGGCGAGCGCCGAAGAACGGGTATTTCCTTCCTTCCTTCCTTCCTTCCTGCTTGCTTCCTTGCGCAAGTTGAAGATGGAGTTTGTTTTTTTCTTGCCTCGTTTTGCATCCTGCCAGCTCCCCCGCTCCGAGGGAAGCTGCACGCTCGGTGAGCCTTGATTGATTTTGCCTTGCTGCCGTTTCCTGAGCATCGCAATTCTTTATGAACCCGCGCAAAGATCTATTTCTGCGTAGATCGTTCCAAGATCAGCTGCACTCTTCCAAATTAAGCGAGGCAATCGTGGATTAGGCGAACGGCCTCCCAGAACTCTCACGACAACGCACGATATCCAAAAGCTTTAGTGGCCATTCTGCTGCCGGAGTCCTGAAAGAGCTTCTTTCTTCTCAGATGTGCTTGAGGTTTTTACTTTGGGGTAATCTGTTCCTTTATGTATTCTGGATGACCTTGCTCCGCAGGATAAATGGCGGCACATCCGATGGCTAACGGGTATTGATGGCTGATCTAATCTGGAACAATCGACTGTGCACTGCGCAGACGTTTTTGCCTCGGGCATGCGACGACTTATTAATGGTTGTTCATCTGTTCGTATGTAGCCGACTCCCCCCCTACCCCACTCGAACCCGCTCTGCCTCGACCTACGGATCCCTGGGCCACGCGCTCGGTGGCTGGTTTCCAGGGAAAGGGCTTCCGCGTTTTGTACGAGCTCGCTGAGCGATTCCACGGAAATCCCTACGGAATGCACTTGAGGGGAATTCGCTGTTCGCTGTCCGGAATCCCTGGAATACTAACTTCACCTTTCATTACTCGTCATTGTTCTTTTTGCAAGACTGGAGTAGGTACTTTACCACATTACCGGCAAACGTGAACTCCTTCTGACACACGCACTTTCTCCTTGAACGCTCTCGGAAGCGAAGAACCAGGCAGCATAAAATAACATTTGCTGCCCTGGATGCTTGCGATGGAAATGAGATGCAAATCCAAGAGGCAAAAAATGACGGGATTAGAGGCCTCCACTGGTGATCGCACGGGGATTCCAGTGCAGTAACTGTTGGGGTTCAGCGCAAACTTGAAAATTAAGGTATACGGGAAGTCCTTTGTGCTGTCTCTTGAAAACGTCGAAGAGAATCCTCCTTTCTCACTCCGACATCAGTAGCTAATTGAAGAGGACAGAAGCGTGACCTTTTTTTTGTTTCCGCATTTTTTTTTTAAAAAAAGAAAAAAACAAAAACAAAAAACAAAGGAAAAGAGCATTCCAGGAACGAGTGTGCGTCCCCTCAAACGGCATCCCTCGACTTGGGACGGCCGGAGGTGTTTCGGACGCTCGGAGGTCACAAGATTCTTCTCGGCTTATCGAGATGGATTCTGATGTTTGGCTGGAACAAACAACGGGATGACATCTTGGGCGTAAGGGGGATTGGTCTTTCTATCCTGAGGCTGCTGCTGCTTCCAGCATGACCGCAAAATGCACACCAAAATGTAGGCAGTGACCACAGCAGACCACTGCTGTGCGATGGATCTTGCCGCCTCTTGTCTTCAGGGAGGGACACAGCAAGGGTTCTGGAGAGGCGTGGTTGTGCAAAAGTCCTATGAGCACCTTTTCCTTTCTTCACTGTTCCCGGCCGTCTCGGGAAAAGGTGGTGACAAACGGCACCAGAGAGAACTTATACGATCTCGTTTCCCGGAATCCCTCGCAGAATCGAAATTGCGGGACTCTGAAGAAACTGTCGGCGAGGTCACCAGGGACTCGTGGACTCACGAGTGTGTTCCCTGTAGCTGCTCCTTCTCAAAATTCGCCAAGTGCTGAAGAACCGTCAGCCTCTTTAGGAGAGCTCACGAAGCTCTTTGACCCCGCCCTCGCCACCCGAGGGCGCGTGTAGTTCAGGAGATAACTCCGTAGGGACCGCCCTATGGATACAGGAAGTATCCGGAGGAAAAAGTCGCTTCCTCTCGTGCTTGGTAGGGGGGCTACGAAGGAACCCGCTTCCTTATTCTCTCCGGAGGGACTTTCGGAGGAGACCACTCCATTATTTCTTCTCCGGAGGGTACTCACCCGCAAGGGAGCCGAAACGGGGAGAGGCTTCTCGTTTCCTCCTCGGAAGAGAACCCCGAAGGGATGCTTCCCAATTTCTCTGAAGGGCGCTACCTGGAGGGAGCAGAGGAGAGGAGCACACTCTGGAGAGGCAGCCCCTCATTTTCCCAACCGGATGGGAAGGGTTCCTTGCTTCTTGAAAGGGCTCCTGAGGGCCTCCTGGCCAGGATTGGAAACTTCCAATCCTGGCCAGTCAGCGGGCATCCTGCTTCTACCGGTGCCTCATTTTAAAGCGCTTCTTCCTGCGCGACGCCCTCACGCCGGTTGCATCCCCAAAAGCACTGTGCTGCCCACGGGGCGGGACCGTGGCCGCATGGAGCAGCAACGCCAGAGGAGGCCAGGACGACAGCGACGCCATCTGTTTTGCTGTCCTCTTCATGAGCACAGCCTCAAGATGGCCCCATCTAGGAGTCTTGAAACAGGAAATTGCCGACATCCATACAAGGATGCAGAGGACACCCTCCAGCACACCGTGATCCCTTCCCGATCTCCCCCTCCCCCCATTTTTTTTTTGACTGTATGTTTTTTTTTTTTCTTTTTCTTTGTCTCTCCTTCCCCTGTGCTGCCGAAGCCAACCCCGCTGGCCTGCGTGCCAATTCCCGGCAGGTTCCTCCTCGTAGTTATAGGTGACGCGGGGCAGGATCGAACCTCCTGCCAGGGACATAGGTGTTTATTTTAAAAACAGTGTGACCGGGTTTCAGTCAGTGCGGAGCTCGAATACGCCAGCCAACGTCACCCTGCGGGGGAAGGGACTCGAAACGCACGACGCACTCCCATTTCTCTGCGTCGACCCTTTACGGGTATTCCAACCGCTTGGTGCTTGGTGCCAAGCATGGAGAAAGCAGCCGCCGACAGCCGTTTTCAGGATCCGTGAGACGATCCCTTCTCTCGAGACTAGTGGGAAGTCCATAATCTGAGGATGGCAACGTTCCGAACCAGAGAAGCAGATCAGGTGATGCAAAATTCTCCCAAGGAAGAGGGGAGATTGGATTTTACGAGACCACTTTCTTTTCTTTCTGCATGCACGCAGACCTCTTTCCCACCTCAGGTTCAACTTTGAGGGGTGCTTCAATTGAACGGGAAATCGTTAACGCTTCGAACGAGCAGTTCCGATGAAGACGCCATCTTCCAGGCGGTTCCAACGACGGCTCCGCACGATCTTGCACGAGGGCCTGCGTGCCCGTGGGCGAAACATCCTGCTACGTGAGCACCGTTCGGCAGCCTCCCTCCCTCGACGGCAAGGAAGGATTGCGCCGAGGATCTCGTCTTCAGCGACTGCTGCTGCACTCTGCCAAAATGAGTCCACTGAACGATAAACGCTCAGTACGTGCCGCTAATCCTCCGGCAGATATCCGGATGAAAATTGATGAGCCTGGTCCAGCACGGAAGGGATGGGCGTTGGGAGGCGTCCCGCGTTTTCATGCAGCTCCCCTTCCTTTGGAAATTCCGCGCGCCCGGCAACTCGACGCGGCCTGTACAAACGCGTTGCGTACACAACGCAACCAGGTGGAGGGGGAGGGAGGAGGATTCACCCCTCGGCATCAGATCCCGGCCTTTCCCTTGGGCAAGGTGTCCATAGGTGTCTGCGTGGCGAGCAGCAACGCGACCCTCCCTCCGCACCGTTTCCCGGGAAACTCGCTGTGGCGACGACGAGACGGGGGAGACCCAATCGGACCAACGATTTCAACGGGACGAAATTCTCGGTTTCCTCGGAAGGCAGCAGCTTCGACTTTTTTTTTTCTTTTCCTTCTTCCCAATGATGAGAAGGATCGTACGCAAGATGTGCACGCGGATTTCGGATGTCCACGAGGATCCCGCGAAGGTGCCGTCGGGAGAAAGAAAGAAAAGGTGCTCCGGGGGATTCCGTTGCTTCCCCAAATTGCTGCAGGGGTCAGCTTCCTGAGTGAGGTCTTCTGGCGTTCCCCGTTTACCTACCACTTGAAACAAAATGAGTCTCCTTCCACCCACATACGTGTCGCACGTTTCCCATGGAAACCGATTGGAATTTCCCATTACACTTTTCCTGCGTCCGATTAAGTGAAGACTACATGTACCTGATGGAAATTCGAAGACCGAGGCATTTTATTAAAAAAGAAAAGAAAGAAAGAAAACAGAAGCTGCGGAAGCTCCAGCCGCGAATTTTTTTTTTCTCCCCTTTTGATGCTGCATCCGTCTGTTCTCCAACGAGTTCGATATGAAGAAAGCATTGAGCCACATTTTTTTTTCTCTCTCTCTCTCTCCCCTCCTCGTGAGGCACAATAGAAATTCTCATTAAATTAGCTACCACTGACTGCATGATTTTCAGGTTTCTTTTCTCATCTTCATATTACGATGGGAAAAATGAGCTTGCTGCGTATGTTTTCCATTCGTTTCGCATTCGAACTTTTTCCGCTCCATCTTGGTACCCAGTAAAGTGTAAAAATTGAAATCTCATTACTCTTTTTCAGTTTCCATAGCAATCGAAAGAGTAAAATCGTCCTCTTTCATCAGCTGCGGTATTCTGTCCGTACTGCTTCGCAAAGGGGTTCCAATTTTCTGGCAGCGAATGAAGCATTTGAGAGAAATGATATCTGTTAAGAACGAGGACAGCATCCATTGAAGTTTCCCAAACTTTGCCGAAATCACAAAACTGAGGCCAAATTAGGAAAGATAGCTATCTTACCAAGTGCGATTCCCCTCCGTCCGTCCGCCATGTTTTTTTTTTTTTTTTTTTTCCTTTCCCTTCCGCAGATTTGCTTAATATGCGCGTCATCTTTTTGCCTAAAGTTCCTCCACGTCTCGGGGAAGCGCGCGCGACCCGCCTACCGCCCGAGTAGGACGAGGCGGTCAATACGTCTGGCTCTTCAAGTGGCCATGGTTACCAAAGAGGAAGCACACGCTGCTGCTGCTGACACTCGAGGCAGACAAGCACGCCAGCCCTGCCTGGTGTCGTGACTTTCCCCGATTGCCGAGCCACTTCAAGTGGACGAAGAGACGGGAGGGACCGACTTGCCCGTCCTCGCCGAGCAGCGACCTCGGACCTTGGCAGAGTTCCCTCCCGTGGCTTCGCGGAACCGTGGCTGCGACCACATTTGAAAGCACATTCATCGATTCGAAACACTCCTCCCGTGATGACGAATTTCACGGATGGGACGGGAGTCACCGTCACGGATGCGGCGCGGGATGGATCCCAGTAGTCTCCTTGGGCGCGAGAGGCTTCTCGCTCAGGAAGCGGAGTGCCGAGGAGACGCAGCCTCCGGCTCCGACGCGGGGAAGGATTAGGAAGCGGCTCCGCGCCGACGGACTCCTGGCGGATGCGCGGCAACCATCCCGAATTTCTCGGTTCGTTTGAATTAATCCACAGATTGTTGATAGACCGGATGCTGCCTTCCGAGAGCGTTCACATGGCAACGAGACCGAGGAAGACTGAGCCCCCGCCCCTCCCCCCGAAATCCGGTGCAGGGTAGAAGCGTTTGCGTTGGGCTCAAAAAAAAAAAAAACAACGAGCGAGCGGCCTTAATTAACTAATTTTAATGAGCCGACACCCCCGACGCGTTCACGTAGACACCGCTGCTCCCAATCCTGAGAGGAGAGAAACAAATAAGCGCGCTACCTGGGAAACAAAGGGGAAACGACTGACTTTGCCGTTAATTATGCTGATTCCTTCAGTCTGAGGAGAACGGGGTTAAGTAAGAGAAAGAGGAAAAAAAAGAAAAATCACACAATGATGGATGTGGATCGTGACAGGAACCATTTACCGTACCGAGCACCTCGAGGTAGAACGTGACTGATAGCTTGGGCTGCGTTCCCACTTGACACTGATAATCTCCTGCATCTTCAAGCTTGACGCTGTCGATTGTCAAAACCCACTCATCGGAATTCTGAAAATGCTGCAAATGAAATCTACGGTCACTAGTGTACGTCAGCATCCCGGAAGTGAGCACCTGGAAGTCTTTCTCTCTTATCCAGGAGACCTGGAAAGAATGCAAAGCGCAATTAGAACGGGGCCCTCGGGGACGGAACGCGCAAGTAGACGAACAGGGAGGATCGGGAAAGGAAGGGGGAAGGAGGGGAGAGTGGACCAGAGGGAAAGCTGAAGGCGGCACCCCTGCTCCTCGGAAGCGAGCCTCCGACCAGAGGAGAAAACGAAACCAGGCGTGCGTGCTCCCCTTCCCGCCCGCCCGCGATGCGCGTGACCATTGGTGGCTCCACGCGCGCGGAGCACACCGAGGGTCCCTTCGACCATCGGTCGCTACCGTGTTAAAAGCGGACGCCAAGTTGCTAGAGAAATTATGGGCCGAGCGTCTCGGACGGGCGGCGGAAAGCTAAATCAGCCCGGGGCAGTCCTACGCTGTTCCCGGGCGAAGTAGGGATGCCAACCTGTTTTACGCAAGCACATGGTTCGCGCTCCTACAGGAAAGGAACAAGATGGGCAGTCGGAATTCCGAAGCGTCCGTCGGGGGAAGGAGCGCTTGTGGCCGCAGTCGATTTGCACAAGGCATCCGGCTAGGTCGACCAGCAGCAGCTTCTGAAGCTGCTGGAACTCTTGGGTTTCCCGGCCGCATGGCTGGACGACCCGCGTTCCAGCTGGCGCGATGCGCTCACACCGTGCACGGCGTGCCGGTGAGACGCGGCATACGGCAGGGCGACAGCCTTCAGCGTCCATTTTGAATTGGTGCTGAGAGAGTACAGGAAGACTCTGGCACACCTGCCGCGCGATTGCCTGTGTACGCCTGCGGTGTCAGCGTACGCCGATTGACGATCTTCTGCTGCTGCTCCCCATGTCCACCCCAGCTTCCACAGCCGAGAATTCCTTCGATCTGCTCGGCCGCGGGACAGAACTCAGGGTGAACAGGACGAAGGCGAAACAAAAAACAGGCGAGGAAAGAGGTGATGCCAGTCGGTGCGGCGTGGACAGAGCAGTGGGACTGGATCCGCTTGGGCACACCCACGGTATGGTACTGTAAGTACCTCTGTGTGCCGTTGGGGGACTATCTCCCTGCGGAGGCGTGGTCCAGCTGCCTCCAGAAAGCAGAGACGGAGATCGGCCCGTTCCTCCGACCCTGCTTTTTGTATGCTCCCCAAACGAGGGGGGTAAGAAGAGGACGAAGAACCTCCTCAGGATCGCCCTTTGGGTCAAAGGGAGGTCCCGAGTCCGCTTGTGCGCTCCACATCGAGACTGCATTCTCGGCCTCTTGACGCTGGAGCATCTGGAGCTTCAGCTCCAGTTCAGGATTCTTGCCCTTGCGGCGAAGTTATGGAGCACTACCTAATGCGTATATGCACGCCTCCTCATCCAGAAAGTCACCGGCAACGAGGGATTCGCGTCCTTCGGTGCACTCCGTCGCCACCTTATCGCCCACTGCGGATTGCAGCTTCAGAGGGTGGCCAATATGACGAGGAAGAACTCGGGATGGATCTCCTGCCTCCCCGCGAACGGTAGCACCTGGCTACAGGAAACCGTTTGCACGTGGGCGAGAAGCCAGGAGCAAAGCACGGAACAGGTGCACCGCTTCCTGTAAGTGCGCAACAACCGCTTCTCCCTTTGAGAGATCCTGGAGAATCCCCGAAAAAGCGCGTCGACAGGAAGAACCTCCCTCACCCTAGTGCTGCCCTCCCTCAGGGGACACCTGAGCAGCAGCATCACGGCAAAATGGGAAGTTAAGGTGAACAACTCAGGAAGAGAAAAAAGACTGGGCCAGTGGAAGACGGGACAGCTCATCAACGCTGCGACCCCAAGTACACCTCCCCACGGACTCTTGCGCTGGGTCGAGCTGCTGGATGTTCCGGTGGAACACCTGAAGTGGTCCCCGTTGCTCATGGACAACCGCACCCTCCCCTTGAAGTGGCAGCAGTCCGGTGCTGTTGATTTTGCATTGGGGTCTCCTATGCAACGCCCATCGTCACCATTGGACGCGTCGGAGGCTTTGTGGTTGAGGCTTCCGCGCGTGGCACCGTGCGTCGCGGGTTCGAATACTTCGGCAGATAACTGACGCCACTGCTTCGTTTGGGTTCCGAGTTTCTCCTGCAAGATGGCGCTGGATGGCCGAGACATTCGGGCGTGGCACCGGCGGTGGATAAAGCCGGAGGCCCCCCGATGAAGGCCGGAACAATGGGGGTCGACCTTCGGGTCCTCTTAGGAATCCAAGGAGCTCTCCGTTCCCCCTCCGGTCGTGCAACGGAGAGCGGACCTCCGTCACCGGGGGACCACCTCCGGTTTCAAGATGGAGCAGGAGCCCTCACGGGCACCTCTCCAGTTGTTCAAAGGAGTGGACCCTCCTGTTGCGGGGGGACCCTCCGAGTCGTCGCCTCTTCACAGAGTGTGCACAAGGAAGCAAGCGGGAGCGATCCCCCTGCGGGAAGCTGCAGCACCCCTTCTGAGTTTCGGAAGCGTCCCTTCGGGGTTCTCTTCAGAGTAGTGAAAAGGAGCGGTTCCCTTGCGGGTTCCCTCCGGAGAAGAAATTCCTACAAGCGGATCCTTTCCGGGTTCCCTTCGGAGAAGAAAAAATGGAGAGGACCACCCCCCGTTAGGGGGGTTTCCCTCCGGAGAGAATGAGGAAGGGGAGATTCCCTTCGGGGTTCCCCTTCGGAGACAACCAGGGTGGGAGGTGCGATCCCCCCGTCCGGGTGGGATCCCTCCCCAAGCGTGAGAGGAACGGACTCCGAGCCCTTCCTGGATAATTTATCACTACTGGACGCGGGGATGTATGGACCCGAACTGTGTCAGGTGCGGGGACCGTTAATCCTCCCCTGTTGGTGAAGGATTTTTGTTGGATTTTTGTTAGTGAAGGATTTCCAGAGGGATTCGAGGGCAACACTAATTGTGTTGCCCTCGAATCCCTCTGGAAACCTCTGTCGCGGCCCTGAACCCCCGGTGGCAACTCCAGGGACGCTCTTAAACCCCTCTTCGTTCGCAACGCCCTTCGGCCAGCGGCCTCCCTTGCAGCCTTGTGCTGCCTACGCGGGATCGTCACAGCCTGGAGTAAAGCAACGGGAGGACCCAGCAACAGGGATGCGATCCATTCCGCCATCCATTTCATCAGGATGGCAACGCGATGGTCCCACTTGGACAGGAATACCCAGCAAGATCTTACCGACATCCTAGAGAGGATAGACCGGACTGCCGCCAGAGGACAGTGATCCCTTCCCGAAGCCCCCCCCTCCCATAGTGTATTTATTTTTTATTTTTGTTTGCCCTTTCCCCTCTACTGCCGTGGTGGACCGCGCTGCTCTGCGTGCCGGCGACCCGGCAGGTCTCCTTTAAATTGGGCGTGGTTGGACCACCTGTCCAACCACAATTTTTTTTTGTAATAATTTTGTTGCAAAATAAACGGCCCGGTGCACCCGGGTGAAAATTGAACATCGGTCGTGGTCGGCCGGGTCTTCGTGGTCGCTCGCTTCCAGCGGCAGGTTTTTCTTCCCCCCCCCCCGCTAGCAAAGGGAACTGCGTCGGGATACCGCTTGGGGTCGCGGTGACGATTCCGGGAGCGAGTGCGGCGCTGGAGGCCTTTCGCGCGAATTCTCCTGGGGGCAGACCAAAAAAAAAGAAGCGCCCGAATTCGCGTTGCAGGGGACGGAAGAACGGAAGGGGGGAGGGGGAGGGCCTCCTGTTCCCCGGTTCGTTGATCTCACTGGACCGCCTGCCAACGTGACCAGAACAAGACGGATGGCGAGAAAAGAGCAGGATGGGGTCCAGCGTGCAGCGCTGCTCTTTAGAACTAAGCAGGAAGATGACGGGACCACCCCCACCCGGGTGCTTGTGCTCAGAATCGTAGGAGCGACGTGGCGATCCACGGGGTCACGTGCCGCGCCCGCCATCTTGGCTACTCATGAGACCGGGGCCAATCCAGTTGCAACTTGGACTAGAGACCGGTTCCTTCTTCGGGGAAGCAAACGCGCGTTCCACAACGGGGGGAGAAAGAGGGGAAGGAAGGAAGAAGGGGGGGGGAAGCGAGGTTTCACACCCCGATGTTGCCGTGGATGCAGGAAAACGGGGATATGGGCGATCCTTGGGAACGTGCGGCCTCTCCTAAGCCGTCTATCCTCACCGCAGCAGCCCCCTCCGATGGGCGGAGGTTCCTCGTCTGCAGCGGCCGATGGAGTGCCTCCGCCATGCGCGGCACGGCTACTCCTACTTCGACGCACCCGGTAGAAGGAAGTTCCTGTTCGCGCCGCACCAGACCCCCCCCCCCTCCTCCCTCCAGCTTTTTTTTTTTTTTTTTTCCCCTGGTTCGAGAGTACGGCAGAAAAGATGGCGAACCAGGAAGGGTTCGCCATCTTTTCCGCCGTACTCCCGTGTTGGATGCTCCCTGAGGAAGTCCTTCCTGCAGGCGGTTCGCCGCATCCGCTCTGCACGTGGAAGACGATCGCATCCATCGGGAGGGGAACCGAGTGTTCCTAATGAAGGTCTCTGAAATGAACAGAAGAAAACAAGAGTCGTGAGAGGTCACCGTCCATGTATCGTTCGCAGTTTCCGAATGGATTCCAAGCAACGCCGAGTTGCGCACCGGATCGGTACCACGACGCCTCTGATTGGACAGTCCGAAACAGAAGAGAGGAACTTCCAGTTTGGAGGATTGGGGAGGGGGGAGGAGGAAGGCGCCGTCGTCAGTTGCTGCTGCTGCTCGGCCGTTTCTTGTGACCACGCTCGGCGCCTAAGCGGCGCCGGCCAATCCCGGTAACGTGACTCTGGTGCGGGTGCATCCTTGCTGCGAACCCGCCTCGTCGGTAGCCGCTGCGGTGTCGGCGGGGAGCAGCAGCGGTCGCGAGAACCCGCGGCAGTTCCCAGCGTCACGTTGCAGCCACGCAGCCCGTGCGCTTCGTCCGCACAAAGGAAGAGGGGATCGCCTCGCCTCCCTTGCACGTGCTGCTGACGCTGCGCCGGAGGAAAGGGAGGCACGTTACAAAGAGTGGCCGGTGGATGGTAGCCGTCCAGCATCGAAGAACGAAGAACGAGGGAGGAGGGGCCTTCGGTTTTCTTGGAGAGGACAGTCAGCGGATAACTTGGAAGTCGTGCTGCTTCCGTGAATGGAGCACAGAGAGCTCTCGGCCTGACACGGACAGAGCAGAGAGCCTCATCCTTCCGTGGAGTGGACGCAGCACACCTAATCAAGCGAAGGAGCGGTCCACTCGCCGCCTCTGATCATCAGCCTTAAGACTGCGTTCAGCGGGAGGATCGTGCAGAACGGCTCCTAGCGGAAAAACGCCGAACCAACTCCGTAGGGGGGTGCGCTTTTGCACCTTCTCCTACGAACCATGCTTGTTACAGAGAATCCACGCGCGCAGCAGTCTTCCCGCTGCCTTTCCGGCAGCGGGGGAAGGCGTTCTGGCACAGGAAAAAACATGTCTCTCTTCCTGGAGGCTGATGTGGCGAAGAGACTTCCTTTCCTCCTAGGAGCCCCAAGGAACGGGCACGACCTGATTCTCGCGATACAGGATGCACAGTCGTTACCTCCTCTGTAGCCTGCGAGACCTCGTCTTGACCGAATTCACTCGCCCTCCTGCGCCAGGGAGAGCCCACTGCTTCGTGGGTGCCTCAGGAAGACAGACTAGCTCTTCGTCCGCAGGCTCCACGTTCTCCGCCGCTTCCTGGGATTCTTTGTGCGATACTGGCCTGTTCAGAGACCAGACTTATTCAGACGTCGGTACTCTCCCATCGAAGCCTTTCCTACGAATCTCCGGTTTGGGGTTCGTCATCGTCGTCGTGCGTCCCGCCATGCCGTATCTTTTCAAAGAAAGCTTTTCGTCCAGAAGCCACTGTGAAGCTGCATCTCGCGCTGGGATGCCGAAAAGGGGACCAGGAAGAACAAATCCGACAACCGGATGCAAGGAGGTAGAGGACATCGGATGTGTCACTAGCGGTTGGGTGAGCACCCTCCCTCTCGCGTTCGGCACTTCCCACGTTCCTACCATCCGCACGCCTCCTTGCCTTCTCGAAGAGCCACACTTTTCTCCGCCTTTTCAGCTCACAGCACGACGTTCGCGTTTGCGGGCACAGCGAGCAGCAGCGCCCGTGATGGCGTGCTCTTCGGTCGATGGCAGCAGACAGCCATGCCTGTGCTTCTTCCCTCCCCGAGGCTTTGCCTGTTCAGCGTCTTGTTGGCTGCACCCCACGGTCACCCTCGTCCAGGGCTCCCGCCAAGAAAGGATGCTCAGATTCCTCAAGAAACGAGGACTTTCATTCGCCTTACCACGCGCCCACTGTTCTCGAGACGCGGAACGTTGCCGCCGCACGTAGGCAAGGCGTTCTTTGGGCAAGATACCCGTCGCAGCGCTTCCTCCTCCTTACTCCGCCATTTCAGCAGTGTCCCCCTCTCGTTTCCCTTGGTGACGGTGTGACCTTTGATCAATAGCGCGTCGGCGTTTTCGTGTCACTCTGTTAGTTCGCGCATTGCCAGACACCACCTGTGGCGGAAAATACCCAGGATCCCCCTCCCCCCAAAAAGCATAAAATGGATAGGTGAAACAGTGCTTCGGGAAACCATTGTTAAAAAGAGACTACGCCAAGGCCCCAGTTATTGTTGCGCACCTGAGCTGCGAACGACCCGCAATCTGACAGCGCCCTTGGTACTATAGGATGCGCTCTTGGTACTATAGGAAACACGCAGGCAGTGGATTTTAAGGGAGAGAGATGGGGGGAGGATGGAAAAAAAAAAAAGAAGGCATTCCTTCTGTCTGCTTCGCATATCGAACTTTGGGGTAGCAGCAGCGAACTCAAATTGAAAAATCCGAGCTGAGATTCCTAAGTATCCATGTACGCTTTCGATGAATCAGTGGTTCCTGGTACTTTGCAAAGACTGTTTTTTCTTTTTTTCTTTTTTTTCCCGACGTTTTCTTTAGATGAAATGCCTGTTTTCCTTCATCCATTTTTCCCATCTGTACAGGGAAAAATCCCTCATCTGTTTCAGGACGAAACTGCACGTTCGCATTTCCTTCAAGGCATCCTAGCGTAACTCATTCAAATATGGGACGATGCACAGAGATTTTCCGCTGTGTTGTAATACAGGTCAGTTCATGGTCAGGCGCACTCAAAACGAATTTTTAGAAAAGTAGATTAGTATCCATAAAAAGGAAAAAAATAGAAAGCGAAAACGAAAGAAAAAGCCTGCAGATTTATAAATGCTGCTGCGAGTCAGGCATACCAGGTTCCCCCGCATGTTCTCCATTGCGTGTTTGCTTGCTTCACGATTTGTTCGGTCTCCAGAAGCAAAGCATAAAAAAAAAAAAAAAAGGCTGAGGGGAGAGGGGAGGGGGAATATTCCGGCTTTTCCGATTTCCAGCCCGTTCCCTGCCAATTTTGAAGATCCCGTGAAAATCCAGGTCTCCACGACGCTTTTATGGACTTCGCGTCATCGCTTCGTCAGATGCCACTTTCAATTCGGTTCCCCGTTCTGATTGGTGACTATCGGGCCCGATGGCCGGCCCCAGCCCAAGGCAGCGTCTCCTACTTGGCATGCCTCTCCAGTTCCGATGGTCCGCCTCCTCCTCCGTGGGGGGACCGATCTTCCTGCGCAACGCACGCACTTCCAATTAGAAGGCTCTTCTATTTTGGAATGAAAATCCCTCTCCCCTTTTCTTCCTCTGTTACTTTTTTTTTCAAAAAAAGGAAAAAAAAGAACGAATGATGCCATTTGGTGGCACCATCTATCGACCTCTAGGATGACGAACATCCTTTTGGGTTCTTTTCTGCTACCGCTGTTCTCCTTCCGGATGTTTTTTTTTTTTTCTCTCTGGTTCGTCACGCACTCAAGGGCGTCGTTCGCCTGGAGGCTCACGAAGCTCTCTGGTGCTGTCCACCCACTCGAGAGTGCGTGCCAAGTTACAGGGGATGGCATCGTAGGGACCACCCTACGGATCCAGGAAGGGCTCCGGAAGAAGGAGTGTGTTCCTCCTACGCCTGGTAGGGGGACCCCGAACAAAATCCGCGCACTGGTTCGAATCCTCTTCCCTATTTTCTCCGGAGGGATCCCCCAGAGAGGGAAACACTCTTTGTTTCTTCTTCGGAGGGACCCTTAAAAGGATCCGCCCCTTCTTTTCTCCTCCTCTGAAGAGAACCCGGGAGGGGCGCTCCCAAATTTCCCCGAAGGGAGCAGCGCGCTTCTTACGCTCTGGAGACGCCGCCTGGTACGCGATGGAGGGTTCCCCCTGAGGGGGAGGGCAGGGAAGTTCCATCTGCACAACCGGAGGGGAACCTCAAAGGGCTCTTCGATTCCTGGAGAGACCCCCTTTAGGGCGAACTTCCCATTCCGACCAGTCAACGGGGGGGCATCTGGGGGGGTCTCCAGCTCTTCTACCCGTGCCAACCCGTTCGAACACAGACTGACCAGAGTCGTCTTGCGCGGAGAACTCGAAATCCAAGGCGCGCTCCCGGTTTCTCGGCGTCGGTCCTTCCCCCGGGAGGGATTCAAACCCGTAACGCTTGGTGGTGCCACACGGCAGAGGTCGCAGCAACCGCACGGCCACCAACGAGGACCGCGGAGGAATCCAGCATCTCTCCGCTTGGGAACAGAGCCCTGAGCGACGTTGGGCCACGGGACCTTTCGGCGCGCCGCAGTGGACCAGGGAGATTTTTCGAGGAGGGACAGGGAACACCGCCGTGGGGCACGGATCAGTGGTCGACTTCCCCCTCACGTTAGTGGCATCCCTTCCTTCCCCGCCCCCCCGTGGACCTGCCCCGGAGCAGGTTTCCGTGACAAGCGTCCCGATTTGTACGGGGGAACATTCCAGAAACTCTGCTCCCCGCTCGACCAGCCTCACCGCAGTCCAGTCGCCGGGAGGATGGTTCTCCTTCCCCTCCCACCCACGCCGGAGGTCCCCCAACGCTCCTCGGCCTGCTGGTACCTGACGCTAACCAACATGCCGGCGGCGGTCCCCAAGCGGCGACCTGCTCTCAGGCAGGAGCAGCTCCCATCCCAGCCCCTCTTTTCCGGAACCCGGGGAGCGCTCCGCACCTTGCGTCGCCGAGAAAGCGCCGCCCACAAGGGATTCGGCCCGCGTAAGGGTCCCGACCCGGGTCCACGTGGCCACGCCTTTCTTCGGGAGAGCTGCCTGGCGGCCTCCGCGGCTGCTTCCAGAGCGTCGTCGGATTTTCTTCTCTGCAGGAGCCGCCTGGGATTTTCTTTTCCCCTTCCGCTGCTCCTCTGGACTCCTCCCGGAGCGCCAGGAGAAGAAGTGAAATGGAGGCACGAGTCTCCCCTCCTCCTCCTTTCTCTCTCTCCCGACGAGGAATGGCGAGGGGAGTCCTCCTGTGTTCCCTCAGCCTAGGGAACGGGAAGCAGCCAAGAAGAAGGCACGTCCGGATCGAAAAATCTAGCGCGGACGACGTGCCGGCATCGTCCCCGGGGACTCGGGATAACGTTCCGGTAGCCCGGAACGCTGTCCACCTCCTGCCAGGGGGTCAGCGCGCGCGAGGAGCACGCCTGTCCTCGACGCTCCCTTCTCGTAGCCCGCGCACCCTTCCCGGCAGGATCTCCCTCCCTCCTCACTAGCAGGGGGAAGGGCGCGCGCATAGGGAGGTCACCTCTTCGGATTTAGCGCGGTAGGGCGGGAACCCATGCTCGCGCGCGCGTGCGGACGGCGTGTGAGCGCCGGCGCCCGCGGGCGGAAGCACGCGACACGCAGGATAGGCGCATGCACGCGAGGGTGCTCGTTCCGCGTGCGCAGGCCACGCGGGGCTCCCATCACGCGGTGGCGAGCAGGTGACCCGAGTGCTCCGGAAGGCGTCCATGCGCGCACGTTTACGTGCGGACGAGCGGTGCGCATCGCAAGGAGCAGGGCTTCGTGCTGCCCTACAAAGATGTCTGCTTCCCTGACAGCTTTTCCCGTTTTTTCGGAATTTTTATTTTTTCTAGGGGGAAGGGGAGAGGGAGGGGGGAGTTCGTCAAGTGTTGAAGAACCGTCCGTTCGTTGCCTACGGAGGCCACGAAGCTTCTTAAAGCTCTACGCCAGCCGAGGGTGAGTGTCCACTCTTCAATTCATAGGGGTAACCCCGTAGGGACCAACCTATGAATCCAAGGAGCGCCCCGGAGGAAGGAGTGCGTTCCTCCTACGCCTAGTAGGAGGATCTCGAACGGAATCCTCGCCCTGGTTGTCTCCAGAGGGATCCTCTTCCCTATTCTCTATGGAGGGACCCCCCAAAAGGATCCTTCCCTTCTTTTCTCCTCCTCTGAGAACCCCGCAAGGAGCGGCGCGCTTCTTGTCACTCTGGAGAGGCGACCCCCCAGGGGGGCACCAACCAGCTCCCCTTTTCGCAACACCGAAGGACCTCTTTGATTCCTGGAGGGACCCCGTAGTGCGAACTTCCCATCCCGGGCAGCCAACTGGAGCATCTGGAGGTTTCTGGCTCTTCCGTCAGTGCCTCCCCACCCGAACACAAGCCGACCAGTGTCATCTCGCGAGCAGACTCGAAACTCACGACGCACCCTCTGTTTCTCTGGCGTCGGTCCTTCTCTTCCCGGGCAGGATTCGAACCCGCAACGCTTGGCGGTGCCACGCGGCGGAGCCCGCGGCCGTTAACGTGGCCAAAGATGTTTGCGACGTTCGGTGCTCCTACTCGTGCCCGGCAGCTCCGGAAGCCTCCAGGCGGCTGCGCATGCGTCCTGCAGGAAGGCTGCGCGCCGG
This sequence comes from Raillietiella orientalis, assembly GCA_036172245.1. Taxonomy (NCBI): domain Eukaryota; kingdom Metazoa; phylum Arthropoda; class Ichthyostraca; order Raillietiellida; family Raillietiellidae; genus Raillietiella; species Raillietiella orientalis. Next base: position 7,217,152 of record JAYWIR010000003.1, on the reverse strand, counting down.
AGCTCTAGGCGGGAGGAGGGGGGACCCTCCGCACTCCCTTTTTGTGCGTGTGCACCCTGTTCCCCCGCTTCCGGTCGGCAGTCGCGATGCCTCCGTCTCTGGCTCCCGGAAACGCAGAGCCACGGAGCCACCATCAGGCGACAGACGCTCCCGTCCTCTGCGGAGTCGCGGCGCACTCACGTGCCGCCGGATCCAGCCAGATGGATCCGGCGCCTCGTCGTCGTAGGGATGGATGCCTTTTCCCCTCGCGGCGGGGACCTCTTAAAATCCCCGTCCCCCGCCGCTCGGCATCCCGGGAAGCCGCAGCAGCGCCACTGCCGGCGAGAAAACGGAACGGGCGATGCCCCACGTTCGTGCCGAAGGTATGGGACAGAGACGGAAGGTTCCTCGGCATCCGAGACTCCCCGCAGCGGGGGAAGGGCACGGGAAGGAGGAGGCCTCGATAGGAACCCGCGCGAAAGGGCGAAGGAAGGAAGTTGGCGTCATCGGGGAGACGAGCCGCGCGTTCCGGATGTTTGCCTTCGGGGCGGAAGCTGAAGCACTCGAGACGGCAACCGAGTGAACGGGCGCGCGCCAGGGCGCCCTCTCCTGAAGCGAGCAGAACGAACGGACGGACGGTGTTCTCCCCGCAGGGACTTGCTGCCGCCTTCTCTTTCGGGAAGGCGCTCGGCGCCGGTTCCTGCGCATGCGCTCCGGGCAAAGTGACCGCCGCTTCCCCGAGGAACAGAGGAGGGTTGCTTGGCGCAGCTGCCCCATCCGTCAACGCAGTGTTTGCTCTCCCTGGCGCACTCGAACCTTCGACTCGGCAGCTTCCCCATCGAACACCGGGTCCGATCCCGGAATCGACAGACCTGTGTCTGATGGTCTCCCCGGGAGGAGCAGAAGGGGCAGGGCTGACCATTGCAGGAGATACACAGCAAAACTGGATGTTGATGGAATGGCGCGTGGGCGTCGGCCGAGCGCAAATAAAAGAAGCCGAGCGAAAAAAAAAAAAGAAGAAAAAAATGAGCTTTCTGGCTGCAGACGGCAAGCAGCTCATGCGTGAGGTTGTCCAGCCGAGAAGAACCGAGAAGTTTCCGGCGACTCGGAAGAAGTCCCTGCAACCGTCTACGCGCGTCCGTGGTCCTTCTCGCCTCCCCTTCCCCTCTCTCCTTTTCTGCATCATCTTCGAAAGTGCGTCTCGCGCCGTGGATCAGATTTCCGTTCCCATCTCGCGTCCTCCCGCTCGACGGTCGACGCTTCGACCTTCGCGTCGAAAATTCGCCGATTCTGTTCACGAAAACTCCGCTCCCATTTCCTTTTCTCCCTTTCCCCCCTGCCGTGATCCCAGAGGTCGCTTACCGACCGCCAACCCTTCCGGTGAGACGCCGGAAGGCCGAGTGGAAACTTTCCTCAGGAAAGTTCCTCGGCGGAGCTTCCAGCCCGCCTCGCAGCGTCAGTCCTCTCTGTAAGCGGTTCAGATTACGCTTGCCTTCGGATGAAGGATGGAAGGCATCTTTCGTCTCGGGCGGGAAAGGGAAATCCCAGCCAGAGATCAAATTCCAATCAGGGATGCTTTTGCGTACAAACGGTCGGGGGAGCCGAAAGATCTTGGACGGGCGAGCAAAATGGAAGGAAGATTCGCTTCGCGGACCGGTGTGTCCGTCCGTCCACGTGCCCGTGCGTGCGTGCGTGCGTGCGTGCGCGTGCGTGTGTGTCCGTGTCCGTGCGTTTTGCGCGTTTTCCGATTGCTGATGAGTGAGCTTTCGGTTTTCGGTGCTCGGGAAAGGCATCCAGGATCTGGCGCTTCTGGTGCCATCTCTGGCTCACTCTGCCGGGACTGAACAGGGAAGTGCGCAACGTGGGAAGGATCGGGAACGCGGAAAGAAAAGGCAACAGGGCAACAGGTGCGACGACGCGGTGATGCAGCGATGAGCACGGGGAACGAACTTCCAGAGGGTCAGGCCGGAGGTGGCGGCGGGTGGGTTGCGCCTCAACTGTCCCGCTGGCGCGCCGTCAGCCTGGCGCATTTCGCGACAACAAGCCGCTCATTACTTCAAAATGAAATATCTCTCGGATCAGGAACGGAAAAGAAAGGGGGAGGGAGGAGAGAGAGGAAGCGGGGGGGGGGAGGAATTACGCTTCCTTTCAGGATGAATGGGGATGAAAGCAGCGGGAACAGCCGTTTGCCGGGAAAACGCATTTGGACTCCGATTGTGACTGCGAAGGAGCGATTTTTTCTTATTATCAGCTAAGCGCACGGAAGGCTTGAGTTTTCCTTCCGCGGGAACCGGGAACGGAGCGGAATTTCCCCCCACTTGGCGTGCAACCATCAGGCGATAACCTTCTGGCGCAATTTTTCTTTCCAACTGCCACCTTCCGCGATAGAAGGAGACAGCAGCTTTCCATCACCCGCACCCCTTGACAGGACGGTCGGGGAGGGCTGCGACAGCGATCGAGGCGGCCAGGTGACTCGCCGCCCCTCGCCGAGTCGAAATTGGGGACCCTCTCGGCGACGGCGGCGCCATCTTGCCTCGAGCCCCAGCGGCACAGCCAGCGGCGCCGCCGGGAGAGGAACGCGAGCTCCCGGGGGAGGGGTGCGAAAGGGCGTGGGCGCAGCGAACGAAGGGGTGTTCCCGGAGAGGAGGCAGCCCTGCCTGCCTGCGTGGGGGAACTCGTTGCGCGCGCCCGTTCGCGCGGGAGTGCCGACTGGGGGAGAGAGGGGAACGGTTTTCCCGCATGGTTTGAAACTTTCCGCGGGAGAGGAGGGAGGACTCGCGCGCCAGCCATCCCGCCGGAAGTTTTCGCTAGGCCTGCGGAAATTCATCCCACTTATGAATAAGATATCAGGCGGGATGCCTCGGGAACTGGGGAGCCTGCAGCCCCAACTTGGGAAACTGGGAGGCGCCTCACGTAGGAGGGCGCTCTCGCCTCCAAAGTCGCGGGCGAAACTCGAAAAATCCCATTGACGGCGCCTCGGGGTTTCCTTGGGAACCGAGTTTTAAGAGACGAAGACCGCGATGGCACCGGGATCCCGGGACTTTTTCCCCCTCCTCCTTCTCCCCCCCCCCGCGTGCGATCGAGTCGACGGGGGGGTGGAGGCAGCGTTCGGCCGAGGCGCGGCACGACCGGGAAATCGCCGCCTCCACGGTTCTTCTAGACCGGGCTCTTCTGACCTCGCGGCGAGGAGAGCTGCTGCGGATTCCGTGGCACCGGAGCCCACGACAAAAAAGGGTGACCCCTCCTGAGGCAGCAAGCGCGCCGGAAGGGGAGCGCCCCGCCCGATCCTTCCTCCCGCGCACTCCATCCGCGCGGACCCAGCAGACAGACCAAGGAGGAAGCTCCTCCCCCTTTCGGGTGGACCGAAATGGCTTCCCTTCGCCGCCCGAAGAAAAGAGGATGCCGGTGACGGGAACGACCGTCCTCCCTCTTTCCGCCGCCCTCCTTCCTTCGTTGCTCGGCGGGGGTCAGACGAACCGCGAGCAGAGGGAGGGACTTCAGGTTCAGGCAACGCCGGCATGGCTGGGCAGACCCGCTCGCGGTCGAAGGTTCCTGCACTCCAGCGTGGGGCTGCCCAAGCCCCTCGCAGCCACTCGAGCGGCGAGGCTACTGCAATAACAGCCGGGCGTAGCCACTCAACCGCGCTCTTCAGGGCAGTGGGAGAGGAGGCGAATCGGAAGGAGAGCAAACACGGGAAGAGATTATTGGGTGATGCCACCTCCAGCGCGGAGGGAGCGGCGAAGGGCCACGGCCCAGCCTCCCGCTGCGGGAGACACAGAGAGCTGGCTCTCGCTCCCGAAGGAGTGTCTGGGGTGCCGCCTTTTCACCGCGGGTGCCTTTCGACCGATGGAACTCCCGCCCCAGGGCGCTAACCTCGGTCACTCGGGAAAGCACAGGAGGTCCCCGAAAAACCTTCGGCTTCCGGGTCGTCTCGACCCGCCTGGCCATCCAGGCCAGTGACTCGTCTGCCTATCTCCCCCTGGATCCCATGGGGACTGACAGTGACCTCGCCCGTATCCGCGGCACGGCACTACTTCTGTGGGCGACCTCCGTCCCTATCCGCCCCGCGGCCGTCACCCTGCCCAGCTCCCACCTTTCCCTTCGGAGAGCGTTCGGACTAGGTAGAGTGGAATCGGGGCTACCGCAGGGAAGCCCCAATGCCCATTGATCTCCCTCCCTCTGGGGACGCGTCCTGCTCTCTCCCGGTGCGCAGAACAGGCAGGAAGCCGAGGGGACTTCCGCAGCCAAAACCCGGGCCTGTTCTTGCTGGGTGTGGAGAGAGAGAACCTCCAGGCCGGGCTCCCATGACCCTCCTGCGAGAGGGCGAGGCAGGAGCTCCCCACCGAGTGGGGGGGAGACCCACCCTTTCCGATCTGGTCGCGATTCCCCCCGCAGCCGCCGGCGCCGAGGTCGTGATCGACGGCAGACGACCCACGCGGGAGCGTCCCCTCGGGGTGGGAGGAAGGGAGCAGAGGCTACAGGCAGCGATGAACCTGGCCTATTCACGAGAATGCTGAGGCTTGACCCCCACAGAAGGGTCCGTCCCCGGAAAGAGAGGCCCTGGCCCGCCGAACTCCGCTCTCTCCTCCTACACGACCCTTCCACCTCTCCCCGGCCTCTTCCTCGTCCTCCCGGTAGTACCGCCTCCGGGCGCCTGGTGCGAGGGCACGGTGGAGCCGTCCTGCGCGCGTAGCAGTGTAAACTCACCCGGAGAAGGTGACCCCTGATGTTCCTCACTTGGCAGCGCAGGTGCGCCTTCTGCCCGACGAACGCCCTCACCCGCCTGGACGCGTCCAGGATCACCGGCTTCGTGCCGTCCGGGACTCGTGCGGTGCCGTTCAGAAGGTGCTCTCGGAGCGGGTCCGCTGGTGCTGCTGGTCCGGGAAGGCCTGAAACGAGGGCACAGAGCTTTGACAGTGGCCACTGGAGGTGCCGGCGACTGGCAGAAACCCTCATGTGTCTCTGGAGACGGGTGCGTGACGAGCTCCTCTGCCCGGACGCTCCCGTCCCCTTCTTTTCATCCTTGTCTGCCCCCTCCTCCCCCTCCTCCTCGAGCGTCCAGATGCGGGGGGCAGGGATCCCGGCAGAAGTCCGCTCCTTCATTTTCCACCCGCGGGGTCGCACCCTCAAGAATCCCTTGGAGACAAGGGAAGAGCTATTCGGTTTTATTCGAGACGCGGACACGGAGGCAGCAAGGAGTCCCCGGGCAAAATTTCCACTCTTCCTTCGTTGCTTGTGTTGTCCCATGTCCCTCCCTTCCCCTCTTCTGCGGGGAAGGTGCGGTCTGTTCCGGCGGACGGATCCGACGCCCAGGTTCCTCCTCCAAGGGAACCGACCCTTATTGGAAAGGGACATCCTCGGTGACGAAGTGACAAGGGGAAGAGAAAGCTCTCGGGACGCCTCTCTGCCGGCGAGGCCGCCCTTGGCAACGGAGAAGCGGCGGGCGATTCCGTCCGTCGACTTCCGAGGTCGCCAAGGGTACGCGCGCTCACGTGCTCTTCCCCGACTTCTAAGGATCGTGGACGGTGCTGCCGTCTTCTGTGCGTTTGTGTGTGTCTTTCCCGCGGGCCGCCTACCAGCTGAAGGGTCTGCGTCGGCTCGCCTCCAGAAACAGCCGCTGACCAAGGACGGAGATGCTGAAAGCGGCGCTCCCGTTGCATCCTGCAACGCGCACTTCCGAGTTCCTCTCCATCCCTAGTCCTCACGGAGGAGCCTTCTCGCCTCGCCCCAAGGCAGGAGCGACCAGCGGCCGACTGTTTCTTCCTCATCTCTTCAGATCGTGCATCCCCGACGGCCAGGTCACGAAGAGACGCGGCCTTCAGCGGAGGGAAGGAGCGGACACTCGCCGTTGTCGCGCCGAAGTGCCTGCAGCCTCCCTGCCGAGAACCGCAGTCGCTGGTTCCTGAACTTCGGGGCGACTGCGACCCGGCAGCGAAGAGAGGGTGATGGCAACAAGGGCGGGTGCCGACAAGGTCCCATAGGGCCCCGAGGTTCTTGCAAGGAGCGCCTGCAAGGCGCGACACTCCAATCGCCAGGCACCCGGTGGATGCAGCGGAGTCACGCTGGCGCGAGAAGCACGGCTAGACCCCGCTTGGAGCTTCCAGTTCATCTCCATCGCCACCGCTCACATGGAAAAGGCGCGACACCTCAGTATCACTGCCTGGACCTCCCCGACCCCCCCTTCCAGTTCGTGCAGCTGCTGCCTCCGCCGCGTGGCGCCACCAAACCTCGCGGGTTCGAATCCTGCCCGGGGGAAGGTCGACTCCGAGAACGGGGGATACGTCATGAGTTTCGAGTCCGTCCGCAAGATGACGCTGGTCGGCCTGTATTCGGGTGAGGAGGCACCGACGGGAAAGTCGGAAACCCCGGATGCCCCCGTTGGTTGTTCGGAATAGGAAGTTCGTTCTATGGAGGGTCCTTCCGGGAATTCAAAGAGCCCTTCGGAGTTACCCGTCCCACGGAGTACACTGATAGCCTTCTCGGAAAGGATTGCCTCTCCAGAGTGTCAGGAAGCGCGCTGCTCTCTTCGGGAAGCACCCTTCGAAGAAATGGATCCCAATTTCTTCGAAGAGGGAGAGGAACAAGCTCCTTCCCGAATTTATAGGGTGGTTCCTAGGGGGTCACCCCCTAGGAACCGAAGAATCGACACGCGCACCCTCGGCTGGAGTGGACACTATCGAAGAGTTTCGCGAGCCCCTGCGCGGACGGTCCCTTGGGAGGGCGCGGAACCTGCGGAGTTCCACCGGGACGGCCGCCGCCACCGGGACGAAGGTGGGCCCAACGGGGAGTCCTCCTCGCCGCTGTCCTCCTAGGAGCTTCCGGAAGCCTTTTGCTGGCGCAGCGCTTGCCTCTGCGCCATCCGCTTCTTTTCACCGGCGCCTGTTAGGGAGGGGTGGGCGGGGTGGGGAGCGAGCCGCAGTGGTGACAACGTGGCGCACTGTGTGTGGCGAGGGTAGCGTCGTGGCACCTCCCCACCAACACCGCCCGTCTTCAAGAAACGGACCAACCCGAAAGGGCATGGGTGGAGGCTTCTGGGAGCTCTCCGAAGCGGGTTTCCTTCCCAAGGATGACGGCTTGCCCGGCCGACAAGAGGACCAGGTCACTGTCGTCCGGAGGGGGAGGATGCTGATCTTTGGCGGGCGACCTCATTGCCTTCTTCTGCTTCGGATCGGTAGGCAAGTACATGGGACCGAAGTCTGCACTGAGTCGGCATGACGATAGCTCCGAAGAGGACGCCCCACAAAGTAGCGAGAAGATTGACCGACAGAAGGACGCGGCGGGGAAGAACGGGCGCGGGTTGCGATGGTGCTTTCTCAGAAAGAAAAAGAACGGCCGATCCATCGGCGGAATCTGCAGACGGGAAGCGACCCACATCCGTCGGACCGCAGGAGAGATATGGGGACTTCCACGAGGACTGCGGACAGCAGGGAAGGGGAAACTTTCCAGGCTTGCGAGCGAGATCGAAGAACCGACTTGCCCAGTCGGCGGAAAATAGGAGCAGCAGATTTTCGCGATTTGGGGCAGAAAGACGGGAACGAAAAGCTGTCGCTGAGTCCCCAGTGCGCAGGAGGACTCCGAGGACTCGGCGAGGAGACCGCCCCAACGTTCATGCGAAATCCTCGAACTCTGAGTCGGCGCCGCTGGGCGACAATGGGAAATTCAGCTCCTTCCCAGGAGCAGCTCTGGGCTCTCCAGAGAGGCAACAGATCCGTTCAGAGAAGAGAGTCCTTCCCTCGTCCTTTCAGCGACCTCGTGGTTGATTTCCTATTCAAGAAAAGGCTCCATCGCTCCCTGGTGTGAGAAGCACTTCAACAGGACCAGAACTCGGCTGCGAAGTGCCTTCGCCTCCGCTCATCCTATCCTTTGGAAACCGGGAACCCTTGCAGCTTTCACCTGCAGCTCCGGAAATCAAACTTCTTGCATCTACTGCTGGAAAACAAGACGGGCAGACTCCACTCGCCTCCCCGGCTGCTAAGAGCCCTGAGTAGTTCGCTTGTCCTTCTGAGACCCCGCGGTCCTATGGATGAAACGATCTTCCATCATTTTCTTCCGGCTTCTTCGAGAGCTGAGATGTCTCTGACATCTGTAATGACGCTTTTCCGCGTTCCGGTTTCCTGGTGATTTTTTTTTTTTTTCATTTGTGTGGGGGGAGAGGGGAGGGGGGAAGGAAGGAGGGGATTCTGCAAGCCATTCATCTGCACCACACCGTTGCCTTTGAGAAACTTTCAGCATACGGAACAAGTTTGCATAATGAACCGGTTCCCAACGAGGAGACTGGCAATGTCTCTTTATGATTCAAGGTCGCTGCTCTCCCGAGGAGAGACAAGTCGGCTCGATCGGTCCGCTGCAGCTTCGCGAACCTAAGTGCCTGGCTCGCGCAAAGGAAGCAACGTCTCATTGAAACCCAAAGATGTCTGGACCGCGTTGGAGGACGTGTGCGGCGACCACGGACTCCGCGCGTGACACTACCTAGCGTCGTAGGTTCGAATCCCTTCCGGGGAAGGATCGACGCCGAGAAACGGGGGGTAAGTCGTGGGTTTCGAATCCCGCCGTAAATTGACGCAGGTCGGCCTGTATTCGGGAGGGGTGGCACTGGTGGAAGAACTAGAAACCTCCGGATGCCCCTGTTGACTGGCCTCCGGAATTGGAAGTGGACCCTCCGGGGTCCTCCTAGAAATCAAGGAGCCCTTCGGAGCTTTCTTTCGGTTGCGAAAAAGGATCCCTGACCCTTCCTCGTAGAAGGGGCCCTCCATCGCGTTCCATGGAGCTGGTGTACTCTCTAGTGTGCAAAGAAGCGCGCTGCTCCCTTCGGGGAGCGCCCTTTAGAGAAATCAGGAAGCAGCCCTTAGCGGCTCTCTTCAGAGGAAACGAGGAGAGGTTCCCTTGCGGGTGGGTTCCCTCCGGAGAGAATAAGGAAGAGCTACTCTTCGGGGTTCCCTCTCAAGTGGAAAGCACGAAGCACTTCCGGTGGCACGCTGAACGTGGATCGCACAAAGCGGTCGCCTCTGAGCGAAAGTCGAATGGACTCGACCAGAGGATTAGGCGGATGGGTCTCACGTTCGACAACTGGGATGGGGGACGCTGATATCCCCAGGAGCGCCAGCGATCCGCCAGCGTAGTGCGCCCTCGTCAACGTTGAGAACGCCACCGCGAGCAGCCGCTGCCGATCGCAAGACCGCCAGGTTTCCGCAGGGAAGAGTGACCGGGGTGGAAGGCGATTTGCAGCCTAGTCCCGGTCCTGCTGAAGTGCTCCCCACGTCAAGAAACGATAAAGACGAGCTGCTCTGGGGGAAATACGCCGTTAGCGACGGCTTGCTTTGGGGCATGGCACAGAGCGAGCTGAAGACGCGAACAGGAGCACCACGATGGCTCCTCCTGCCCGCCGGCATGGATTCGCAAAGAGGCCATCCACCGCGGCCTCCTCTCGTGCAAGAGTTCAGGCAAACGTCAAAGAGACGTGCCAAAAAGACTGCACGCCCCTCTTCTTGTGTTGAGCTGCCATCGAAGGGCGAGAAAAGCATTCATTGAATTGTTGGGCTGGGGACGGAGTGCCTTGTAGGGACCACTTCCATGGTTCCTCGCACCTTCGCAGGAACAAACCTTCCTGGTACTTTCTGGGAACACGTTCGTGCCACTTGAGGCTATTGCCTACACGCGACGCGTGCACACGACGCGGTCACAGCACCGCACGCCTCGATCGTGCCGTGGTCACTCGCAGAGCATTGCCTCTTCGTCCTCTTATCCTTCTAACTCACCGTCTTCCTATCCCAGAGTCGTTGGATTTTTCCTCCCTCGCCAAGGGAGTGAAACATACGGTGTGCGAGGGCAGCCATGTTGCCAAGAACGACTTAAAGCAGGGCTACCAACGAAGAGAATGATCGTGCAAAACAGAATTTCATGGGGCGGTGTCCACACCTTCGGAGGAAGAGCGCATGCGCGCGTGTCGGCTCAGGGAGCCGGTGACGGAAGAGCGGCCATCCACCGCAGGCTTCGGGTGGTGGTGTACGGAGTGGTGCTCGAGAATCGGTCGCACGGGTCGAATGAATGATCAAGGCGAGCAAGCCGCTGGCGAGGTCAGAAAGCAGAGACAGCCATCAGGGTGCGCAGGAAATTTTTAATTTTGGACGTGCGCGGGCAAAGCGCCAGACAACCTGTGGAAAGTTAGCCGAGTCGAAAGCACTTCGGCAGAAGGAGTGTGATGTCACCCCAACCTTTTTCTTGACCTCCCTCCCCCTTTCCTCGTTCCCTGCGACCAGCAGTGCACGAAGAACCACCCTTAGGGTCGCACTACCTGCTTCGGCGGTACATATACTAAAATTGGAACGATACAGAGATTAGCATGGCCCCTGCGCAAGGATAATACACAATGCAGCAGCATTCCCGATGGATTTGTTTTCCAACCACCCTCCCTCCATCTGTGGATGCAAGTCACGTCCCTCTAGCCCCACCGTCTAAAATCAGGCGGAACTGCGGTAGCTGGACACATCTCAAGGGAGGGGGGGGGGAGACACCGCAAGAACAGAAAGCGACATGTCTTCAGTCGGATGTCTGGGATGTGATGCGGGAAAGGGAAGAGCGTCCTGCCGTCCATAGGTTTGAAAGGGGCTCTGCAGGAGTTAGCCCTGAGGAAGTGCGTTTGCTCCCCATGCTTGGGCAGAGATCGCTGGGCTTCCCCATTAAAGCTTTTGGGGAAAAAAAAAAATTTTTCCTGAAAAAGCCCGTCTAGAGAGAAACCGACGCCTCTGAAGCAGTAGGTGTTGCTGTCAAGGCCTCAGAGCCCCTGACGAAAGAGAAAGAATATGCGAGGAATAGGGTAGGGAGGGAATAGGGGGGAAGTAGGACGGCCGTCGACCACGCAGGTCGTTTCTCGGACGACGGCTGCGAGGGGCGCTTCTTGGTTTTGCCTTCCTGGTGAATCACGCGCGCTGCTTCCCAATGAGGTGATTGGGAAGCTAGAAGAGGGGGGTTACGAGGAGGAAAGGGGCAAGAGAAAAACGGGAAAGTCGAAGGAAAGGTGGTGCCAGGGAAGGGAGGGGGGCTATGGGGCACAGGGTGGGTTCCCAGGACCCCAGGCACCCTCATCGTCCTCCTTTCCACTCACTCCGTTCCGGCTCTTTGGTGAGTTCTTCGTCCCTAGGAGCACGTGCTGAAACCCAAACCCTGGAAAGGAGAACATCGGAAGGTGTACTCGCGTCATCTTCTTCCTCCTCCTCTTCCTGCGGGGGAGTCGCCTCCACAAACTGTTCAAGGGTACGGGAAGATGGAGTTGTTCCCGCGTCTCCTGTTGGACTGCAGCAGCGCCCTCGTGGACATGCAGCGGCCTACCACCTCGGAGGACGCATCTTGGGACTCGCTGCGGCGCTTCTCCACTCGAGGAGAGCTGAAGACGGGCGCTGCGATTGCAACGATCCGTTGCATCCGCACCATAGTAACGGTCCGCCATGTGTCGGAGTCTCTCGCAGCGAAGGGAGGCCACCAGCATGAGGGAGGCTGCAGCGGTGCCCCCACCTCCGAGTGGAGTCACCAAGGAGATCACATCCATACAGAGCCGCTTTTTAGGAAGCAAGGAACGATTGAAACCAAGGACTCCCTGTCCCTTCCTCTCATCTTTTTTTATTTATTTATTGACCTCTCCCTTCTATCCGAATTTTCATACAAACCGGCCTGCGTGCCGGTGGTCATCTCAATGAACTTTATTTTTTTTGCCGTCTTCAGAGGTCATCGTTCCCCTGTTTATTTTTTAAGTAAGCGTCCCAGCGTGACCGGGTACAAATCCTCCTCTTTTTGGAATCGCCTCGCCCTTGACATCCGGAAAGCAACACAACACCATAGCAGCGTGAAGAATCCCCTTCCGTTCTTCCCCCTCCCTCTTTCGTCCACAGTCACCTAGGACCCGAAGTTTACCCGAACTCTAGCTTTGCAGCAGCCCAACCGCACGCGCTTTCCTCGCAGCACGGGTTTCTTTTTGTGGGCAGCCCTGGAGAACCCGGGCTGCACGAAGCTGCTCCGTTATGAAGTTTTTCTTTCGGGAGCTTCAGGAGCCAGTTGCGTTCCCCTTCTTTGACTTTCCACTTGCTTCCGTCGGTGAGCGACCACCCGGGGAAACGCGCGTGCGTTCCTCCGCCTTTACCTCGCTTCGCGCGAGAAAGGCGAAAGCGCGGTCTCCAAGCATCCCCCGTGCAACCCTTTCGGGTTGCACGGGGCCCTTCTGCTTCGTTAAACGAAAAACCCATACAAACAGGGCCGGGGGTCTTTCGGCTCGGAATGGAGTCTCCGCAGCTCCCAGACAGGGTGCCCATCCTCGAAAAGTCACGAGTCGAACGGGGTCACAAAGGAGAAACGAAAGTGACAGCCGATGACGTTCTCCTTGCGGCAGGTCGCTGACAGTTGCCAGCTACCTTCTCTTTTTCTCCCAGATCGACAAGGAGGAACCGCGGACTGCGAAGCCGAGAAGAGGTGCGCGAATCAAGACATCAAGACGGTGGAACAAGAAAAAAAAAAAGTGCAGCTGTTCCCTTCCGTGCCCTGCCATGGGGGGGGGGAGCCCGCGCTCTTTTCGCTCTTCCACGATTTTTTGTTTCGGACGACTAAGAAATCGGCTCACTGCAGTCACTCTGCCTGGACCGCGCAGAGGAAAACTTCGTGCTCGTCGCACAGCGGACCGCCGTAGCCACGGATCGAAGTCGACAGCGGGAGACCTATTTAGTCACCATTTCCATTCCCCACTCCCCGAACCCTGTGTGCTGTTCGTGCCCTCCTCGCATCCGCCTGGGGAAACGGGTGCCCACCGTTTGGAGGCACCTCCGAAAAGAGCATCATCGGCTGAGTACGCAGGAGGCGTCTTCACTGGTCGGTATGCCCACCGGCAAGGGCGTCTTTGTCCCGGGCTTGCTCCGTAGACTCTCCCTCAACAGAAGCGGAAAGGACGCGTCTTCGAGTGGCCAATTTCCAGATCGTGGAGCTCCGGACGCCCTCCCCCGGGTTTTAAGCAATTTCTGGAGAGAGAACGCACGCACTCCCCTCGTAAGTGCACAGAGGCCGCAAAGACACAAATGGTAGACGTAGCGCGAATGCCAAGTTCGAGGAAACTGGTTCAGGGGCCACACGTTCCCGAGCTAACCTTCGCCACGAGTGGACGAGAATACCAAGTTCGGGGATTCTCGTAAGGCCGAATCTCCCAGACGGGGAATGTACCTCTCGCATGCATCGAAGGTACTGATGCTGCATGGGAAGATAATGCTGCCTAAAATCACAACGGCTATCGGAACCCGAAGCACTCGACATATCGGCGAAACGCAGCTCACGTCTCGAAGAGGGGAGGCAGGTCTGGCCACTGCCGTGACCAATTCATCAATTTGATTCTTGAGCTTCCGCCTCCCCCCCTCCAAAAGAAAAGAAAAGAAAAGAAAACAAATTGATGAATTGAAGCTCAAGAATCAAACTGCCAACGCATTTTGTGGGCATCGTTCCATGATGCGCTCAGCGTCGGCCAGCAAAAGTACAAAAAGGTCCTCTCCTCATCCCCTCCATCGACGCCAAGTCCCCAGTTGCAGGAGAAGCCGCCTAATCCGTTACAGGAGTCCAGTTGTTCGAGGTCCGACAGGGTTAAGCTTCCAGGTAAACAGTCATCGCCATCCTGCGCTGCTTCCAGACATCTCAGTGCCGGGTGCACGAATTGTGCTTCCGCACCCCACTCGCGAAATGGGGCACCGCGAACAGCGCGTGGTGAAACGCAGCAGCGCATCCGAGATCCGGCAAGATCGCATCTACCCCAGGGCAATCCGCTCATTTGCCCCTACCCCCCTCCCCAGCTTGGAGCCCCCAAGAGCTCGGATGAAAATGCAGCCATTCCTCAATGACTCATTCAGCAAACCCTCCGAGGAGGTCGTCCCTTTTCCAAAAAAAGGTCGGAGCATCTCTGAGCACTGCTGCTTACCGGAAGCCAAAGTGTCGCATCCCTGACTGAACAGCAGCAAAAGCGCCAAGGCTGAAAGTCGGCTACGGTGATCCATTGACGTGCGAATCAGAACGACGATCTGGAAGAGTCTGGCATTTCCTTCTGGACGAAAGGCTTTCGTGCGTCGGGACAAGCGGACTCATCGGGCAGGACGCACGGCGGCGAACTGGCCCGTGGGGGGCTGCGGGTCACACGCATGGTCTTTCAGAGGCTTTCGGAGCAGCAAACGCGAGGAAAGCAGGTTTCTCATATCACAGGATTGAATGCCAAACGTGCAGCGCAAGAAGGCATCGGAGGTGGCATCCTTGCAGCTGCAGTCGACTTCCGGCTGCCGCACGAGGAACGGATGCACACGTGGCCACTGAGTAAACACACTGTCAGAAGGAAGTTGCGCTCATCCTGCTTTAAAACTTGCCAGAAATTAACCAACGTTCGCCTGCCTCTCCCGTGTGAGCGGAACAACTGCTTTTGCTGCGCACGCGCGGTCGGCGGCGGCGCTGGAGCGGAAGGGAGACTTGGTAACTTGAGGGACGGCAGAGCTCCGGCTTCTTTCGTGTTGCCCTTCCCGCGATGCTGCTGCTGGTGCAGTTGGCTGAAAGTCGCCCGAAAGAAAAACAGAAATACAACTTCTGTTGGGTGGGTCCCAAGCGAGTCAGAGACCAATGGACCACGATGGAGGGGCGCGGCACACCAACGCTGGGCTGCGCAGGAGCCACTCATTGCATGCTGATTTTTTTGCCTGGAGTCTTTCAGTCAGTCGTGAACGAGCTGCCGCCGACCGAACGAAGGGGTGGAAAGGAGGCAGGTGCCGCCAGCTGGCAACTTGATCTTCCTAAAGAGACGGTCACATTTCCCGACGGGGGTGGGGGGGAGGGGAGAGGAGGTAGTTTCGTTTCGCCCTAGGAACTGCGTCGGATCAGTCGCTTCCTGCGCCCCCGATGACCTTTCTCTTGTGGAAACGACCCGGCCGAACGTACGTAGTCCCAGGTTCTGCGAGCAACCTAAGGTCTGCCGGAATGAGACGAAAAAAACGAGGATCAGGAACTTTGCTCGGAGCTTAATGCCTCCATTTGATGGTGTTCCACAGCTTTACGATCTTCGGATTTTTCCAGAACGCCAGTGGAATTTCCGCTTCCCGCCGCAATTTCGTACCGGGCAGGACGGAACTGTATTGCGGTACCCTCCCAATTCCTTGCATTTGCAAGCGCATGGAACGAAATAGCCAATGAAGGCTAATAGGGGGTGCTTCTACGTGGGCTTGCATCCTGGGGAACGTGATAGTTTTTTGTTTTTTTTTTGCGTTCTCCCGTATGCTCTTAGAGGGAAAAGAAGGCAGTAAGTAGACTTGAGATGGAGATAAAACTCCTCGCATCAAGCATCCCACGAGCATTTCATGTGTTCCACTTGCGTGGCGGAGCCATGACTCAAATCCCGGTGAAGAGTGTAGCGCCTCCAAGCGGAACTCCAAGGAATCGATAATCGAAATGAGCTTCTGGTCCGTGGTCCTTCCCAGGTGCCACTTTCCCAGGGTCTCTAGCCTGTGATCTCCTGCAGGCAACCGGCGAGCTGGACGGGCGCGAACGCAACCTGTCAACGACGTGCATGGGGGCGTACGAAAGAGCCCTCGATTCAAAGACACCCTCACGGTCCCGTGGCTCTCCGCAACCCCAAAGTAGGCCGGAGTGCACAGCGTACTCCAGCAACATCGAATTTAAATGTGGAGATCGAATCCGGCTGTATGAGGGGGAGGCAGGAGTCACGGGACGGTGAGGGATGCTTACCGAGGCTTGCCTGCGCTACTCACAGAACTCCGGGCAACGGACGACAACCCCGAATCATCAGTTGCGCGCGCTAGCCATCTTCATTCGTAACCAAGCGCACGAGCTCGCAGCTTCATCCGTTTTTACTTTGCAGCCTGGGGCGACCATCCTTTCCCAAACTGCATCTCTCATCTGTGACATCGGGCCGTCTCAGCCTCTCGCATCCCGCGTCATCGATCGGACGACCTGCGTCTCCACAGCTCTTCACCGTGTACTCTCCGGGACGATGCACCATGTCCGTGTCATCTCACGGCTCAGACACTTCGGAACACTTGTTGTGCGGGAAAGTAGCAGCCCCATCTTGCACTGCGCCATTAATCTCCGCGAGTGTTCCAGACGGGAGTCGGCCGCCGTCGCATCTGCTAGGATGAATAAGCAGTTGAAAGCACCTGCACGCTGCTCTTCAGCGAGCAGCACCTTGCACGGTGGATTCACGAATCCATAAATCAGAC
Organism: Raillietiella orientalis; assembly: GCA_036172245.1. NCBI lineage: Eukaryota > Metazoa > Arthropoda > Ichthyostraca > Raillietiellida > Raillietiellidae > Raillietiella > Raillietiella orientalis. Next base: position 7,200,944 of record JAYWIR010000003.1, on the reverse strand, counting down.
CGAGATGGAAAATAGCTCACATCTTCACCCTCCGGAGTCGTTGGCGCAGCTCTGTCCGGGACGCCGCATTCTTCAGCTCGTGGAACGGAACCAGACTGCCCCCGCCAGCCTCGCGTTGCTTTCGGTTGGTGATTTCCACCTTTCTTTCTTTCTTTTCCTTTTTTTTAGACGGATGCTCGCGAATCTATAAAGTACACCGTCAATAACCAATCAAATTCCTTCCTCAAGCCTTCCCTGAAAACATTTGAAATTACAACTGCGTCCCTCACAAATCACGGGAAACAGAAGAATTTCTGGGAGTCTTCCGGTGGAAACATCAAGCCGGGTCACGATGGCGCTGGTGATTTACGATCGCCATCATAAATTGCGGTGCCGCGCGTTTCGCGCGATTTAAATTCATGCGAGGGAGAAAATGGGATCGGGACGACTGCTGTCGCGAGCCTCCGGGTTCCGGGGGACCTCAGGACGGACGGGTTGCCGGTCTGGAGCGCGCGCCATTACTGGGGCTGCTCGAGGACGCAGCGCGCCAGGTGTGACCGTTCTGCCCTTCGAGCAGCCTCCCTGGACTTGAGCTGGGACTTGCTACCGGATGTTCCGATGGGTCATCAAGTAGCTAACCCCTGGATGGCTTCCCCTCGGTGCTTATGGACACCTGCGCCCACCCATTGAAGTAGCAGAAGCCGGCGTTGATGCTGCTGAACTGGGGAGCCTCTCGTGCAACGTCCTCTGAATCACTGGACTCGGGGTTGGGCGGGTCTGGACCCGAACTGTGCCAGGTGCAGGGAGCGAGAGTCCTTCCCTCACCTACTAGTGGACTGTGTTGCCATCTATCCCCACCGGGAACGCTTTGTTGCTACCCTTGGAACCCCCGGCGGCAACCCCAGGGACGTTGTACGGCTCCTCCTCTTTGTGCGGGATGCCCTGCAGCCAGCCGCAGCCCTAGCAACACTTTGCTGCCTTCGAGGATCGTGGCGGCGTGGAACGAAGTCAACGAGGGGAGGAACGATAGGGACGCCTTCCTGTTCGCAGTTCGCTTTCTGCCGGTAGAGTCCAGACGGCCCCACCTGGACAATGTACGGAACGACCTAGCCGGCATCCTGGAAAGGGCGCAGAGGATTCCTTCCAGAGGACTGTGATCCCTCGCCAATTCTCCAGAAAATAAAAATAAATAAGCTTCATTTATTTATTTTTATTTTCTTTTTCTTTTTTTCCCCCATCCCCCTCCGCTGCTGAGGTGAGCCCAGCCGGTCTGCGCACTGGCGACCCGGCAGGTCAATTGTAGGATGTGCCGTGGTAGGGCTACGTGCCCCACTACGACACTTGCATGTTTATTGACCTTCAGTAAATGCCCCGGCACACCCGGGCCTTCGTTTCGCTGCGTGCCACTGCTATTCGAGAATGCTCCCCCAGTTGCTTGGATTCAAGCGGATCGCGCCTTCCGTGAAGCGCAGGCGGACGTCCCGGAGAGCTCCATTCCAGTCCTCGTCGCGCGATGTCCCCTTCCTGGAAGAACGGACGGGTACCGGAGGAAGGTGGTCGAGAGTGACGGAGCCAGTGGCCTCTGCCGTGCATCCTCGCTCCGCGAGAACGCCCTCCGTTCCTGTCCGCGTGCGGTGCGCGCGAGAGCGAACCGTGGCAGTTGGACCTCCGGGGAGGGAGAGGAAGGAAGAGTTCCGATTCCTGTCCCGACTCTCCTGCAGAAGATACGCCCGCCATCCGCCCGCTCGGAGCCCGTCGGGCAAGGGAGGGCGGACGGTGGAGGCGTAGCTCTGGCACGCAAGCGGCGACCGGACCTCGCCTCCTCCCCGGGACCACGCGCTGACGTGGAACGCATGCGCGCTGCTTGGGTCGCACGTGGATTCGCGGCCATCCGATCGACCGGAAGTCTCTCCCCTTACCGCGACTGGGGAGGAAGGGCTTCGCTGGACCGAGTGTGCGGATGGGGATGGCTGTCTTTGCGGAGGTCGGCGACGCCCGTCCGAACACGCAATCTCCGTGCATACCGTCGTGACCACGAGACCCCCGGGAACCCGGCCTGCTCTTTCCAGAGGAAACTTTTCTTTCCGATCGCCAGGATCGCCGCTGCTTGCGGGTGGTGACCGCCGCTTCCTGCAGCTGCAGTCAGAGCAGCGACGCGGAAACTCGATCGCAGGCGCCCCTGAGCTGGAAGGGGTGACGGAGGGGCCGGTAATTGCGTCAAGACGGCCGGCGATTATGGCCCGGTCGGAAACTTCGAGCGCATGGGGGGAGGGAAATTTCGCACGCGCGCAAGCACCGGCATGCAAATTCGCCCGACCTCATCATCTCCCCGCGCGCGTCCCGCCAGGCAGCCCCTCATTTGCCCCGTCCCCGTTTTCGTGCTGAGCTTCCCTGATTCGCGTGCGCCTTCCTCTGCCCCCCTTCCTCCTCCCTCCCGTTTTCTCCCTTCCTCCCTCGGCGCCAGAGCTGGTCAAAAAGTCCCTGGGCGTTCGCGAGCTAAGGGTTGGATCCTATAGCCTCCCGCCAGCGCTAAGGAAGCAGGTGGGAGGTGCGCACCTCACCTTTCGCGCTTCCTTCCGCGTGGAGCACCCTCGAGAGCCCTGCCCTCTAGCGTACTTTTTTTCTTTTTATTTTTCCTGATCTCTTGACTCCCTCCTGATGTTGTGGACCTCGTCAGCGCCCCCCAGTGACCGGACTTGACGGGACGAATAGCTACACCGACTGGCGCTGCAACCGAGTCTGTGCAGGAGGAAGCAGATGAGTTGCTGGACCACGGGGCGGCTGGCGGACGCTGCGACTCCGAGTGCCCTTCCACGAGGGCTTCAACGGCTGAGGCGTGCTGCACGGTTTTCTTTGTGAACACCTGAAGTGGTCCTCGGTGTTCTTGGGAGGCGGCAGCGCCCCTCCCTTGAAGTGGCGGAAGTCGGCACTTCTGCTGCTGGGCTGGGGTGTCCCCTGCAACGCCCGCCGACAGCAAGATAGAACGCCCAGCTCCTGCGTGGGCGGCGGAGGCTGAGTCCTCGGTGGTCCTCGCCAGCTCTCCCAGCTTGCTGTTCGCATCCCGGAGAACTCCGCATGTAGCCAGGCAGGCCGCGGAACGCCTCGAACAATGGGAAGGAGGCGCCGAGGCGCTGGCCGCCTCCTTCTGGCGCAGTCTTCGATGGCTCCCGGATTCAAGGCAGGCGGCGTTCGCAAGAAGACTGCTGGAGGCTCTCGTCTGCAGGAGGAGGCGACGTTCACCAGCGGACGCTCCGAGAGGAGTCGCCGGTCGACCAAGCCACGCGGACTCGTCGCCCGTCGGGCGCAACGCCTGCAGACGTCGCGGACGTGGCTGCAGCTCGCCGGGTTCCGTCCCAGTACTTTCCTCTCCTGCCCGGAGAGGCGTCCCTACCGGTGCTGCTCATGGAAACTCCGGCAGCAGCGACCCGACTCTGTAGGGACCCGGCTTTCTTCCCCCGCAGAACGGCGGGGACAGCGAGCGCCGCAGAACTCTTGGAGGACTCGTCGCCCCCGGGAGGAAGCTTCCTGGCTCGGGCAGGGTACGCCGACCGCGCCGTGCGGCCGCTGGGAGCGCGCAGAAAGAAGGCTCCCGCCCCTTGCCGCTGAGGAAGTTTCCCTTGCAGTTTCGCTGGAGGGCAGGCGGAGGAGCAGCCGCGGAGCGCCGATCGGGAAGAGCCAGTCGTGCCCAGCGGAGGCGAGCAGGCCGCAGGCGCTTCTCATGCCAGTCGCAGAGGCCGTCCGCCCACTGGTAAGCAAACACGTCGGGAAGACGCCGAGTTCCCAGAGGAACTCTTGCGGGAGGGGGAGGGGGGGAGGAACGGCAGCCGAAAACGAACGGTGGCTCGCCTATGGCGGCCCCTCCGGCCCCGGGACTTCGTGCGACGAGGGCAACGACGACCTCCCTCGCCGCTGAGGGACTAGCTGCGTTTCCGGCACCCCTGAAGCCCGGAGCAGGGCCGCAGGTGGCACAAGACGGTCGGCCCAAGGCTCATCCGCCGGCACGGAGGAACCGAACGAACGGGGGCTCTTTCCGCTCCCAATTCCCTTCCTTGCGAGGCGTGACCCGGACGGAGGGCACCATTGGTAGCCCGGTAACGGACGCAGCGAGAATACCTATGCGGGGGACGAGGGAGAGCGCAATCGTCCGTCCCGGGTGGAAGGGGAACCACGGAGCCGCTCAAACACATCAGCGGAAGGAAGGCCGCAGGTTCCGTCCAACAGCCTCGGAAAAGCGAAAGATTAAGGAAGGAGAACCGTGGCTGAGCAAGGACAAGGACAGTCTCCCTCCTGAGATGCCGGGTGCCTGAGCGGAAATGGACATGGCCCCAACCAACAGAAAGACGGAACCAGCAGCTCGTGAGACCCCATGCCGCCGCGAGCAAGGGCAGCTGTCACCTCGGAGAGGCCTCTCCTGCGAGGCAACCAGGTGTACAGCAACTCGTCACCGGAGGGCGTGGGGGTTGCCCCTCCTTGGAAGAAGGAAGCGAACGTTTGGACCACGGGGCAGCTGGCAGATGCTGCGACTTCAGATGCCCTTCCGCGCGGACTTTCACTCCGGGACGAGCTGCCCGGTCTCCTCGACGAACACCAGGGGTGGCCCCCGGTGTCCGTGGACAGCAGGTTGCCCTTCCTCTGTGGCGGCAGGAGTCTTCTTCACTCGCGCTGTCGCACCGAGAGTGTGTCTCCACTTCCCTGCGACGCACGCCGACACCGCTGGACGCTGGGGCGTGCGAGCGCCGGAGGGACTGCCGCAGGTGCCGGGAACGGGATAGTTCCGCCCGCACCTGCTCGTGGACTGCGTCGTCGCCCTCCCGCTTCTAGGTGAACGTTCGGGGACGGCCCTGCGGACCCCGGCTGGCATCCCCGGGTGACTTTGCACAACTTCTCTTTCTTTGCGCCGGATGCCCTACCGCCAGCCGCAGCCTCGGGACTGTGGCGGCCTGGAGCGAAGCCGGCATCCCGGAAAGGATGCAGAGGACTCGCTTCCCGACCCTCCATTGGGTTTTTCTGTTAATTTTTTTATTTTTTTCCCTCCTTTTCTTTTTGCTTTTTCCTCCCCCCTCTCCATCTCCTCCGAGGTGGACCTCGCCGGCCTGCGCACCAGCAACCGACGAGGTTGCTCGGCAACGGTAACCAGCAACTCGGCGTTCATTGTTAAATGAAGCGTAGTAGGACCATTGGAAGTTCATTGTCTCGATGTCTCGATAACTCTTCCACCTCGCTCGGGTCCACCGTCCGTCCCAGCTTCCTTCCCACACGCTTGCGTGGATTTTGCGGCCCCGTGGAAAGGCTGTTTGCGAGCGGGTTTCCAGTAGCTCACGCAGAGGGGCTCCTTCGTTTCCATTCTCATCACGAAGGCTGTACCTTCTTTCTCAAAAACGCGCAGGGGACACGATACAGAGGTTTTCTAATCATCGCGAGAGCAAGAGTCTGAGAGATTTTCTCTTTGATTCTCCTTGTCACGGGACGGACTTTTCTCATCGCTGGAAAAAGAAAAGGAGGGGCCCGAGAAACATGGAAAGCAACTTTCGAAAAAATCGAGGAAATTTGATTTCCCATTGTTGGCATGGAGCCAGCCGGGGAGCTTTCAAATCATCTCACCAGGCGGCAGCAGCCGGGCATCACACTTGCCCCAATCGCTGTGGAGGAAAGACGCGCACGGGGAGAGGTGGGCAGTTTTCTCCGATTTTACGCATGTGTTCTTCAGGATACACGAGCAAGATGCTTCCTGGAGCGGGTCGTGCCATTGAGAAAGGCGGTGGGAGGGGAGGATGCGATCCCGTTCGGAAGCACCTTCCGCAGGTCGTCTCCAAGCGAATCTCGACGAACTTTCTGGATGCGATTTGAGTTCTGCCGCGTGTGATATGGACCAGAAAACACGAGAAGCTCGGAGGATCTCGTTCCTTTCAGTTCCCAGTACCAGATGCTGGTGGAAGGGCAAAAGTGCCTTTTCCGCTCTGGCAGCGACTTCGGGGCGCGATGTCAGCATTATTGCCTCCCATGGATACGTAGGTTTCATTCCATTGTTGCCTCCCATGGATACGTAGGCTTCATTTCATTGTTGCCTACCATGGATACGTAGGCTTCATTTCATTGTTGCCTACCATGGATACGTAGGCTTCATTTCATTGTTGCCTACCATGGATACGTAGGCTGCATTCCATTGTTGCCCTCGCTGCGCGGGAAACGGCCTCCATCTTCAACAGCCGTTCCGCGCGCAGAGAGCCCGGAAAATTTGTGAAGTCGGTGACGCGTCAAACCGACGCATCGTGCGCTAAACGTAACGTTGACCTGCGCCTTCAAACTTCCGCGGGAATCCTGGGGTCGCGTTGACCAGACTGACAGAGAATCGCAGGTGAGTTGACAGCTCCAGTCCCAGAGGGTTTCGAGGTGTTCCAATGGTCGGGATGAAAATCGTACGGCGCTCTTCACCCATCCGGTGGTAGCAAGCGGTGGGCCACCGTGATGAGAAGGAAAGCATCAGCACGCGCGCAAGAGGGAAACAGTCCAAGTACGGAATCTCGTAACGAGCGCAGAGCAGGTGACGGTGCGCCGGTGCTTTCTGCAAGGATGTCGAGGAGGTTTCCCGGTGGGGGACCGCCAGTGGAAAATTCCCATTTCCTTTGCGCTCTGCGACTCCCAACTTCCTTTTTCCGTTCTTGCAAGGAAGGGTTCTTGCCGAAAAGGATCCGCTCTTCCATCATCCATATTTTACTCTTGGAACTTCTTTTCTGAGCATGCGATGGTCCCATTGGTGGATCGAAACTTGATCAACAAAATTTCGGTTACGACTTGAAAAATTGAGGCGATCGTCTCCTAGCAAGTGACAGGTGACACGATTAGACGTGGTGGAGAAGCAAACAGCAGATCCCAGCTTTACTTCCCCAGCCATTTGGCTGCAGGGGAACTCGATGGTGCGTGGCTGTTCTAGGCGCTTTCGCGCCGGCATCGGAGCCAACACCGAGACGGACGTATCGGCGGAGCTCCAGGGAGCGACGCGTCGAATTCCATTGTCAGGGAGCGTCCCTGACTGACAGGCGGAGTCCGTTCTTCCGTGGAGGAGGGTGGCGGAAGCAGACAAGAGGGTCGCGGAAGAGTGCCTGCCCCGCTCCGTGAGGCTCGCGAAGGCTCAGCATGACGAAGGTTCGGCAGGGTTTCCGCGAGATGGCGCGGCAGCTGGAGCGCTGGAAGAGAAGGGGGGGGGGAGAAGCAGCGATCGGCAGGAAGGAGTGAGCAAACAGCAGCCCCTCCAGGGGATCGACTGGGGACTGTCAGAGATGAATGAAGGCATCTCGCCTCGCGCCTTTTCGATGATGTCAACGGAAGCCAGTTCAGGATTCCTTCGATTGGGATCTCGGTCATTTTCGATGACCCCATGCTCTTCTTTGGAGGCGGATGCTTTCGAGAGCACTTCCCTCCTTGAAAGGGTCAAAAACAGGAACTGTAGTTTCCAGGGAACGCAACCTTTCTTTTTTTCTAGCAGCCAAAGATTTTTTTTCTGCACAAGCCCTGTTGCCTCCGTGCAGCCAAACCACCCTTGTCACGGAATGGTTTCCCGCTCCTTTGGTGCAACCCATTCGGGAGGGTCGGCGTTTCTCCGAGAGGGTGAGCCGTCCTGCAGCCGTATGCAGGCTTCGCATGAGCCCAAGAGGAAGGACGGCTTCCTCTCTTACGGGAGCTAGCTCAGAACCCGGCTATTCCGACTCGCGTGCTGCAGCAGGAAGTGCGTCACCATGTCACTGGGATCTCGGTTCAGACGGTCTAGTCTGGAATCCACTTCAGGTGCTCATCTTCAGCTCGGAGAGCGCAGACCGAATACTGGTGGTCCGGTACTTCCAGGGAGGAGGGCTGTCTAAATGGTAGGTATACTGAAGCTGGTGACGCGGAAAGGGTCTCGGAGAATATTGGGAAGAGGACGATTCAAGATGCTTCCCTGTGGAGCCGTTTCTTCGTCGTCTTCGCCGCGTTTCCTCCTGGGAGGGACCCATTGACGCGGCACCTCCAGCGGACCGGGTGGCTCCGTTGCGCTCGCGTACGTCCAAGTGCGCATGCGCCCGTGCGGCGTCTTGGCCTCTCCTGCAAGACGAAGGGCAGGCACCTTCCCTCAAAGCTGGTACTGGTCGCCATCGGAAAAAAAAAAAATCGATGATGCCCGGAAGAGGCGGATTGGTTCCACAACGTTTTGGATGTGGGATGCTGCACTTCGGGTACGAGTCCTTGACTCTCTTTCTGTCTCTCCCTTACTCATCCCGATGCCGCAGGGTAGTCTCTAGGGGTGGTTGCCTCAGCCAGCTTGTTCCTCGGACAGTGTGTCAGGTCACCATCACGGTGGAGTCCACGGAAACTGTCATCTCATTCGCAGACTGCTCCCGTTTCTTTGCCGTGGAGTGGCCAACCGTGGGAAGCCGGATACCTGACGGTAGCTTGGGTCCAGAGAAGGAACAGAGAAGGGGTAACAGAGAAGAAAGCTGCTTCTGTTCTCCAGCCGAGAGCCAGAGGCTATCTAGAGCGCTGTTCTGTGCTCGCCCTTGTGTGCCTGGCTGGATCTCCTTGAAGATCCAGACAGGATGGCGCCACCTGTCGCTCCGAGGAATCGACTGCGTTCTGCCGCCTGCCGTCATTACTGTCGGAGTGAGGAGGGATTCACTGATAGTCTTCGAGGGTGGAGGCTGCTTGTCTCTTTTCAGGGATGGGAGCTCGTGGAAAGGGGAAAATCGGGTGAGGACACTTCCTCGTCCCCGTGTGACCTAATGTGCATGGAGGCTCTTGCAACTGATGGCTCCTTGCTGATTGCTTTTGCATCAGTGGGCAGAGTGACTGGAAGAGAGCCCTTTGCGAACTTAAGGACATCAGCAAGCTGCAAGCGTGGCTTTCCGAAAACCACGGATGTCTCGAAGGGTCGAGAAAACCCGTGGAAAGGGGGCAGCAGTCCCGCAGCTCAAAAAGGCACGTTCCCTTGAATTAATGGACATCCGGGAGGGCGTGAGACAGGAGAAAGCTGTTGCTGTTGGGGGAGTGAGTCCAGTCCCTTGCAGTCCATTAAACTCGCAAGGATAGGTAACGACGGCTGGGCGAGTAAGTCGACCTCCAGGAGGGGGAGGGGAGCGGACGCGAGGACTTTTCCCTTCTGGATGGATGGGAGGGGGGGGAGGTTGACAAGAAGATATCATCTCCGCGTTGGTGTTCGCGAAATCCGAGGCAGCAGCTTGGCTTCCGGGATACACCGATAACTTTCGCGGCAAGTGGGAGTGAGTGCAAGGCAGCGGTGTTGGAAAAAACCGGCTGCAGAGTCGTTTTGCTCTGGGGAGTAGGAGGAGCGTTTCCTCACTGGCACAGCATCCCACTCGCGCACGGCCCGACTGTGCGGCATCTGCGGAAAGATTGTGGAAGCGAACTTCGAGGATCGAGGGAATGCAAAAAGTTCGTCTCTTTCCCAAGTCTCCCTGGAGTCCCGCAAGGGGGAGGGGAGAAAGAGAAGAGTTCTAGCGGGTTCGCAAGATCAGGCTCCCTCAAGAATGCTCCCCTCTGGGAGCGAACGCCTCTGGCGTCGTTCTTCATCCTCTCGTGGAAAGCCGTAGGACTCGTGGCGTATTCGCCCTCGTGCCCCGAGGTTTTGCCAAATAACTTGTACGCGAGGGACACATGGCATGACCCGTGGAATGGTCTTCCATCACATAGCACGGATGCTCGGTATCGAGAGTTCTTCAGGGTCAGCCGTCTCGAAGAAGAAGGGCAGAATCACAGGCTGCTAGTGCTTCCAGCACACTTTTTGGAGACTCTTGCAACCCTCATTTCCGTTCTGGATCCCACTGGTCTCACCGTGGCTCATCCATGGGATGGAGTTGGCTGTAGGCTACCGAACTACCGATAGATCTCCCCTTCTCCAGCCTGGGCGCTGCAGTGGCGGTTGATGATGGCGCCAACTACGTGAAGAGTCCTCTCCTCACCGGCCACTCTCTAGCAAACCTCTGCTGCCTACGCGGGATCGTCGCTTTCTGGAGCGATGTTAAAGGAGGGCACAGCGACAATGATGACACATCCACTGTGCTGTCCTCTTCATTAGGATGGCAACGAGATGACCGCAGATGAAGCACTGCTTGCAGCAAGGGCTTGCCGGCATCCTTCAAAGGATGCTGAGGACTGCCCCCAGAAGGGCGTGATCCCTTGCCGCGCCTCCCAGTTTATTTACTTATTTTTGCTTCCTTTTCCCTTTGTTTGCCCCCTTCCCTCTGCTGCCAGGGCAGACCTTACTGGTCTGAGAACCCGTCACCAGGCAGGAGCTCAGTAAAAGGGACGTGGTTTGACCACCTGCCCAGCCACAGAGATTGAGAATGTTTATTTTAGATAAATACCCCGGCACACCCGGGTGACAGTCATGACCGGCCACTGGCAGCGTTTAAACAGGGGTGCCGAAGGGCCCCTCGAGGGATGGAAAGCCGGACAATGAGGACTGGTCTCAGGCGCCAATAGGCGCGCGGAGAGCCACCCCGTCCGAAGGAGTCCAGAGGGGGGTGGTCGTTCGGAGGGAGGTCACCGCTGGCGCGCGAGAAGGTGGAGGATGGGCGGAAGGTCGGATGATGGAAGAAGGTCGCAGAACCTTCAGCGGGACAGTGGCGAAATTGACTTGGTCCGCGAAGCGGTTCAGACGCGCCCAACTCTCCCCCCGACTGCGCCTCTCCCTCTCCCCTTCCTCCTCCCCGAACTCGCGGAGTGAAGTGCGCCGTGCGTGGGAGGGAAACGGGAGAGCCATACTTCTCGACCGGCCGACTCCCCAGAGCGTTGCCGGGATACATGGCGGCGCAAAAGCTTTGTCGGAGCCGCTGCTACGCTTCCGGGTCCGGACCGTCCCGGGTCTCCTTCCAAACGTTTCGCTAGCCGACATTTGCCCAGCTCTTAGGAGGCACGACGTGGGTCCTCGCCACGAGAGGGTTTCCAGCACAGGGGACAGCGTTGCTGAATGCTTGCAGGGTACAGAAGAAAGGGGCGCCCCTCGAAAATTTCTTGGGGACCTGCCAAGGCTCTTTCGAGGGTTTAGAAGCCCCTGCATTCCTACGCTGACCCGTGTGGGTCAGCCCTGTTCCCTTACCTTCCACTCTCTGGGGTGTGCGATAGGGCGCGAAGCCACGGTGGAAGATCCGAAGGTTCAGCCCGAGGGGAACGAGGTCAGGGAGGCAAAAGTCTCCGTCCTTCCTGGAGCAGCAGCAAGTTTGGGCTTCGGGGCTGTCCAGATCCGAGGGCGTCGTCATCACCCCGACCTCGGGGTCAGGCGGCTAACCACTCCAGCATCACAAGAAGCCGGGGCACGCGCTCCTCGGAACCCAGGTGGGCGGCCTCTGCTAACGGTCCACGGAGAGGATGTGCGCGTAGCTCCTCTGCAAAACTCCGTTTACAGAAAAAAAAAAAATCCTACCAGAATCCGAATGGACTGAGGCGAGGAAGATGTTGCTCTCTGAGGGTCAGCAGAGATGCCGTACGCTCTCTCCGCAGCTAGTCAGCCCGAGAACTCAGACGGAGTGCGTTCCTCCCTTCCCACTCCTCCAAGTAGAGGGGGGAGGGAACCTGCGCTTCCGGCCGCTACTGCTGGCTCCCGGAGCGGCGGCGTCGCACACGGGGCTTCCACCCTCTTCCCTGTCCCTGATCCGATCCGAATCCCAGGGCGGAGGACGAGCCGAACCTGAACGGTCCTCCTGGGACAAGCGTGCCTGCGTCCCGCGATCTTCGGGAAGGATGAAGGAAGAAGGAAAGAGACTGCTGGATTCCGGAGCTCTGAGAGAGACATCCCTCCACCGCGGAGGCGAATCCGGAGATGTAGAGGACCCTCAGGAGCGCCATCCCAGCAGGGTTCTTTTCCCAACGGCCTCGTCTCCTCTCCCTTCCGTTCGGCTCATCGGCTGGACCCGCTCGTTACGGCATCCGCTTGCGTGAATCCTCCTCTAATGTCCGACGGCGACGAACGCGGTCCGGATGCTGCGTCTTTCGGCGCTACCTGCTCCCATTAGCTCTTTCTTTCCATTCGCTCCGTGCCTGGCGGAATAAATCAAACCGCGTGTTGAAGCCGCGCTCTCGGTAATACGTAATAAATAAAATAATAATAAATCATGACCCGGGGACTGTGTGCTTGGCCACGGGAGTATGAAATCAATAATATTAACAATGGATCGTGGCTCAGGGACTCGATGTATGCATTAAATCATGCGTTTCATTACGTCAGATGTATGTAGCGGCGGTAAATCAAGCCGCGAGTTCACCCACATATTCAATCGCATCCTTTTGAAGGAGAAAAGGGGTGGGCAGTTCACCAAGTGCCAAAGAACCGTTCGTCCCCCTTAGGGAGGGAGAAAGCTCATGAAGTTCTTCAGCATCGTCCGCGCCATCCAAGGATGCGTGTCAGCTCTTCAAGTCATAGGGGGCACCCTGGGAGGGAGACCACCTTACTTGCTTGCCGATCCGAAGCAGAAGAGGGCAATGGGGTCGCCCGCCTAAGATCAGCATCCTCCTCCTTCGGACGACAGTGACCTGGTCCTCTTGTCGGCCGGGCAAGCCGTCGTCCTTGGGAAGGAAACCCGCTTCGGAGCGCTCCCAGAAGCCTCCACCCATGCCCTTTCGGGTTGGTCCGTTTCTTGAAGACGGGCGGTGTTGGTGGGGAGGTGCCACGACGCTACCCTCGCCACACACAGTGCGCCACGTTGTCACCACTGCGGCTCGCTCCCCACCCCGCCCACCCCTCCCTAACAGGCGCCGGTGAAAAGAAGCGGATGGCGCAGAGGCAAGCGCTGCGCCAGCAAAAGGCTTCCGGAAGCTCCTAGGAGGACAGCGGCGAGGAGGACTCCCCGTTGGGCCCACCTTCGTCCCGGTGGCGGCGGCCGTCCCGGTGGAACTCCGCAGGTTCCGCGCCCTCCCAAGGGACCGTCCGCGCAGGGGCTCGCGAAACTCTTCGATAGTGTCCACTCCAGCCGAGGGTGCGCGTGTCGATTCTTCGGTTCCTAGGGGGTGACCCCCTAGGAATCACCCTATAAATTCGGGAAGGAGCTTGTTCCTCTCCCTCTTCGAAGAAATTGGGATCCATTTCTTCGAAGGGTGCTTCCCGAAGAGAGCAGCGCGCTTCCTGACACTCTGGAGAGGCAACCTCTTCCGAGAAGGCTATCAGCGAGCTCCGTGGGACGGCTCCTGGCCGGAGGGGAACTCAGAAGGATTCCTTGAATCCCCGGAAGGACCCCGAAGGCTCAGTCTCTCAGTTACCACCACGCGGTGTTGATCCTTCCGCTGCCGTCGAAACTCCCGCCGCTGCTATTCCAGCAGGGGTCGGGAGGAGGATCCGTCCCCGTCCAGTGTCCAGCCGGGCCGGGGAGGGGCCACAAGAGAGCCAGATCGCTTCCTGGAAGGGAACCGGGGAGAGGGACGAAATTTCCCATGCTGCGGTGACCTTCCACTTGGGCAGGAGGACGCCGTCGGCTGTCTCCGCTGCTGCATGAGTGACGTGCCAAAGAGGGATAGAGAACAACCGTCTGGGTGAACGAAGGAGGGGAAGAGAAGAAGGGGCAGCTGACGACCTCTCCTTCGCCATCGGATGCGCGTGCATGCTCCTAGTGTCCCCCCGGATGCCATGGGGCGAGGAACCCTTGGGTGCGGCGAACAGAGCTGAACCGCGGCGACAACTCCGTGGACTACCAGGAAGTGCCTATGCCGAGGGTTTTCCGTCCACCCTTCTTCCCCTTTATGCGTGCTCTCGTTCAGACCTTTGCTCCTTCAACTCCACTTCCGCTCCTACGTGAGGAACCGATGTGCCGTTTCTTCCCTGCGAGAATCCAAGCTTGTTTCCGAGTCGATCATAGGGGGACAGGAGGTGACACTCTTACCCCAACAGCCCTCCGAAGGCGGAAGGGAGTGGAGTGGGGTGAGGAGACATGCTCGGACTTCTCCGACGGCGGAGCACTCTGCTGCCACCCGGTCACGCCGGGGCATTTTTTGAAAACAACAGTAGGCTTCCAATTGTTGTGTTAGGTCACGTGGTCCTACCACGCTTCATTTAACAATGAACGCCGAGTTGCTGGTTACCGTTGCCGAGCAACCTCGTCGGTTGCTGGTGCGCAGGCCGGCGAGGTCCACCTCGGAGGAGATGGAGAGGGGGGAGGAAAAAGCAAAAAGAAAAGGGGAAAAAAAAAAAAAAAAATAAACAGAAAAACCCAATGGAGGGTCGGGAAGCGAGTCCTCTGCATCCTTTCCGGGATGCCGGCTTCGCTCCAGGCCGCCACAGTCCCGAGGCTGCGGCATCCGGCGCAAAGAAAGAGAAGTTGTGCAAAGTCACCCGGGGATGCAGCCGGGGCCGCAGGGCCGTCCCCGAACGTTCGCCTAGAAGCCGGAGGGCGACGACGCAGTCCACAAGCAGGTGCGGGCGGAACTATCCCGTTCCCGGCACCTGCGGCAGTCCCTCCGGCGCTCGCACGCCCCAGCGTCCAGCGGTGTCGGCGTGCGTCGCAGGGAAGTGGCGACACTCTCGGTGCGACAGCGCGAGTGAAGAAGACTCCTGCCGCCACAGAGGAAGGGCAACCTGCTGTCCACGGACACCGGGGGCCACCCCTGGTGTTCGTCGAGGAGACCGGGCAGCTCGTCCCGGAGTGAAAGTCCGCGCGGAAGGGCATCTGAAGTCGCAGCATCCGCCAGCTGCCCCGTGAACCAACCACTCGCTTGGTTCTTTTTGCCTGCAGTCTCGCAGTAGTCTTCCCACTTCGGCTGGAGCATTCTGTGGGAACGTGGCCAGACTCCCGCCCTAAGAATTCCCGCAGACCGGAAGCAAGGGACGCACCCTCAGCGGTCACAGCGTTCCCTTGGCTCAATTCCCACGCCTCCTATTCCCCCCTCCTCTCCGTTTCAAAAGTGACGGAACTGAATTTGAAAATCCTGGTCAATTAAATCATGAATAATGAGAATTGATGATCATCGGTTTCATCTTATGCTGTCGAATTGGTATGTATCTAAGATTACAAAACTACCTAGTTTAATCCCATTCGAAATATATTTATTGGTATGTATTTTGTGACCACAATATGTATGTACCGAGGCACCATTGTTGGATTAAATGCATTTTCACGACTCCTTTCGTTTCAAAGAACAGAAGTGAAGCGGTGGTTTTTTCGGACGCCGACGCGACAGCACGGCATTCGTAGAAGCTCGCAGCTTGCGGTCGAAGGCATTGATGGTGCTCGGCAGGACCTTAGGGAGCTGAGCTTTCTGCTCCCCTCCTCCACTTTCCCATTTTCGAGATCGGGGTGCTCCTCCAGGGACGAAGGAGGCCGCAGACCCGCACCCTAGTACTCCGGTAGTCCCGGGAGAAGCTCCTTGGTACTTCTGTTGAGGTTACGCGGGTCCCCTGCGCGTGCAGGAGAACGAGGTTTGGGTTGCTTCCGCTCCTGCAGGGAAGGAGCCGAATGGAAAAGAGGAGTGAGGAGGAGGCGGGAATAGGAAGAGGAAGAAAATGTGATGGAAGAAGAGGGGGAGGCAGGGATTGAAAGAGTGATGAAGAAAGGGACATACCGTAATGCCCATTGCGGATGACGATCCAGGATCGATTCGAAAAAATGAAATTGGATTAGAAAACTCGTTCCCTGTGTGAAGCGTGCTGGGCGTTGGCTGTTCCTTAGTTCAGAAATGCAGCTGGTTTCATCCCAGCCTCAATATCTTCCTTCCCTCTCTGTCGTAGTCACCTCCATCGTCCTCCTCTGAGAGGTCCTCTCTCCACGAGGGAGCCAAACTTTTCTGCGTCCATTAGCTCGTTCTTTCTAAACCAACCGGGCCTGCGTTCTGTGTCCTCCCTTACTCCATGCAGCCTGCTTCCTCCAGGGCCCGAGCAGCCTGGAGGAAGTCAGAATTTGCAGAGCCCTTCAGGCAAGAAATGGGCAGAGGCTGCCAGGGCATTTATCCAGGGAAATTTGCTGTCCCGGGGAAAAACGAAGCTTTTCTGAGGACGCCGTCCACGACAACCAATGATTCCCATGGTTGCGCTGTTTCCCTGCTAAGGGGGGATGCGGGGTCCAGAAAAGGCGGTTGCCGGGAGTTCAGTCTCCTCCTCGAGGCCCCAGCTGGAAGCTACTCCGCAAGCGTTTCCATTTACACCTCGAGTCTTTCGATGCAGTCCAGGCGATTGGAGTCCTCCTTTAACCCGCTCCACTTACCTCGTGAACTGAGGTGATTTTCCTGAAACAATTCCGTACTGAGCAAAAGTTCTTGGATCCTCCCTTTCAGAGAGCTCCCAGGAAACCATGGGAGACTCTCCTGGGGCAGTTTGGATACTATTCTTCCGTTCTTTTTGATACCCTTTCTTCAGTTTTTCCCTTCGCCCTTTTGTTCTTCTCCCGGATCATCAGCGAGGGATGGGCTGCTGCCGTCTGATTGCCACCCTCAGTTTTCGTGCCGATATTGTAATCATGAAAGTAGGTCGATAGAAATAGCATTCCTTCGCGCCCAACGAAATGAGATCATAAGCAGCCCTTCGCTCAGGCACCAAACTTCTCCTCTTCTCTACTCTCTTCTAATGGTCCGCTCAGTTAAATTCCATTCAGAGAAATGTTGGTACTGCAACAGAACATCGGTAAACACCGATTTTGGTCCGTCTCATTTTGTGCTCCGCCTTTCTTATAGGGAGAGGAATGGCCTTCTGGTTCTTCCCTGCTCAGAAATAAGTTCCCTGAGAACGGCTGCACCTTCACTTGTGGCATTTGGAGCCATAAAGTTCCCTGAATGAACACTGAATACGGCGTCCCTCCTTTTTTCGTTAGATGCATGTACACTACGAATTCAGGCAAATCTGCCCTCTGTTGACGCGATGAAGTTTCACACTGCCTCCTAATTTGCTTTCGACAGTGGGCTTCTCAATGCCACTAATTGCATCTCCAACGACCCCTCCCTCGATCTCTCCTGAAAACTCTGGTCATTTCAGCAGTTTCCTTCTCGTAAGAGGCTGTTCTGGTGGACTTTGTGAAGTTTTCCGTGCCGCCAAGTACTCCATTATGCTAAATTTGTGGATCGACAAGAGCTCCAGCTTGAGCATGGATGGGCTTCGGTGTAGCCGGATGTCCGTTTCTGAAGGGAGTGGCCATCATCTTTGAGGGTAGCTGATGAGGAACCCGACCACAGAAGGCAAGATTACAACAGCTACTCGTGATAACGTGGACTGTAGTCTCCAAGAAGTGATTCATTGATTTCATAGCGTTTTTACTTGGTTCCTGCTGCAGTCCCGATTCATTTTGATGCTGCAATTACGACCTTAGGTGCACTTGACTTATCATCTTCACCATCATTTAAAAAAAACATAATAGGATGTGGTTGGTTCTTCAAGTCCATGTTGTTCACAGGGGGAAAAATGAATTGATTATTCCCCGGAACTAAAATTGATTCCTTGGATGAAGTTCTTACCTTTTAGCCACGTTGTCAGCTACGAATACTCTTTCAGAATTTCATGGAGAACGGAAAAATTTCATGCTTCGATTTCGAAGCTGAAAGCATTCATTTCCGGTTATTCTTTCCAGGTTCATAACTCGGGCTGTTGGGGTAAGAGTGGGACCTCCTCCTCTCCCCCTATGGTCGACTCGCAGACATAAGCGGAAGTGTGTGTTTCCGAAATGCCAATTGCCAAGGACTAAAAAGATAAGTTCACTCTCCAAGAGTCTGTAAATTTCTCTTTGACATCATTGGTCCACCGCTCTCTACATTAAAAAGGAAGAAGGAAAAGAAAATTCACCCGCCGTTTTCGTCCCGAGGAAATCGTTACTTTGTACTCCGACGAAGCGATCATCAAATATTTCATCGGGTCGTCTGGCAAAGATTTGAAAGAAAAAAAAAAAAAAAATGCCGCCGCCTTCGCGGCGTTTGTTTTGGCTCTTTTGTCGATGCCTTGCAAATGCTCGACGTGACACGATACGGTGACCTTATCTTATCTGCCCGCTGGGTGAGAGATTTGTTTGCTCAACCGGTTCCTCGGGCCGGGGTGGTCACGCAGAACGAGTGACGAACAATGCAGGCGGTGATGTGACTCGTGGCAGCCGGGCAGCATCAGCATCAGCAGAGCAGCACTGTGGTCCGAAGGTTGTGCTGTGCAAGCCGACTGCATTGCTCCGGCGAGAAAAGATGGGAAGGTGAAAAAAAAAGGACAAAACAACGACAAAAAAGTTTCCGTGCAAGAAGATGAGCCACTTTCGCAAAAAAGCCGTGCCGCCGCACCGTCAGTTTCAGAATAGAGATTTTGTACCGGATGTCGGCATCAAGTTTATGTGCAGACCCACCACTTCGACCCCCATAAATGGCAACTACGTGTTGAACATTTTCAAGGGCTGGAAAGTCCAGTGGGAGGTAACGAGGATGGAAGAAAGTAAAGATTTCGTCGAAGGAGTGCTGAGCTTCCCGAGCAACAGGCAAGCTTCCCACTTCGTGAATATGTGCCGGCATTTTCAATCCGACAAAGTAGAGATAATAGCTTGGAAGGTGTGTGAACACATACAAGCAAGGGATTTCAAAGAATCTGACCGTCAAAAAATTTTGGCCAAGATAGAGTACCATAAAAACTGTTGCCTCGGTAGTCATTCGGCAAGGGTAGCTGATTTGAACATCAGACTGGAGGAAGCAAGAAATAGATTAAAAAAACTTGAAATCAGTGATGAGACTTTCGAACAGCTTACAGATGTTGACATGCAGCAGTATAGAATGCAAAGACTGGAAGATCAAAAAAGTGAATTTAACTCTTCAGTTGCAAAAATCGTTGAGAAGGTCACAAATCTGGATGCACCAAAGTATGCTGATTTCAAAAAAGAATTGTACCATTATTACAAAAATTTTGCCTTGGAGTGCGTAAGTTTTCAGCAAGATTTGCCCATTTATTGCAAGAAATCAAAAATACTACAGGTTCTTCAGATGCACAGAGTGTGTGTCCTGTCTGCTGAAACTGGCTCCGGTAAAAGTACCCAGTTGGTGCAATATCTATACAATTCTAATACTATAAACAAAATGATTGCATGCACGCAACCAAGAAAGATTGCAGCTATCACGCTGGCTCAGTATGTTGCTTTGCAATTGGGATCAACAGTTGGTCGCACTGTTGGATATAAAGTTGGCAATCAGATTAAAAAATCAAGTGAAACGAGGATTTTGTTCATCACAGACTCCCTCTTGTTAAATGAATGTGCATCAGATCCTCTTTTCAACAACTATGGCTGTATCATTATTGATGAAGCTCATGAGAGAAGTTTGAACACAGACCTTTTACTTGGAATGGTCAAAAAAGCACTGATTTCCAGGAAGGATCTGAAAGTAATCATTAGTTCAGCCACCTTAGATCCGTATAAGTTACAATGCTATCTTGATAATTGCCCTGTCTTAGAAATTCCTGGCCGCACATATCCAATACATTTTACATACACAGCTGAATGTACAGATGAAAATTTCGATTATGTAAATGAAGCTGTTAAAAAGACATTAGAAATTCACAAAACAGAAGCTTCAGGCGATGTATTAGTGTTTCTGCCCACTCCCAATGACACTGAAGTAGCAGCAAAGTTGCTTGAAAAACATCCTGATAGCAAAGAAATGGTAATCTATAAACTACATGGAAGACTGCAAGTGGAGGAGCAGAAAAAAGTATTTGAGCATGTTGCACAGAAAAGGAAGATTATTTATGCTACTAATGTGGCAGAGACTTCAATAACAATTAATGGAGTTAAGTATGTTATAGATTCTGGTGTGTGTAAGCAGAAGATTTTCAATCCTGCAATTTGTGTCAATCAACTGGTTTTGAGACTGATTAGCAAAAGCTCAGCTAATCAGAGATCAGGGAGGGCAGGAAGAACAGAGCCAGGAAAATGTTTCTGCCTGTATTCTGTTGCTCAGTATCAGAATATGGAAGACAGTACTCTGCCAGAAATCCTCACTGTCCACTTAGAGTCTGCCTTATTGAAGCTCATGAGCTTGGGAATCCACAATCCGTTTGAATTTGATTTTCTTGATTGCCCATCGAAAATTGCCATGGAGAATGCATTGGCAAATCTGGTGAGGCTAGGGGCTGTGAGTAGACACCCAAGATCAATAAGTGAACTTGGTCTTGCAATGTCCAAGTTTCCAATGGAACCACGATTGGCCAAATTGCTTCTTATGGGAATTAAAGGGGATTTTCAAATGGAAGCAATAGTGCTTCCATGTATAATGAGTGTGGCAACTACTGTATTCTTCCGTGTTGGCAGTGAGGATGATGTGAAAAAAGCAGATGCTCAGAAAATACAATTCTGTTCACCAGAAGGTGACTTTCTTACTTATATCAATGTGTATAAACAGTGGAGTGAAGTAGATGAAAAGACTAAGTCAGCGTGGTGTTGCCAGAATTACTTGAATGCACGAATATTGAGGAACTGTCGTGAAATGGTGAATGAGGTCAAATCTATCTTGGAATATGACTTCAAGATGAAAATCAACATGCATTTCACAAGTATGGATGCAGCAAAGCTGCGTCGCCTTAAGAAATTACTCTTACATTCCTTTTTTTGGACTATTGGTTTTCGTCTTCCACTTTTGAATCCTGGCTATTATTCACCAAATCTGCAACAGATTGCTTTCATTCATCCTGGTTCCTCCTTGATGTTTCTAGGCAAGATTGATCCACCTATTTTGCTGTTTGACAATATTTTGACTACTTCACAAGACTTCATGTGTAATGTGATTCCCATTGATGCATCTGTAGTTAAGGAAGCAATTGCAGAAGGACTAGTGGCTTGGATTCCTTCATATGTAGAAGATGTTAAGTTAGTAATGGAAAGAAAGTTCAAGGTTGTAACATTGCATCCTATAGGCAACAGTGTGTTGTCATCTTTCATAGGCCATCAGGGTAGTAAACTGAATCAACTTAGACAGACATTCTGTGAAGCCTTGAATCCATCTATTTGTTACATTTCCCTTTCAGTTGACGAAGGTGTCATGCAGATTTTATATGAACTACTTCAAGAAGAAGCTGCTCAGGTTCTGATTGCTGCTGTTCAGGCTGATATTATGAAAAAACAGCAGGAGCTTATGGGTGAATGTGTGAGGATTCCACTATTGGACAAGTCCATGAATCGAGTTGAGTCTGATTACATTGTGGGAGCAGGAGTGACTGTGAAAGACATACTGAATATAGGGGAATACAATGAAGTGATAATAACTGGAGTAAAGGGCGAATTACAGGCACAGCAGATAATTGATTCACTTTGTTCTTACGGTACACCGATTTATTCTAAGATCTTTTATGAGGATAAAACGGATATGAAAGATGTCCGTAAAATAATTGTATGTTTCACACAATTTGCAATAGCCAAAAATGTGGTGGAAAACTTTCATTTAGAAAACGTGACAGTTCTCCCAGGTCATATAATGAAAATGAAACAGGATTCCAAACACAAGCTGGTTGTATCAGTGCAACAACGTGGAAATAAAGGGTATGGGTTCATTACTTTTGATGATTATGCTGACTATATCCTTGCTTGTGCTCACTTACCTTTGAAGCTGGCAAGTTCCATTGATGTTGTTTTGTCAAAAAAGGGAATCAACACGTTGTATGTCAAAAGCATTCCTCAATTGATGTCTGAAAAAACTCTCAAGAACTTACTGTTTCAAAAAGGGTTCTCCTATGATTTAAAATTGTCTCTCCCTATGGGGGAGGTAATATCGATGGATAATTTGCCTCAAATGTTAGAGCGACATCTAAAAAGGATTATGCCTTCGTTGGACTTTGAAATTGTGTCTTTGAAAACTTCTCCCAAAGCAAAAGACGCCCGTGTCCTGATGGTGCTGCGCAATGAAGAGGACAGTTTGAAGGTCTTCAAAGCTCTAGACAACAGGATCGTACCAGAAATTTCACCACACTTCCCACTTATGGTGGAGATAGATCTGAATTGGATTGTTACTATGAAAAAGGAAGTGCAACAAATTATCAGTTCATCCCTAGTCAGCATTCAGAAGAATGTCAAAAAGGAGGGCATATCTCTGGAGTACAGAGTGTTGAATAATGGGAGGGTGCGTTTTACACTGAGTGGGGGTAATACTGAGCAGCTGCTAACAGTGCAAGGCATGCTCTTTCGACTCACGGGAGGCAAGGCCATAGACTGCAGGGAAGGTGGTTATGAAAAGTTAGTGACTTTGGGTGGGCAGTCCTACCTTCAAAGAATAAAAGAAAAGACCAATACTGTGATTGATGTTAAAAAGTCCATGATGAAAATTGTGCTATATGGAGCAGATGATGATGTGAACGCAGCCCACCATTCTATCGAACGGTAAGAGCTGCACATTTCAGCTTGGTTTCTTAACAGAAAGCTTTAATTCAGGATATGCAGAGATATTAGGGATAGGCAAAAGGAAAGGGCGAGAAAAAGATATATTCCCTGTTATCTTTGGATAGTCCTGGACACAAAGCATAGCAAATTAATTGCTCTAAAAAGCTTCATTATGCCATGCATAGTTCCTCTGTTGGGTGTCGTGAATCTTATTCCCACTTTCTGCTAGCATGCGATTGTATTCTGGATTGCTTTGACTACAGTTTTTTTTTACCAGACTATGAAGTGTTGAATCATGGAAGTGCACAAATCATACTATATCACCATATCATGCTATATACTGTGCAGCATTGCACAAAATTCGTATTCTGATGAAAATAAGAAACCATACTTCATCAGGATCTCAGATATAGTATGATTATCGCGAGACCACGGAGAATACAGGGAACTGGAGTTGATTGTTGTTGCTTTGCAGCATTTCCTGCCAAAGAAATTCCTCCCTCTTTGGATGACTGACAGTTGCTTTGAGAAAGAGTGTAGTGAGAGTGAATCTGCAATTGTATGTTTCAGTCTTGTGGCAGAATTCTCTGAACGGAAAGTAGTAGACTTTCCGATGGTAGGGCATGGTCTTCCCAGAGGTTTGCTCCACTCCTTGGTGAAAACGTATGGGTGCACTTTGGAGACTCTTGTTCAACAATCAGGCTGCTTAAGCATTGGGATTAACTTTAGGAAACATAGTTTGCTGCTTGTTGGCGATGAAAAGGCCATTGAAAATGTAAGCACATTCTTGGGACAGCACTATTAATCCAGAACTTAGGTGCAGGATATTGTTAAGAAGGTCGCACAGCCACTGCAAGGACTTGCACATGGTACCAGCGAATTCAGTGTTTTCCAAGCTGAAGAGTGCCCTGTGTGTTTGTTACCGGTAACTCCTGATTCAAAGAGCTATCGTATGCAGTATTGTGGTCACTTGTATTGCCGGCTTTGCATATTATCACAGCTGCAGTATTCAGTCCAGAACAAAATACTCCCTCTGAAGTGTTGCATGGAAGTGTGTCTGTATATCTAATTGATTGCAGACATCGACTCTTATTTCTTCAGAATTGCACCAATTTGTGGGTGATCAAGGATATCACTTCACTTACTGGCAATTTGGAAATGCTAAAAGATTTGCAGGGTATAGCTCTGAGGAACTTTGTGTTAAGCAACAAGGCATACTTTAATTGCCCAGTGCCTTCATGTGAAGGGGTTTTACGGTCAGGAAGGAGTATGATAACATGCTATTTCTGCTTACAGCGCATATGTGGAAGGTAAATTTGTCTAACGTAAGTTTAAGCTTTATGTTAGTAGCTGCCACACGCAACATCCTGCGGGCATGATGTGTGAGAAGTCCTTGGATCCTGAAATGAAGGTATGATAGTCCAACGTTTTCATTTTCATGCCTTTCTTCTGCAGGAATGGATGCGTAAAAATCCACTATGTCACAAATTTTGCTCAAACTGCACTTCCCCAATTGAGAAAACTGGTGGGTGCAAAAGTGTGCATTGCACCAAGTGTAAGACATTTTTGTGCTGGGATTGCATGCACTGCTTTGATTCTGAGTCATCAGTGCACATGCACCAATGTGAGAAAGGGCAGTAGTAAACAGATTTGGGTTTCACAGATTCCATGAATTAATTATAGTTTCTTATGGAGAAATTTGTAAGTTTTCGTTCTTTTCACATATTCTGAAACATGTTGTCTTTGATAAACGGATTCTTTAGTTATTTATTACTCAACTGTGAGTACTTCACACTTCATAACAAAATGTGCAATGTACTATGCTTCTCATAATGGCATGGATTCACTCCGTCATGAAATTATAACTTTCAATCCCCTGAACTCACTTCACATATGCAAGCCTCTAACCACCCTTCAGCAAATAAAAAATTCATATTCTGATGCAAATAAGAGAGCGAACACACGGTATTCATACTCCACATTGTATGGTAAACCCAGCTCCAACTCACCTTATGAAAACCGTCACTCTCGCCCTTTGGTTTCATTGATCTTCAGTGAAGACACCACAACTCACTTGCATCAGTGCTCTTGTTATTGTACACAGTGTCAGTCATGTTGCGAGCTTTTTACTTTGGCATAAATTCATATCTCCCTACGTCACAGCCATTGCACGTATACCTGTCATAAGAAACCAGTTGAGCTGTGGAGCACACTGCAGCAGTGATCCTACTTCCTGTTCCTCACCCATGTGTGAGATCAACATTGCATACATGCTTCCTAGATTGCCCCTCCTTCGTCAGTTCCAAATTTACTGTTACACTGAGACTCATGTTTACTAATCAATACTTGTTAGCAAGCTGTACCATCGTCTAAAAGTTGCGTCACCGCGTGCTTACCTTCTGTGGCTCCTCATGGCCGCCGCCATCGCACCCAAGATAAAGTTTTCCGCTTCACTTACATACAGCACTCTTGGAAACTTCTTCGGCACCTCTAACGATGCCTGTAGCACCACCAACACACTTTGAAGCTCAGTCAAAAAGCCACTTTAATTGCCTACTCATTCCGAGCCAAAAGGGTTCTCCCAACTGATAAAGATGGATTTGCCAGTGAAGATCATGCCCAGCTGAACTCGAATCGTGTAGGATTTCTGGTCGAAGAGACTGCTGCTGCAACTCCTCCAAGGCTTGCAGTTTCTTAATTCTACACTGACCTCGCGAAATTCCGCATTCATTCGAACCTTTCGCGACTCTGCTGTTCCTCACGTGACTTTCTTCCTCATTTCCGGATCACAGTCTTCCCTATGGAATCAACTGCCCTGGAGGTAGCTGACTGTACAGGAATTTGTCATCTGCGCGAGAGGCGTTTCCTGATTTTCTCACGTCGCTTATCCCGCAGCCAAGCAGCACACAGCTCTAAAGAGTGTTCTCGCCGCCTAAACCTACTGCAGATTTGTGACTGTAACATTAAATCCAGCATCACAGGAGAAGACATCCTTACCAACAGAATCATCCTTCATCGACGCTACCAATTAAATGTGCCACCTAAGCACCTCAGCAGAGTCAAAAACCCACAGCTGAGCCTCCATCCACGAGCAGACCCCAAGTGGTATTAATCATAGGGAGAAGATATCTTGACGGAATGTTTTAAGCAAACTTTTGCTCAGCCCTTCATTCCAATCCTTCTGTTCTGAGATTCCCACTAAATTCAAGTAGTAGTTCTTAAATACTTCTTATTAAAAAGCAGAGATATGTATGATAGAATTTTTACCTAAGACCCTATCATAGATACTTGGAAGCTCACAATTGTATCTATTATGACATCTTTATCAGAAGAAAAATGAGCACATCATAATAACTGAACAACTAGAGATCATTTGCGACTGTCAATCCCAAATAAAATTCCATCATATTAGTGCTGCACTTATTGGCTCATCCGAGTCAGGGTGTCTGATAATGCTTTCGTTTCATTCTGCTGCAAAACAGACCCAAACTTCATCCCCCGGTCTCCTTGCTCCCATCCTTCCTCGAGGAAATGCACTGTCATTCAAAACCTCAACAAAGATGCACGAAAGGATCCCGAAAGGTTCCCGAAACCAATCAGTCGAAAAAAGGAGAAGACGAAGAGAAGCCGGAGGGATCACCCAGCAGGTCGGAGGCAACTGATGGCGAAACCCAACTCCGGGCTCACCACTGCTAACGTGGGGTGTTGTTCCCTTCCCCATCTCTTCTTTCCCTCACCGACTGTAGCGGAGCACCTGACTCTGTCTTACATGCAATCACCACCTTTCTGTGATGCCTACGTACGAAGCCAGCAAACCACAGAACACTTCCTTTCGTTTTGTTACAGATAAGAAATACTGATGGCGACTTTCGCGTTCAGTCTCACCTTTGGCATCAGTTCAGATAATTTCTGGCGTCCAAAACCAAATGCTGCCAACTTCAATCAATGGTTTTGAAACGTGCACGAAACGAACGGAGCACGAAATGTGAAAGTGCTGCTAACGGCACAATGGGATCTCGAAGTCGGTGCGTGCTTCCCTGCCATATTGGTTTCCCATCAACCAAGGAATCTCCCCTCTCCCTTCCACAAACAAGAAATTCCAGCTTGCACAGTTCCGTTTCATGAAATCAACGAAAAGATAATTCTAATAATCCAATGAGCTGTCTCAAGTGCAACCGCTTTCAAGCAGCCCCCGCCCCCCTCCCCTCTGTCTTATCACAATGACTTCCATTATTTTTCAATTTAATGTCAGCAAACTTATCATTTCCTTTTCATATTAAATGGTGCATGTAAACGTCAAAGGTTAGAAATCTCAATTACCCCCTTCGTTCAGTTCTCACTCGTTCCTACGGAAGCATATTTTCATCCCATTTCCACCGACCCCTGTTGGGTTGTACAGTGTTGTGCACTTGTATAAATTTATGGTGTCCGTAAAGTGGAGAAGAGCCTCAGCTCTGAACCACATTGCATGCCAGGAGACCCACTGATGGAACAGTGGCCAATTAATTAAATATATTCGTGTTACATAACGGAACCATGAATACCTATTTCCAGTTCAATTCGGCTGAGTATTCGTTGCATCTTCACAAGCTGAATATTTATTGCATCTTTATCTGTACAGATGAAATGCTTCATACTAACGTTCTTTCTTCATCACTCCGTACTCGTGGTGTAATTTACT
The DNA here is from genome assembly GCA_036172245.1 of Raillietiella orientalis. Lineage (NCBI taxonomy): Eukaryota > Metazoa > Arthropoda > Ichthyostraca > Raillietiellida > Raillietiellidae > Raillietiella > Raillietiella orientalis. Next base: position 7,174,004 of record JAYWIR010000003.1, on the reverse strand, counting down.
ATCATTTCGATGAATAGCGTTTCGTCTGTATTTTCTGAAACGTCACGAATCTTGCAAATTGTCTGAGAAGTTTGGCAAAATCTTGATAACGAGAACTCCGTCGACGTCAAGACGAATTTCTGGACTCTTCTACGAGCCATCCGTGAGGTTCCGTTCGACCGCATGCAATAAGAACAGTGGTCGGAGGATCCCGGATATTTTTCGCTGCCTTCCTCTCAGCAATGATGGCCGAAAAGAAAGATGGCCAAATTTCTTGTACAACGCGAGGGCTGTCGGCGTGGAGGTCGAGGCGACTGGGGCAAATCAATGCACGACGTCAGCGCGTCCGCAACGAAGGCGCTGCATGACCTTGGACCTCGAAAAAAGTTCCGGGGAACACGGCAGCAATCTGCAAGCATCGCCTCCCAGATGGGCGATACGGGACCGGGAAGCGAAAGGCAACGAGACACGAAAAGACTAACGGCATTACTGACCACTGGAATTCTACCGACCTTTATCGAAAACTTGCGTCCGCACTTTCACATGGTAGCAGCAGCTAAAGAAACTGTGTAATGTCTCCCAGACAACGTGACCAGGCATGCCTCGAACAAAAGCTCCCAATCAGTCCGAACCCATTCGAGCTCCTGAACGTACTCTCCGAAGTACATTCTCCTACTCACAAGAATGTTTTCGTTAGTCATAGCGCGTTCCTGAGGGGTTCAGTAGATGAGTCCCAAAGTGCACGCCTGCGGGGTCCGTGGCGCCAAATATCTTCCTCAAAGGCCCATTCGCTGAATCTGTCGATGGAATTGGATTCGGCGGACACACCATGACTGGGCAATTTTTGTGACCCCCTGCCGCACAACCTAGGATGTTCTCTAGGTAATTTACCGTAAAATAAAAAAATTAAAAAAAAAAAAGGCAGGCAATCTTTGATCTCAGAAGAAGTCTGCGCCAAGAAATGCCACACACGGGCCACGCACGTTATTGGATGCCTTTGCTCTTCCCATTCTTGTCCCATCCGTTCCCATGGTAATAGCTGGAACCTTCAGCAAAGGCATCTTCTGTAGTTCCTAGCGGGCGTATCACGTCCAATCCTGGCAAACTGTTCCTTGTTACCAGAGAAACTCGACACCCTCTCCTCGGAAACAAAAAAAAGGGACGTTTCGGGAAGCTTGTATGTTCTACATCCGAAGGAAAGCAAAGGTGCTGGCTGGAGAGCTTGCTGCAGCTTGTTCGAAGATGATACGAGTCGCGCCTCAGCCGCTTCCCTGTATTGGGCGAACCCAGCCGCTCGAGCCTTCCCATTCCATAGGTTGGGGTCCTTGCACCCTGGGGCTTCAGGCCGACGAAGAGACATGCATGGAGGACGCACCGGCGCCCAGCACGTGCCCCGGTCGGGCCATGACCAGCAAGGAAAAAACTCTGCGTCCATCAGGAACCCGCCCGGGGCATCATCGAGATAATGACCTCTGGAAGGTCAGCGTGCGGGCTTCCTCCTAGGGACGAAATCCTGACGGAGATGGGTGACCCCCGCTGCTCGCAGGATGCCCTCAGGTTGACGCAAAGGAACTATCCACCGGAAGGATGGTTGGAATGATTCCCTGCCGCCCTGCTCCTCGGATGGCTAAAGGTCCCTCGACAAGAGCTGCTGGCGTCCAAGGAAAGAAGCTCGGGTTGGAAATGGCGCTAGGAGGGAGATTGGATGCAGTCCATACAAGGGAAAGGCTTACAAGGATCAGCAGAGAAGAACCCATCGTTGTCCTCAGCATAAACCGCACCCTCGGCAGCAGCCACATCGGCCGTAATCCGATACCGAACCTCATCACCGTAAACCCACTCGCAATCGTTCTTCGAAGCGACGCCAAACCATCACCCACAGTGCAAACTTTTCCTGGGACTCTCCACAGAGTTGCGCGCTGCCCAAAATTTTCCTGTCGACTAGGAGAACCTCAAGCAGTCGTCGCACTCCATCAACACACGTCACGACTCCCCTTCCCCTGTTCTAAATCAGGGAACTCCTCACCCGTTCGTTCTGGGGGAAACAGCAAAAATGACCCTCAGCAGTCGAAAGGAGGAGAAGAAATCAACCCGGCTGGCACCGACTAAAACCCCAATCACGTGCGCTCACCATGCCCGGTAAAACAGAAGCCCTCCATGACCCTACAGGCGCCTGATTTATCGCGGAGGCTGCAGCTCTCCAGATAGGTTTCGAGCCTCTCTGAATATCAGATGCTGCCCTCTGGGAAGCTCCTTTTTCATTGCGGGATTACTCGGCAGCGAATTTTATCAGCCAATAAGTTGCAGCCCTCGCTGTCCTCCTCAGCGTTTCACCTCGCGCCCGGAGCCCCTATCGCCGGCAAGCAGTCCACGTGGATCCTCGACAGCCTCCTCGCTGATTTTGCGCCGAGCGCCGCGAAAAGAAAGAGGAGCGACCGTTCGTTCACCATTCGGCTTCTCAGCAGCTTGGCTCGCGGCTATTTTCCCAGCCCGAGCTTCTGCTTCTCCGCACGAGGAACGCTGCAAGAATTTTAATCGGTAAAGAGGAGCTGCGGTATCCAGCTGGTTCAGCTGGAGGGACCTCGCCTCAAACCTATTGCTCCTGTGGGCGTTGGGTCTTTGGAATTTCCTGCTTCAAAGATGCTTCCAAGTGAACTTGGACCATTCTTTTAACAGAGGCAGTGCATTTCATGCTGTAGATGGAGGTCTAGGTGTGTTTACAGAGAGTAAGGCAACCAGAATGCACAGCCTCAAAAAGACGTCTTCCAGGACTTCTTCTTCTCCCCCCGCCTTCCTCCTCCTCCTCCTTATCACGAACGCTTGCCTTATGACGTAAACAGTGTGCTCTTGCATCCATTCCTCCTTCCAGCTCTGGTTGCCGCAAGCTTGGTGTCCGTGAGGTGAAACCTGGTCTGAGTTTCTGCTCCTCGCTTGCAAGCTTCCATTCTTTCTGTTCCTGAGAGCTGCTTTCTGAGGAACGGCGGTTCTCATCGGTCACGCGGGCATCCAGCATCCGTTTGCCATCAAGCGGCAGCTGCGCTGACGGAGCGTGGAACGGTCCTCGACCGCGCACGTTCAATTTTTCCGGTTATCTTCTTTTCCTTTGCGGATGTACTTTGGAGCCGCAGCACCGGTCCCGTTCTCCAGGCCACGCGTTCATCCTGAGCATGTCCTCCCGACATGTCCCGAGCGGCCGCCTACAGGCGAGAAAGGGCACGGGTGGAGAGGGGCAAGGGCACCTCTAGAGGTTTCACTAGAAACGCCGCCTTCTCGTCGGGAGATCGGGACGCAGCGCTAACGGCCACCCGCTTCCCGAATGCCCCAAACAGGGCGTTCCCTCCTCGGGCGACACCGCTCTGAAGCCTGCATACCCGGATCTCGAGAGAGCAAGCTGTAGCTACGGGGTGAGTGCGGGTCCAGTCGCGCAGCTTCCACCAGTGAACAGAGACTTTGCAGGATGAACCCACTGTCTACCTGATGGCACGATCGGCAACACCGCAACTTCGGGAGCGCGCCAAAAGAAGGGGCAGAGAGGGGGGGGATGCTCCAGTCGTATCGGGGTGTGACTCCCGGTGACTCTACCCTGATGAAGAGCAGGCGGTTTTGGGAGGGCTACGGCTCCATGCGAAAACTCTTGCCGAGGGTCCAAGGACGCCTGGACGCGATGCTGCTCCCAAGTGGGTGCAACCTCGCTACTCCGAAACCCGGCCTCGTCCCCGGGCGTCCCGGTCGGCGGACACGTTCCACTCAGGAGGACGACAGGGACGCATGTCATTGCGAGTGTTTCGGTCCCGAACATCTTCTAAGCCAGGACTTTTCTCTCGGGAGAGCGTTCCTCCCTCCTGGGTTGCTACGGAGTCCCGTGCCTTGGAGACGATCCGCACGCCGCGACATGAGGACGGGTTTCTGGCCGAAGAGCCGGAAACATCCGTCGGTCGAGCTCCTGCCCTCCTCGTAGCAGCCCAGGGGCCACTCCCCGAGCGTCCCGCCACGGTTCGATGAGGGCGCGGCAGCCGCAGGGTTCTGCTCGTGTCTCAGGGATCTCTGGAAACCGCGTTCTCGCTACGGAGGAATCACTGGAAACTCTGCCCTGCTCCCGCGATGGCGCACGGAAGACACGCGGAAGACATCCTGAAGTGCCGCCATCTTTCCACGTTACTGGTGCGTAGGTCGCGATGGCGGTCTGCGGCGTCGCCTCGGGCGCAAAGTCCAGTAGGGAGGCGAGCAGAAGGAGGGGCCAAAGGCGGGGGTGAGAAGGGTTGCTCGCTGGTGCTCCGTTCCCGCGCGACCCCAGCTTCCTGGGTCTACGGGCATACCGGCGTTCTTGGCCCAATCCGTCAGCGAGCGCTTGGGAGGGCGGAGCCTGGCAAGAAGCGCCGGAAGAAGAGGAAGACCTCTCGGAAGTTCCTGGAACGGGCGAGTTGTAGCGTTCGCACCCTCCCGGTCAGGGCTTGAGGGGATCAGCGACCCTGGTGCTGCCACCGGGATGCTGGGGAGGTGCCTGTTCCTCCGCGGAAAATGTAGGAACCCCACCTCTATCCCCGCTCTTCCGCCCCATCGTCGATGCGACAGTCTCGCCCTGCCGTTTATTCTTCGAGAGCGCCGCAGAGGGCGCCGACGTGGCGTGTGCGGGGAGGAAGGGGGCAAGGGCGCTATGCCCTGCTCTCTCCGCCTCCAGCAACCATCGCAGTAAGCGCCGCGGGGGTCGTGACTCCGGGACGCCGTCACTCCGGGATCTCCGGCTCGAATCCCAGGACCTTCTTCTGCAGGAAAGGCAGGATCTCGTGGAATGCGGACCTCCGCGTCGCATCCAGCTTCCAGCATCCCGCCACGAGGTCGTCGTAGATTTCCCCGGGGCAGAGTGGGGGACGTTGGAAAAAGCCCTGGAAAAAGAGAGGTCATGTGGGGCGGCCACAGGAGCTTCCCTCCCGCTCCCGCTCCCAAGGGGAGGAAGGCCGTGCGGGATTTGGCCTTGGGGGGCGAACTCGGCTCCCCGCTCGGCGGCGACTTTCCTTCCTTCACCTTTCCGGGAAGCGGTTGCCGCCTCCCTGTCGGGAGGAGGAGGGATACTGCTCAGATGAAACCCTGGTTCGCAGGAAAGCGCAGCAGAACGATCTCGTTGGGGCGGGAAGGGGATCTGGAAAAGGCATGGACTCAAGGGGAGGAGCTCATGTTTCGGACTCGAGACCTCGAACCTCAGGACGCGCGGCTACCCACAGTGTCTCGGAGAGACCCGACAGCCTGTTTCTCCTGCAGTCGATTCCGGGCGAGAGGCGAGTCCTCGCTCGCTCCCACGCGGTGCCGGGGTTGCGAGACGCCCTACTGCCTCCCCCATTTCGAGGAGCAGTACTTGATTGCCATCTACCATGAGACCTCCGAACAATCGAGAAGTCCGAGGAGGCGCGGCAGCCGCCCAAAAGGGTTGGGATGGGCACGCGAAATCGTAGGGAAGGAGCGAAGAGCTGCCCTGTTCCCCACGGATGCCGAGGAAGCTGCTCTGGAGCCGAGAAGAAGGGGGCACGGCCAGGGGTCATCCCCTCTCCCGACAAGGGGCAGATCCGCGAGTCGGGATCATCCAGAGTCCAACCCGGGGAGTTCCGTGGGCGGAAATCCCCAGCGCGAAGCTGGAAGGAGCCATCGCGGACCGCAGGGAGATCCTGGAGCGGTGGATCGGCGATCATGAGGGAAGGCATCGTTCCCAGCCTCCAGCATCGCGGGAAGAGAAAGAGAGAGAGGAGGGACGCTGCTTAGGGGATCTCGAGGACGCCCTATTTCGGAAGGGAGGGTTGGCAGGGAACTCTCTCCCGTCTTCCACACGATGTTGTTGGACCGCCTATGGAAGGCCGCCGCTGATGTCCGTCAGCCGCCGCAGACATGGACCGCGGGTCGCTCTGCGCGACCTCCTGCGTCGCTCCTGGAGCAAGATGTAGCACTTCAGCGTACGCGCGCTCCTGCTGCGCCTACGCCTCCTTCCCTGCGCCGCCTTGACGCGCTTCTGGCTCCGGAGAGTCCTTCTGCCCGGGAGAGCAGAGCAGAGGGCTGCGGGTCCCCTCCTCCTTGGATTCCTTGAGAACCACCAGCTCTCTGCTTCATCTCCTGCGCGGGCGACGCGTCAAGATGCTGATCGCAGGGCCGTCTGGACTCCTTATCTCCCAGGGCAACCGGAGAGATCTCCAAATCGAGTTATCTCTCTGCTCCGCCGCTTGAGAGACGCTGCCAGGAACCAGCTGTCCGAGTTTCCGTGGCAGTGGAATGCGCGATGACTCATTCCGAGATTAGATAGGTGCCCGTGGGGCGGGCGCCTCCTTACGGCCACACTTGCACTCGTTACTGCGACCCTAGCTGTGGTCCTGGATGCAGTTTCTCGGCATCGATGCCAGCTGGAGATGCCTTCCCCGCCAACGTGGTCGGGTGGAGCGCGCACCTCTCATCCTTAGCATTGGTTCCTAGGTGAGGAGTTGAGGAACTGATTCCGCGTGGTTGGAAGGACAACCGTTCTATCCGAGGAAGTAGGATGGCGAGATGAGCGGTGGGGTGCCAACTCGCTGTTGGGAGAAGGGCCGCACAGCCGAAGGGGTCCAGGGAAACCCCGCGTGGCAGTGGAGCATCTACCGTGCGGCAGCCTTTTCTTCTCTTCGCGGGGATGGAGTGGCAGAATGGCTCTCCAAGAACGGTGCAAGGGTGGTGGCCGACCCTCTCAGCTGCGTCCGCATCTGAGTTTGACCCCTTGTGTGGCGCACGAGTTCTCAGAGGCCTCCTTCCTGAGGATGCTGACCGAAGCTCGGCCACCACAAAGAACAAAGTTCCTGCTTTCCCAGCTTTACACTGTGGACCTAGGCATGCGGGTCACAAGCCCTCGGATGCGAAGGAGAGGAACTGATCCTTCGAAGCTGGAGCCGTGAACAAGCCAAGGGAGAGACCATCTGCAACCCCAGGCTACGGTTGCCTCGTCGATTTTTGGCTCTGGTTCCTTCTCAGCCTCCGCGGCACTTCTGCCAGACAACAGCATGCTCTGTCTCCACTGTCGCCAGCTCCTCCAGTCGACAAGAGCACCCCACCCGCAATAGGGGTTCTCTTTCCTTCTCTGTCCCACTTCCGCTTCCTCTTCCCATTTTTCTCATCCTTACACCGCATGCTCAGCTGCACTCCCAAACCCCCCTCCTCCCATGATCAATCCTCATTACTGCAATTCTATTAATCCTAGCACCATGTCAGCGATGCCACGGGAGCGCGATCGGCACCAGTGAAGGCAGGACAAGCGCTGCAGTCGGAGAGGGCCGATCTCTTAGACGTCATCGAGCCTCCCAGAGAGAGGTGAGGGAGTTGAGACCTTCTTGAGGACCTTGGCTTCCTCATCCGTAAACTCGTCTTCCTATCACCCCCATCGCCGTCAAACATCTATTGTTGCCCCCCATCCCACCCACACTTCACACATACAACCCCATGCCACCTCGCCGCTCCATGCTGCTTCTCCCATCAGGAAGGGAAGAAGGCACCTCTCTTCCTTCCTGATGAGGAATCAGGCTGCGAAAAGGTAGGAGCGTTAACTCTTTCCCTTTCCTGCGCGCGAAGTCTCCGGGAGGAATCGGCTCCCGCGCTGCGGGTGATATGGACTCCCGGTTGCCATGGAAAGTGGAAAAGGAAAAAGGGGAGCAGCTTTGGAGCAAGGGGGAAAAACGCACGGAACTTTCAGCGAAGCGCATCCCAAGGTGCTCCAGGATGGCTTTGAAACGCGCGGGTAGCTCTCTGGGACCGATTTCTGGGGCTTGCTGCTGCCTCCGGGCACGTCTGCAAGTTCCTGAACGACGGGCGCGCTGTGAAGGAGACTCTGCCACATGACGTCGCACTCCAGGATCGGCCTCTGTCATGAGGAAATGGCCCAGACACCGCTGCTTTTCGCATCTGTAAGTCAGAAAATCGCGCGCTTCAAGTGTCAGGAGGGGGCAACTGCCCTTCCGACTGCTCCGGAAGCCTCCCAAGCAGGAAAGAAGGCTGATGGGTTCCGGACTTCCAGATGACCCGAATGCAGGAGAGGAGGATTGGAAAGGGGAATGGAAAGGGGTGCGCCTGCTAAGAGAGAGGAAGCAGCCAAGCCACCCGACCCCCAAGACCTAAAGAGGCCCCACCGCGCTCTTTTAGCAAAGGTCCTGGACGAGCGAATCTGGAGGGTCAAAGGGACTCGGCAGCCGAAGGACCGAGCATCTCTGATGAATGCCAGACGCATCTCCGGCGCCTTACGAAAAAGAGCAACTGAGAAAAGGGCAGGAAGGTGATAAGAAAGATGCAAACTCCGAAGGAGCCACCGACAAGGGCAAACCTTCGCTTAGGAGGTCTTCGCTGGAAGTGACCCGTAGGTCTGGTCCCTCAGACAAAGAGGATAAGGGGACGATTGCGAGGTACAGCGAATCCAAGAATGAAGGTGCTCCCGGGAGGAATGAGGTAAAAGGAGGACTCAACAGGTGGAGGACGAAGACCTTCCATGGGGATGCTTCTCATCCACGCCCGCATCCTGCATCATCCCGATGCCTTTCTCACGCGTACGCTGGTTCTAAAGGACGCCACTCTCATCGCTTTCTTTAGCAAACCCAGAGAAGCGAAGCTTCCTTCTATGGTCCTCCCACCGTATCCCATGTTTTCCAAATCCCTGCTCGCGAGATGCGTGGGTTTTCCCCTTTTTCTCTCCCTCTCTGTGTGTCTGCTGGAGGGAACAACAGGCCCAGGGCTAATCCGCACGTCTCCGGAGGCACGGATCCGAGCTCTGTGCGGCAACGGCTTTCAAAGGGTCTCAAGGTGGCGCCCCCCAAAACCCTCCCCAGCTCACCTGCACGTCTGCGTCTTGAGAAAAGGTCGCGATGTTCTGAAGCACCTCCTCGTTGGTCCAGCTTTCGTAAGGAGTGACTCTTCCCAAGGTCAGCACTTCCCAGAACGTGACTGCAAATGACCAGATGTCTCCTTTCGTCGAGTAGGCGTCCTGAAAGGGCGGGAAAGAGATAGCACAGCCGGGTTATGTCTGATGGACGCGGAAGAGAGGGAAGAGCGCGCGCGCTGCCACCCTCTCCCAGAGCGCACGGATGGCATTCCCGGCTCTGCATTCGCAGGGGGAAAGCTCTCCTCACCGTCCGATAGGGGGAGCAAAAAACTCGCGTCTTCTCCGCCCCAATCCTACATCCCGAGGCTCTCCGGACGTGGGTTCGTCTCGTCCTTTTTGAGACCTCGCCGCTTCTCTCCCTCCGCGTCTGCCTGTCCCGGAAGTCCCACCGGAAGGGACCGAGTCCAAGCGTTTGCCCTGCACACCCTTACTCTTCTCTTTTCCACGAGTAAGGGGTGCTTCCTGGAGAGATTTCCTCTCTCGGGTGCGAGTTCTTCGACGGCTACTGGATGGCGCTCGCAGACGTGCTGGTTCTTGCTGAGGTTCGTCCCTCTTCCCGAGGTCCCCTCCTTCTGCAGCAGTTCCGTGGGTTCCCAGGAGGGAAGACCTCTCGGGCAGTCGGCCGCGCAACTCCTCCATGGGGTGCTGCCGACGCTCTCGGGCCTGCGGATTCTCAGCAACTGCAGACTCCCTCTCCCACAATTCCGCTGCTGCCCACCCCAGGCGGTGGCGGGGAAGCGGTTCCCAGCCCACCTCGGACAGCGCGCTCAGAGGAACGGGACCCTTTTTTCCCTCGCAGTGCTGCCGGAGGAGCGCATCTGCGCGCGTCTACAGAAGTCCCCCTTTAGGAACGACCCCCCGCAGGCGAATGTGTCCGAGGAACGAGTGCTTCGGATTATTCAGCGGAGACAGGACCAGGCATCAGAGGAGCACTGTTGATGTCCGGTTTACAAGTGATGTTTTCCTACTCCGGGAGTCACACCGCTGCTCTGCTCCTAGGTCGTCCTCCGTGCCGCCCCAGCGGCTGCGGCAACAGAAATCGTTTGCTCCTGCGGAGGCTCCACGACAGTTCCCGCTGCAGCGCTCGTTCCTCCCACCTACGAAGGGAAACTGGGAGATGCTGAGAGAGACAAGAAAGTGGTCCCTCCCCTCTCTTGATGGTCTCCCGAAAGGGAAGAGAAAGTCGGAGGTTTCCCGCTAGATCTTTAGGAACCGAACGGGGAGAACCACGGAGCCGCTTCATCTGCTGTTCCTCAAGGGTGACGGTAGGCTTGACAAGCGGCAGCGACAACCAACACCGCGCGGAAGATGCAGGAGCTTGGGGATGACTCTGGAGAGAGCTTTCCGAGGCGAGGGTAACATGCTATCGATGCCCTCCAGTCAGATGACGAAGGAATCCTGACCACTCTCCGCCCTCGAGAACCAACGCCTCTGTCCCTCGCTCCCCTCCCCGCGGGGCGTGAAGGGACTGCAAAAGGCGCTCGGCTGAACGCTCAAGGAGGGGGAAGGGGTTAGGAGGTGCATCACGGTTTAGAGAGTGGTGGTGAAAGTGGAGCAGCACGGAGGGCAGTACCTGGAGTGCAGCCTCCGGAGACGCCCATCTCACAGCGATGTAACGTCCTCCGCCTACGTCGTAGTAATCCTCTTCGTAGAGTCCCTTGACGAGCCCGAAGTTAGCGATCTTCACCGTCAGTTTGCTAGTGACGTAGCAGTTCCTGAACGGGAAGAGAACTCTATCGGTCAGCAAGAGGACTGTGGCGCAAGGGTGTGGACGGGAGGAGGAAGAGGAAAGGAAGAGGAGGAGGAAGAGGAAAGGAAGAGGAGGAGGAAGAGGAAAGGAAGAGGAGGAGGAAGAAAGGGGAAGGAAGAAAAAAGACGGAGGAGGAGGAGGAAAGGAAGAGGAGGAGGAAGAAAGGGGAAGGAAGAAAAAAGACGGAGGAGGAGGAGGAAAGGAAAAGAAGGGAAGTGCAGAACAGCCTGTGCAGCTTGCAAGAGGAGGCGCGCTTAAGCTGCAGGCGCTACAAAGGAGAGACAGAATGGACCGCAAGATGGTGAATCTGGGAAAGGGTCCTTTGTTGATGCTTCTGAGTCCTTCCTTCCCGGACCCAGCGGAAGTCGGGCAGCTTCCTACATAACGGACTACCGGCAAGCAAGAAGGTCTTCCTCAGGGAGTGAATAGCAAAGACCCGGGCGCACGTGCTAAGGGACCTGCACCCGGATGAGAGACCCATGCCCCACGAGGCCAGGACGAAAGCAGTCCATTCATTTGGGCTCATGGGAATGACTGCTAGCTGGGTGGGAAGACAAAGGCGAGGTATGAGGGTCGCGCTGGTTGGCAGGGGAAAAGGCGGGTCGCGCTCCCAAGGCTCCCCGGTACCTGGCAGCGAGGTCCCGGTGCACGATGTTTAGCGACTCCAGGTGCTTCATCCCCGCTGCCACCTCTGAAACCAAGTAGAGTAGCAGTCTGGAACGAGAATGCGTTTAGTTGGCCGCCAAGGATCGCTGTCGCGAGTGGGCGTGGCCCGAACGGCACCCTCAGGGATGAGAAGGGAAGAGAATGAGAGCTTTGGTTTTCCAAGGCCCAGCAGGAAACCTCCGACCTCCTCGCTTTCGAAAAACCTCCAAGAGCAGGTTGCAGAGAGGACGCGCTGCCCGAGCCAACGACCTGCTCCACGGAACAGTGTGGGAAAGTCTCTCGCACGGGGGGTTCCTAGGTCTCTAGGGATTCCCGCCTTCCCCTGGAGGCCGTGAGACATTCCTGCCCCGCTGCGCCTCACGAGGAAAACAAACTCGGAAGGAAGGGTTCGCGCTTTTCTCGCCGATTCCTCCGGGGAAGGGTGGATCCGTTGTGGATGCTGGGTCGAATGGTGAAGGAGAGCGGGAGATGAGGGGCGGGAGAAGCAGACCCAAGGGGAAGGGCGGCCTACGCGACAGAAGCAGGGGCCTCGCTGGCGAAGCACCCGGCTGGGGAGTCGGGGATGAGCGCGTGGCGCGAGATCGGGTGCACTTCGGTGCTCCGGCATGAGACTGGGTGGACCTCGACATTGCCCTCTCCAAAATCCGCTCTCCTCTCGATTTTCTCTGAAGAAAACACCAGGAAGAACCCTCCCTTTTCCCGGAGGCCATGCGAGCAAGCAAACCGCATCCCGGGAGGACATGGGAGCGAGGAGCAGGTAGAGTACTGATCGTCCGCCGTGACCTGCCTGCGCTCGTCCTTCCCGTGGCGCGAGGCACTCAGACTGCTGAGGCAAAGTAGCGCAGCGACCAGGCGGACCTCCGGCATGCGGCGGCTCTCACCACATCTGAGGAGTGCGGAAGAGTGCAGACGCACCACCACGTGGCCGGGGAGCTTGAAAGAGGTCGGATGGGGTCGTAGAAGGAGGAACGGGGGCGAGCGTGGGTGATGCGAGGAAAAGGAGGAGCAAAGAGGGACCAGGATCTTTGGCGGGGAGGGGAAGGTGAGAGTGAAATTCCGGCAGAGTCGAAGCGACTGGGCTGGTTTCTGGGCGCGTGGAGGGATCTTTGGATCGGCAGACAAAGCGCAGACACGAAATGGGGTCGGACACTTAAGGAAAGAGCACCCTCCATCAGACCTTCCTTCTGAAGGAACGGGCGTCCCGCGGTGAGCCCGATGGTCTCCTACAGGCCGTTGATAAGGGAGACTGCTGCCGTCCGGGAGCAATCCAAAGGGATGGGAGACCCCCCGTGGGAGCCAGGAGGAGAGGCGACGAGCTGGCACTGTGGACCATGTTCCCGTCCATCCCAGGCCCTTGGCAGGGTTGTGCGTTCGCTGCGCCCGCGCGTGAGTCACATACTTGCGGAGGGGGTCCACCTTGAAGTCTTCGCGGAGACCCTCGACCAGAAACTGCTTGAGGTCTCCGGAACCCGGATACTCGTACACGATGGCCGACGGCTCCTCCCTGCAAATGGCGCCGTAAACCTGGACGACGTTAGGGTTGCGGCGCAGGAGTGGCAGGACGCGAAGCTCCTCCCGGAAGGCCTCCTCGGTGGCTTCCGATCTCACACCACCGTTCCTCACCCCCTTCCTTCTCTTAGATCCGGGAAGGGAAGGGCGATATGGAGCGGAAGGAGGGGAGAATGATTTGACGGCCGCCCGCACGGGTCTCCCAGAGGAGTCCAGGAGTCCCGGTAGCTCGCAGAGGTAGATCTAAAAGAAGGAGGAATCGCCACGTCATGCTTCCACTCTTCCCGATGAGGCAGGAGACCCACCTCTCCGAAGGAACCCTCCCCCAGCCTCCCTACGACCCGCACGTCCTTCCATCTGAGACGCCGTAAGTCGTTCGGAACGGGAGAGGGGGAGGCGACTACGCTCTGGTGCGCTCCCCGGGGGTGTCTCGGGGGCCGCTCAAGGTCCAAGGATGACGCCTCCGTAGGGGCTGTCCTCGCCGCGCCGCTCGCGTCGTCATCATTGTCGTCTTCGGTGGTTTCCAGGGTGGTCTGAGCCACCTCCACCAGGGGCAGCAGTTCCGGGGACACGTACTCGTGATCGGACGGGAACTCTAAAGCGGGAAGAGGTGTGAAAGAGGTTCAGATAGGATCCTCACCTTTTCCACCCCCTCCTGGGGTGGCGCGCTTCCTCGTCTTGAGCGACGGTCTCGGCAGCGTCCTCCAGGAAGGCGTGGGGGTCTCGTAGATGCGGTTGACGTAGCAGCAGCTGCCCTTGACGACCACGCGGTCCTCAGCGTCGTCGCAGGTCACCTGCTCGCAAGAGAGGGACAAGAGATAAAGACAAATTCCCTCAGATCCGATTCCCCAGAGGGCATCACCCCCCAATCCTTCTAATTTCGCCCCGTGATCTCCCTCGCGCACATCCTAAGACCAACTGTGCCTTCGTTCCTCTTTCACCAGACTTTTAGCCCCACCGTTCCCAGGCGCATCGCGATCCAGATTCATCCCGTCCTCATCCTGAACATCCGTCTCATCCCAACTCTTCACTCTTTCTCACTTGGTTCGTGCCGAACGCGAACTTCCTGGCATCTTCCAAAAGCACCCGAGGCGACCCGTGGGCCGTCAGCTTCTGGTTGCGCAGGACGACACAGTACACGGTTGCGGAGGTGATGAGGGCCACCGCTGCCAAACAGCCGATGACTACGCCCATGTACGTGAGGTCGCGATCGCTGTAGGCGTCTGGAAAGGAAGGGCGAGTGCGTTGACCCTTCTCCGCCCGCCGTGTCTGGGATGGGTCAGCTCTCACCTTTCTCCAGGAGCAGGATCGTTTCCGTGGATACTGGAGGGAGTTCATCTGCGAAGGTCATTTCGGCTGCTGAAGGGGATGCTGACTCCCCCCTGACATCGACTTCGGAAGCAGCAGCAGCAGCAGCAAAGGCCACCCCATCCTCGCCGATAGCCTCTGGATAGGAGGTGCGGTGACCACCATCCCCCACTGTTTTCCTCCCCCATCTCTCCGAAGCATGCACTGACCACCGTAGCTGCTGCCGCTGCTGCTGAAGAAGACCTCACTGATCATAGTCCACCTGCTCGTGGGATAGAGCTCGAGCTCAACGGTCCGACCGACGCGTCCCCCCAGAGGGATGGTCACGTTGTGAGGGATGTCTGTCCTCCTGGAGTCGTGCCGAATACCCACAGCGGCCTCCTTCTCGCGGGAACTCGCCGCCTTTCCCCCGTCGAGAACGAACACACGCGCCTTTTGGAAGGCCTGCGAGGAAGGGAGGGATGGACCCTCTTTGCTCGCTCCAACTAAACCCTACCTGTATCCCCAGCTCCGGTCGGACATTCACGTGGAACGTGGCCGACAGGAGGCGCCGCGGCGAGTCGAAGTGAAAGACCAGCACTAGTGGCTCCTGAGTGCGCTCCCAGGCGACCCACCTCAAACCTACGGAGAGGAAAGGGTAGGGAAGACGAGAAAAAGCACGGCAGAAGACTCACAGTCTCCGGCGCTGCTTCCGTCACCCACGTGGCCGTCGAGAAGCTTCCCGATGCCTCCGTACAGAAACCTCCCCACCTGCCTCCCGTCGTAGGTGGAGTCCAGGCAGGAGGCGGACGAGGTCAGGTTGGCCCCGGGAAACTCCGTTCCCTGAGGAATGTCGTAGCTTAGCACGCCGTCTAAAAAGGAAGCATGGGGAGAACTGCCCCTTCTATCCTCCTCTCTGGCCCATTTCCAGTTCACCCCTCTATCCGACCCCGATCTCCCCCACACTTCCCTACTCCTCGACCTTGCCAAGCCCACTCGAGTTCTCCTAGCCATTTTGTACCCTCCTCTCCACCCTCGTGTTCCCTCTCCCTCCAGCCGCATCACCCCAATATGCCAATTCTTACACATCAAACAGTGTGTGACCTCGTCTGATCCCGTCTTCTGTCCGAGTTTACATCTGTTCCGCCGAATTGGGGTGAAGCATTTGGCGTTCATTCCAGCTCTTGACCCCATCCTTACTTGTGCTGCTGCACCCCTTTTGCTCATCGCCGTGCTAATAGCCGTAGCTCATCCCATCTCCAGCATGCCGTCCCCTTCTCCTCATCCCAACTTTTCTTACCCATGAGCAACCGCACCCCCACTCTACCTCCTCCCTTCCCGTTCTCTCCCTAACCCGCCCATTACATCCAATCTGCCTCACCTATCCAGCAGCTCGACTCCGCGCTCACCCCAAATCCCCGGTGCTCCGTATGAAATTCAGGATCATCGTATTTTTCTGCCCCTCATTCATAGCTCCACGCCACGCCCCACCTCATCCCTCCGGACGCAGGAGCGTCCCCACGCGGCTGCACACGTGCCGTCCGTCCTTGTCCTCCTTCCCCCACTCTCATTTCCGCCTACCGGGAAAGCTGCATCCATGCAGCTCGACGCGGGTACACACCGTCCGTCCGTGCTTGCTGTATGGCACCACGCGCACCGCGCTGGCGATCAGAGGGTGGTCCAGCCGATTCGTCCTGACGCTCGTCGTGTCTGCGTTACCCTCCAGGAGCTGCAAGAAATTCGGCATGAGGCTTGCAGCTGAGACCCCACTCTAGCCACTCCCTTTCCCGCCCCTCTCCTCTATGCCACGCCGCTGCGTCCTTGGATGCCTCCACTGCCTGAAGGCTCGCCGGCGTCCCCACCTGAGAGGCCGGCCGCCAGGTCCTCCCATTCCCATCCTCCTGCTTTGCTCCTCCCATTTCTCGTCTTCAGGAGGGCGCGATGGTAAATATCTGTCGCAGCCTCCTGGACCGAAGGGTCCCTCATAAGACCCTGCTGCTTTCAGAAGACCACTGGCTCAACTAGGGGCGTGAGGGCTGATTCGTGGGAAGGGACAGCAAAAGGCCCATCTGAGGGCTTCCTGGAGACGAAAGGAGGAAGTTCCTGAGTCCTGTCTGGATCGGGAACGCGCGACGCCTTTCTCGTGAAATCTTAGACCTCCCAAAGACCCTGCGGCCGTGGAGGAACCACTTCCTCGGGGTCATCCTGCCCCCCTCCCCTTGCTCCAGGCAACCCACCTCCTACTGCGGCAGCCCCTTGGCCGCCACCTCACCCACGCCGCGCTGAAGCCTACTCTTCCGGGAGAAGGAAGACTTCATTGAGATGAGCCGAGGTAACTCCCCTTCATTCCCATGATGAGAAGACTGTCTCCTAGCGACGGCAAAAGGTGCCATGGAGCGCACGCTTTGATGTCCTTGATGGTTTCGCTGTTGCTCCTCAGAAGCCGCGATTACTGTTGAGAGAAGTGGATGGCATGGACGCATGCGCTCATTCCTCCACGGTTCGGTCTACGAGGGGACGAATTTGGTGAAAGTCCGATGTGGAGCCAGGACTCCTCCCAGATCCGCGTCCCATTCTAGGGTGTGAGTTTAAGAAGGAGGCCCCCGCTTTTGTCGAGATCCCGGCAAAGAAAGAGAAAACCGAAGGCAGACCCTGGAAGGAAGCCGCCCAAGCTGGCCAGCAGGAGATGAAAGAAACCGCTCTTCTCCAGGAGCTGAAGGGCGTTCCTTTCCCCCCTTTCTCTGCAAACACTTTCTCGTTTTGTTTCTCCTCACTCCCAACCGAATAGCAAAATCATCGAAAGAGAGGAACTCTGAAGGTCCGCACTGGTTGCTCCTTCTCCTGTCGAGTAGTGCGCACATTTCGCGGAGTATAAGGCGACCTCTGGATTCCTGGAGGAATTGCAAGCCTTGAGCACCTGGTCGTTTGGATGCCTCTGACTCTGCCCATTGGGACTTCTTTAGAAGGTAGGCGCCTTCTCTTCATCCTTCTTGAAACCCTCGCCAAGGGTCCTTTTGGGAGGAGAGATTCTGCGCGCGATCTCCGAAAAAGTCGCTGCCAGCAGAAACCAGATCAGCGCCTGGACTGCTGACGAAGAGAGAGGGAGAGAGAGGTAGGAGAGGAAAGGTGGGACGTGACTTTCGCACCAGAGGGAGTGAGAGAGACGAAGAGAGGGAGATGCCGGCTGTCTCTCCGCAGAGCGCGCGTCGAAGAACCAGAGGAAAGGTCGCATAGGATGCTGATGAGCCGAGGTTTCGGAGCTTCGCTGCCGCCCAGTAGGGGTCTCGGAACCTTCCCCCCCCTGAAGTGGGCAACGAGGAGGCGCCGGAGCAGCCGGTTGCGGGAGTTCCTTGCGCTGCAGACGTGCGAAGAAAGAGCAAACTGCATGCCGGGGGCGCGCGAGTCCGCTACACGCAGGTCTCTCTCACCTTGATGCCCGCGGCGTTCCTGTAAGTCTTCCAGGCTTCCTGGGAAGAGCGCCTGTACTCGATGCTGTATTGCTCCATGTATTCCAGTCCCATCCCGTTTCCATATCGACCTTGCGTGGAAACGGCGGTGACGACGAACAGACCGTGGAGGTCCACCTGCAGGTACTCGTAGGCGACCTCGGAGATGCGCTCCTTCGGGCACCAAGCGCCTCCGAACTTCTCCGAGTTTAGCCTGCGAAAAGAAGAAAAAGAAGAGGAAGGAAGTCCCGGCTCCAAAGAGCCCGCAGGAAGCGCGATCGAGATCGGCGGCGTTCAGGGCTAAAAAAAAGCCTTTGTCCTCCGAGCGCAGGGCGAAGGCGATGCGTGCCCTCTTCCCTGGGAAACCTCTCAAAGCGGGGTGATGCGAGAAGCGAGCAGAAGATCCCCCTGGTGGGGGCGGGCAGAGCACAGCAAAAGGTTACGAGATGATGACGGACCGGACTCTGGCCGAAAGGAGAGGAGGGACAGGCCTGTCGCTTGGTGTCGCCCTCCTCCACGCCACTAAAGAGGGAGAGACGCACTTGAAGCCGGAGGCGGCCGGTGACCATTCTTTCTGGGGCATTCCCGGCGTTTGGTCCGGGATAATCGCATTTGAGTGCTTTTGCTCCAGAGGGAACTTTGCCCCCAAAGGAACTCTCGACGAAATCCTTCACCCCTACTAGTGGAGCAAAGACACTGTCACCGTCTTCGTCATCTCCTTGTCTTCCTGTCACCATCTCCACCATCGTTCGGCATCACTTTCCTTATCCATCACCCTTTTCAGGATCGCCGTCATGCGTGCCATCAGAACGGTCTTTGTGCCATCATACTGCCGTCAGCCTCCTAGGCTTCCTTGTTACCGGTGCTCCATGACCCTGGTGTTCCCAGAGACATTTCCGGCCTGTTCACTTTTGGATGCGCCAAAGGGGTGCCCTGTTCTTCGCCACTGCCGGCTGCAGGGATGCGCACGAGCACCAGACTGGAAGAAGACAGTCCGGCCGGAGGACACCCACGTGGCAAGGAATGCCAGTGTGGCGGTGGGTCGGAGAAGGGTCTGTTCGACTCGCCATAGGGCAGCTCATCCTCATAGCAGACCCCCCTCTTGCCCCCAGTTCTGTCGCAGAAGACGGGCGGGACACGAGAGCCACTTGCGCTCGTTCGGTAGCCACGCCGGACTTCTGAGACGCGCGCCATTTCTTACGCGGGAGAAACGCCGCATCAGCGAGGGAGGCGTGGGGAATGGGGCTACATTTGCGTTGGCGTCTTCCAGGGACGTCCACGCGCTCGTTTGGTGGCGTTTCCGCGCAAGGAGGTGCCGCAGCCCGGCCGAGGAAATGCGCCCCGTCCAGATCGGTCACGCGATCTCGCTGCGACGCCTTTTTGAAGCGACGGCGGAGCGACTCGGGAAAGCGAGCGTGACAGGTGGTCCCCTCGAGGGGGAACCCACGATCCGCGCCAGCTCGCACGTGCCTCACGTGAAGATAGCGGAGTCCTTCATCGACCTACGGGGCCCCGGATGGGAGGCAGGTCCAAGGCGAGAAGTTCAGCAATTCGTCCGAGCCCCAATGCCCGTAATTCGACTGCGACACCCACTTAACAGCAGCCTCCTCTCGTACCTCCGCGGCCATAAAAGGTTGAGGGTTATTTCGTCCTGGACCAAACCACGAGATCTCCATCCCTCGTCGGTCACCCCCTCACTCCGCAAGCACCGAGCGTTTCCCCCTCGCTCCTGCAAAAATTGGGACAAAGGGGAAATCGAGGGAGGCGCGACGATCCTCTACCACTTCCTTCCGGAAGCGTCCCGGAACGAGTCTGCATGTGCCTGGAGACTCTATCTGGCAGCGTCGTTCCCCTAGACATGGGTCTGCGGCAAAGTGATCACCCAGGAAAATCGGGATGGGCAGTCTGGCTGAGGGACGCTACCGGAAGTGCTCCGGGGGTAAGACGCTGCGCCGCATGGGCTGCACCCCGAGCGGGGCGGCGAAGGAATGGGGGAAGTCCTCAGCATATACCGGGTCACCCATCACCTTGTGCTGCTGACCTGACACGTGTCTGCCTGCCCTTGGCGCGGGATCCTCAAGGGGCACGTAAGGACGATGCGGGTGACCTCGCAGTGGCAGGAAGAAGTTGGCGGAGACAATGGGACGGGGGTTTGGGTCTGAAGTCTTCGTCGGGGGTGAAGGGGCTCTGCGGACCCGGGAGCAACCGGCTCAGCGGAGGGAAGAGCAGCCAACGCCCCACTGAGAGGCCTCCAGGAGGGTAGTTGTTTTCCCGCGATCCGGGGAAAGGTGAGCATCCCAAAGTCACGCGGCCAGCGAGACGCCGGAGAGGATCTCCCTGAGGCTACCCTCAACCTCGGGAAAGGAGGAAATGGCAGGCGGAAGTGCGTCATCCTTCGCGCATCCCGGTCGGGAAAAAGTCGCTCAAGATCGGCTCGCTGGCACCCGCAGGGTCTCTCGACGTCGCTGCAGGAAGAAGACGCCATTTTTTTCCCCCTCTTCCTTTTGTCTTCTCCCGACTTCCGCCGTCCCTGCTCTGCTGAAGGATCGCGTGGACGTGCCCAGACATCCTCGTGGCGTCCTGCGGGTGCACTCGCCGCCGGAGAAAGGACTCTCTTCCCCAAGGAAGGCGGCGTCTCCTTTGCAGCTGCCCCCCGAGGACTCCCTGAGTCATGAGCTCTCTTCCAAAAGCCAGGTTTCTACCAGGAAAGACCCCCTCGGTGTCAGGAAGCCCGCCAGGAGCGTCCGGCAATTTGCAAAAGAGGACCGACAGATTCGCCCATTTCGGAGCTTCCCGTTCCTTCCGCGAGAGAGCTCTCTGAGCTCGGGCGTTCTCCATGGGGAGCGCGTTATGGAGCTGGAAATCCCAGGTTGCGGCTTTCCAGGGTTTCCGGAGGGAGCATCCCTTCCCTGCCCCCTTCTCTTCCTCCTCCACCCCCCTTGTCTGGCTTCTACCTTCCGTTCCGGGGTCCTACGCTGGTCCAGTCGTAGTAGGAGCTGGCGGTGATGTCTTCGTCCGTGATCCGGCCGCTTTCCATACCCAGTGGCTCGTCGCAGTGCTCTGCAAGAGAAGGGTAAGCAGGTCATGGAGGATATGAGTGCCTCATGAGCGGCCAGGCATCATACCCCGGGCGGGAAGCGGGCCCCGCTAGAGGCGCTGCTTTGGTGCCCGCTTGCGGGTGGGTCAAGGAAGAGAAAGCATCCCTTCTCCCGCGTGGATGTTTCTAGTCCACGGAGCTTGCCGCGGCTGGTCTTGGCCCGGCTCCTTCGAACCGGACCAAGGCCGTCTCCTAGAGACGCAGCACCTCGGGCTGCGGCACGTCTCAACCTGCTCTCCCTTCGGAGCAGTCAAATATGCTATCCTTATCCTCCCCTCCCGGGAGCCAGTGCGATGCCGCCCGCGCTACTTGACTGATCCCGTGGTTCTCCCGATGAGGGATAGGAAGGGGGAGAAACAGGAGAGTCATAGATACTGCGGGATATAGGGTGGAGGCTGATGAGGCTCTTCCCTGACCCGGGAAGGAAGCAGGGAAAGTGAAGTCATGCCTCCCATTCTACCGTCTTCTCTGCAAGGGAGAGACCCAGAGACCGCCACTGCCTTGGTCCTGGGAAGTCCCTGCAAACGGAAGGGAGACTGAGAGTTCCTACTGACGAGGACGGGTTGTCCCTTGCTGTCGCAGCTCATCTCCTGGGGCGACAAAGCTATCCTCCGGGTTTCCGGAGGGACGGCAGGAAGAGGACAAAGGCGAGACACCCCTTGGGAGTTCGGGAGGATGCGCCGGAGCGCTCACAGGAGCCGCGAGGAAGAGGGAAGGTGAAGAGAACAATGGGAAAGGTGGGGCGAGTCTCCGGATTTCCTTCTACGCCCCCCTCTCTCGCATCTTTTTCCCCACCCTCCATTCTTCTCTGCTAGGAGACGGATCTCTCCCTCCGCTTCCTCTTTGAGGCGAAGGGAGAGAGAGGGTAAGGAGCCAGAAGTACCTCAGCCTCATGACCTCTGAGGGAGAGGCCGAGACGCGAACTGAGCTCGGCTGGGGCCTATGCACCCATACTCCGGAGACGCGGTCCCCCTGGAAGCCCTCCCAGACACCGCGGTCAGGGGGCACGGTGTGCCTGGAAGGGTCTGGTAGGCTCGGTGGGCGCCGGGTTCACCGATCACCGCAGGAGTGAATGGGCAGACAGGGTCAGAGTTGCTCACCGCTCCTGATCATCCCGAGAAGAGGATCAGAAGTGCACAGACGTCCTTCATGTTCTTGGGTTCGGCGGCCTCCATGATCCGCAAGGAGTACAAGAAAAGGAGGAGGAGGAAGAGGAGACGTTTCCGTTTCCTTAGGTTACTACATGCTACGTGCCGAAGGCTGCGCTCTCGCTGGGGGGATCGCCTAGCAGAGGAGTTTCTCCCCCCTGGCAAGCGGTTTCCACAGAAACAGACGCCGTTTTCCCCTCTCTACCCCTCCCCCCCCCGACTGCTAGGGGAATGACCCTTTGCCTGTACTCGGTCTGTCCGCCTTGAGCAATTGCCGTCGGGTCATGTAGACCCTTTACGGGAGGTTCCTTTCTTGTCTCCGTGGAAACCACGTGGCCTCCCTGGAGCGAGCGGACGGACGGCGCTGCTCGGTGACGGTCGCTCGCGCGACCTTTGCTCCGGTTTTCCGGTCCCAAGCAGAACCTGGGAAGAGTGAGGATGACGCGGCTTCGAGTGCGTCACCCGCTTTCGCAAGTGGCTCCTCCAACGCCGCGTCGTGGGGCACGTCAGGGCTGAGCGGCTTCCTCTGTGGGGGTGGAGTGAGGACCATCGAGAGGAGTCCACCGCACCTCGAAGAGAGCCAGTCGACCTTCCGGGACGACTGCGACAGCCCGGGGCCGCCTCAGCTCGAAGTAAGAGTCCCAAGGATGCCATAGGGAGAGGCGAGGAAAAGGAGTAGGAGAAGGGGGAAAAAGGGGGAAGAGGAGGGAAGGAAGGGAAAGGAAACTGGAGGGATCTCACCTAGAAGAGGCCCACCGTCTGCGCAAGCGGTCCCCGAGGAGGCAAGCGCGGGAGGGAGAAGACTCACCGAGAAGCAGCGCATGCGAAGTGCCGGGGGCCCGAGGCGGCGGCAGCAGCAGCGCCAGAAGGGAGAGCAGCAGCAGAAGGGCCAGGACCCGCCTTGTCATGGCAACGGCGACGTCTCCACTCCAATCGGCAGGTAACTCCTGCGGCGGACGCCGCCTACCAGTCAGCCTGGCAGCGCGGCCTCATCACAGGCGGCTCGCGCGCACTGCCGCGAGGTCCACAAGGGTCTGCGTGGGCGATGGGCACCTGGAAAGATACGCAGCATGATTGACGGTCGGTTTCCCCGACCCGCGGCGGCTGCGGGAGACGAAGGAAGGAAAGTGGGGGAAGAGGGAGAGTCTCCGGCGGAGCTGTGCGGACGTCCGCCTCCGGCTGAAGGAACCCTCCCTGCCCTGGGCAGGGGGCAAGGAAAGTGGAGAGGAAGAGAATGCCCCCATCTCTCCATCTTCTCTGCAAGGGGGCAACCTGGATATTGCCCCTGCTTTGGTCTGGGAGGGCAAGAACCTCGCAAACGGAAGGGGAGGAGAAGGTGGAAGGGGTGCGGACCGGCGACAGCAGTGGCCTCGGAAGGAGCGATTCTGCAGTTGCCCGAAAAACCGGAGGAGTGGAGGCGAGGGAAAGTGCTTGCCAGAGGAGGGGAAGGGGAGATGGTGCTTCCCTCCGTGATCCGGTGATCCTTTCCTTGGCCCTCCATAGGGGTGCGAGCGGACAGCGGTCCAGCGGGATCGGCGGGGGGAAAAAGAGCAAACGCAGCGGATCTCCCTGGCAACCGAAAACTTCTACCAGAAGGCCACCAAGAACGCGCACGAGGGGCATGGAGGGAGGGGAATCTGCGTCCCTTCTGATCTCGGGTAGGAGCAGGAAGTTTCCCATTCGGGGCACCTGCCCCTCAAGAGCAACGCGAGCGTCTCAGGGAAAGAGCGACCCAGCGTCCCCTCCACCGGGTAGGAGAGGATCTCTGGTCCAGGTCGAGCGAAGATCTTTCGTGACCCTCGGCATCTTCGGTCGGCTGCGCGGGGGAGGCTTCGCCGAAGACCTTCCTCAGCTTCCTCACCCCCACGGGCCCTCAGAGCGGGCGACCTCATGGGTGCTCCCGACCGGCCCCACTTGGGTTTCTCGAAGGCACCTCGAGCGACCCTCTAGCGCTCAGAAAGCATCCTGGGACGGGCCCCTCCCCGGGGAATCCACCCTGATCGCTCTGATCCTTCCTCCTTGGGAACGCGAGCCGCGAGCGCCTTGCCCGGTGACGGAGACCGGCGCGTGGTGAGGTCGCGAGAGTGCCACCGAAGTGCTGGCACCTGGACGGGCTGTTTGCAGCCTTTCACCGCTCGGGAACGGAGGGAAGGGGAGTCCATGCCTCCCCTTCCCTGCGCCTTTACCAGGAAGCGAGAGTCTGGGCATCCAGGGAAGGCGGTTTCTTGCTCCGCGTGGGGCCCGCTCTCGCTTCCTGACGGGAAGCGCGCACTCTCCCCTCCCTCTCCTCCCATTTCCCCGGAGAAGAGAGAGGAGGGCCATGCGTGGGGGACGCAAAAGGAGAGGCGAGAAGGTTCGAGACCTACCGGGAGCTCACGGGCGCAGGGCCGAAGGGCTTCTTCCGCCTCTGGGAGATGAGTTCGAAACCCTCGGGAGAGAGCGGGACGAGCCCGGGGGTCGGGAGGACGAGGGAGAGAATGTAGCCGCCGGCGCCACCTCTCACACGCGCCGCCTTCTTCTGGGAGGGATCCGATCGGAGGGTCTCCCGCGATCCTGTGGTAGCCGCCGCTTCCCTCGTGCCGCAGGGCGCCGCAGCCGCGTATCGCGCCTTCTGCAACGTCCGCCTCCCGCGATACGACTGGCGAGGAGTCCCCGGAGCGCGCGCTCCGCGCGTGCGCGCCGGGCGCGCTCGCGCCGCCGGCGCGTTCTCTCCCTTTCTCATCCGCGGGAGGTCGCGTGAAATGCGTAGGGAGAAGGGAATCCAGCCGGGAGGAGGAAGGCAGCACCCCCGGCTTTTCCCGGAAGCCATCTTTCTCCCCCCTTTCTGTCATTCGAGACCACACCTGCGGGGTCGACACTCGTCCACCCAAATGTCCCTTCCCTCCCCCCCTGCATCCCTTCTTATGGTGCCACCGCTTTCCAGGACCCTCGATCACATGGTCGAGCTCGTCTGGAGGAGGCGCGTTGCCCGCGCAAGTGGCCCCGAGGTCCGCAGGGCGCGAGGAGTGCCGGGAGTCCGAGGCGCGCTGTCACGGTGACCGCGGGATCTCCCATCCCTTCTCGAATCCCGCTCTCATCCCTCATCCTCGAGCGAGGACCACCCTCCCTGCCCGCTCCCATCCCTCTTCGGAGCTAGTAGGGCAGGTGGTCCACGCGCTCCTCGGCAGGTCTCCCGTCCACTCCTCATGGGGCCCGTGAGGTTCCTAAGGAGCAGTGACGAAGGCTGCGTGCACGCGGACAACGAGAACGGCCAGTTGCCGCGTCGCCAAGGAAGGTGACAACCCGCAAGCTTCTGGACCTGCGGAGGAAGCAGCTGGGTCGGAGACGCAACATTCTGGGGTGGACCCTCTTCTCGACCTGGAGGGGGAAGGGGTTCGCGCTCTTCCCTTTTCGTGCGGAGGAGGAGCGCCGGTGAGGGAAGGAGAGAAGAGACGCCGATGCGTCGTGCCCACCACGCCTTGCGCACGGGCAGTATCGTAGGCGAGGAAGGCGACTGAGCCGCGATTATTGCTAGTTGAAAACTAAACCACGCCTGCGTGTGCGCAGCCGTTTAGTTCTCTAGGTGGCGGGCGGCCATCAAGTGGGTTCTCCGGGAGCTCGGGAACACTCCGGGTCAGGGGAGCAGGGCAGGAGGGCGGGCAGGATCCATCCCGGCACTATACGGTCCGCCTTTTTCTCCCTCCCGCAGCCCCTACTTTCCCCCCACTTAATGGAGCCGGAGGCCGCCCATTGTTCGGGAAACGGCCGAGTTCCCGGGAACGGTCCTTTCGATAAGCCCCGATGCTTCTACACCGAGTCGACGAGGTCCTCATATCCCAATGCAAATCTCCCTGGAGACGAATCAGGACCCCAGGGCTTTGTCGGGTGATTGGGGACCAGATGGAAGCTGAACCGTCGTGCTCCCTGGAAGCTCCCTGCCTGGGGAGAGGGACGCTACTCAGGGAGCACCTCTGCAGCTTTCTCCGCGGGAGGAGGCGCGGAGTCATGGACCGTCAGCAGTGGCAGTTTGCTTCTTCGCCTCTCGGCAACATCAGTGCAGCGTGGGTGGCGGCTTCGTGGTGCCCTACCTCGGCCTAAGACGGGCTGACGCAACCACCTCGTTACCACTTGGAAGCGTCGGGAAGTGGAAATAAGGGAAAGGGCGAAGGAAAGACTCCTCCTCGTCCCTCCAGCATGGCTACCCCCTCCTCCTCGAGTTGCTGCCGCCGCCACAAGATGGGCGCGACCGCCACGAAGAACGCCGGCTTCGGCAGCAGGGAGGACTGCTTTGGGCGTTCCTGAAAAAGATGGGATGCAGGACAGCGGAAGGAAGGATAAAAGGCATGCGGGGAGCCCCAGCTGGATCCTCAGGAGGTGGCTCCTGAGGATCCAGCTGGATCCACCTTCACTGCCAGGGCGACCTCACAGGAGACACCTGTCCTGCCGCATCGATCACTGTCGCTGATCAGAGTCTTCGTTCCGGACGATGGCGCGAGCTGCTCTCGTCGAGGTCCTTCCAGAAGCTTGAGTGCCTTCCTAAGCCGGACGGCGGCCCTACCTCCTCCTCTTCTTCCTTGTAGGTGCGACGAGGAGGGGGCAGGACCACTCTCATGCCGCGCCGGCTCGAGGAATCGGCTGGTGCATGAGTCCGCCCCCCCGGCCAGCGCGGTCACTGGACAATAGGTGGGAGGGACACATTCCCTCGCGACCGTGAGGCGCCAGCGACATGGTCGGTTCGTCCGCGATTCCGTCTCTGGAACGTCGGTGCATGGGGGCACCACCCTCCGACGATCCTGCACCGGCGTGCGGGTCCAAGGAGGTCCATCGCAGGCGTGGTGGTGTCCACGGGACGTTCGATCTGTCTCGATGCTATGCTGCTCCGAGGGATCCTGATGTTCGTTGCTAGGTAAGCACCAAAGATTCCTTACGCATGTGGGCGCTCAGGGATCCGATCGGGACGACCCTCTTGGTCCGTTCGGGTGTCTCCCAGTGGACAGGGCGAGCTTCTCTTCTGCCTACTCGCTTCATCTCCGACTGCCGGGTTTCCATGTTTCCGACCACGTCCTTTTCTCCAACGGGAACGCTTTGTTCATGCTGAAAGCCTCTTAGCAGTTTCGAAATTTCACGGTGAGGAGGGACATCGATCGTCGGTTCCCATGGAGTGAACTTGGCAACGTGCCTGGATACGGTCCCCTCCAAATGGACATCGCACGCCCTCATCAGCCGAAGGTGCAGGCGTGAACAATTCGGATGGTAGCGGTGCGGGAAGTTCCCATCGGCGCGGTCAAAGTGCTCAGGGCGTTTCCTGGAATCTTCACCTGGATTTGTAGGAAGCTCCACCGTTCCTTCGGATCCGTCAAAACCCCGAGAAAACAGAACGGGAGTCCAAACCCGTGTGCAACAACGGTTGATGCGACCGTACGTCAGAAAATTGCCGGGGATCTCGGCTGGTACGTCGGACTGACTCATCCGTTTCGTTCTCCTACGAAGTTCTTTTTCTAAGAACCGCAGTGCTCGCTGGTTTCGAGGATTCGGCTGCCGCCCACGAGTGCCGATCTGCAGAGCACCCTCCTCGCACGCTGCTCTCCCCACTTTGGGGACCTCTCGCCATGTCGGGAGTGCCAACACTCCTCTCAGTCGGGAGGGAAGGATAAGGAAGAAAAGGGGAAGCGTGGATAGAGAAGACGAGAACATGAGAAGGGCAGCTGGAACGTTATCCTGCTCGTCAATGTCTTATCTAACATGGATAACATCCGCACATGGAACCCTTCCAGCACCGCATCACCAACTCATCACTTATTCAGGAAGCTCTGCAAGATGCATCTTCCACCAACAGAACGCTTCCTCTTCGGCAGCTCTTTCTCTCCCAGCTCCGATTCCTGACGCCCTTGATCTGCACCGCAAGCCACCTGAAAGCTATGATCCGGGCCCTCCAGAATCTTCCTCTGCCTTCGTCTGCTTCTCTGAAAGCTGCCACCTCTCCGGGAGCAGCGAGTCTTCACCGGGAGGAACGAACAGCGAGGTTCTTCGAGGAAGAACTTCGTTGCTGAACTGCCAGTGGGACTCCGGAATGCAACAGACTTTGGGAAGTCAGCTCATCCTCTGTAAAATGATCCTCACGAGCGTGGGCGGATTCTCCTGGAAGTCCGCGACTTTCTGCCTTCTCCAAGTTCCTGGCTGCGGGAGCTCTCGGGTCTCTCCGAAGCGCCAAGTTGAGGATGGACCAGGAGCAGAATCCGCAGCCTCCACTGAAAGGATGCTCGAGGTAAACTGCGAACGACATCCCTCGGTGACATCCTGGCTGCTTCATCTGCTTCCAGATGCTTCCCAAGTCCGGAATCGTTCTGCGATCGATCTTTGCCGCGCAGAGTTCTGGGTGCTTCTGCGGCGCAGGTGTCGCCGCGGTGCCTCCGAAGAGAGATCGTTCTCCCTCTCGCGACGTGTGGCAGGACATCGCCGGCCAGCCGCGCCACAGACTGCCAGGGCGAGAGGCGAGGGACTCGATAAGAGCGCTTTCCTTGATGAATTTCCTTTCGACCTTTTTCCCGAAGCCTGGAATCTGCTGAGGAATGGCTGCTCTCTCCCCTTCCCCCCATCGCTTTTCGGTCGAGAACTCGAAGCCGCGGAAACGAAGGATCGGCGCTTCGACCGGGGACGGAAATACAGTGGATCTCGGCGTGTCTTCGCCTCCCTTTCCCCTCGATCGCCCCTCTCTCCGTCTACCGTCTGGTCCATTCACTTTCGATGGACTGCTTCCTTCTGCTGGCAGCAGACCTCCCCTTTTTCATCATCTGTTCCTTCTTCTTCACCCTTTCATCAGATTAAACCGCAACCCTATTACTGGGGACAATATTAGTCGATTGTTGATGACTCCCAATAATCAACAAAGGCATCATGAATATTCATCCCGTCAAAGTCGGCGAAGATGACCTCTGCTGTCCATTATTTCCTTATCGGCATTCCCTGTCATCCTAATCTCAACAGTGCTCGGAGCTATTATTCCCTCCATGATATCCTCCCAACCCTTCCCATTATGCTGCTCCTCAATCTTCCATCTAGTATGGATAACATCCGCACGCGGAACCCTTCCAGCACCGCATCACCAACTCATCACTTATTCAGAGAGCCCTGCAAAATGCATCTTCCATCAACAGGACGCTTCCTCCTCGGCGGCACTTTCTCTCCCAACTCCGATCTCCGCGACCTTCAATCTGCCGGAAGCCGGCGTTTCGTCCTGTGAGTCCCCTGTCACTCGAACGGAACAGGGGGGATTCCTCTGCTGCCGTCGGTATCGGGCACCGGGACCGGTGGCTCTTTCCGATGACCCCGCGCAGATGCTCCATGCCGCCTTGGTGTCGAAGACCGGTTCGGGAGGGAGCGTGAGCGCTCCTGAAGGCCGATCACTTTCCCTTTCAAGTTCGGTTTCCTCATGGGTCACTCGCGGTGCCCTTCAGTCTGGGATCGAGCGCAGCTCATCTCTTCTGCAGGTTCCCACCGAGGGCGCTCTCCTCGGAGGAGCCGAAGGAACCTCCCTCTTAGCGACCGGTGCCCATCAACGCATCTTGGGCGATTCGCGCGACCGGAGTCTCTTCCTCCCGTCTTCATGGTGAAGCGTCTTCGCTCCCGGAGAGAGAGTAACTTCCAGCGATGCAGGTCAGGTCAGCGGAGGGTTCCGAGTGGTCTTTGGTGCGCGCTCCTTGCCCCAAAGGCAGAAGCGATGGCGGCCCCTTGGCTGCGGCCTCCACGCGTGGCGCCAAGCGTTGCGGGTTAGAATTCCTACGTGGAGGATCGACGCCGAGAAATGGGGATGTTTCGTGGGTTTCGATCCTCTCACCCCTGCAGGATGACGCTGGTTGACCTGTAGACTTCGGATGCGGTTCTGGTGGGAGCCAGAAACACCGGATGCCTCCGCGAAATGGCAGGAATTGGAAGTTGGCCTTCCGGGGTTCTTTCAACTTCCCCCCTCCCCTCAGGGGGTGACCCTGCATCGGGTACCATGAAGCTGGTTGATACATCTCTCCAGAGGAGAGGGATTGCCTCTCCAATGTGTCCACCCGGAAGTGAATTGTTCCTTTCGGGGAGCGCCCATCCGAGAAATTGGGAATCGGCTCTCCGTGGTCCTCTTCAGAGGAGGAAGCCAGGAGTGGCTCCCCTGCAAGTGCCCTCCAAAGAAGAAATTCCGGGAGTGGATCCCTTCCGGGTTCCCTTCGGAGAAGAAATAATGAAGTAGTTACCTCCGGGAGTCCTTCCGGAGAGAGAAAGGAAGAAGTTCACTTCGGGGTTCCCTCTCAATCGTAAGAGGAACGGCCTCCCTCCGGAGTCCTTCCTGGATTCATAGGGCAGTCCCTCCAGGATCACTCCCGCACTTGAAGAGTTCCGCACGCACCTTTGGGTGGAGTGGACGGTGCTTCAAGAGCTTCGTTAGCCCTCTGTCAGGCAGGCGGACGGTTCTTCAGCGCTCCTTGAGGAAGAAAAAAAAAAAAGACGAAAGCGGCTAGGGAATCGGACCGGGTGAGGCGAGAAGGTGAAGAGAGGCGGTCTGACGGAGCACCAACAATCATGCAATCCTAAGTGGTGGCGGTTCCTATGCGCGGGATTCCGCGTTTCGGTAAGGCCACGGCGGCTTGGGCTACCTCCTTGGCTCCCGAGGAATCCTCCTGTCTTCCCGGGGGAAGTCCGCCGCCGCTCCCGTTTCAGAAAGGGGAGGAGGCATCGGGTGCCGCGCTCTCGCCACGGTCGCCGTGAGGGGAGGGGAAGGGGAGTCGATGCGCCTGGTCCACGAAGCACCCCTGTGAAGAAGACAGAGGGAAAGGTCCCCATAGACGCGTCGTGCATCACGGCGATGTTTCCCAGGCGAAGGGATTTTTTGCAGGGAGCGCGAACTGGTAAGGGGGGGAGCATCGGGCAGGCTAGGCGAGTCCGGCAAGGGATTCTTGGTCACAAGGGAAAATTCCCCATCAACAGTGGGCCAACAGAAGAGGATGATTTCCAGTTCCCCCTCTTTCCTTGTACCCACTCCGGAGCAATGGGTCCTGCGGGCAGCAGGGTTGCGCAGTGGTTGCTCTTGTGAGCATCCACTGCGCATGCAAGAGTGGCTGTCGGAGTAGCCAGCTCGGTGGCTACCAGGGAAACGGTCACCATGGTCAACGAATTGTTCCTGTCTGTAGGGAATTTTTTTTTCCCTTTCGGGAACCGGCAAGAAAGAGACAAGTCTCCAGTCAGGGTGAAAGGGGGTCAGAAAGAAGCTCTCCTGCAGCCAACAAGGGTCAACAACCTCAACTTCCCCTTCTGCCCCTGTGGGGACAACGGGAGAAGCTCGCAGAGCCGTGGCCCCCAGCCTGTGGCTCCCTCCTCTCCCTCCTTCCCTCTCCCTATAAACCCATGGCGCTTCCGGGAAATGAAGCGGCGCTGTCGGAAAGATTCCAAAACCTTCCGAAGAACGGGTTCCTGAAAAGGTGGCGGTTTCAAAGATTCAAAGATGGAAGTGGCGGCGCTGGATGGTCCCGGCGAAATTCTGGTTTCGAATCTCCT
This sequence comes from Raillietiella orientalis, assembly GCA_036172245.1. Classification (NCBI taxonomy): domain Eukaryota; kingdom Metazoa; phylum Arthropoda; class Ichthyostraca; order Raillietiellida; family Raillietiellidae; genus Raillietiella; species Raillietiella orientalis. The sequence continues at coordinate 7,142,743 of JAYWIR010000003.1, read as the reverse complement.
CCTTTCTCCCTCCTTGGAAACCCACGAGGGAAGCTGAGGAAGTTCTCTCACCTGTGGCGCTCAAGAGGAGGAGACAAACACCGGAAAGACGGGAGGAGGTGCGAAAGACCTCCCGTCTTGCACCTTCAGAGCAAGCCGAGATGCCATCGAACCATCTTCGCCCTCTGCGGCTAGGGTGGGCAGTCAGGATGTGCGGGTCCAGGATGTGATCGGGAAGCGGAGCTCCTCTCCATACTCCAAGGTCAGAAATCCTCTAGGAGGATGTTGGGAGGCGCTTGATCTCAACTTCCGTTCATCTCTTCCAGAACGCTTGTTCCATCATAAGGGTGATTGATGGACCTTCATCTAGGGAATCCGGATTGATATTGATGGGGCCGGGAGCGGGCGAAGAAATGCCTGCATTCTTGCATGCATTAGTTCATCCTGCGTTTCGATCTTTATTGTTTTGGAAGCACGGGATCGATTATTCATGAATCCAGCACGGAAGGGGTACGTGAAATATGGGGAGAGCAGGAGCAAAATTTCCGCCGTAGGGGTTAGGGTTGGTCTGAAAGGAAGTGGGTGATACTTTCTTTTTTTTTTTTTAATTACAAGTCATTGTGTCTAGGGAGAAAAATATAATGGGGAGAAAGTCATCGGGCTTCCGTGATGGGAGCTGCCTTGGCGATCGCAGCATCCCAGCCAGAGAAAGCTGCTTCTGACATCGAGACAGCGAAGGGCACGCGGCCTTCCGAGGCTGTTTGGAGGCAGAATGGAGATGGTGCGAGGTAATGACGTAGGGAGGCGCGCCCCCAGGCACTTCTGCTGCTGCAGGAGAACTTTTCCTTGTTTCATGCAGGGCTGAAGGGTTGCGTTCCACACCTGGGTGGAGGATTTCGGTCTTGGAGATTAATACCGTGTGTCCACCGCCAGGTGCGCGAGAGTCCTTTGCACCAGCTAGATGGACGCGGGCACCAGATTGCAAGCTGAGGCTTGCTGTCACCTCTGGGTTTCCCTATTGGCTCGGTCGCGGCCACTCGTGTTCGGGATGGTAACCCGAGGGAAGGCGGGCTTGCAAGAAAGGAGCAGGTTCATCCCATGCGCGCCGCTAAAACCTCCGTCGGCTGGCCATCCGTCACCCTCGACTTTTGCAAGCGGACTCTGTGCTTCTCCTCATCCTTCGCGGCCTGCCTTCTATCGAGCTTCCATTCCGGCCATCCCAGCGGTGGTCATGGCCATCACCATGGCCACTGTTCTCAGTAGATAACTTGTACTTTTCTCTCCTGGGCGGCTGACGACCCGGCGCAGACTGGCATCGACGCATCAAGGAAGGGAAGATCCTCTTTACCGAGGCAGCTGCTGTGTTTGCCTGAAGGAAGCGAGGGGCAGCAGCGGGAGAAGAACTTCCGCTCTTGGGGATGTCCTCCGTTGCTCTCAAGTGGAGTAACGGAGGGGTACCCCGCCTTCGAGGCATGCTCAAGAGCGGAAGTTCTCTTCGCCCCAGAGCTGCCACCTGAAACTTACAGCTTCCCTCCGTCTCCCTCGCGAGCCCATGTGTGCTTGTGGACGCGTGGCGCTACCATCCTGGCGCCGGCGCGAGGAACTCTGCTCCACCAGGCGGCATTCCAGGGCCACAGGGGCATTCTGGGGAGTCCCATTGAGGTCCACGAGAGTCGATCCGGCTCGGAGCTCATCCCGGCATTCGGTGGGGCGCGCCGGTCGCAGCGGCAGGCCTCGGGAGGGAAGCGCAATGCGCCCCGAGAGTCACGGCGCTGCTTGCGACCCTGGAGTAAAGGTGTCCCCAGAGAAGGTATCGAAAAACTTTGCCTGGGGCGCTCTGTTAGGTGTGACACCTTGCCCTGCTCTGCAGCCACCTCCATCGGAAATGTCGCTCCCGGAAGGCCCTTGGCAAGAGGAACAGAGGTCGCCCCGAGAAAGCGGCTTTTCTGACCTTGTGGGCCATCCCTTATGCAGCGGCGTTCTTCCTATGCCAATGCCTTCCGTGCAGAGTTCGCCGGGGGGAGGGACGTCCCTCCGGACTGCGTTGCGTTCGCTTGACCGCGCACCTTGCACAGAAGGATCCAAATGACGGAGCAGGTACGGCACCTCGAACCAGAGAACAAGTGGGGGTGACCCTACCTGGGAAGAAGGCTCAAACAAACAACCTAACCCATATCTCTAGCGAGTTAGGAGACGCTCCCGAGCACTTGTGACTCCTCCTCTTTCTCTGTAGCCCCATCCTCGTCTTCGGTTTATTGGATTTCGTCCTCGGGTACTCTCAGCCACCGCTGTGGCTCCCCGGGCAGAATACAGCCAACGAGTCGGACTTTGACTTCGACCCCACACGAGACCCACTGTCCTTCCTACTTTGTGTTTCACTGTAGATTGCGCCCACAGCAAACGCTCAGAAGTGACCTACGTCACGGGTCACCAGGTCTTTCTTATCCGAGCGGGTGAAGTCCGCGTGGGGATGGCAGAGGAGGGGACGACCTGGATCAACCCGAAACGGGAACGTCGGAAGTTCCCCACTGGGTGCAGAAAGTAGGGGAGGACGACGAGCAGGTAGGAGCGTATGCAGCCCAGACGAGTAGAAACCGAAGTCATGCCTGGTCCGGAAGATCGCTTGCGGATCGCCTCTGGGAAGCTGCGCCACAGAGATCATTACCCATCCCCCCCACTTACTGCGTCGCGTTTTGGGAGTCTGCTGGAGGTCTCCCAGAGTTCCCTGGACGGCGCAGTGCCTAGAACGGGAAGATCACCCAGACGCGCATAATCGCGGGCTCCCTCCTGGACTCCCAGACTGGTTGAGGGGCGATCTGTGCAGAAATGATTAGCCGGATCGCGGGTTCTGGCGAACTTCACCGGGCCTGCCTGGCGCCCGAAGTGGGCCCGAGGGGAGAGACCGGTGTCGCTGTCATCGCTCAGGCCGGAGTTTCGTGCCCTCGGCCTGGCCTCCTCCGAGGCAGTGCGGCCCTTGGAAAGTGCGACCCTTGGTGCGGAGCGCTCCATCCCGCCTTTGCAGTAAGCGCGAGAGGCCCTGTCTCATTCCCCGCCGCAGCGGCGGGAGGATCCTCTCCGGCTTCCGGGTCCACGATGATTAAATTATCCAGAGGCTGCACCTCAGCGTAGGACTCCTTGGAAGAGATGAGGGCCGTGCAATTCCGGAGGCCGGTCGGCTGCTCGCGCCGGGGAACAAATTAATGGTTCCTCTCCGAGGCGGAGAGAATTCCAGCAGCTGTCAGCCGGTAGTTTATGGTTTCCAGGCAACCGGAGGAGAAACGCTTGCCGAAGGAGATAAAGAACCGATGAAAATAAAATGAAGCAAAATGTACCTTTTGCGCCAGCGGGCAGTTTCCTCGGTAACACTTTCTTTGCTCTGTCACCGCGCCGGGAGTCTGAGTGACCTTGCGAGGCCTGCGGGCAGCTTTCTCGGAGACGTCTCCGCATGCGCCGTCCGCCAAGAAGACGAGAGGACGTGGTCTCTCCGGGATGGAGTGGGAAGTGAAGGGCAGAATGGAGGGCAGGCTCCCCTCCGCTCAGCCTTCGTTGTGAATCTCGCCTGTCATCTCGCAGCTCTGATCCTTCGGCCTCTGCCTCCCTGCCCCGAGAAGACTCGGAGACCGCCTGAGGCCAACGGCGACCGCTGGCACCCGTGCGCTCCCAGTGCCCAGATCCTCTCTGCCTGCCGTACGCGCATTTACAGCCTGTCTCTTCCAGAGCTGGAAGGGGGAGAGGGCGGCGTCTTCCAGACTTCCTCCGGCGGGGGACGTGACCTCCGTCCAGCGAGGTCACGGTTCCAACCCGCTCGAACTAGGAGCGCGCCTCCTTCCACGCTGCCCTTCGAGACAGGTAAACCTCGTCCTGCACAAACGTGTCCCTAGGCAAAGCCGGCTCGGTGGCCTCTCTTGAGAAGGGGCGCTCTCGAAGCGGAAGGCTGGGCAGCGCCTCGCAGTCTCACCCGCGATGCGCCACCGGTGGTGCAGGAGCCGACCAATTGCTTCCTCTCTGATCCTGGAGGATCTGCCGGAAGGGGTATCGCAGAGGCATGGTGACCGCGGATCCGGTGGACAAGGGCAAAGAATACTCGCCCTTCATGAGGAGTCCTCGCACCACCTCGCAACCCCTCGAAGGTTTCTGCTTCCTCCAGACCCAAAGCGCGGCAACCCTCGGATCATCCAGCTGCCGGAGGATATGCGGCGGCGGCACACCTACCGGTTGATGTGGGGATGCATTCAGCCTCTGGCCCAAGAGGACGCTTTTCTCTGGTCTGATGGGGGCGGTGCGCTGCACGAGGAGGCCGCCTCCTCGCGGACTGCGGCAGTCTCCCATCCGAGTCTTCGCTCGTCACGTGGGTGGACGTCTCACCGCCATCGTGAACCACCCCCCTCCTCCGCAGGCCCGCTTGCTTGTCCGCGTTTTCTCGAAATAGAAGACGGAAAACCTGGCGTCTGGAGATCGTTGCCGACGATCCCAAGCGTGGGTGGTCGCGGCATGCATATCGGAGCGTTGCTGGCCTTCGCTCCTCCCATCTAGGAATGGACCCCCCGAGGTGGGGAGTCTCATGCTGCCTCTTCGGACCGAGCCTTCGATGCGGGGGCTTTTCAGCGAGCCCTCCCTACCTCCCGGACAGGGAGATGCTCGCAGATGAAGCCGATCGAGGACGGAGCTTTGCCTAGCAACGCACGGTCCAAGGCACAGTGTTCCCGCTCTTTCGTCCAACAAAGGGACGTCCCCGAAACAAACACCCGATGTGACCAACGTCTCTGATCACGTTGTCTCGTTCCTTAACTTTCACGTAACTCAGTAAGGGGAGAGAGGGATTCCTTCCCTGCCCCGCGATCTCCCGCGATCACGCTGGCTGTGCTCGTCCTGGGGACTGGCAAGGACACGACTTCTGGTTACCGCCAGAGCACTCCTCCATCATCTCGCAGAGTAGGGAATGGATCCCTACTGGAACCCTTCACGGGGAGGGTACTGGGGCTGAAATGGAATCGTTTCGCTGGGAGAAACGCCTGGAGCAATAGAGGGGTGGAAAGTGGTGGAGGGAGGGAGCCAGGGTCACGGAGACCTAGTCGCTCGGTCTTTCTCCATGACCTCAGGATGAGGACTCGGGTCGAGTCACGCTCTTCACAGCACGGGGACGGAAAGGCGGGCTGGCGAAGCGCCGACTCTTCGTCGGTTCCGAGGACGCGGCGCAGGATGGCGGCCGGAGCAAGTCCGTTCGTCTGGCACGAGAGAACGGGGAAGCGACGTCCCCGGAGACGCGTGCGGGCGTCGGAGGACACTTGGCGCGTCCATCCCCGTCCAGTGTGAGCCGAAGGCGTCCGCACAGTCCGTTGGGGGATGAGATGCGAAAGAAAATGTCGAAGGAAGGAGCGCCGCCTTTCCTGGGAGGCACCTCTCCCGCCTTGCCGTTTCTTCCGGCCCCCCTGAGACGCGTTCAGCCTGTTCGCGCTTAGCAACCGTCACACGTAGGAAAAAAAAAAAAAGAGGGAAAAGGAGGGGGGGAGATGGAAGCTGCCAAAAATCAGGAAAGGGAGGGAGCAGCCTGAGGCACCATCGCATCGTCTTTTCCTCGTGAGGTGGGAGCCGGCTGGCGCGATCGGATTTCTCCTCCCGTCGACTCCAGGCTCTGCGTCCCCGTAGACCGAAGGGAGCCGAGAGGGCCTGCGGGGGGCTCCGTGCCGAGGCCACGTATATTCAGCGGAGAGAGGAAATTCGAGCATGACCCCACCGGCGTGAAGCTTCTCGTCTTCAGGATCCCGTGTCCCAGCTTTTTCCTCCGCGCTTGACTTTTGCAGAGGCGCTGCAAACTCGGCTCCGCAGCTCCCAGAAAGATCCTGGACCCGTCGTGCGGTTTCCTCCCACTGCGGGGATCGGAAGCCGACGACGACCTCCGATGGGTCGTTGTGGGTGGACAAGGCGGGGTAGCCGACCACCGCGAATCCCAGGGTCCCCGTCGAACGCCCGACTTTTCGGGATAGCCGGATGGCTGGCTGCACACGCATCTGCAGAGAGCATTCATCCTCTCATCCCTAGAGATGCATCTCCGGAGAGACACCCGGAATATTCGTCGCCAGAGTGCCCCCCAGAAGGCGCAATTGCTTTGCTGGGTGGCTGCGACCGACGGCGCCATCTCGGGTCCCATTCTCAGTGTCCAGGGAATCGGTTCCTCAGTCCATGGCTTCTGCTCCCGTGGCTCTGGAACTTTCGGGATGACTTTCGTTGGTTCACTCCCAGCAAGCGGCTCGGCAATCCAGGAGGAAAGAGGGACACTCCGTTCCCACTTCAAGGGAAGACTCTTTCTGGATTGCAGAGTTTTCTCTCCCCTTCCCTCCCGGGCACGCCATGCGTTCCCGGCTCCCAGCTTGCAGCCTACCTTCTCCTGTTGCAGATCCGAAGCTAGCAGAGGCTGTGGCTGCTGATCGCTCGTCCCGAGAGGGTTCGGGCGGACCTGAGCTGTTTGTCTTCGCCGCGCGGGAGGGGAAAGGGGGGGGGGGTGCTGAAAGCAGAGCTCCAAGCCGAGGAGGCTGCATAGGCGCGCATCTCTCTCCTTCCTCGCCGCGTCCCTCTCGCGCTCAGGGTCGGCAGAACCCCCCCACTTATCGCGCCAGCCTCCGCCGCCCCTCTGTGTGAGACCACGTCGCCAAACGACCTCCTGAACCTCTCCCGCGACCGCCCTTTCCGCAGGGTTCTCGTTCCGCCGCCGCGGGGATGACGGAATGCGCGCACTGAGGGGAACGAAACGGGACGCCGGGAGGGGCTGCGGGAAGAACGGACCTCACGGGGTGGGCGCGAGGCGCGTTCTTCCCCGTGAGTGAATAATTCAGGACCCCATTCGTCGAGCTGCGCGCTCTTAGCCGCGTTCCTCGGGGACGCGTCCCGCAGGAAAAAATGGGACTCCGCCGCCGGGAACAAGCGCGCATGCGCGCGGAAAGGCGCCTTCCCGACGAGGACCAAAAGCGCTCCTCGGAGAAGACAAATTGGCGCCATGGAAGTGAAGCAACAGCAGAGCGTCCCTCGGATGTTTGCCGAGAGCCGCGTTCAATATCGGAAGGATCGCGTGTAGCTGCAATTTATGGCTTTCTAAATTACTGCTCCGCACGCTCGCAGTCTCCTTGGTGCGGAGGCTGCGGACGAATCGATCATGCGAGCGGATGAAGAGGACGGAGGCTCTTCGGCAAGTCCTCGCTGTTCCAGAAAACAATTCCCCGGCAGAGGAATGGGGTGGGGTGGGAGGGGGGAAAGTGATCCCGGAGAAGAAGAAGGGTGGGGTGAGGTGGGGAGGGATAATTCGTCGTCGGTTGTGAACGATGGAACCTGGGAGAGATCCCGGAAGGGAGGGAGGAGGATCCTCCTCGTCAGGTGGGCGGGCGAGGAGCGGCGGGTTCCGTGTCTCCCGCACAGGGTGGCAGCAGAGGGGGAAGGGGGGAGGGGAGGGGAAGACGTCACGGAACTCGTCGCTCCTCCCGCCGCCGACCGAGCTGAAGCGCAGAGGACAGAGCCCATCTCATGCTCTTTTGCTGATCTGAGGGACGCCGAATTTCCTACTGGAATCCACTCCCGCCCCTGGGGCGAGACGCGCCCGCGCTCGGGCCGGAAGCTTCCTCCCTGCCTTTTCCACGCTTCGCCTTCTGCTCGGTACTGCAGCCGCACGAGGGTTGTTTCTTCCTTCCGGTCCGCTGCCCAGTCTGAGCCTCCGGCAGACATCCCTGGAGGCGCTCCGCTTCCTCCACGGAGGGAGTCTCTTCCATCTCGAAGGGAAGCCCTCGCGTCCCGGGATGCCTTTCGCCGCTCCTCCCGGAGAATTCGTGGCGATCGCTCCGAGGCATTTCTTTGCCGGCGCGGGGACGGAGAGTCTATCCCGCACACTTCCTCTTTCCTCTCTTTGACTCGCTTCTCCAGCGCCCCTGTGGAAAATTCCTGCAGGAGCAAGAAAGTGCCGTTGCCTTCCCTCGTCCCTGGAGTGCCAGGTCCGATCGCATCCTCTCGGGAATGGGTCACGGGCAACCTTTGGAACCTGCCGCGAAAACTTGAAGGTCCCGTTCATCCTCGTGGACGCTCATGCTCGACCTCCGCGCCACCAGCAAGTGACCATCTTGCCTGAACACTCACCACGCCTCAGCCGCGTAGCAATGCGCAGCCCTTCCTTCTGCGTGCGCGCTCATCTGATGCGCGTATGCAGCAACAGGGATGGACGTGGGCGTCGCAGGAGCACCTCAGCCCTTCCTCCTAGGGACCTCGTCGCTCGGATGCTGACCTCTTCGGGATGACAGACCGCTTCCTCTTTGGCCGCCTCTCTCCTCAAACGAACGGCTGAATTGGCAGAAGGAGATGTGGCACCTACGGTGACTGCTGGTCGGCACCAGCGGCCAGCCACCTCATTGATGTCGGCTGCCGGGGATGAGCTCGGAACTCTGCTGCCCAGGGAGATACTGGAACTTCTTGCTGCTTCCCGTGCCAGCCCGCCTGCATAGCCATCTCCATCCTCTGCCGTCCCATGACTCTGTGTGCCCCTTCCCTTGCTCGGAACCCTGCCCTGCCGTGAGGGCCTCACCGACTCCCTGAGCGCCCGTTAGCAGGTCCCAGTGAACGTCATCCCCCTGGGTCTATCGGAGCGTTGCCTCCCTGACTCGTGCCGGTTCAGAAGGTGCCTCTTCTGTGGGTGAGCAAACAGACTCGATGGTCGTCTGTGAATAAACAGAAAGGCAAGGATGGCTGACTCGCTCGAAACCGGTGGCAGCATCCCATCGCCTTTTGTGCCGATCCCACGCAGACCCCCGAAGATCATGCACCCTACTATAACACCGATTCGTCTCACTTGCATTTATTTTTATCGATCTACTTTTTGTCCTACTTCTCCCCCCCTCTGCTCCTTGTCTGCTTCTGTACCTAGTAAAGCTGGCACCCCTGATCTTCGTAGAAGGGGATCAAATCAAAGCACAAAAAGGCGCTGCTCGCTCCACGAGATACACCACCGAGGGAGCTGTGAGTATGTCGGCCGCGCAACCAAATGCGCAAGACGCAGGTTCTGAGCCTGTAAGCGCACCCTCCCGAAAGCCTGAGGCGGAGCACCGACATTGCAACTGCGACCCGGAACTGCCACTGCCGAGCCTGAGGAAGATGGTTCGAATCCTTTTTACCCGCTTATCTTATCGGGTTGTCCCTCCCGATCCCGTTGCGTGGGGGCCGGGGCAGACCGATTTGGGAGATACTGGAGCGAACTTCGGTGGCGAACCACGTCGATTCCCTAGCTGAAGGATCCAGAATTCGAGGATGGAACCACAGTTAATGGGAAGACGGCGATGGGAATACCTATGGAAGCGCCCTCTCTCCTCTCTTCTTGCATGTTCTCAAACTTTTGCAACGCTTTCGCGTGTGTTTATTCTCGATGAGTGGATCGGTTATGTTGGAGGACAAAGGAGTGGGTTGCACCCTCGAGGGAGTCGCGCACCGCAAAGAGGGTCCTCAACCAAGGCCCTGCCTCCTCTCTCGTTCTGAGCGTCGCGTGGAAACGCAGTCCTGGATCGCAGGAGGCTGCAACGCCGGTGTTAGGAAGAGCCACGAGGGACTCGGAACCGCACTTCTCGAAGAAGCTTTCCAAGACCTAATGAGAAGACAGTGGACGTTCCGCTCTTAACTTGGTAACGACGGGAATGCTTGGAGACAGCAATCACCGCAAAGGTGAATGCATGTGAAAAGCCCAATCCTCCCGAACACCAATGCGAGTGTTTAGTTTGTTTGTTCGATGTTTGTTAGCCATCTTCCTAGATCTTTGCGTGTGATCACTGAGGACGCCATGCGTCCATTACTTCTTACGTTGAATAGGGAGGAATAGGATGCTACCGTACCTTCGGGGTCACGAAGTCCATTGAATAGTAAAAAACCTCTTTCCTGGCGAACGAGGCCTGCACCCAAGTTCCTGCTCAGGGTTTCCACAGACGGATGGCATCTCTGGCATCCCCCGCGAGACCTTCGAGACCCCCCACTTCTTGATAGACGTCTCCGCCCTCCCTCTCCGGTACCGCAGCGGACCGACAGCTTGCTGGCCTCACCACTGGGATCTCCCCCGGAAGGCCGCCATGCCCCAGTTGCCAAGGAAGTGACCCCACTGCGGGACAGTGGGAACGCTCTTGCACGTGCCTCAGGAATGAGGGGGACTGCGTCAGGGATGGGAACGCAGTCCAGTTCCTCAGTGTCGCCCCAGAAGAGACGGTCTTTGGAGAGGTGGTCGCGCCTTCAGGCTTAACGGTCACCCGGTCACTGACGGTGCTCTGTCACCGACGAGCAGCGGTGGCCTTCGGAACGGAGGGAAGACGGAGGGCGCGGCCATCATCCCGGGGAGCCACCTGCGATCGCTGTCGCTTGCATGCGGAGGGCGGTGGAATGGCCCAATCCGGGAAGTGGGGCACGAGGGAACTTGCGAACGCTCGTGGGCACATCAGCCCGAAACCGGCGAGAGCGCTGCTCCTCCACTCTCCTCCATTCCTGTCCTCCCCTGCCTGAAACGCGGGCCCTCGGGAATCAAGCATAATACCGTGAGACCGGTCCATCCCATTCCATATTTATTTATTCATTGTCCTCCCTCCTCCTTAGTTCTCTCCCCTGGGAGGGCAGTCCCATTGGTGAGGGGAAGATCATCGGGGGATTGTCTCGAGTCTTTCTTACAGCTTGGCTGCGATGAATCCTGCACCATCCTTCGTGATTTTTCATCGGTCATCCGGCTGTCCTCCACGTCTTGCGAGATATGGAACGGATACAGCCATCTTCCTCCTACTCACGACTGCTGCACGCACGCACCAAAGCATCGTCAGTGTTGGCGGTGGGGTTTGAGAGCGTCCCTGTGGGGTCAAGGACTTCCACAGATTCTGCCGGAGGAAAGAAAGAAAGGAAGGGGACGCTCCTGGTGCACGAGGGATGCCTCCATTCGTTGGCATCCGCCACGGACGTACCTGCCTCTAGAATCCGGCGCGAGAGCGATCCGAACGCCTTGTCCACCTAACACAGTTCAAGAAGACGCTTCCCCCCTCCTCCGATATCGCTGGCGTCTCGGGAAGTTCCATTGCCGCGCTGAAAGTGTCGTCGTCTGTTGCCACCACCGGCGAGAAAACATCGAATCGTTCAGGACGATGCTGGAGACCCATTCTGTCCCATTCAGGGGAATGTCGAGATTGCCTATCCACCGGTGCAGTCCCTGGGCGCCAACACCTAGTGTGGTGGCGTCCAGGAGCTTTCGGGCCGGCTTCCGGGATCCTCGATCCTTCAAGAACCCTCCCTCCAAGCCAGATAGGTCTTATAGCAAGGACAGCGCTAGGAGCATGGCGGTGGCAAGTATCCACTTCCCGGGGGTTCCCTCGTGTCCCTTGCAGAAGCTATCCCGAGGCTCCCATAAGGGACACGACGAACCCGAGGCTTTAGACGGAAAGGAGCAGCTCGTGGTTGGTCTGCGGGGAAAGAGTATCCAGGTACCCAGCATTTTCCTTCCTCCTGACCTATAATTCATCTATCAGCATGGAGTCTACGCGTGCTTCCGCAGCAGGGAGATCGTGTGGTTTACAAGGGGCCCTCCTGCCGGTTTGACCACCCGCGGGAGGGGAGCCGGAGGGCTGAATCCTCTTCGTCGGGATCCGACTGGTCTTCACCGCTACCGAGGGTGGGACCTACGGGTCGCCCAGTCTCGGTTGGGCGCCACGGCAGAAGCAGCGCTGCGAGTCTCGGGATGCATCCTTCTGCCCTTCTCTTCCGATGCTGGATTCTCATGGACGGGTGCTTTCGGCGCATCTGCAAGAGAAGGGCGGAAGCACTCAAAATAGACGAGCGCGGACCCACTGTCTTGAAGAGGTCAAGGGAGCGGCTTGAGGAAGAGCTCGTCTTGCAGGAGAGGCTGGCAGTTGTCCCCTGCTTTCCTCTTTTCTTCTCCGCTCTCTCGGAGGCATTGGCGAAGGGCTCGCAAGCGGCGTCGGACTCCGGGACGCCCGAGCACTTCCTGAAGCTGCACGCTGATGCTGCGTGCACAGGATGCTTCGAGGATCGCGTCGCCGAGAGAGGCGGACTTCAGGAGCTCAAATTTATCACGACTCCCTCAGGAGGCATGGGAATGGAGCATTCCTGCCCTTGCTCACGGTGTCTCGTCTCGAGGGCCTCAGGCTCTCGGTCGGCTGTGGAGGGTTGGCATCCCGTCCGCTCCGTAGCCGCCACAAGACGAATTTGGCACAGAGGGGGATGGCCTCTCTGCAAGAAGGAGACCTGCAGGTGTCGTGCTGTTGCCAGGGAGTTCAGCAATTAGCACGGAGAAGGGGTCGACACCTCGGGCACGGACGACGCGGTGTCCGTCCGTAATTGTTGCGTCCTACGTGCCCTTTCGTGAGGGTCTCTCTCGGTGGGGTAATGCTGGACCTAGAGAATTCCTCCGCGCCACTATAATGCAGTGTTAGGCATCCTCTAGATGATGACCAGCAGGGCAAGAGTTGCCCTGCAGCATCGCGGGAGCGACGCCCCTCTCTGAGAATGGTTGGCAGCCCGGCTGACCACCTGTAGAAAGGCGGGAGTTACCCGGATCTGCTGGACGTTCTTCAATAGGAAGCTGGCAGTCTCCCGATGTGTCTGGGCAGCTCTGTGTGCCCCCAGCAGGTGACACGCACTTCCAGCACTGGAGTTTCCCGTGCAGTGCTGCTGGTCTGCGTTGGAACCTTTCGATCGGACTGAAGTTCTTCCAAAGAAGTCCAACTTCCTCTTCCGCAAGGAAACCTAGGAGGATTTCCTTTGTCTCGGATGCCCCTTGCTGACTGATGTAAGAAGCATCATTCCTCTTGTGCTGCACAGGTCTCTTGGCATCACAAGAGGCAGCTCGTTGTTGAGAAGTTGCTACGCCCAGTAGCAGCTGTGGAGGAGCCCAACCCTCTCCTAACCATCTCCATGTTGTGCAGAGAGCTTACGCAGTCTCTCCTGACTCCAGAGCTGAGAAATTTTATCATTCGCATTGTGTAAGGGCTGAGGACCAGAAGGGCTGAAGCTCGGACACCTTCCTACCATCCCTCCCGCCATCACTCAATCATCTTTTTTCCCCGTTCGGCACTCGAGATCCTGCCTTTAGAGAGGACCTAGCTGCGCGTCTCACAGCAACGCCCTCTTTCATCTCCAAGATTCCTGCAGAAGCCACTTCACTGCTTTGCATAAGTGAATGGTTTCCCCGACCTAGAGAGGAAGAGCCGGACGTGTCCCCAGGGCGAAACGCAGGAACCAAGGACCTCGTCGCCCCTACGGGGGTGTTAGGGAGGAGCAACCGCGTCCCTTGTGTTGTTTTTTCATTGATGTGCTTAGGTCGAGCCTCACTCACTCTCATGTGTCGCCCGCTGAGATGTTCATCCCACGGGAGCCACGGCAGGCGAAGCCCGGCGTTCGCCTCGCCGCTCCCCACCCTTTTCTTGCAAGAAAACGGTCCGGTAGTAGCACGCCTATGGGGAGAGGCACTCCTGAGAGGAGGACCACGTCGCCTTGCAGTGGTCCGTTCTCCCCGCGGTGCCCAACGCGGCCGTGGCGCGAATGGACGGGGGAGGGGCGTCGCTCGTGAGGAGCCGGCGGGGTGCGTTCGTGCGTGCGCGAGGTTTCGCGCCGCATCTGGGGAAGCCACTCGGCAGCTACCAAGCCTCCGAGACCGGCCCCCTCACTGGTTGCCACCGGCGGGTACCCGGAGCTGGACGGACGAGGTTGCGAGGAGCGGGGAAGGAACAGCAAGAGGAGGGGGCACTCCGCAACTTTCACTGGATGCGTGCGTTTTATGTCAGGCGCTGCAAAACAAGATGCTTTCTGTAACTCGAGCCCCGAGTCCCTCGTAAATCTTTCCGGGCGGCGCTCGGGATGCTCCGAGCGTCGGAGATGCAGCGAGAAACGTAGGAGCCTCAGCGCAGTAGTGCCTCTTCCCGCTCCGCTGGGCAGGAGTGCTTGATCCCTACAAGGCTCTTCCTAGGTTGCGAACATCTGCGCTAGCCATCATCGTGGGACGAGAGGTTTGGGGAGCACTTTTTTCCCCTCCTTTTCCCCCTTTCCTCTTCTGGGAGCAGCATCTCCGGGGGCGAGAGGTCCCCTCTTCCTGCGCTCGCCTCTGTCGAAGGCTGAAAAATGGGAGAATGGAAATTCATTTTCCTGGGGATTCTTTCGGACCCCTGCGCGCCGAGGGCCGTGTGCTGCCTCTCTTTTCGACCGCTCCGCTGCGCCCTGTGCAGCGAATAGGAAACCGGTAGGGGGGGGTTCATGACGACACGGCGAGGAAAGTGATCAGGAGGAGGAGGAACGGAAGGGAGAGGAGGAAGGAGGAAGGAAGGGAAGAGAGAAGAAGTGAAGGAGGAGGAGGGAGGGAAGAAGGGAAAAAGAGGAAGGGGAGAGAGGAGAAGGGAACGAAGAGGAGGAGGAGGAGGAAGGGGCGAGAAGGAAGGCGGGCTAAAGGAGTAGGAGAGAAGCCCTCCGCAGCAGGTCTCCCGCGATTCCCTTCTTGCTGCTGTGGCCACTTTCGATCGCCTCCTCTTCCTGCCACTTCTCGAACTAACGCAGGCGCCTCCTGGGCGTGCCAGAGAAGGCAACAGGCCCAGCTGACGACGTCGCCCCCTGGGAACAGAATACTTTTCCCTTCTCTCAAGTCAGAAGGCGACTTGCTCAAGCGTCCTTCACACGCGCGGTGCCCTTTGCCTGGTCCGTTCGTTTCTGAGTTGAAGGCACGCGCAACGCGTGTGCTGTCGGTGCGCTTCGACCCATACGCACACCTTTCTTTCGGCGTTTTACGCGTGCAGCTTGGCGGAGGGACGAGCTGCGCTCCTTCCCTGATGGTTCGTGTCAGTCAAAAAAGAGTGCAACGTTTCGAAGGCTGGCCGCTGGCAGCAGGGTTCATTCAGGGAAGTGCCCTGGAGCTTCGTGAGCAAGAAGTCATTGAACCGCGCATGGGAGCTCGGCTCCTTGCTTCCTGGAAGAGAGGCGTTGATGGAAAGGGCCGAATAGCGTACTTCGTTCCTTCCCATACATTTGTCGCCAGGTCGGTGGTTCACCAGGAATTCTCGTAGACGGGTCTCCCAGTTCACCCATGGGTTCTCTTGGAGGAGGTGCGTAGCTTCCTTTCTCCACCATGGACTCCTGCTGTCCGAGGGCGCGAGGGCGCGGAATGTCATCGTGGCGCCTATTGTTTTTTGTGTCTCGCCATCAATTCTCAGGGCAAGCCCTGTGGCGCTCCCCCAGGTCCAAGATGTGGAGGGTTTCTCCCGGTTGCGGGGTTGAAGCTGCCTTTCAGCGAACGGATGCAGATGCAGGCATCATTCTGGAGGTTGGTGCTCGTGGAGAGGCTGCGGTACACTCACAGGTGCCTCCCTTCGTCTTTGCATAGTGGCTACCACCTGCATCACCCTGGAGGCCGACCCACATCACCCCCATTCCTTTGCTGTCACTTGCCCCGCTCTCTCTGTATCCAGTGAGGAAGTTGACCTGCGCCCTCGTTCCTGGACAACCCACGCACAAATTTCATTCTTTCACTTTGAATGACACTGACTTTTGACTGAAGTTTGGAATGCCGGAGGCCACGCCGCCTACCTGTCGGATTCCTCGATGGAATTCCCGAACGGAGTGGACCTTCCCGCCCCATCAGCGGTCAGGGAGCGTGCCTGATGCAGAAGAAACGGAATTGGAGTGGAAGCTCAAAGAGGAAATCGGGAATGGTAAAGTGCGAAGTGTTCTGTGGATGGTGCTGGCATCGAAGGGCCAGACCTGGTCCATGACGGGGTGCGACGATTCCACCGCCGCAGCTTGCGACGTCACGCTGGCAGCGCGGCTTCTTTGGGATTGAATTTTTGAAAAGTATAGGCCGGAAGAGCTACATATAGTCTCCATAATAGGCGCCTATTTTTCTCTCATCGCCAAACGGCAGAAGCTGTTCCACAATAGTGCTCGAAAGGGGTCAGAAGAGTCTGGAATATTGGGAAATGTCCGAGGTTGTAAATCCAAGTCCCAGACGCCTCAGCCTGGAACAACGCAAAGTGGCGAGCTAAGAAAAGCTGAACGGTTTTTTTGCGGTCCACTTTCAACGGACTAGCGGTCTGAAGTCCCAGGCAGCTCAGAGTGTCAGCATGAAACGCTACTGGTAGGCCTCTCAAGGTTGCCTTCATCGCAAGGCCACAGCAAGGCGAAACGAGCTGCGGCGTTTCCCTGGGAACGGGTGAACGGGAGCTCACTTCTAGTCTTCAGCATGATTTTGGGATTGACAGCGGCGAATGCTTGCGATCCTCTTCGAAGGGGTCAACACCGCTCGGTCGTCACCTGGTACTCCGCTGCTCCAACGGGGCAGAACGCAATACGGCGGAGATGCCCCGCTTGAGCGCATCGAGCAAGCAGCTCAGCTACGGCAAGCGGATGCAGACGGTGATCTAATCAGGTCTCCCCCCGACCCCTTCGAGCATGATGAAGAAGAACCGAGTTGAGTGGACTTTGCAGCCTTAGAGCTATGGAATGCCCTCAGAAGTTTCCGATTCTTCGCTAGTAGAGTCCATGTTGGCAGCTTCTCGAGGGTTTTTCACCCGGATAAGCCGGGGCTTTTATTTTCCAAATTCTACATTACTTGTTATTTGAATTTAGTCATTTGGGCATTGCTTCTTCCAGAACATATGGTTCTGGCAGTGTTTTTTCACCTATCCTTACCGACCCGCTGGCTGCTGTGGTGCTCTCCACGGGCGAAAGGGACGGGAAAACCAAAAGAAAAAAAAGAAAAAACGCCGGGGAACAAAGTTTTAGGGAGTTGGAAGGAATGGGATGGGATCACTGCTCTCCGGGAGCACTTCCTCTGCATCCGGTTTCGGATGCAGGAAAGTGCCGGTTGAATTGCCCTTGACCGGCGCCATCGGCATGCCTTCTCCACGGAAAAGACTGTCCAATGAATGGCGTTCCGGCTTCTATGTCCTCTCCTCGATGCACTCCACTTTTACAGGATGCTGTCCATATTGGCAGCTTCTCGAGGATAGGCAGTTCGTTCACGTGGATTCTCTTGGAAGCATTCTGCAACAAGGTGTCCCTCGTCCTTGCAGCTTCGCCAGAACCAGAGCCTTGCATCCGCTGCCAGAACGCTGACTCTGCATCCTCGTCACTTCACCCCCGTGCTTGTCTCCAGACTGAGCATCAATTGGCTCGAGTACGTGTGGATTGGCGGCTGAGAACTTGCGGACACAAGACAAGACTACCTCATGCTCACAGGCTCTTCCAACGCACCAGATCTCAGCATCTCGTTAACGTGCTCGCCCACCGTCTCCAAGATCTGGACCGACGGAGGATCCTCCTCCACGCCCGAACCTCAGCAACAAAAGTCTTCCTCCGACTGCACTCCGGGAGGCAGAAACGGCCGTGTTCCGCAGGTTCCACTCCCGGTAGCCACCACCCTCAGGGCCGCTTGCTTCGGTGGATGCCCATCCAGTGCACATGCAGCCGATTCCGACTTGCACGGTGGCCGCAGTTCTGGTTCCCGTAGCAACCGACGCCTTCCATGAGATCCGATGGGCGTCGCATGTCTAGGTGCGCTGCAACCCAACGTCGGCCTCACAGCTCCTGTTCCTCTGAACACCGGTGCTCCGATGATAAAGCGCAGGATCAGACGGTTCGCGGGCCAGTGTGGGAGCAAGCTGCCCAATCCAGCTTTAAGAGTAGGTGGAGGTCGTTTCCGATGACCGCGAGATCTCGCAAGTCACCTGCTTTACCGGGCGAGACTCCGCTTCCTTCCACTTCCGCTTGAAGGAGAGCCCAGAAATCCTGAGCGGATAGCTTCGGTGGGAACCGCTGGGGATCCTTCCTCTCGCCCACCCGGAGACGCGTTCGCACGTCCAAACTGCTGCGCCAAGGTTCCCCCTTGGCCAGGTCTAAGTCTGCCGATTTCGTGACGCACCATTACGTCGCGTTCCGGACGGAGGCGTCGGGGTAGCTCCATGCGAAATGCTGGGGGCGATTCTCTCCGGGAGGTGGACAGAAGAGAGAAGAAGAACGGAGGAGCGGGGCGTGGGGGGTCCAGGAGGAAGCCCTATCGCGGATTGCAACCGTGGGGCGAAGCTTTCCGCAGCCAGGGATGTGCGTCGAAGGAGGACCGCAGGCCAGCTGGCACTTCCATTCGGGAGAGCCCGGAGGCTTCCTTGCGCTAAGGTTTGGGAGCAACGGTCACTTGAGCTCGTTCGCTGGAGTGGCCACCTTGCACTCGAAGAAGCCCCTGAAGGAATGCGCAAAGAATGCATCCGTTTCTTCTTCTGCCGCTGATACTGTTGTGCCCTGAACCCTGGGTTGGCTCTTGGAGGTGGTATTTTCGGCATTTAAGAGCAAAGAATCCAAACTGGGTGACTCTCTCGTGGCTGGGTTTCCTCCCAATCTCTCAGTAATAAGCGGCGGGTTGATCGCTGAGTAGTTCGACGGTTTCTCTTCAAGCAGAAGAGGAAACGCCCCATCTCTCTGAACAACCATCTCGACAGCTCCCTGGCTGGTCAGTCGTCCTGGCGTCATCGGTAACTGGTCCGTGCTTCGGACGGGCAGCTTCGTCCTTCGGACATTCGACGGAAGCCTCAATCGAGCTGAAGATGGTTCTCTTGGGCAAAAGAAAGTCATGCATCGCACCGTTGTCCAAGACGTAGACCCTTTTTAGAGACGAGGATGGGCTGGATGTGGAACGGCATTGCGGACATCTTCAGCCTCCTGAGCTATTTACTACTTCTTCTGCGGCCGCTGCCCCAGGGCATGCGGATGAACATGTCCGAGCAATTTCAGCGCGCTTCCTGCAACTGTGCCTCTTCTTTAGCCTGCATCCCCTTCACTCGCGAAAGTGCCAAATTTCTTCGATTTCTTCTTGGGGTTCCTTCCACAACAGAGAGGTGACGAAGACCAGCATTTGCATCGTGCGGTCCAATGCTCCCGAAGTTGTTACCTGGTTGAGCAGGGTAGTTTTCTGAAGGATCATTAAACATACAGAGAAGGTAGTGGCAAGGCCATCCGCCCTGCCAACATGAGATGTCGGTGCGCAGGCCACCAAGATCGCCTCGGCAGCATCGGTAGGGAGCAAACAGAAAGAAAAAATAAATAGAGAAGATTTGGGGGTTCGGGAAGGGATCACATCTTGCTGAAATCCTCTGTATCCAATCCAGACTGCGTCCTGCCCAGACGGTATGACGGTTCTTCACAGTCGACCGCGCTCCTGAGGCCCTCGAGACAAGACACCGTGTGTGAAGACAGGAAGGTGCCATGCCCATGCTTCCAGAGGTCGTCGCACCAAAGTGGAGCTCCTGCAGCCCGCCTCTCTTGGCGGCGTAATCCTAGAAGCATCCTGTGCACGCAGCATCAGCGTGCAGCTTCAGGAAGTTCTCGGGCGTCCCGGAGTCTGACAACGCTTGCGAGTCCCCCGCGATCGCCTTATGCGAAGAAGAAAAGAGAAAGGCAGGGAGCAACTGCCAACCTCTCCTGCAAGACGAGCTCTTCTTCGAGCCTCCTCGACCTTCTCAAGGCAGCGGCAAGTTCTGGTTGCACGGTACGCGGATGGGACTTCAGGAAGCGAGAGAAGCGGAGTGGACGGCACCCCGGTCGTTCTCACCTCTCTCGACGGCGCCCCAGGCAGCCGCCAATCCCACGAAGGCTGCAAGCAGCTGCTAGAGGGCTGCTTGCTATGGGACAGGGCACAGCGTACGAAGAGGCTCTTCAAAAACGCCTCTGGGGTTTCCCACCGGGATTGGATCGTTCCCATAGGGTCCAGAGAGGGGCGCAGTGCGCAGGCAGGTGGGAGAGGGATTCTCCCTCTGAGTTCCTGCCACAGTTGGGCGCCCGCTCCTCTCAGAGTCCGGCAATGTCGGCTCACGTTGCATAGGAGACCCGATGCAACGGCAGAAACGCCGACCTCTGCCACTTGAGAGGGTGGACATCCTTCCAAAGAAGCAATCGTGCACGCCGGAAGGCTTCCTTTCTGACTGGAAGGCTCCTGTCCTCTATGAAGGGTGCCCATCTACACGGAAAGGATCCCTTCTTAAAGACAGGACTCTCGTACTCCGCAAGAGGCGTCCTTGGTCAACTCAGGCAACTCCAATACAGGACGGACACCAGGAGCTTCCGGAGTCAGGTAGAGTTCCATGCTTGTCCGGACGACGGGAAGCGGCTTCGAAGGCAGCACGTAAGAGGCGGAAGCTCTTCCTGTGCGGAAGACCGTACGTCCCTCACTGAGGTCCAGCTTGAAGCCACATACCCTGGCTTCCCCTCCTTTCGTGGGCTCGTTCATGAGCGGCGCGACGGGCGGTCGGGCGTCTAACGGTTATCCAAAGTCAAAGACGCCAGGAGGCAGGGAATATTTGGCTGACTGCGGGGCGGTGACGGAGCGTAGGAGTCAAAGGGATTCTCACAGCACCGGCAAGGTTGGTAAGGGGCTGCTGCTACGCGCGCGAGAACCGGGAATCCGTCTGTTGCCGGAGTCGACGGGCACTCCAAGAGCAACAACGGCCTCCGGAGAGGCTTCCAAAGGCTCTTCCAAGAAAGAGCGGCGGAAGGGGAGGTAAGAAGGAAGTGCAGGAGAGAGAAGAAGGAGAGGATGGGTCCGCTGGAATTCTTCCGGCCCAGAAGGTAGAACGCAGCATCAGAGCGTCAGGAGGGCATCGGATACGTTCTGCTGCTGAAGAGGGCAAAAAGGGAGGCAAAGATCAAAAGGGAAGGCGGAATCAGAGGCGTCGTGATCCTCTCCTCGTCGTCTAGACCCCTTCGGAAAGCCAGGGGAAGACGCGCAGGCAGAGCTGCGATCCCAGGAATTCCTCAATGTCCTGTCAGGCGATGATGTCATGGAGAGAGAGGAAGAGAACTCGAAGGGAGCGCCTCTGATGATGCATTCCCCTCCCGCAGGCTCCCTTTTTTAACTTCAACCTTCACCCACCCCACACCTGCGACAAAGCCGCGGAAGGTTCTGCCAGAGGCCGTCCGGCGGCGGCAGCGGCGCGGCCGTCACGCGCGGCGCCTTCCGCCCGCATCGCGCGGACGGAGGCAGCGAGAACCGTGCGAGAGGCGCGGAAGGACCACCGCCACTCCCGGATATCCCCGCAGGCTCGTCCCTCCCCTCCTCCTCCCTTCCGGATTTACCGGGAGAGCAGGAGGGCGCGAACGCCTGAGCTCATTCCGGAGAGGACAATGAGAAGGGGGGGTCAGATCCAGGGAAGGGGGGGGGGAAAGGGCGCAGGGACAGCCCGGCCCTCCCATAACTTCGGATTATGGGAGCCCTGGAGACGTTTTCCGGGAGTGATTTGTGACCGACTCGGGGCTCGGCCGGGGTCGCACGCCCTCCGCTTTTTTTTTTTCCTTGAGAATTTCCCTCGGAAAGGGGGAAGGGGAGAAAAAGGGGGCGCATCGTGTGCGGATGGTGATCGAGAAAGAGCGTCGCGCGCCTGACGGAGGGAGGGTCGGAGATGGGTAGCCCCCTGCAGCCTCTTTATCTAGAAGTGGAGCAGGAGGACGGCGGCCCCTGTACCCGCCAAATCCCTTCTTTCCCGAAGAAGACGTCCCCTCCGCGACTTGTTCCCCCACCCCCGCAGGGACTGGTCGAGCAGCAGAGGCGAGGGGGCAGGAGGAAGGGGAACAGGTGAGAGAGAGGAATCCGGGTCAGCAGCGCCGGAAGCTCACCTGTATTCAAGGGTTTGAGACCCCGAACCCCTGGCGCGGCCCCAAGGGGATTCCTGCCGGAGCAATCGTATCGCTCTGATCATCCATCTCCGAGGTCGTCGGGACGAACGCGCCGCCTCCGCCGCGCTCGCGTTCCCACCAGGGACGTCGCGTTGCCATCTCTCGTTGTCCGGGGAAAAGTCGGAGGGAGCAGCCAGGAACAGCCCGCTCTCCTGCCTCGAGTGAACTTCAGAGAGAAAGTCGCTCGAGGCTCGAGTTGCGACTTCGATGGTCTCCGCGCCCCTCTTTGGTCACGGCCACAGGGTTCCCCTCCCCCTGTCGATGCTAGAGGGCCACCATCCGTTCGCCCCTTCAGGGAGCCACCTGATGCGCGTTCACCGTGTCTCCACTTCCCTAGACGCCGCCCCTTTCTGCCCTCGAAGACGAAGGGGCAGCGGTCGAGAACTATCCCAGTGCTGCTGCTCTTCCCTCAGTCACACGTCGGGAGACCCGGACTCCCAGGAGGCTCGAAGCCCTACCTCGGCTCCCATGGCGCGTGCGCGCGTCGCCATGAGAACGCGTGCGGGGAGGGGGGTCGCGTGCCGCCGGACCTGCTGGTTCCCATCATCACGCGTTGTGCCACAGTGGCACACTTCCTCAGGTGTTCCGGTGTGGAGCACATGGTTGCGGTCGCGCCTCTTCCACGGCGAATCCGGGAAGGACGCTTCGATGCTCTCGTGGCTGTCCGAGCTTCGCCTCCGACCCTTTCACAAAGGAAACATCCATGCTGCTCGCAGTAAGAGCCCACGGCTCTTCATCGCTCGCAACGAGGCCGTCGCCTCGGCAACCAGCTTCCTCCCCCGCTGCGACGTTTGCGAGCGTAAGAGGGGATCATCATCGACTGGGAAACAGCGGGGGACTTTGGCCTCGTTCGAGCTTGCGGGACGACGAAACGAGCCGTCGGTCCAGTTTCGGAGAGGGCTCTGGGGGATGACCCCAGCGTCTCCTCCCGGATCGACAGGGCCAGGAGGACACTTCCGTCCACTGGCTTCCAGATGGCTCTTCTCCCGTGCATCCATTGCCCTTTCGCACCACCCACTGCCTTCGAGAAAATCCGCAGACGAGACAGGAGACGCTGATGAGGTGGAATGACGGAGGTGCGTTGTCGGCCGAAGCGCCGGGAGGCTGTCGTCGCTCACGATTCCCCCCCCCCCTTCCAAGGCGAGGAGTTCCCTGTGGATGTTCGCAGCTTCCCTGGTCCAGCGAGGACAAACCCCACCAGCAAGCCGCCAGCCGATGATCGTCCTCATGGCGCAGTCATAGGAAAGAGGGGGTAGTTCGCTGCTTCATCCCTCTTCCTCGGCGTCTGCGGATGATAAACCAAAAATTTTTTTCAAAGACGGGAGAGGACGTCCTTGAAAAACAAGACGCATCGAATGGATCTTCTTTCCTTCAGATCAGTATCCCTGCTTGAAAGTGAAAAAAGCAAAAGAGAGAGACGGTCCTTTGCGAATGAGGCGCCTGTGTCGCGCACGACAATCTCTCGGCATTGTCCCCACTCTTCCAGTTTGCTGCTTGTCCACTCAGGGACACATTCCCCTCCCCCCTGACTCCCTTTCTTTGGGTTCCTGTGCTGCTTGCACCCTGGACTCGCCTTTTCCTTCTGGAAGAGCATCCATCGTGCCCTTGTGGCCAACGTTGTCGCCCCGAAGAAAAGCCATGCCACTCGCTTACCCCATACAGCTGCTGCTGCACTTTTCCCTTGGTTGCGAGGGAAACGGCGACGGGAAGAGATCCTCTCCATGGGATCCCTTGCGTGCGCCCCTTCGCATGATCCGAGACTTACAAGCCTGCACAAGAACCGATGCACCCGAAAGATCGTCCCTTGAGATGAAGAAGCGACTGACGAGTCTCCCCGCGGATGACGTCGATGCTCTGCCGACGACCTGAGAATATGAGTTCGGCGCCTTCAACGGTGCAGAAAAGGCGACTATGTCCATAGAGACGGAGCCAGCCGCCAAAGCTGTGCGCGTCGGACGAGATTCATGCCCCACCATTCCACTGGTGCACCTCCATGGATGATGGTGCAACCGGCATTCCGCAAGGGCTTGCCCTGGAAGATGCGGAGAGACGAGTATCTTTGTCCTGGCGCCAGCTTCACACTGGTTCTCCGTGGGTTTCTCCGGCTCCTTCCCCATGTAGGCGGAAGCGGACGGAGGTCCAGAGGGACAAACCGCGTATGCGCCTTTCCTCCCGCTCTTTCTTGGCAACACTCGAGAGCCTCCTGGCTCCAGGAGGCCGAACAGCTCACCCCATCTACAGGGTCCTGATATTAAGCTGATAACATCAAAGTGTAGTATCTACAGGGTCCTGGCGTAGAGAAGGAACCAGAAGCAATCGGCACATGGATCCGTCTCTCGGTCCGAGGCTGAAGACGTGGGGGTGCAGTGATGCCGTCCTCTCGGAGCCATGCAGCCTCCTGAGGAACGAAATCCCATGTCACATCAGGTTCAGGTCACGAAGAGTCCTAGGGAGAGAACGATCGAGAGAAGTGCGCGAGATCTTCGTCAGCTGAAGGGCATTTGCGCGCTCCTACACTCAGGTCCTCCACAGAGCAGCAAGGACTGAGTCGCCAAGGGGATGCACCGACAAGGTCACTTGCCGGGACGGGATGCACCCTGGGAAGGGAAGAGGCCAGGTCGAGTCCTACTGAAACCTCTTTCGGCGAAGATAAAGGAGAAAAAATCCCCGAGGATCTGCAGCGTCCGCGAGGTCACTAGAAAGATGCCTTCACGGGTGCTTTACAGGGATGGAAGGAATACGGAGGCGAGCTGCAAGCCGCAAATTTCCAGCGGAGGCGACCTCTGCATTCCTTCCTCCGTCCGAAGATATGGACGTTCTCAAGGAAGGAAGCCATGGGCTGCTCCTGAGCACTCTTGGTTTTTGCGCCGCTGCTTGTTGCGGTGGCAAACAGTGGCAGAACCAGCGGGAGGAAGAAAACGGTTGCGGAAATGAGGAAACAGAGAGCCCTCATCATTTTCCCGAGTAACGGAGTGACCTCTCAGCGGGTTTGCCCAGTCGCTCCTGCGTACTTTCCTAAGACCAGGTTGGTACGGCTCAACGGCTCCGTGATGGAGATCAGTGCCTCCACGTTGGCGTGGTGCAAAGCGCATCAAATCTTCTGCCTCCCAGACGCCATTCTGATTCGACATGGGAAAGCCGCACGAAGAGAGGTCACACGAACGAGAACGCCCCTTCCATCCAGACATTCTTGGACGAAGGCGCGCGGTGCACAGGACCGCGCGGCACCGTGGACAAAAAATCCTCCCAGTCTCCCCGACTGCTCGACCTCCTAACCACTCGCTCGCCAACCTTGTCAGGTAAACAGCAACGCGGACACTTTCGGCACCGCTTTCACGCTTTGCTTGCGCTTCGGTCCTCTTCCAAGAGCGAGGTCGCCGCTAACTTCGATCGGCGCATCCGCAAAGGCCCGACGACCTGCATAAAGCGTTCGACTGTGTGGACCAAGAGCTTCTTCTGGAGCCCCTCGATCGCAGGGGCTTCCCGGCTGCCTTAACGGCCTACCTGTGCTCCTGATGGCGCAACGCGATAATCAACGTCTTTTTCAGATGTCAAAACGTGTATGGCGTGCCGGTGCGGCGCGCCATCAGGCAAGGCAACAGCCTCGGTCCCCTGCTCTTTAGCACCTATTTGTATTGGTACTGAGAACGTGCAGGGCGACTTTGGCTCCCTTGCCGAGCTCGTGTCCCGGCACACTTGCCGTGTCGGCGTACGTTGGTGTGGCGTACCCGACGATCTTCTGCTCCCTATGTCCGTCTCCCTAGGCTTCCGCAGTCGAGAGTTTTTTCGAGCTGTTGAGCCGCGGGACAGGACTCAGGGTGAACAGGGCTAAGTCATCGGTGGTGGTGGTTGGTGCGACGTGGGCTAGAAGGTCTGACTGGATTCTCTTGGGGATTCATAAGGTCAGGTACCTAAAGTACCTCGGGTTCCGTTGGGAGACTTCCCGTCAGAAGCCTGGTCAGGTCGTCTCCAGAAAGTGATGTTGGCGATCAGCCCGTTCCTGGAAGGCAAGTTTTACTTGCCGGAACGGGCCGCGGAGTGAAACGCGTTTGAGACTCCCATCTTTCTCCTCCTGCTTTTCGTTTTCCCCGTACCCCGCGAGTTGAAAAAACGGACCAAGGACCTCCTTACGCATCGCCCTCTAGGGCAACGAAAGGTCTCGAGTGCCGTTGATGGACTTGTGCGCTCCGCATCGGGACGGCGGTCTTGATCCTTGATCTGACGCTGGAGCGGATGGAGAACCATGGCCATCGCAGCGAAGTACTGGAGCACCCCCTGGTGAGTTCCGGTACATCTCCTCGCCTGTCGTGTATCCGGGACGGATGGACTTGCATCTCATCTTCTGTACCGCGGCCGGAAGAAAAGAAGATGCGGCCTCCTTCTCAGACGCTTAGCCACCCTGGAGGAGAACGGCAGGATAGTGTGCAGCCTCGCCAACTCTAGAGCATGGCTAGAGGAAACCGTTGGCAGGTGGACGAAGATCAACTAGCAAGGAGTGAATCGTGGAACTGCCTGCGAGTCGGCAACTACGCTTGCTGCCCGTTGCGGAAGATACTCGAGTGTCCCGCCAGGAGCACGTGGGCAGAGACGACCCCCCTAGCTGCGGTGATGCCCTTCTTGAGGAGGGCACCCAGCAGCAGCCAAACGCCGAGGTGGCAAGTCTCCTGCCGGGTCGCACGCAGGGAGAAGTCGATGAGTGGCCAAGGGGCAGTTGGAGGACGCCACGACACCGAGCGTCTTTCCACGTGAGATGGGGCGAGATGCCCGACATCCCAACGGATGACCTGAAGTCGCGTCCAGTGTTTCAGGAAACGAGGATCCTCTTCCTAAAGTGGCAGGAAACGGCGCTTCTGGTGTTGCACTCCGGAGGGTCTCCCTACAATGCTCTCCGCCGCCACTGGACGCTGGGGAGAGTGAATCCGAACTGTTCAACTGCGGGGAAAGGGCATCCCTTCCCCATCTGTTGGTGGACTGCGCTGTCCTCCGGCCCCTTTAGGAACGTTTTGCGACGACCCTCCGGATCCCGGTTGGCAGCTCTCCCAGGGACGTTCCACAGCTTCTCTTTGTGCGGGACATCCTACAACCAGCCTCATCTCTGGCAGCACTTTGCTGCATCCGAGAGATTATGGCTGCGTGGAGCGAAGCCAACAGAAGAAACAACGGAAGGGACGCATGGAATTCGCACATCGCTTCCTAATAATTTCGACCACATGGCCCCACCTAGGAAGTATACAGAGGAATCTCGACTGCATTTTATAAAGGATGGACCCTCCACCCAGCGGACAGTAATCTCTTTCCGGCCCACGAACGTGTATCTTTTTTTTTTTTTTCTGTTTCATTTTTTTTTTGTTTTTTCTCCATCCCTCTCCTCTACCGAGGAGAGTCGAGTCAATCTGCCTACCGGCGACCCGGCAGGTCCCATGATGTATTGGCCGTAGTGGGGCCTCGTACCACGAATGTAGGCAGAGTTTAGAAATAAACAAACGCCTTGGCGTGACCAGGTGACAACGACGGCCCGGTTGGTGAAGCCCACCTCCGCCGCATCCATCTAAACCACCTTTCCTCGGTCTCAGTCGGGAACCTCAGATAGCTCACGCCTTGCTTGCTCCGGGTGCGCGTCCGCTTCGGCGGGTTGTCGGCCATCTTGGGGAGGTGTGGTCCTCCGGTGGACGGCAGCCTGGGTCGGACGAGCGCCAGCGTGTGCAGCTCCTCGCTACACACGTGAAGGGTTGACGTTCCGGCGTTGCCGTTTCCCGTACGGAGTTGCCAAAAATTCCCCTGCATTCAGTTCATGCGCGCATCTTTTTCGCCCGTTGCCTGGGGAACGAGGGGCACGGAGGCGCGCACGTGCGTCTTTAATCGCTCCTCATCCAAGAGCGGATGGAGAGGTGGCTGATGCAGGAATGCTAGGTAGCTAGCTACCTCCTTCCTCTGTGGTCTCGAACGCACGTCATGGTTTTGACCACGGCGTGGCGGCCTGACCGCCTGCCTCCCACAGCTCCAACGGTGACGGGCGGAGCCCCGGTGCTCAGCAGCGCTGTGTTCCGTGGCTCCGCCCGTAGCAACGAAGTCCGTGGCTGTGCGAGATCCAGGTCGTGAGGGAGTGAGAAACGGAGAAGGAAGGTCCTCTTGAGGACTCGTGCGTGGCTTTGGTGGCAGCAACCAGTCCGTCGTGGAACGAGCTTCCGTTTCTTCGGCTCCTACCGCATCCTGTCGTTGCGCTTGAAAATAGTCCTCTCGTAAAGTATCTTTCATTCTTCCTCTTCTCCGGAACATTCACTTTCAGGCTTTGGTGAGATCGGATGCTCTCTACGTCGCGCGCTACAGCTCTTCTCCAGAGTGCAGAGTGGGGGCCGTGGAGGTGTGGCTTCTCCAGAACGGGAAGCATTGCTTTGTTCGCATTTTCGCTGGTGCGACTTGTTCCTGCCTATTCATGAAGAGGGTGATGCTCTGTCTGTTTCCTTCGACACGGAAGGCGCCTCTCTCCAAACTGTGTCCTTCCTTACCATCCCGTTCGTTCACCAGGGGTTTCTCCGTGAGCTTCGAGAGTGATAAAAAATGAGTCTAAAAGTTAACCACGATAGTGTTGAGAGACTGCAATACATCTCCATGTGCACTTCGATACCCTGCCTCGACCATTCTTCGAGATTCTTCAGCGTAACCGAACTGATGGACCAGGCGTGTCTGATCAAACAGACATGGACGTAGGTTTGGTTGGAAGGGTGCACAGGATGGCGAGGAGACTATCGCGGAGAGCACCTTGGAACCCCAGAGAACGTCCCTGGAGGGCGAGTTCTAATGAAACCTCTTTCCCTCATCTGGATGACTCCTTGGTATGTGCCTCGTCTGCTTCATCAGGAGCAGGTAGTCGAGTAGCTCTACAGCACTCCACATCCTGCAGTTGCAAGGATCTAATCTCACCTATACGATTCAAGGACCTTCTCTACTAGTCACTCTCTCACGACCTTCGTTTTGCAAAAAGCTGCTGAGGGAATATCGTGGCTTTGCTCGTCTTTGCCGGCACTGTGGGAGGCAGGCAGACAGGAGACCACGCCGCAGTGCAGCTGAATGATGATGGAGCGCTGCAGAGTCACTCGTTGGCTTCGTCGGTTGCCAGTGACTTTCTGCCCCACCTCTTTTCCCCCCTCCACAAATGGAGGTGGACCTCGCAGACTTCTGGCCTTCCTTTCGCCTCACGCCGCTCAGCGATGCCCACGCATTGTTGATGGCCGCACTCTTGACCAGTCAACGGGTCACCTCGTCAAGGAAACTGTCGCAGAGTTGGCCGCTTGCTCCTTCTTCGCAAGATGGAGCTCAGTCTTGGCGGCGAGTGTCGGCGGAATGGAGAGTTCCGTTTCCCTTCTTCCGCATCAGGATCCGGTGCGAGCAGTGCAACGGAGGTGTTGTGGGTGTACTAAGGAGCGAAGGGTTGGGCACCCGCTGATTTACATTCAAATGCCCACCTCCTCGTCATCCGTATGTTCCCTCCTCCCTCTTCCTCCTCCCTTACCCCTACAAACGTATTTTCTTTTTCTATTTTTTTTTTTTTTCTTCTCCGGCCGCGATCTCGTTCCGTGCGATTGGCCCCTGTTCTTGCCAGGTTCTTGCACCGAGGTTTCTCCGTCCCCTGCTGCGAGGGAAGTCTTCGGAAAGCATGCTGCTCGCCCAGATGCCGTCCATGGCATTTTCTGGTCCGAGCAGATTACAGCAAGCAGCGGAGGAGATTAGCGTTTCCGGATCAAACCGAGCAGACCGGAGAAAGAGAGCACACAAAAAGCGGTCCTCCTGTGCAAACAGCAGATTCGTTGATTTAAAATTCCTGGACGCGTTTATCGAGCAAACGGAGAAATTTATTGGCACGAAGAGTATGTTATCGAAAGATAAAGGGGCTTCTCGGGATTATAAAGCTGTGCCGTTGCAAGTGATGTTATGGTCTGCCTACATCTGTTAATGTATTGGATCGGGTACATTAGCGGACGCGAATCCCCGATGTGGAAGTAGGGAACGCATCGAGAAGAAATTTATCTCGAAAGCAAAAGGTCAATCCAGCCTCCTCCCTTCCTATAAAACCCAGCCCGTTGCTCCTCACCGTTTCCCATCTGCGCAGCTCTACATGTATTTCTTCTTCTTGTTCTTCTCCTCCGACCCGAAGAAGTCTGATCTGAGAACTTCTTTTCCCCGGCTCCTCCCTTCCTGTTAAAGCCACGGGATGGTTTCCAATTGTATTGTATGCTGGCGGGTGTGTGCGAACGATGCTCACGATATCAGGCGGGAAACAGATTTCGGAAGCGATTCTGGATGCGAGATGCAGCCAGCTAGCTCTTCTCTCTTCTTTTTCCCTTTGACGCCAGCGGACGTCTGCTTTCCCTTGAAACGTAGCAACGTCCGTGTTTCTTCGCCGGCTGTGTTTCTCGATTTTTCGGTGCGTGCGGCAATAAATCTCGCTCTGCTCGGTGCCAGATGAAAGTGCCTCCGGTGTGTTACGATATCCCACCTGTTCTTGGTTGGTTCCGCACACTTGGCGATCGCAGTTAAGGTAAAGGAAGGAAAAGAGGAAGGAGGCCGCTTCCTTTTTCCACATGAGCACAGCCAGCTTACTGCCTTGCATCCTCGGAACTCCTTAATACGTCAAGAAATCCCTGAATTAACTCAACATAAACAGCTTAGTAAGCCACGTGGAGGCTGACTCTGGGATCACGATAGAGATCCAGTGAAACTCGTGATTTTTTTTTTTTGATGCTTCGTTGCCAGCCGTTTCATCTTTCGCTTTCCCCCGTAAACAGACGAGAGGACGCATGGACGGTCAACGACGAAGCGAACCCTCTGCGAGCCCGTGGCATCGACTCAAAAGCAGCGTGAGCCACGGCCAGCAATGCGTGCGGAGTGTTTCCCCGGAAACCGGCAGCGGAGAGATGCTGCTGCGGCAACCCACGCCGAGTCCCCTCCATGCGCATGCTGAGCCGCTGGTGGTCACGAGGGGAAGCGCAATCGTATCGTTCCGACCTCGGTTCGCAGCTTCCATCTCAGCTCGATAGATGATGGACTGCAGGAGACACTCCTCATTCGTGTCAGGAGGTGCTTACGCGGCCGTGTCGAAACACAGAACGCCACCTACTGGGGAAAACGGGGAACGGTCTGGGCGGAAGATACGCCGACGGGATTTCCGGAAACAGTTCGCAGAAAACACACAACCTGTACCGCCCGTGTATCAAAGTTTGTGGTACACATCAGTGTGTACGCTATTTATGGATCATCGCTGGCCCTCAATGTGCACGCCCTGCACGTAAAAGGAAAGGACCATCGACTTTTAATGAACGTCCCGACGCAAGCAAGAAGATTTGAGTAATTTCCAGGAAGAACTCCCGGGTTCTGATGCTTCCCAGCTTGCATGCGCTGGATGTCCTGCGTCGAGCCTGGACTACTCTCTTCCAATTAAGAAAATCGACAGGCAGGGTAAACCTTGCATAATCATCGAGCTGGGAATACGGCATCCCCGTCTGCAGCTTTCCGTGATCGACCATGTAATTTCTTCTCGGAGTTGAGCATCTTCGCCGCGCGCTGCAGTCCTGGATGCCGCACGGTGAGTAAAGCACGGAAGTGAAGCAGAGACGGCATCCCCATTCTGCTTTCCCAGAAACCTTCTCAGTCCAAGAGGGCCGATCTACATATCCGTGGCAATGAAGCGATGAGCGTAGCATGCGGGAGCAGAAGAGCTCTCTTCCACTTCACATGACGCCCAGGAGACGCTGCCGCTGGGATCGCACGAAGTTCCCAGTGCTGCGGTTCCAATCCAGTGACGCGCGCTTCTTTCTGTCCAGCAATCTGAAGCACCGGGATCGAAGCTCCGCGAGTTCGAATTCTCTGTAGCACGGTTGGATCCTGGAGCGATGTTCCCTCCTGGCTAGCGAAAGTGAAACGGAGAACCCGCGTTGGCGGAGCCGCGTGGCTGCACTCGCCTGAAGGGCTACCAAGAGCTGAGGGTTCGAATCATCAGGTGGAGGAAACGATGCCAAGAAATAGGTTCGTGGGTTTGGAGTCCCTTTCGCAGGATGAAGACGATTGGCCTATTCGGATGCGTCACCGGTGGAACCCGGAAGCCGTCGATTTCCCGGAACTGGAGGTCGACCTTCCTTCCCCCTTTCCTCGGAGGAGGACCCTCCATCGCGCACCATGGAGCTGGTGAACTGGTACCCCTCCAGAGTCTGAAGGAGCGCGCTGCTCCCTTGGGGAAGCTACTTTTCAGAGAAATTGGGAATCCTTCCTTCGAGGTTCCCTTCAGAGACAACCAGGGATGCCCTCCTGAGCGTAAGAGGACCCGACTGCTTTCTCCAGAGTCTTCCTGAATCCATAGGGCAGTCTTTCCAAGGTCACCCCCAGTGACTTGAAGAGTCACACGTACCCTCGGGTGACCGTGAACACTGTCAAAGAGCTGCGTGAGCCTCGAGCCTCCCCTAAGCTTCAACACTCTGCCCTCCCCCCCATCCAAAAAGGGGGGGGGAGCTCAAAGGAAAGCAGTGGAAACAGAAGAAGCTGAAAGGATTCCTGGCAAGTGAAATTGAAACAAGGTGGTTCTTCAGCAGTCTTTTAATTCCTTGCTGCGATTATGAAAACCTACGCGTGCCGGGGGAAAGCCGTTATCCGACTGCTCAAGAAGATGCAGAATCCGGAGCGAAACTGCATTTTTGTCGGTGATCTTTCTCTTATCGCTAACTACCTGGTGCCACATCGGGGATCTGGAATGTTCGGGGTCCTCCTAGGGTGCTGTCGTCACAGCCTCCCGCATTGCAGACGAACCTCTCTCTTTCCGCTACTTATCACGAGATGCCCATCATTGATACATACTTACATATGTATCTCACGAAATACTTAATATATGTGGTACCTTGGAGCAACCGACACGCTTGTTTATCAGCGGCATCTGTCGCATCAGCATGAGGGAGTCAGCGCGCATGTGTAGACGTTTCAGCAGTCCACTTGGGGGAAGTTCCCTTGTTAGAGGCTATTTAACTGACCTGAACTTGACAAAGAATTCAGGAAGCTCAGTAAGATTAACAGTCGGAGCACCCAATGACGAACCTGAACTGCTGCCATTTACTTCTTCTATAGATAGACAAGTAAACCAGGATGGGATAAGGCATTTCTTCTATGTGGAGCTGCAGCGTGGACTAAGAGGTTCTGGTTCCAGTATTCGTGGAGACAAGGAATTCCACGGCATGCTCTTATGTGAATTGCGTATTGCTGATGGTGGACCTGCTGCCTTAGGAAGTCGATTAAGGATCGGCGACCAATAGACTGAGGGGTCTGGTATCGTTTCGTACTGCATCCTCGTTTCGGTAGTCTAGACCCTACAAATTTCCAGGAGATATTTCCACCTTCCCAGGAGCCTTCTCAGTGCAAGGGAGTGAGTCCACTCCCGTGGCAACGAAGCGATGAGCGTAACATGCAGAAGCGGAAGAGCTGTTTTCCCCTTCATATGACGCCCAAGTTATGCTCCGCTAGGATCACGTGAAGTTCCCGGTTCAGCAATTCTGGGGATATCTACGAAAACTATCCTGGTAGATAAGGAAGTAGATGCACGAATGGTTCCACAGGATGGCTTCGAACTTGCAAGCACAGCTGAATGTTCCCACATACCGAGGAATGTGTTGGTGATTTGTGTTGGCAAGTCCACTCGCTCGAGACCCTAATCTTCATCGCCGTGTTGCTTAGGCGACTCATCTGTATCCTCAGGCGGCCAGTTTGTCACATTCACACCCGAAGACAAAGCCCCAAGTCAGCCAAACCTGCCTTTAGGCTCGTTTAAAGATTTTCTGCCTAGGATGGCAGTTCTTAACGCCTCACCCTCCGTCCCCTGCGCAGGACCACCTGTGCACGTGATGTTTTTCGTATTTCCGACAGCTATGGGACCAGACAGAGAATCCCATTTCATCTTCTGCTCACGCCACAAGACAGGATCGCACTTCAGATCTTAAGGACCATTAGATGAAGAAGCCTGCAGCTCGTTTGCTCTCACGATCAATCTCCAACAAAGGATGGAGGGTTCGCCTTACTTCCTCTTTCAATCGGGAGCGAATTTGTTCGCGCAGCTCCCTCAGAACTTCCAAGCAGATGTTCATGTCTAACCTCCCTGATTCGCCCTTTGGCGCCTAGGGCACCCTTCCAGGGACTTTGCTTTCATCCGACGTTGCTTAACGAAGACCATTGCTTAACGAGGATGCACCATAACCATTCCGCGCTGACGTAGAACCTCCTCAGCCTTCCACCAGGACCAAACGGAGGGTGGGAAGTTCCTTCATCTCAATCTTTGCCGGCCATCGCAGCCCAGCGCTCTGTCTGACGGTTCTCCCGTTCCCCGCTACCGTCCGCAAGCAGGAGGCGGCGCTTCAACGGGAATCCCTTCTTGATGACCTGCCCTTCGCTCATGACGGCATTTTCTCCCGCAGGGATCAAGAATCTCCTCCTCCTTCTCGGCAGATCGAAATGAGCAGCACACACCGGCGCTCTTTTTTGCGCCTGCAGTGGTCATCGGCGCATGCTTCCGGAGAAGGATACAGGTCATTCTCAGGGGTGAGGAAACAAGCGCAGAAATTCGGGAGCCGCGCATCCCGAGGTGCATGAAAAGGAATCTGACCTCATAAACCCGCGGCACTTCAAGAGGGCGCTGCGGACAGCGAGAAGGAACCAAATCTCCTTTGGTCTTTTCCGGAAGGAGAAGCTGAAGGGATATTTCGGAGAGCAGGCAAAAGAGGCAGCAAGGTTTGGATGAGAAGCGAAGAAGCAAGCTGGTAAGGAACATTTGGATGCTCTTCCTGCTGTGAGATCGCCCGAGGGAGCGATATCTTTGTGGAGAGGTCGTACTCGTGAACGGTGCTTCATTTTTTCCCTTGAAGACCACCCTCACATCGATGGGGACGGTTGCTGCAACCACGAAAAAGAAAATTCCTGATCGATAAGAGACGCCTGCGGAAGATGCTGTGCCATTGTAACGTCATTTCTTTGTTATCCAAAGTCGAACGGCCGAGCCATGATCTTTCTCCCAGCTAAGATGGGTAGCTCTGCGTGGGAGGAAAGAACCATTCGAGAGGAAGCGACGGCACTCCTGGTCAGAGGGGGATGCGGGGGAGTACGTCGGGGACCTGCGATGCTCCAGAAGTGAATGGGTAGGGGTAGCCAGTTCTTCACCGGCGCTATAAGACTCATAAATCGACCCTCTTCCTGTTACACAGCCTGAGGCGGTAGAGTTGCATTCCGGATCCTCCTACGGGAGCTTCCTATAAGAAGTCAGAGGGGCTCCTTCCTCGGCGGAAGGAGAGATAAGAGCAGCAGCTTAGCAGAACATGGTTGCGACCTACTCGTTTCAGTGCCGAAAGGCGGTCCACGTGCCGGTCCGGCATCCGGTAGGCACACACTGCGGCGCCGGCCACAAACCCCGTCGCCTCGAGGCATCTCCCCCCGCTGCCGGTCTTGCCGGAGTCCCGGCTGCCGACTGCGCTGCGGCGGGGTCGACCGCTTGCCCTCTTGGCGGCCCCCCGCTGGGAGGCGTCGCTTTGGTCCACTTGCCCCGCCAAATAACCGACGCATTCCGGCGTGCACGCTCCGCCCTTTCTTCTCGGATTCCACCGGGACGGAGACGGCTGATTGAAAGATTCATTAGCGGAAAAGTGGTCCTTCCTCCGCGCGCAGGAAGATTTAATTACAGAGAGGCTGCACGAGGGGGCGGATCTCGCAGTTTAAAATTTTAATATCGCCGAGTGTTTTCCCGAGGATTACGGCGTCTTTCGCAGCGGATCACGGAGGGCCATTACGGGGGCGATTACCGCCGCGGAGCTGCATCCGCGTGGACAGGATGATGGATGCCTGGAGATATGCAGTCCTGCCGTTCTTTCATGCTTCTCGTTCGATCCAAAGCTCAGTGACGCATTACAAGGATGGCGCAGCTGCTCGAAGCCGCCTCCGTGGACCCATGATCCACGGTGGTAATTATGTCTTCGATTCCTCCACTTCCTCGTCCACCTCCATCGCTCCCCTTCCTCCTCTATCTCCCTTCTTCCTCTTCTCCCTTTACCTCTTCCTCCTCTTTTTCCTCCACCTTCTTCCTCTTATTCCTTCACCTCCTCTTCCTCCTGCTCCATTTCCCTCCGCCTCTTCGTCCTTTACTCTTCTGCCTCATCCTCCTTCCTCTAGCCTTCTTTTCACCCCCCCCATGAGCATCGTTCCCTTTAGAAAGGCATCCCCGGCCTCCCGCGCATCGGTTCCCTTGGGTGTGAACTCGAAGGAGCTTGGCGCTGGTCCCGAGGTCGTCGAAGAGAGCAGGAGCGGGAACTACAGCGTAGGAAGTAGTGCGGCTCGCGAAAGAAAGCGCGGAGGACGCCTTTCCACTGATCCGGAGCGGAGGAGCAGTCGAACCGACGTCTCTGCGGCCTCGCCGCCTGAGGAGCCACGCAAGCCACTGCGGAACCCTTCCGTCTTCGCGAAGAGGAGGGGCGCTCCACTCTTTCTCCTTCTCTCCCGGAGGCGAGTATGGGCAGGCAGCTTCGCCAGATTCCAGAGAGCGCGGGCTTCCTCTGCAATAGGTCCGGGTCGCGACGGGCAGCTTTCGTCTCGCGGGAGTGTCTTGTGACTTTACGCCGGCTGCCGCTCTGAAGCCTCGGGCAAAGAACCTGCCGCCCCTCCCCTTCCGATCTCGTACCTCGCCCGCCTCTCTAGGGGAGGGTATGGGGGGGAGCTGCACACACCGGGGTGAGACCGGGGAGAGCACGGGTCCTCCCTACCCACTCACCCGGAGGCGACATGACCTGCCTCGCACCCGTCCGTGGCCAGGGGCAAGTCAGATCCCCTGCTGCCAAGCCGGGACTGCGCTGCGGAACCCTCGCACCAGGCTGACGGGGCTACGCCCCTGCCGAAGGGGCACGCTTCCCTCCCCATGTTTCCCCTCCCGCGGCCGAACTTCCCCACCCGGGACAGGGAAATTTATGTGACGCCGGGGCGGGCTCCCGGCCCGCCTGGAGATCCAGATGGCGTCCCGCGAGCACCTGCTCTTTCCAATCGGCGGGAAGGCGGGGAAAGACCCTTCCCTCATGCGAAGGTATGGTCTCCCCCTCTCCTCGCATGAGAGGCCGCCCTCCGCGCGCCGGTCGTGTCGTCGGACCGCCCCGGAAAACGAAGCGGAGAGGGTGCTTCCCGGGAGATCCCCACCCAGAGTGCGAGGGTGGGGGTGGGATAGGAGGTGAGTCGATCGATCGCGCGCTCCAATTCTTATGGAAGCCGCGCTTCTCCCTTCGAAGCCGGGGCTCACGTCAGGAGCGCCGCTCCTCGGACAGGAATGTCCGAGAGCGGCGGACTATCCCACCCGGCAGGAGGTTTTCCGGAAGGGTGGAGTGAGCTCCAGGCTCCTCTCCCTCCCGGCCTCCAGGAGGGGAAAGGAGCGACGCGTGGACCATCGCTGCGGAAAGCACCGGAAGCTCCTGGGGAGCCTCGTCCGGCGAACGGGGCGACGTCCGAGAGGCAGAAGGGGAGGGGGAAAGGACTCCTTGCACCGAGTGCGCCCCCTCGCAAGACCGTTGCCAAGTGATGCCGCGTGCGGCTCCTACGCGCGTTTTCCCTTTCATCCCACTTAGAGATTCGAACGCCACGAACCGCGCCGTAGAAATCCCTCCGGGGTCGCCAGATGGACAGCGGGGAAGACCATGGGGTTCGGGAAGACAGCTGATCAGCGGCATCTGGTGCCGCTGGTTACTCGGTTGCCAACGGCTACCGATGTTCCAGAAAAATCCTTCGAGAGGAAGGCGTAGGGGGGTGAGCCGCGCCCCCTGAAGCCGTCCCACCCTCTGCCGTTTGGCCCCTTAACCCGTGGATCCGGGAATGCTTGGAGACGAGCACCCCTTCGCTCGACGGTGCTCCCAATCC
Source organism: Raillietiella orientalis (assembly GCA_036172245.1). Taxonomy (NCBI): domain Eukaryota; kingdom Metazoa; phylum Arthropoda; class Ichthyostraca; order Raillietiellida; family Raillietiellidae; genus Raillietiella; species Raillietiella orientalis. Next base: position 7,105,159 of record JAYWIR010000003.1, on the reverse strand, counting down.
AACGAGAACGGCAGCGAGGGTAGGGGTGCGCCTCAAGAGGCAGCTCCGTCCGAATTCCCGGAAGGGTGAGAAGGGGACGTGCTTCCCGCTTCCCCCCTTTCCTCGAAAGGAAGAAGGGGTGAGTCCAGCTGTTGGTGAATCGCGGTTCCTCTAAAGCGCAGGTTTCCCGAGTTCTCAGAGGCGGGCTGACGGCGGCAGCACCTCCGCTGAGGGAGCAGAGATCCCAGCAAGATCGCGAAAGTGAAAGTCTCGACCGCTTCCCCGAGAATCAGCCCCCGGGATGATTACGTAAATGATGATGTTGGGAGATTCGGATGTTGGGCGATTGGGTGTCCGCGGCTCCGTGATATGCTGACCCCGTAGGATGGGGTCGCCGCCGCAGCCCCCGGCACGCTTCAGCGCGCCTCACGCCCGGAGAGGGGCACCTTGCTGGGTCCGCCCGGGCGGTCCAGGAGCATTCTGATGGGGCTGCCGCGCGCACCTCATCGTTCGGTTACGTGGGGAGCTGCCGCGATTGGTCTCCGGGAGATCCCAGGGGTGGATAGCCCGTGGACCTTCCCCGACATCCCATCTTTCTGCCTTTCATCTGCTCCCCGATGTCGCATCTTCTGCCTCTCGGAAAATTCCCTGGGAGCCCCGGGCCGAAGGGAGGAACGAGGATTCTTCCATCCGGGATCGTGGGAGGTAGGTTGGGGCAAAGCCTCTTCAGTTCCCGGAGACCTCGCCGCGGCCCTACGAGGAACTCCCATTCTTTCCTTTGAGGTCATATCGGAGCATTCCTGGAAAGCCTCGAGCGCCGGAAAGTCGTAGGGGAAGCCGCGCCGCCAGCATCCAGTCGAGGGGAAGAGTTGCCTCCGCGCCTGCCTACTGAGAGTACGGCTTGCTCGTTGACAGGGTGACTGAAGCTCCGCGGACCGCTAACCGATGACGCCTTCTGGCAGTAGTCCCTCCCGGCAGGAACACCGGACTTCCGCACACGCGGGGTCTCTACAGGGGCCTGTGGGAGCCGTCTCCTCGGTGTTTGGGCATCGCTGGGGAGAACACCGGTGGCGGGAGGGACTGGAAGCCCTGACGCCTTCTCCGAGAAGCCTCTGGTCCGCGCTTTCCGAGAGTGGGCGTCTGTTCCCAGAAGCATCCTTCTCCGGAGAACCTCGGAGCGATCTCCGTGCACCCCTGGCATGCGCCTCCGCAGATCCCGCGCGCCGCTTCTGGCTGACTCTTATAAACTGCCTCAGGCTGTCGCAGGCACACCGCCGCTGACATTGCCCGGGACGACATTGCTCGTGGGGTGACTCGTGTCCAACAATCCCTTCTTGATGTTCCGGAACCACTTGTGGGACTTCATGGGACTCGCGCCCAATAACTCCTCTCTTTGATGACTTCCTGTCTTGCTGCTACGCTCGGCTCTTCGGCGATTCTCTTTGAAAGATCAACCTTTTTGCCTGAGGCACTTCATGGTCGGCTGCGAAAAGCTACATCCGGCTCCTTCCTCTGAAGATTCCTTTCTGAGATCTAACAGTCTCGTGCAGCAGGACCAGGAGCGACTGATGTTTGATGAGGCTTCCGGGCTCTGCAGGAAGATTCGCGGATCCCTGGGCAGCTTCACCGCCTCCCGTTCAGACCGTCGTCCCGGTCCTTGATGTCCCGACGCGAAAGGCAGCAGACAGTTCAGGAAAAAAAAAAGGAAGACCCGCGCGTGTCTGCGAGGAGGCTTCTGGGGGAGCTCGAATGCTGTCCTAAAAGGTCGATGCTGAGTTGGATGCACTGTGGGTTCCTCGTCCTGCCGCGAGATGACGAGCATGCGGACCGGACTTCGCCGCTCTCAGCCTTCCCCAGCGACTAGCGAACCGGAATAGGGAGGGGGCCCTTCGGGGCTCCCTTCATGGAATCCGGGAGCGATTCCCTTCAGTGTTCTCCCCCCTCCTCCTCGTCTCCCCTTTCCTGCTTCGGGCGTCCCTCTGGTGTGCGGCAGCGGAAGAGCTCGACGAGTTCCCACGTCACGTTTCGAGCCGCTCCTCACGGCGCTCGAGTGACCACATGCGTGAGCAGATGGTGCGGAAGGACGCAACCGTGCGCGGAACCCGGCAGCGAGGGTGCCATCGTGGGCGCGCGCACGCGAAAGGAGTAGGTTCGGATCGCAGGCCTCGTTGCGTGTGCTGCGCCCCGCCGACTCAAGACGCCGAACGCGTCTTGGGGCTTCTCCTGCTGGTCGAGTTCTTCGGGAGAGAAAAAATCGGCACGGGGAGAAAGGGCGAGGCGTCCGCGCGACCCTGGATGCTGATGCCACCTTCCTAGGGAACCCAAGCAGCTTCCGCACCTCAAGGGAGGCATGGGGAGAGCCTCCTGGAGGAAGGTGACGAAGACTTCGGCGAGCTGCTCAGGGGACTTCGAGGACTCAAGCGCGGAGGTGGCGCAGACTCACGCCCACGAGGAATCTTGAGCAGGTCGTTAGAGGCTCAAACTGCGGCAGTTCTCTATGAAACTTGGGTCGGAGGTCAAGCGTCCGCACAGTTCCTCACCCAGGAAACCAACGAGACCCGCGCTTGGATGCCAGGAGCTCCAGTGCCTCCTGCATTGGACCTAGCGTGCATTCGCCAGGAGCATCTATGTGGCGCTTCGGACAGCAGAGGTGTCGGTACGAATTCATCTCTGCGTGAGAGGCACCCCAGCCGATCGTGCAGCGGATGCAGAGGAGGGACCAGTTCGCCTCCTGAGCGAGGGGGGGAGTCGCGAGAAGGAACGGTCACTTCAGGAGAAGGATGGACTTTTTCATCTGGTCACTCCGGGGATGGGGTCCAGAGGAAGGGAATGCTCCTGCAGAGTGGGATGTAACCATCCATACCTTTGGGGTTAGGAAGTACATTGGACAATGGAAAACCACCCTCCCGGAGATAGAGATCACCCATCAAATTCCCGCTCAGGGTCCCCACAGACTAATGGCATCTCTGGCATCCCCCTCGAGAACTTCGAGACCCCCCACTTCCTGATCGACGTCTCCGCCCTCCCTCGCCGGTACCGCAGCGGACCGCCAGCTTGCTGGCCTCAACACTGGGATCTACCCCGGAAGGCCGCCATGCCCCAGTTGCCAAGGAAGTGACCCCACTGCGGGACAGTGGGAACGCTCTTGCACGTGCCTCAGGAATGAGGGGGACTGCGTCAGGGATGGGAGCGCAGTCCAGTTCCGCAGTGTCGCCCCAGAAGAGACGGTCTTTGGAGAGGTGGTCGCGCCTTCAGGCTTAACGGCCACCCGGTCACTGACGGTGCTCTGTCACCGACGAGCAGCGGTGGCCTTCGGAACGGAGGGAAGACGGAGGGCGCGGCCATCATCCCGGGGAGCCGCCTGCGATCGCCGTCGCTTGCGTGCGGAGGGCGGTGGAATGGCCCAATCCGTGAAGTGGGGCACGAGGGAACCTGCGAACGCTCATGGGCAGACCAGGCCGAAACCAGCGAAAGCGCTGCCCCCCATCCCCCACTCCGTTTTTTTCATGCCTGAAACGCGGACCCTCGGGAATCAAGGGGAACACCGTGAGACCGGTCCATCCCATTCCCTATTTATTTATTCATTCACTGTCCCCCCTCCTCCCTGCTCTGTCTCCCCTGCGAGGGTAGTCCCTTTGGGTCGGGCCGATGCAGGTCGACCCTTCCCTGTCTATGGCTGTGTAATTTGATTTATTTATCTTAAATAAATGGCCTGGCTGTCCGGGATGAGAAGGTCACTCCGGGGCGTTTATTAAAAAGAAACAAATTGGGGACCGAACTCCCAAGGGAAATAACATGAAGTTCATGGGATCACCGACGCGTAGGTCGGTCACAGAAAAAGTCCGGAGAGGGAAGGAAGAAGCAACAAAGAAGCACGAAAAGGGAAGGAAGAGAAGGGCCAGGGAGTGAAGACCACTGTCCCTCCCCCCCCTCTTTGGATGGAAGCTACTTTGCACTCTTTTTCTGCAGCCTCCGCGAAGCGCAGGCGACCTCCGTTGCGACTGCTCCTGGCAAACGGAGTCGCCTCTCTGCAGTCCTCACAAAAGCGGCTGCCATCGGCAATTCTCCCCGGCGCAAGGCGGGCCGCCATCGCCATCGCGGCGCCACACAGAAGGCGGGGAATCGCCGCCTCTGTGAGTGTCCAGTGGTGTCCTCCGGCTGCAGCGTCCCTAGTTCCGCGAGGACCACGCGGCCCTCACGAGAATGTGGGGGAGCAACTCGACCGGCCCGCGCCTCGGTCGGGGAAGGCGACGACTCTCCCGAAAGCAGGGCGTCCACCCTCGAGGAGGACGGACTGCCTCAGAGCCATCTTCCCGGGAGAAGTGCCGGTCTGGGGTGGGTGGACCGTTCCGGCTGACGCTGCTCAACGGACGGAACGGCGGTCTGGAAAGGCAATTGGCAAGGAGACCGACCTTCGGTGCGCTGGGCAGCGAGGATCTGGTGATATCCTGCGGATGAAGAGATTCACGGACCGGTGTTGGAGCATCCCATGGCCCCTGCATCTTTCGATGGACTCGAAGAACGCACGTAAGGGTTGAGAGATCCTCAGCCCCCGCTGCCGGGCGCGCGAGTATCCGAGGTTCGTCTATCTGGTTCCCACGGGAAGAAACCTGGAGCGCACGAGGATGTACCGACAAGTTAGGCTACGCACGGAGGTCCCTTCTTGGAGGGTGAGCCGCGGAGCGCATCCGTGAAGGTTCTTCAAGGAGTCTTCCGCCGGAGCTATGAGGTCCGCAGAAGAGGGTGCGCTCTCATTGGGTGAGTGAAGGGGATGGGGATCGGTCAGCTTGCAGAGTAGCTATTGGAGGACGAGTTGCGGAAGAGGGTGAGGGTCGAAGTCGGGTTGACCACCTCGGCTGCCACACCTCTCGAAGGGACAGGGGTGCCAGGAAGTCGCTTCCGAAGGCCTCCTAGCGCCGTCGGGGCTCCGATAGGTGACCCTGAGGATCGTTGCCCAGCGATGCCCGGAGGCAGAGGGAAGGATTCTTCCTTGAAATGGGCCGCCGTGCCTCCCGACAAGCTGCATCCGAGGAGGAAGATCGAAAGGATCCCTTCGGCACGCCTGTTCTCTCTCTCTGTCCCCCCTCCCCCTCGGATCTGCACCGACAGACTAGGAAACAGAGAGAGCGCGGGTTCCGGGGAATCAGCAGCCTCCCGTTGCCCGGACGATTCCCCGGATCTTGTGCGAGTCTTTCCGATCGGGTACGCACGAGCGAAGTGGCGGAAGCATCCTTGATCGGAGAGCTGCAAAGGGATTCGTTCCTCCGCCTCAGCAGACTGACTGAGATCAGAGGTCACGCCGGGGCGTCTCTCCAAAATGAACCTGCTCAAAGAAGCGAAGATGCGAAACTGGGAGGACCGGCACGCCTTCGTGTTTTCTGGGGAGGAGCGCCGACGTGTGCGTCCTCAACGTTCACTTTTATAAGGAGGCAGGAAGCGACAAATGAAAGTAAATAAATCAATAAATAGGAGGAAGACGTTGGAGGTTAGCGGATCGTAACTCGTGCAAGCCTTCTCTCCAGCCTGCCAAGCATGCGGCCGATACCATCGGCCTTCGGTCTGTGGTCCAGTTGTCAGCCATGTCAGCCTCCGTGCCCCGCCCGAAAGTTGGGGCTCCGGGCTGTGCAGCCAAAGGGCCGACCGATAACGGGGGTCACAAGCTGATGGTTTCTTCGAGAGCCGAATCGGCTCTTTGCTCTTCGCGCTCCCGGACAACCGGAGGTCGCTGCAAATAGCTCTTCTGGGTGGGACAGAGGGACCATCGAAGAGGGTCGCGCTACGAGGGAGACGCGGCTCACCCACGGATGCTCCGCGTCCTCGGAGGGAAAAATTCATCTCTTCGTCTTCCACCGGGAAATATCGAGGCGGAGGAGGAGGAAGGGACGAGGTGGCAGTGGTGGAGGAGGAGGAGGGGAAATCTGCACGCAACGTGCCATTGATTAGATCATCAGGGAAGCGAGTCGGGAATATCAGGATCCTGCGCTTGAGGTTAAACCGCGTCCCCTCTCCTTGTCCATCTCTGCAACCGTGGGTTGATCTCTTTAGGAAACCTCTGTCGCCACCGCCATTCTGCTTCCCTCGCTCCCCTCTAGGGATCGCCTGCAGCCTCGCTTCCCCCACCACCATTCTCACCTGGTTTCCGCTTCCTCCTCGCCGCGCAAAAAGGGGGTGAGGGAGGGAAGCCACGTCACCAAGGGCGTCGTCTATGCTGGACGAGCTGCTCACTCGAGGACAGCGCGGAGGACAGGAGGTCGGAGAGTGGAGGCTGCCTGTATGGCCTCAATGGAGAGATTAGGGGACGGCGAGACGCAGGGAAGCATCCTGAAAAGCTGAATGGCATTCCTTTAGCGCGTGGATGAGGCAAGGACTCCTCGTATCCAGAAACTTCGCTATCGTCTCTCCCTCCTGTTTCTATTTTCTCGTCTTTCTTTCCTCCCCGAAAACAGGGAGAAAAGAGGGAATGTTCCCTACCTCAAGCCCTACGTCCCCCCTTTTGTAGGCTTGCGTCGTTTGCGCAAGGCGAGGGACAAGGAAGGAAGGGGCGAGGAGGAGAAAGAAGTCCGATTAACGGACGTTTCCGCAGTAGTCCAGTTTTTAAAGAATGCGGTCCGCTTCCCGTAGGAAAAGGAGGGGATCGTCATGGAGACGTCTACAGGATCGTTCGCTTTCCCCTCTTCCTGGAGACACAACGACTCCTTCGCTTCTGCCTTCTTTCTCCGTTCCCGCTCGTCCCACCGAAGTTCCCATGAGTCCACCCTGTGGTAGGGTGTGGCCTAGCCTGCGCTTCTCCCCAAGAGCATCGCAGTCCTTGGAGTGATGGAGAGGTGCCCTCCGTCTTGGGTCGGATGCAAATGATGCGAGGCTCCCAGGATGAGGGGATGGGCTCCTTCGAACGGGATAAGAGACAGGAAGAAAGAAGGTGTGTGTGTGTGCTGTTGCGGCTTGTGGTGGTGTCAGAGATAAACACGAGTGTGCTTTTGATGCAAGAATCTTCTGCTACATCGAACAACCTTCAAGCATCATTGGTTTATGGGTTCATCCCCTTCCTTTCTCTTTTCCTTTCCTCTTCTGTGCCCACTTTTATCTGTTATCCCTGTATCCTCTCCCTTTCCCCATCTCCAGTGAGTTCTCCCTTGCAAAATGCCGTACTGGTTTCCCTCCCCTTTGGCCACAGGAGGACTCTTTTGCGCTCATTCCCATGCCAAAAAGGTCTCTGCATGGGACTGCAGTTCCTCCTGCCAAGGATTTTCCTCGCTTGCGATTGGAATGTTTTATGAAAAGCGGTTGCTTCAGGAGGGTTCAGACCCATCTCCGGAACTCTCCGAGGGCCTGATTTTCCTACTTTTTTTCCACGTGAAAGCATGCAAAGGAGACGAAAGTGCCCCGGGTAAGTGCAAGCACCTTCTCTGAGGGAATTAAGTTAACGGGGCGATGCACAGATGGCATCACAAGCAGTCGAGGTGGGCCGAAGCTCCGTAGTGAAACTCGAAAGGCCAGATGCGCCTTCTTCCGGAAAGGGGAGCTGAGAGCGTGATGCAGCAAAGAGGACTGAAGCTATTGATCGTTTTGCATCCCTGTTATCCGGCTCTGCGGCATAGCCCTGCCTCAGCCCAGACGTGCTGGTGCTGCCTCCGCAACCATTCGCTGACTACAAGTGGAAGGTTTTGACTATTCTGCATTTGCTCTCGATGCCTGGGTACCAGAACTCTCGAGAGCCTTCTGTCCGCGGTCCAGGAGCTTCCTCAACTCTTGTCTCCCCCCCGCGCGTTCCTCAACAGCAAAGGAATCCACACAGTCATGCCAAGGTCGTGAGGGTCAACCGAGCTCACCTGGTGCTGGGATGAGGCTCCTCCTTTTCTAGAGATGCTCCCCTTGCTGGCTTGTGAGCCTCTAGAGATGTGTCAGTCTTATTCTCCTTCTGGGGAGAAGCCTTCAAATGCCGCAGCAACGAAGATGCGCAGCCATCTAAGAGTTGCCAACTGAATCCTTTTAACCTGCAGGAGCTCCTGCACGAAGTTTCAGACATTGAATGGAGATTCAAGTTCAGCCTTTGGTGAGCTTCTTGAGATGGCGTCGAAGAGCATCCTCTGAGCCAAACCGAGGTAGCGGCGTCTCTCCTGAAGCAGCTGTCACTCTTGCCACATTGGGAAACGCTGCACCAGGGCAGTGCTATCTTTGGAGATGGATCATCATGCTGGTCTGGATTCTGCATCGTCGCAGTTTGGATGGTGTTAAAGGCTGAAGAGATGTGGATAGAGACAGCAGTTGTGGTCTTTATACGGTCTTTATATATACTGAAGAAGTAGTCGCGATGTTGGCTTGGTGGCAGATTCCAGCTTGCGCTGGACAGCAATCAAGGGGTGTTTTGGTGGTCTTTTCCGGCGAGTACAGAAGTGGTAGTGCTCTGATGATTTGTGCCAGCCTTACGGTCTAGAAAACAGTGCATCTTCCATGATCTGGAGCGGATTATGTGGGTCCAGGTCTCTGGGTAGGCAGAAGAAAAAGAAAGAAACGAAAAGTTCTTCATTCCTCCCTCTTTCCAGTGATCTCGGTAACTGATTTTTCTCTCGTGACCTTTTCATTGGTCCATCTGATGACGTTCCTTTTTCGTTTCCAGCTTAGGTGACCGACCGAACCAGGTGTACGAATCTCGAAGGATCCTTGCAGAAAGGGCAGCTGGGAAGAGGTGCCTGAAATGGCTAAACGCCAGCGGACCTTCAGCGATATCTCATCCCCTGTCTGACCGTGGTGAGGGGATGATAAGGCGCCTCCTGGAAGGGTAGCCGCTCTGTTGAATTCACTTGGAGAGGAGTGGACGCAGGGACACGAAGAAGAGAGCGCCCATTCGCTGCCATGTCTATAGTGCATGTCCATGAAACCAACCCCTTTCGTGGAGTTGTTGCTTCGATACAGCGTTCCAAGGTCGGCATCCGGGCATTTCTAGGATTTCCAAGGGTTCCCCGACGAGTGATGAACCAAGTCGTCGGAGTCCAAGGTCATCAGTGACCACGGAAAATGCTTGCAGGAAAAGGAACTTTCCCCCGTACAATGTGCGCATCCCACAGACGCCGCAACGAAGCCTACAGTCAAGACCACGAGTCAAGGGTTCAGTCCCCTTGTGCCCCCCCCCCCCTGCTGATCACACGCATTTGCTGCTCTCCATGAATTGTTCGAGACGATCCATGAGAGTGGCTGCGGCTTCTGCACGCACCGCGACGAGTTCACTGAAGCTGTCCTCTCGGCAAGGACCGATGCATTTCCTCTGCCTGATGATCAGCACCGGATCCGCAGGGTAGCCTGAGACCCCCACGCGTGCGAGCAGCGAAACCCTCACGCGGAAGAAACGGCATTTCTGTGCCGATTACCTCCCGACATCCGCTCATGGGCCTCCGAGCGACGACCGGGGCGGGATGCCACCCTATGGACTCCAGAACAAGTCGTAGGATACAACCCAGCCAGCAGTCCAGAGAAGACCCGCGGCGCGCCGATGCTCCCGTGCGGAAGCGGCCGTCGATGGTGACGCAGTCCTTCCCGCCGGGGAGGAAATGAACCGCGCGCTGTCGCGAGGACCAAGGGAAAGCCTTGGGCCTCGCGGTGAACAACTTTGGAATTCCCACGGGAAACCTCCCGGGGAGTCTTTTTTCAAAGTCCCGAGGATGCTTCCTCAGGGGGAGTGAGCTCTCTGGTCTTTGACAGCTTGGGTTCGATTTCTCAAGGTGTTCTGCCCTTTCGTTCTGGAACTTGCCAACTTCCCCCCTCTTTCTTCCAAGTGGGAGGAGAGGAACGGCATTCAGGTCACCTGCAATCAGGGCATCACAGAGGGAGCAGAGGTGGTGGACACAATCTGTTCCAGGTCTTCGGCATGAGGACAAGGGACCCCCATCAGCAGGACTCTTCCGGGGTGGAGAGCAAGGGGAACGACAGGACTTCTCGGTTCCGATAGGCTGAATCCGTTGCACGAGATCGCCCAGGATGTGTCTCCTCCTTCCTTTCGATTCCGGGCACCGCATCCTGGAACCAGCGGGAACGCCTAGATCCGAGTAGATCAATCTCCTGGAGGTTGCCCCTGCTTGGAGGATCTCTTCTGCGACCATTTCAAGTCCAAGAGCTGGATGGCCGAGATGTAGACCTCGGTCGAACTCCCCGAGGAGGAGCTTGATCGAATTCAAAACTCATCCCCCGAAGAAATCCGACCTGTTCTCTGAACGATGTTTCTTCCTGAAGCAGGCGTAAACGAAGGACGTAGTACACAAGGACATCGCCTCCAAGCACATGGTACACAACGAAATGGTACACAAGGACATAGTGACCAAGGACACATCACACGAGGATATTACACAAGGACGTACCACACAAGGACATAGAATGGGAAAATCTCACGAAGGAGAAGGCAAAGAAGTCTTAGTTGAGGAAAGGAACCCTTTCGAGCGTGGGGGCTGCTGGACTCTGGACCTCAAGAAAACGAGCAGGTTTCTGGCAAGAGACGGCACACCGTGCATGCAAAGGCATGATCCAAGATGAAAGCGGATTCTACGCTTAAGCAATGCTCAGTGTGGGCACGAGGAAAGACACCGGATGCCAAGCTACGATCTCAAGAGCTGTTTCGTGCTGGAGGTGACTGGAAGTGGGTTCGGGTTAGAACCGAAGTGAGTGGGAAAACCGAAGGAGTCACTCCTTTGAATTCTCTCCAGGAGTCAGCAGACTTTCCAATAAACTGAGGGAACCTTCAGGGTCTCTCGAGAGATTCGTTCCAGAGATCTGTTTCCTTTGAGTGCTAGTTGCCTTCCTTTCACTTTCCATTCGGTGGGGAATGCCAGCCAGTTGTGCGAGACCACTTTAGCACGACATTGCGGCACTAAAATTTCAATCGTCGATCAAATATTGAAAAGATTCTCTAAACAGTGAAGCAACTAGCTACATGGCGCGACTCTGTGCCGACTGATTTCATCTATAGATCACGTGTCGGTGGCCTTGAAACTGGTGAGCATAAGGTGTCAAGATGAGAGTATTCTCGGCAGAGACACCTCAGCGCTGATGTTCCTCGTCAAGTCGGAAATCCCGTGTTGTTAAGAGAAGTCGGTTACATGGAGTATCGTCCTCTTTGGTGTTTTCCAGGTTCTCTTTCGACGTTCAGTGGGCGGAAGAACTTGACACTCTGGGAGCTCGCCGTTGGTGCCTCATCATCTGCTGCCTGGTGATCTGCAGCTTCGCTTCTAAGCGAACGATCAGCCTTTGGAATCACGGAGGGAAGAAAAGATGCTCGACCCGATATCCATCAGTAAGGATTACCTGCAATGTGAGAGATGCGCACACATCTTCCCCGTCTAAACGTTCCTCTTGTTAGCCCTCCGTCTTAAGTCTTCGCTTGTTTTGAGCAGCAAACCCTGCGTCCGATTAATCGAATCAGTTCCGTTGTTTTCCCAGGGCACCCCTTCCCTTAATTCCCGTTCCCTTCGTGAAGCTGCGTTTGAATTTCCGATCATCGAGCCAGAATGCTTTCGGATACCCGGCTCTTCATTCGTGCTTGAGACAAGCCTCATCTAAGGAACAAAATCCTTGTCTAGTACTCGAAAGAATGATCCTCAGATGAAAAAAAAACAAGTCGCTTGGAAACCAACCCCAGAGCGCTGCTCTGATCAAACTGCAGGACCTTGGAGCTACTCGAATCCCTCTCGTCATTCGCTCATCCCTCTGCACTCAGCGGGATTCCCGAAGCCAGCCTGCTGTTAGCAGCAGCACTCCGGTTGCAAGCTCCCCAATTCCGCATCGTAGCTTAGCAACATCCTTTTGTTCTCGAGTGTTCGTATGATTTCCAAGGTAGAGGTCCTTCATGGTCTGAAGATTCCACACGAACGCGCGCGTTTCCATCGCTGATGCGAGGTGACTGTGTGTTGGTTTACCGCGTATGCATCTGCGGTGGCGGCTCCATTGGAAGAAACTCACGAGGAATTCCCACACGTCACATGATGCTTTTCCTATCAGTGTCGGAGCTTATAGAAATTAGAAACTCCAGTGGAACCACTGTTCGGCTATCTTGATGCTCTGAGGAGAATTTCGCTCTTACGACTTCTTTCCTCTTTTGTATGATGCATTTTACGACTCCATGTTTGTTGTCTGAAGCACAGGCCCGGGATCGGAGTCAAAAATTTTCAGAGATCTATGTGGAAACCACATCCCGGGAAACAGTAGTGCCATAAATCTGAAACCTTTCGATGATCGCTCCCTGAATTCTTTTTGTGAAAGATGCTTACTTCGCCATGCTTGCACAAGTGAAACGATTCTTCTGCAACTTACAAAACGCCCCGTCCTACCGCGGAGTCGACGTGCAAAGGAAGAGTCTCTTAAGAGCTTCAAAGACCATTGTCTTCGAAGCTCTTAAGAGGTCTGCAAGGGTTATCGTCCATTACCTTCGAGAAATTTCCAAATCTGTCCATAATTCACAGGCGAAAGGAGTTTTCGTTCTTACACGATATTGGCGAACTCCGGCACAGAAATGCACCTTTTCTTCACCCGAAAAGACGGGAAAAGTGCGCGGCTACAAGCAGCAGCAACTCCCCTATCCACCGACGCAAAGGTTCCACATTGCTACGTTTGAGTCGATTGCCAGCGCCTGTACCCTTTCGTTTCAGAAATGCCTCTCCCTGCAAGCAACTTTGAAGCTGGTCTCCTTTCGAGGATGGCATGACGCGGGGCAGCCAAAAAAGAAATCCACAAAATCTCGTGGAGAGTTCGAACGAGAACTTCAAGAAGAATGCGGATGCTGCTAATGCGTCCGCCACAGCAAGCAACCGTTGCATGGTCAATTCACAGCATCCATCTGTCCATGAGCGGGGGAAAAGAACCCAGCAAATCTGCTGTTCTCTGTCCTTTGTCATCCCTGAATCAGCTCGACAACAGAATCCCGTAGGAGCCCACGTCTCCAGGTCAGCCATTCATCGAACTCTTCAACGATCCAGTATTTAGCGTTCATTATCGTTACGTTTCGCTTAGTTGCCAAGGATCTTCACCTATCATTGACCTCCTAGCATTTTTCTCAGCATCTGTTCTCCCACCTTCCTCGGGAAGGCTTTGTTGCTGAAGACATGCCATGCTGAAAAAGGGTCGCCGACTTGCACCCTGCAGAAGAGAAAAAGCGAGATGAGCAGTCACTCGTGTTGTAAGAAAAAAAAAAAAAAAAAAAGATGAAAAGAAGGGCGATGGAAAGTGGAACACATCGCAGGTGGAATGCAGCGGTGGTTGGCGCACGTCAAATAAATTGACCAAGGTCACCAGATGTCAGGAAGCATTCCCGGAAACTTTGTGGATGCATGCGGTGAGTGCCTTCAAAGCTCTCTCCGCGAACACATCTTCATCTTTCAAATCTCTGCTCACATGAGCACATCCGATCTCCTTTCTTCTCGGATACCATCGAGGCTGCTCTGCTGTCGCCTTTTCAAAGTTCTCTCCTTAACAGAACAATCGTTTTCAGAATACACAAAGAGACCATAGGAATGCATCAGATGGTATACACGAATTCTTTTTTTTTGTTTCTCTGACCTCATCCCGTTCTTCCCTCTTTCCTTCCCTGAGATCTTAAGTAGTCACAGCAGCTCCAGACGACAGCAGTTGCTTAACCTTTCTAGCTAACAACCCCTCCCGCTGGTTTGCAGGGATCGAGGTGAACTTGAAACTCTCGGCATCTGTCGTCACTTTGAGCATTCCGCCGCCGCTATCGACCATAAGAGTCTTTAGCTTGAAGTGCACGGGGAAGTCTCGCGCCGGAGACCAGGAGGTCCTTCGAAGGAAAGCACTGCCCACCCACGCGCGAAGGTCTTAGCAGGCACGCCTCGGCTTCGACTTCTCCCAAGGAACGCGCACTCCTTTCGGCCATCTGTGCCAGCGAAAGGACTGAGGGCACCCTATCCAAATAGAAGGTGGGAGGCAGGAAGACTTTTCGAAGAAACACTTTTTGGGAGCGCGAGTAAGACCACTGAATGGAGCTCCGTTGAACGAGACCGCAGCAAAACCCAACGAGCCCATGGACCATTCGCGCATCTTCAATCAAAATGCGGGACAACTGCAAAGCAATGATGCACGAGGTCTCAGTTGAAATCCATGGCTCCAGGCTGGACAGCCTCCATGAGCAACTATGGTGGTCTTTGCTGGAGTTTCTGGTAGCCGCAAAACACTCCGGGCTGACTGCGCGACTTCATCCCGGCAACCCGGAAGCGTACGTTTTGGGTGCCAAAGAGCGTTCACGACCTCCGTCACTGCATGGCTCTGTGAGAACCGTCGTCCTGAAGAGCCGTGGAAAGATGGCGGCACTTCGGGAAGCTTTCCGCGAGCTCCTCGTAGCTTCCGTGCGCCATCGCGGAAGCAGGGAGGAGGTTCCAAGGATTCCTCCGTCACGGGAACGCGGACCTCCGCTTCCTCCTGGGAAGGAGCCATCCCTGAACAGCATAAACGAAACCGGCCGCCGATCTCGTGGAAACGAACCTCTGGTTAGCCTCTTGCCAACGGCACTGTGGAAAGAATCAACTTCCTTCTGTTAAAGTGATTGCCGGGAAGAGTTCCAAAAATTTCCGATGTGACGATGGCAATCCATTTGAATTCTGCTTTTACTGCTTTCCTTACAGCTTTTTTTTTTTCCCCTTGGTTTCCAAGAAGTGCTGAATAACTGCTCAGTTCCTTGAAGAGGTGTGGATGGGGGCTCACGAAGCCCCGGAAGCACCGCTTATGTCACCGGGAAGTGCTTGTGACTCTTCAAGTTAGGGGGTGAGAGTCGGAAGGAGGCTCCCCCATGACTTCAGGAAGAAGGAGTCCTCCAGAGAAAGGAGTCTGTTGCTCTTACACCCGGAAAAGAACCCCAAGGGAAAACTCTTCCTTATTCTCTCCTGGGGATCCGCTCCTGATTTCTTCTCCGGAAGGAACCCACAAGGGAACCGCTCCTTTTTTTTGACTCCTCCTCTTCCGAGAACCCTGAGGGGATACCCCCAACTTTCTCTGAGGGGATTTTTTAAACCCGATGGAGAGGCAACTCCCGAGGGGGGCAGCAACCATCTCCATGGGAGGGAGCTTCATTTTCACAACAGGAGGGAAACGGCTCCTTGATTCCAGGAAGGAGCCCGGAGGGTCAACTTTCAATCCTGATCAGTAGACGGGGATGTCTGGATTCCGCTCGTGCAGTACGTGAAGCATACAGGCCAATTAATGTCATCCCATGAGGGGAGGAGGACTAGAAACTCACGGGGAAGACGCACCTATTTTTCCGCGTCCATCCTCCGCGAGGGGATTCGAACCCGCGACGCTCGGTGCCATGCACGGAGAAACCGTAGCCACACGGTTGCCGAAGCGGGTCCCAAAAGCTATTCATCTCCGGCGAGATGAGCGCATGTTTCTGACCAGGGGAGTTCGTCCAGAGCGCTCGAAACAACCCGTCGTCCCAAAAGCTTCAATCCCACCACGTCAAGTTTCTCACACCCTTTCGGATCATGTAAGATGCCACGGGAGATGTCAGACCTGCGGGTCGCAGAGAGCATCCGTCGTAGACATTCGATGACAAGGGCGGAAACGCCACTGCCATCGGACAGTTTCTTTCAGTGCGCGCTACTCTTTCGACATGGACCTGAGTCTTGCCTTTGATCACTCCGTCTGTATCTCCTGCAGGATGCTGCGTCATTTGAGTGCCAAGACTGCGGCAGGACCTTTGCATTCTTTCAAAAATAACCACTGCTATCTCCTCCGTGAAGGCGTAATTGAACATTTTGCTAGAGGCGGTGTCGCATCAGCGCTCCCTTCCCGTGACCATCCGCAAAAAAATGGCTGCTTCTTCCCCCCCCCTTCCCTCTCCCCTCCCATCAATCAGCACCAGTTCCTCAGATGAAATCCGTGTCACCCGTTCCTTTTTCGGGTGCTCTTGCGGGACCCAGCCTGCACGCCTTTTCTCACGGGATGAAGCAGATCCAAAACCCTCCTCCAACGTGCTTCTCCTGAGGCAGCTGTCACTCCCGCTGCCATCTGTTTGAACCGCTTCTCGAGTGTTTCATTTTCCTGTCCTTCCGCGAGAAAACTTTCGGTTCTCGTGCTCCTGCGACAGCCGCATTGCTTGCAGAGTCCCGCGCAAAGGGAACTGGGCCCCTAGAAGTCCGCAGTCTCCTCTTTTCTCCCTTGCCAACAGCCGCTCTCCAGATAGCATGCGGGCGTGGAGGCATCGGCCCTCCTCTTCCGCATTCTTCTACTCATCCCGAAATATTTGCTTTCTGGCACTTTCACCTAGAAGCACAGTAGCAGTGGTCTGAGAGGTTTTCGGTGCATCATCATCATTTCCCTTTCTCCAAATGGGGAAACTCCTTCGATCACGAAGACAACCGATCCCAACGCGGAAAGCGATCCAGGAGCAGGAAGCATGCTTCTCCCGATGGGAATCACAGTCCTTTCTTGAAATCAACTACCCCTGAAGTTTTCTCGACAGCAGAAGCATGCGGTCTGAAGCTTGCTTGAGATGTGTTTGAGATCACTGCTGAGGGACGACTTTTGCGACTTTCCACCATTCGACGCTCGATAACCACGTGGGGACCAACAACTGCTTGTCCCAAGCTGAAGAGGAGCTGAAGCAGAATCAGCTCCAGAATTCTCGGCGGCCGATGAAACATCTGCTTCAGGTGTGAAACCTCCATGGCGGACGCTGCTGAGAATCCTCACCATTTTCACCCGGTTGCCTCCGGGCATTTCTCTTCCAGACAAAGGAAGACGAACGGGCCATATGGACCGGCGGGTCCACGGAAAGGGAAACCACCGAGGCGCAGACCGGATACAAGGAAGGGCAGACTTTGAGGTAAGGGAGGAGGGCTTAACAAATATAGGTATGCGTTAAACGGGGGAAGAAGCAGGGATCACCAGTCATCCCGCCGAGCTCTTCCGCTAACCTGCACGCGATTCAGACGGCGTCCACCAAAAGCAGTGTTCCCCATCCCTGCGGGGTCGAGGCGCCCGGGTCCCCTTCCCTTCTGGAGCGATCTCCTGGGACGCCGTGAGCTTTCCCGTAGGGAGGACGAGGGTCGGGCGACTGGGGAAGCGGGAGAAAGACCACCCCGCGTGAAGCAGCTCCTCAGCACCTCCTCAGGGGTGCCATCGAGTCGAAGTAGGGCCACTGCGAGGCGTTTGAGCGCGCTCCGAAGGTCGTGGCATCCCAGCGGCAGGCGCTTGGGAGTGTCCGGCTGCCTGTCTGTAGCGCAACTCAAGGAGGGGCTGCCCCTCGTCTGGGGATGCCGTCCGCTGACCTCCCGCTGCACGGACAGCAAAGCCTCTTCTTGGTGACGTGGGGAACGAGGGGGGGAGGATAGGGATGTCTAGGTGGAGGGGGAGAGTCCAAGGAATATCCAGGTATATTCTGTCCATCGGATCGGTTCCTTGGCACTGGAGTCGCGGAATCGTCCGACCGGCCTGACCTCAAGAGGCCCACCGTTCCGTGGCTCCTGCTACCAGGTCACTCACCCTGCCGGCTGGCAACCGTCTCCCTTCCCCTCGTAGGAGGGACGGCGCTGCGGCTAGGAGTGTGGCAGTGTCTTGTGTTCGCTTTCTCCGGTTCCTTTCCACTTCCTTATGGAAGGCTGCTCCCAGGTTGTGGATGGGACATAGCACCGCGTGATGCGGATCCAGCTGCCCACTGCTTCCTGCAGCCAGGAGTTGTGGAGCGGTAATAGATGCACTGATTTCCTTTCTACAGGGCTAGAGATCTGCCTCAGCGGTAACCCGTGCAGTTCATGCGATCTTGGCTGCGAGGTGGCAACGGCGCCATACCCTCACAACTGCCCACGAGCCTCAAGATTTAGCGCGCAGGCTGGCTCTTGGACATTGTCCTAGACTGGGGTTGTAGCTCCATCTTCTTCGACTTGAGGACTTCGAGTGCTAAATCCCTCTCTAATCATTCTGGTAAATGCTGCTGGAATCCTCGGTAAGAAGCTAGAGAAGAGTAGTTAACTGGGAGCGAGGGGAGTCGAGCGTGTGGAGCAAAAGAGGAAGGGAGAGTTCGAAGTCCGGGTGTCCGGAGCTCCACTAGCCCGTGAGCTGCAGCATCTCGCTCTTCATCTCCACCGACTTACAAAGTGGATGGGAATCCAATGATCCCGCAGGAAACACTTTCCTCTGGCTTCCCCAATCCCAGAAGCAGACTGGTTTGGACGAGGGAGTCCTGCCTTTCCAGAAAAGGTACCTCTTCCTCTGCCATTGCATTTCCGTCCTCCACTCCGAGGCGAGAAAAATGGATGCCTCCTGCATGCTTCCTGGGAAAAAAGGAATTCTCACGTGCCGCTCCCGTTGCTCAGTCAGTATCTTTCCTTGATTCCGATGCAGCAGCTCGGGGTCTCAAACGCTCCCAAGTCCTCTCGCTGAGGGAATCTGCTTTCGAGTCAGGAAATCGAATGAACAGTCTCCTTTATTCTGTCGAGGAATGCGGGAATCAGCCCGAGATATTGTTTGTCCTCTTGATGCACCTCGGCACACTGATATCCAGGCACCAATGCTGTTCCCATGGAAACGCTCTGATCCTCCCCATTTCCTGGGGAACGAACACTGATCCAGAGTTCTGAGGTGGAGAGTAGATATCTTCGTCTGGTTTATCATCGATATTCTGAGATGCAGCCGCGGTGGACTGGGTGGAGGTCAAATGCGAATGACAACCGCATGAAGTGAGACGATCTGACGATTATCTCTGCTCGCATCTGTCTGAAGGCTACCCCCAACAGGGCAGCTGACAAGCTTGGCAGAAGCAAACACTTTGAACACATTCTCTGGAACAGCACCCGGGAATCGAAGCGCTTTCGAGACAATACTTTTATCCCTGGTGCCGTGCACTATCTCTCACCGGGTGCATCCCTCAGGAATCTTCCCCGAGGATGAGTAGTGCGTTCCAGTGCGCCATGAGGATGGCGGCACGCTCGTAGTGAACAAGAGGATGGAAGGAACTGCTCAAAAAGTGCGAAATGTCGAAGTTTTTTTCCCTGAGGAATTTCAGGAAACTCGATCCACCTCTCGGGCACTGAGCAGGACGTGGGAGTTTGGTTTCGTGCGCCGGCTGCACTTTCCTCTGGACGCTGGCGTCGGCAGCAATGCCCCTCGGGGCGGGAGATTCCGACTTTTCCCTTCGTCCTCCCGCTGTTGCAGGAAGCATCGTCTTATCTCCTGGAAGCGGAGTCGGACTTCCTGTCCGCAGCGATCCCACTGCGGCCGCTTGCTCCTGAAGCACTTCTGCGGGTATCTGACTTCGATCCATCCCTCTGCTGGTGGCCGTTTCCACCTGGACACTGAGCAGTCAGCAGACGAAGTGCGGACGCGGCACCCGCGGTTCATCTGGAGAGAGCATTCGGTCGCGCGCCCGTTTACTCGCTTCCTTCGCCTACCTCCCTGGACGTGCCCTGGACGCGCTTTCGTCGACGCATGAGCGGCCCGCGTTCTCTGGAGCGCGGGTCCCTCTCGGGCGAGTGCGCGCGGGAAGCAAGAACGAAGCTCTTCCCGGAAATTTTGCTGCGATCCCACGGGAGCGTTGCATCCCACCACCGTCCCATTCCCCTCGTTCTTTTACATGATGGGGGACTTACTGTCATCGGAGGAGGGCTCAGCGTGCAGGGACCTCGTTACCCGAGGGAGTTGCGTTCCCAAACTGTTGCAACTGAGGGGCGAGTGGATTGTCCCCGCTGCACCTGCTATTGGGATGAGGTGTCTTCCGGGAAGTTCGGCGGAAGTCTGCACCTGGGATGACACCTCCCGAGGACTCGCTACGGCGCTTCTTGGAGCACGGCGCGCGCCAGTCGAGAGCGCAACGCAGTGCCAGTACATCATGTTGCCCTCCGGTCGTTGTAAATAAGTCGTTTTCTCTCGTCTCTCCTGCCCATCCCCGTGGACGACCCTGGAGAGGTGCCGAGCCCCCTCTTCGTGCTGAGGTCAGCTCCGATCGCCTGAGCTCTGCTGTGTGGGCGGTGCCGCCGCAGGGAGGTTCGAGTTCATCTTTTGAGCCACCCCTTGCCTGAAAACGGCTGCTAGATGGTTCCATCTGGGAGGACCTAAGGGGAACCTCGCCAGCATCCTTCGAAGGGTGCAGGGGACCTCATGTTAGTGGCTTTTGAACCCGAAAACGATGCTGTTGGTTTTTATCTCTTTCCCTCCTCCCATTTCCCTCTGTCCCCTCTTATCATGCGTCTCAGTTCTTCTGTAGCACTGAGGATCCTTTGCAGATTTCATCTTCGCTGCTGGAAGGGTTCTTCAATGGAATGCCAACCCGTCTGTCGTTTGTTCATTCATCTGTGCGCCCAGGCGAAGTCTGGCGACACTCTCTGGGATTGGATCACCCTCAGGTAAAACTGGAGTCCGCCATTTGTTCCTCATCCTCCTCCGTCCTCTTCACCTTTTGCACGTTCATCGCATTCTTCCAAATGAGGGGAGGGAGTTGCTCGTACGAAGCCAGCCATTTATCTCGCCTGGTTGCGGCCTTCACGGTTGCTATCCCAGCAAGGACCGTCGGAATCTGTGAGATGTCCTACCCCTCCGACTCCCGTATGTTCCCTTTTTGAGGAGAAATGTTCCGACGCAGCCGAGTGGCGAACCACCTGTCGCATCCTCGCACTCGTCTGATCCTGCACCGTGGCTGGAGTCTCGGACTTCGCAAAGGGAGGTCACCTTCATAGCAGCCGCCTACACGAGGACGGGTGAGAGGTGACCACAACTGCAGGAAGAATACAAGTTAGAGAGCGCCGATCCAGAAGGAGCGTCCAATGCCAAAAGACCTTATATTCACACTTTCTTTTTTTTTGTATTTTTTTGTTCTTTGTTTTTGGAACCATTTGTTTCCCAACTGGTTTGTTCGTCTTTCTATGAATGAACGCCCTGGGAGTGACCGGATGAAAACCGTTTCCAAGGACTGGTGTCAAGGCGTTTTTGGAAACAGCTCTTCACCCTGGGGGGAACTTTCCGGAATAGTGCGTGCAGACTGCAGAGAGGCACCACCAGCATAGGGAATAAAATTCTCGGGCTTGCCCTCTAACAGCCCCGAAGAACGCACATGAGTGACTAACTTGACCCACGAAGGTACCACGCCCTCCACGTCTCTTCTTCAGGTCGAGGCCATCTGCAGGTGCCACTCCATCCGCAGGAGCTCCATCTTTTACCTGTCTTCCGACAAGGAAGAAGCCAAGAAGTTCAAGACGTCCACGAAGGCTACCGTAATGAATGTCTTCCTCTGCTCTTCCAGCAAGGCCGACATCATGCTTAGACCCGGAGCGACGGGACTGCTGTTTGATCAGCCGCTGCCTCCCCTCTTCCAGGAAGGCCAGCCGCCAGAACAGGTGACGCTGAAGATGCTCTCTCTGACCCCGAAGACCACAGACAAAGAGTGCATCCGGATGGCTCTGGACCACCTGGAGATGAAAGATGCCAACCCATCTCAGTTCCTTCTGTGGGTGCGCACGGTCGACGACCCCAACTACCACCCTCTCATGAGGCACGAGTATCCCTTTTCCTTCAAGATAAACGTTCTCAAGGAACTCCCGCTGGATGAACGCGTCTAAGACCTCCCTGCGACACCGCCTGCATTCCGCAGTCCATGAGCGTTCTGTTCCAAGAAAGCAGGCATGCGCTCCTCGGAATGGAGATGCAGCACCTACGGGATGACCGGAGAGCTGAGGACGGGTTACATCGACACTCATCAAGGACTCGTTCTTCCGCCTCTCTTCTCCAGATTATGGAGTTTTCTTGCGGTGTGCTCACGACCGGGAGCCAGGAAATCAGAGGCACCCTTCCTCGGACAGAAGACCAAGTGGAAGATGCCACCAGTTCTTGCGGCGTCCGGAAGGCATCCCAGAGATGCAAATGCCAGGCCATTCACTCCTGGTGTCCAAGATGAGCAGCTTCTTCACAGTGGGTGAACGCGAACCGGATGCGTAACTTCGGTAGGGGCGTTGGCCACTGAGGATCGGTCCGGTCGGAGACTGAACTGGAAGCGTTCTTGATTTCCCCTGCGGCCAGATGGCGCGCAGGCGCACGCCGTCGTTCGCGGCGACATGCGTATATCCCATCCCGTTCTTATGAGGGACCCACAGAATGGTCTCCCTCCGTGCTCCGGTCGGCTGCTGTGCGCCGCTTTCTTCTCGGCGCTCGGGGCAGCGCATTAGGGTCGCGAAGCGCTCGGCAGGTCAGCAGACAGCAGTCGACCCCGGACTGACACGGATGAGGAGAACATGACTGACTTCCGGATTGAGGTAGGCTTCCGGTAGGGAGGAGAGGTCAGCTCGAGCGAGCAGCATGGAGTCTTCCAAAGATCGCCGGCGATCGACTCGTTGCCGGAAGCGTTGGGCGCCTGGCGGAAGCGCAGCTCATGACGCTGGCCTCCGCCTCCTCAGGAGTCTCTGTTCTTGCTTTAGCCGCTCCACCTCGGCACGTTCCCTGTGCAGGTGCAAATCGAAGACGAATTCTCTGGTGACAGATGAGCGGATGCTGATGCTGCCCTTACCGCAACCACTGAAACGAAAGTAAAGAGACAAAGTGGTGGAACAGGCGGAGCTGAAGATGGCGGAAAGCTGTTACGGGGGACCGTAAAATGCTGCTCAAGGCCGAAGAAGTCTCAACCATAGAAAGTTCCGAAAACTCTTCCCCAGAGCATCTTCGAGCCCTCGGAATTTCCACGATGCAAATCTCGTTCTGAGTATTTGTCCACCTAATCCGAGAAACGCACTGCTTGGATTCCCGTCTCCGCGGAAACGCTTTATCGCAATCCCCCGGGTGTCTCCATCCACGGGATTCTAATCTTAGATACGGGTGCATTAGCGAGGTAAATGTCCCAGCAGGGAGTTTTGGCTCCGTGTTCTTCCCGGTTTCTCTCTCCGGATGAAATGGGCAAACGTGCATAAAGGTTCGCAATCCGCAGGCGCCTCCCTAAGTTCCGAGTCTCGTTTCGCTTCATTGCAAGCTCCAGCACTTGAACTTGGGATCCGGATGGCCTCTGTCTTTCGCGAGAACTTTCACGCCACTCTATTCTTCGCACGGACATCGCTTGCATCCAAATGCAAAGTGTCTTCCGTTGCCTGGCGTCGAGCAGGCTTCGCATCCCGGTGATGCCAATTTCAGACCCCTGGGCTCTACCGCCTTCCGGGCTCCTCAACAGGAAGGTACTGCATTTGATTTCACAGTTTATTCCTTCCCTCTGCATGAGATTCAAGGACGTTTTCAGATCCTTCACTCCTCAGCATTCATAGACGCAACTGTAGCAACACACCTCAGCCTTGCCCACTTCTCTTCTTTCACGCCGCCGTAGGGTTCTCTCGTTTCCTCATCCACTTCTACCCTCGAGATATTCTCCTGCGACCGGCCATCGCAGAGATGCCTCTCTCGATACATTCTTAACTGCAGAGTTTGCTTTCTTATAATGCGTCTCAGTCCTGTTGTAGCACCGAGGATCCTTCGCAGCTTTGGTCTTCTCTGCTGGAAGGATTCTTCGATGGATACGCACCTTGCCAATCCGTCTGCCATTTTTTCCTTCATCTGTGCCCCCAGGTAAAATCTGGCGCCGCTCTCCGGGATCAAATGACCCTCGGAAAACTGGAGTCCGCCATTTGTTCCTCACCCTCCTCCGTCCTCTTCACCTCTTGCACGTTCATCGCATTCTTCCAAATGAGGGGAGGGAGTTGCTCGTACGAAGCCAGCCGTTCATCTCGCATGGTTGCGGCCTCCACGGTTGCACGAAGAAATGCCTTCTTATTTACAGAATACGGAGAAAGGTTCAATCATCGTGGGTCGACTTTCCATTCTATCTAAGGAATGCTTTTCCAGAGGGATTCTGAAGTTTAAACCTCGTGCCCTCCTTTGAGGAGCAATGAACAAGTTTCCATGGGGACTCTCCTGAAGGTGTAGCAACATCCACCGTCATGTCCTTTTACATGATTTTCCTAAAGGCTCCTATCAACGGTGCCTGAGGAGCAAGCTGATTCTGGCTGGTACTACGTAAGGCTAGACCACAGGCGGTCGGTCAGTAAATGACCTGAGTCCGTCGAAGGAGCACGACAGACCATGTTTCAAGAACGAGTCAACAAAGCTAAGGTTCAATGATGTTGTCGGAGCAGCCGACGTTGCCCCGTAACAGAGGAAGAAAGTGCGAATAAATAAACTTCCCCACAAATAAACTGCAAACCTCTAGCAAACAATAAAAGACCAATGACCCCACGATCAGTGTTGCGATGTCTAGTCTGAAGAGGATCTTGAGAAAATATGAGTTCTCGGAGGCCATGGGGCTCATGCCATACAATCTGCAGCACCATGTCTCAGCTGGAAGGTGACACAAAAACCATCGGTAAAGAGCCCAAAGATAATCCAGAAGGGGGACAATCGGCATAGGTTGCGGAAAGAAAATTCCGTGTTATGGGAAGCTGCTTTTGTGATGGATGATCCATTCAAGTTCATTCCTCAAGCCTGAAATTTAAGTGACAGCGGTGTGCGATGCATGGAGGCAGTCGAGAGCCTTGAAAATCATTCCTTCCGGATGGAGAGTGCGCTCGTGATAGGGTTGATGAACGGATGGTTCTTGGAATCTTTCGGAAAACCTCTTGGACTCTAATCTTGCCATCCTTCCCGGCTTCTTGCATCAGTGTTCTGAATGGAGATCAGAGAACAGAGTGCTTGGACAATTTTCGAAATGGAACGGATCTTTTCTGAGTGTCGTCGTGACTTCGGAGATGCTCTCGCCTCTGACGAAACGGTTCCCACATTTCGTCGGAGCTCATTCGTCGGGAAGCGTCGTCTCCATTTGGAAGGAGACACGGGACGCATGCGGTGCTCCTGGAAGCATCACGAGCATAATCTCTCACGGCAGAAAAATTCGCATGTCAAGAGCAGGGATGAGGATCGTGGAAACAGGGGAAAGGGTTGGAAAGAAGAAATTCTCTTGCGGAGGACATCACGACCGACGGGATATGAAACCATTAACCATGATTGATGCAACCGCTGTGTGAACCGCTGCCTGTCGCGATCAACCTGGAAGATAGCTGGAACTGTTCTTGAGAGCTCCCGGCGTGGCGAAAGAGGTTTCCTGAGTGCCGACTACGCCACAAGAGTGGATTCCTTGCAGATCCAAGAAAATCGGACCACAGAGGGAAGAACTGCTCTCTGCGGAAACGGGAAAAACTGCAACACTAGAATGATCCACCGATGACCTCAGGTGACTCTGTCCGAATCTTATGGGGAGATTTCTAAAGCCTAGGCAAGCTGGATCCTCAGCTGTTGCATTGAGAGACGAGAGAAAACCAAAGCATTTCGCGAAGCATCTCCGAGTGACGTAAGTCCTTCGGTTTTTGCCTCTTTTTCCATTATAAGAAGCCTTTAGAAGCTCCTAGGATAATAGAAGGAGGTATCGTTCCCTCTTTTGGAAATGTATTGACATGAAACGATGTTTTTTTGTTTTTTTCAGAATGATGTGCTGAGCTTGGGCAAAGAATTCCTGCATCTTCCCCTTTCTTGTGACATTCAAAAAGACTCCCAATCCAGAAGCTTTACTCGAACGGTCAGTTGCCTGAAGACCTTTTTTTTTTCCACAGTGTGCAGAGTGTTTCACCTGTATTTGCGTCTTGCACCGAATTATCTGTCTCTTCCTCACACTGATATCGGTCAAAGTCCTAATCTAAGTTCTAATCTGCACTTCTCACTTCCGAGTCGTTTGAATCGCCGCTGCTCGTGGTGAGAATGCTGGTGATACGATGTCGGGCTATCCTGAAACCGTATTCTTTCCCCCCATTGAGGCCCCAGCTAGGCAGTTGGGTCAATTCTCTCTGATGCTCGCAGCGCCATACACGCGGTGCGAGGAAATGCTATGACATCTGAGACAGATGTGAACCCAACATGGTTTGCAGCATTCCCTTTCTCGAAATCTTGTGGCCTGTCCGTGGATTGCTGCTAATTACATCTTCCTTCCCGCCGTCCTTTATTATTCTGACGAAGGTGACGACATCTACACGGCCACATGTCGTCCCGTCTTCAAATAGCGCCTCCGCCTTATATACGGAAGCCCTCCGTTCCTCTCTGCTTCCCTTTGCAGTTTCAAAAAGCGCCATGTGATGGCGACTTAGCTGGACCGTTTTCCTCCGCAGAAAGTTTGACCATGCACCACGCTTCAGGCTTCCTCCTTACCAATGGAGGATACCTGAGGTTCCGGCACTACAGATTCATCCATGCAGCCCGTCTGAAGGTCCTCCTAATCAGGGACGGACCCAGGACGAAACCAGAGAAACGCGCAGTCGTTGCCTCATATTGAACAGATGCAGGAGGCACTTTCATCTGCCCACTGCGCGACATAACGCGATTCAAGAAAAGATAAGCATGGCTGCGATGGATGAGGCAAAATGGACCCCAGTGTGCACTAACCATGAGAGCTCCAGGGATGGAATCCCTTTTAAGACCGGACCTGGTGCTGAAGAAAGGAAATCGGATAATAGTGCTGGACATCTGCTGCCCGTTCGAGAATTGAAGATGGCTTTCAGAGCAGCTAGGAAGAATAAACTGGAAAAGTACAAAGAAGAAGCCCTCCAGCCTGGGAAGAGAAAGGAAACAATGCAGGGTGCTTGCTCTCATCGTTGGTACAGAGACCCTGGCATCCAGTTGTCGAAGAAGGGCTGCAGGATCTTGGAATTGTTAAAAAGCATTCGGAGAAGATGAGGCACCGGATGGTGGCTCCAAGCTTCTCCGAATCTCCAGGGACATCTGTGCAACCCACGTTACACAAGGGTCGTCAGATACAGCAGGATAACCCCAGCGGTCATCTCTCGAGATGGAGGACAAGTCGAGGAAGCGACAGACTGAGGGGTGACGAGCATTCCGGATGGGAAGATGAGAAATTCCGGAAGAATGCCAAGAGCCTCTCCCTGTAACGCGATGCAAAATTGTAAATTTAAGCAATAAAACTTCTCTTCTCTTTGCAGTTTAAAAAGCTGCATGTGATGCGACTCCGCTGGTCCGTTTTCCTCCGCAGGAAGTTTCGGGATTTTCAGTTTGTTCCTTCCATTCGTAGGAGGCTCTGGAGTCCTGGGTTGCCGATTTGGAAGTTCACCCAGAGGAACTGCGCTCACTGCAGGATCTCCTACGCAAACCACTGGGTGATCTGCAGAATTGGACGCAGCGTTTCCGGATAGTTGCCACACCCCTTGCCGCAGTGCTCTCTACTCTTAGGGTAACCAATGACAGCAGTCAACCGGTGGGATGGGGGTTTTCCTGCAACATTGCAAGAGTCGAAAAACTCCTGAACGACTGCAAGGCGAGCGAGTTAATGAAAGCCGCTACTCCTCGTTTCCAGGCAAAAAGACTCTTTGCTGACCTGCTTAGTTTATCACCTGATTACTCCAGAACGTTTATTATGAAAAATAAACACACATGTGTAGAGATGTGGGCCCTACATTGTCCGAAAATGCTTGGAACCTGCCGAGTAACCGGCACGCTTGTCGGCGAGGTTCGCCTCGGCAGCGGAGGGAAAGGAGGCAAACAGAAATTAAAATAAAACAAAAAGATATATTTAAAAAAATTGGGAGGGTTAGGGAAGGGATCACCGGGTGCTGGAGGGTGTCCTCTGCATCCTTTCCAGATGCCCGCAAGTTCCATCAGAGTATATCCAGGATGGAAGCATCTTGCTGCCGTCCGCAGGAAGTTCAGGGCGAAGTAGATGGCGTCCCTATCGCACCATCCTTCTCTCGCGTAGCTCCAGGACCCCACAATCTCAAGTAGGCAGCGAAGAGCTGCTAGGGCTGCCTCAGGAGAAAGGGCATCCCTCACGAAGAGGCATTTCATCACATCCCTGGGATTGTCCATTGGTGCACCAAGGGCCGTTGCATAACCTCAACCACAGGGGTCGGAGGGCAACACAGTCCACAAACGGGTGCAAGATGGATTCCCGTTCACTGCAGCTGCAGCAATTGGGGTCCACAGCCCCCCGGGTCTAGTGAGACCGGAGGGCGTTTCACGGGAGCCTTCAGTGCAACAGCAGAAGTTCCGACGCCTGCCATTTCAGAAGGGGATTCCGGTTGTTCTTCAGTGCTGGGGGCCACTCGAGGTCCTCCTGTGGGATTCTCAGCAGCTCACCCCAGCGCACTAGTCCTTTCGATGGGGCACTTGGAGTAGCAGCGTCCGTGAACTAGTCCGTGGTCCAACCACCTAATTTCTTCGTCCGAAGACCTATTTCGCAACTGACCTCTCATTTGGCCAGCTAACTACTGCCCAGGTGCTCCCTGAGGGAAGACAGTGCCGCGGCTGGGGAAGTCCCTCCTTTCTGCCCACGCACGCGTGGTGGACTGCACGATGACTTCCTGCAGCGAGCGGTTGTTATAGAAGGAGGACAGCAGTCTCTGCCACATCTTCGGGCTCGCTTCTTTCTTTTGGGTCCATGTGCGAAGGGTTTCCAGGAACCATGCACTACCGTTCGCCGTCCGGCAGAAGATCCAGTTGTTAGTTCTGGTCAGCTTGGCCACCCTCCGGAGCTCTAGTCCGCGTTGCGTCTGCGTCGTCGCGCCAGGAACGAAGACAGTCCCGCGTAGACGATGGCTCGCTAGACCAGGAATCCTGCAGGATCGCACCAGTTTGTGCGACAAAACTTCGCCACTAGGGCAAGTGACCTTCACTGGAGATGCCGCTCCAGGCGCTCCAACTTCGGGAGGCCGAGACTTCCGTCGCGAACGCGGTACGCACAAACCCTTCAGACGGACTCGGGATCTCCCTGCGCCTCAAAGGACGAGCCTCAGTAGGTCCTTCGCCTGCTTCTTAATCCTCTCTGATAAGGGGCAAACAAAAAGCAGGAGGCGGAGGAGGAAGGCCACGAACGTGTTCCATACCGCAGCCCATTCCAGCAAGAAAAAATTCCTGGGACGGGCCGATCGCCGACTCTGCCTTCTGGAGGCAGTTGGACCACGTCTTTGCCGGAGAATGGTCCCCCAATGGTACACCGAGGTACTTAAAGTACCGAACCGTGAGGATCCTCAAGCGGATCCAGTCCAGCTGCCCTGCCCGCGCCGAACCGATTGCTACCACGAACGGTTTCGTCCTGTTCACCTCCAGTCCTGTCCCGCAGCTTAACAGCTCGAAAAAACCTTCGAGCGCCGACGCCAGGGTGGACATGGAGAACAGCAGTAAAAGATCGTCCCCATATGCTGATACGGCCGGTGTGCCTGCTTGGTGTGCCTCCCGAAGAACTCGTGGTTCCTTCCCTTTGCGTGGATACTGTGTTTCCGTGTTCCCGCTATGCTGGAAACAGGATGTTCTTTTGGTTCTGCACTGGAAATTCCAGTTCAATTAGCGCGAACGCCTGGTAGGAGCAGGGCAGTTACCTCCCCGAACCATTCAACTGTTTACATTTTGTTGGACTGCAGTTCCCTCAAGGACGTGTGGCAGAGACTATCTTCGGCGCTGCTTCGACCACAGGACATTGCATCGGACTTGCTGCGACAGTTCAAATAAAGCCAACTGAAGGGCGCTGTGATCGCGAAAGTCAGGTGCATCTGATCCATGGTGACAGTCCGCCATGTGTTAGAATCACGTTCGCGGCGAAGAGAGACCTCCAATATGGTAGCAGCCCTTATGAGGACAGCAGCAATCTGCCAGAAGAAGTTTCCTTGGACATAGCCACCGTCCACAGCCGCTTTTTAAGAGAAAGGAACGTCTCATACCAAAGACCCCTGTCCCCACCCTCCCTTCTTTGTTATTTTTTTATTGTCCCCTCCCTTCCTTCCCTACTTTTTGGAAGACGGTCTGCGTGCCGGTGATTATCCCGGATGAAGTTTTTTTTTTATCAGTTCTTTTTCTTTTCGAGGGGTTCTTTTCCCCTTTAATTTGTATTTTATTTTTGTCAGAATAAACGTCCTCGTGTAACCGGATTCGACCCTCCATTCGTAGGCGACTTCCTATGCCCAGAGTTCTCTCTTCCTTGCTTTGCGACAGCTTCTGAGAGCTACCCATGGCCCGGCAGTGGCTGGTGCTCATAATACCGTTGCTACTTTCAGAGTTGGGAAGGATCTGGCGTCTTTGCGAGCATCAAGATTATCCACAATTGGGGATAAATTTGGAGGTGCTATTGATGGAGCAGTCTGGCAGTTCAGCTATGGGCCATGACTCTGGTCTGTGGTCCTGTACAGTTTTGTGAATGAAATAAAAAAAAAAAAAAGACGGACTAATAACGGGAACTCGCCACCAATGTCAAATCGATTGGCAATCCTGATGTGCGTGTTAATCCACTCAAGAAGTTTGTTTTGGATAACTTTCTCTCGTACCCCTTTCTGCAACAAGTTTCCATACCCATGTCTTTCCGGAGCATGCTTTGGAAGAGAAAAGAAACCACGGCTTCAAAAGAGTCCAATCTCATCCTCAACGTTGATGGAGCCGTTGAAGTGACATTTGTTGACATGCTGCACCACAGCGGATGCTTCACAAGGAAGGAAGCATAAAAGTACGTTGACTTAAGTACTATCAACGGATTATTTGTTCTGGACCGGAACATTGGATTCATTGGTTGCTTCTTGGATCGGAAGCGCCTCGAGCGTGGCTTGTATTGGTATAATGGGACCACATCATTCATCCTTTCAGAATGGTTCCTCTAAATTCCAATTGTGTTCCGCATCCACAGAATTCCAGGATTCAGTATGCCACCATACGTACAAAGTAATCCAGCAATCTGGTTGGTCGCTTCCTCCAGTCCATCCACCACCATTTAACGAACTTTTCACCCCGGATTGACCCCTGTTCTGTTGCTCCATCACTGTTTCCGCATGCCTTCGCTGCTCTTCGGTAAGTAAAATCCTTGAAACTTTAGAATTTTTAGCGAGAGGAGACTCGCTGCCGGTTCACACTGGCCACCGTCCTCTCATGGAACCGAGTTCCTGGCTCAACGAAGGCTTTCAGGGCGTTTAGACCTTACATCTCAGCTCATCAGACTCCGGGTAAGGAAACAGATTCGAATAAGTGGGGTCCAGCGTTGCCACTCTGGAAGCCCAGCGAGAGCGGCAACGGTGCTCCTCTTGGAAATCTGACCTCTTGAAAACCTCCGGTTCTGTCCTAAGAGGCTGCACCGATTCCTGAAGATTCCATCCGCAAGCGGGTTTTCTGAGATTCGTTCCTGGAAGCGGCTTCTGGACTCTAGCCACTTTCGAATTCGAAATTCCTCGGGTCTCTTCCTGCGCTGCTCCAGCCCATATTTTCACATCTGGTCCTCTTGATGAAACTCCGCATTTGTATTTCCCATCATCGAAGAGGCGGAGAAAGCAGAAGGTTCCCCAAAGCAGATCACTGTCCACCATTGCACTCTTGCATGTTTCTTTTCTCTAGCACCCATCCTTGAAGAGTTCGGGCATTCGACTGCAGCCGACCTGTTCATGTCTGCTTGCTTCCATTTGTTCTGGGGGGTTTCAGTTCCAGCGGCAGTCACGTCTTCTCCATGGTGACAGGAAGCCTTTTCTTCCTAACGCATCAGAGAAACGAACCTTTCTCTTCTTTCGTTCCCGTAAGCAAAAGCTGCGTAGGGAACACGATTCAGTTCTGGTCCACTTTGTTCCGCGCTGTCTGTCCGTGATGAATGATTCTTGCAGTTTTTCAGAAATGTTTACAGATGGACCCCAGGGAAGGTGGAACAAAGCTGCTTTTAGCTGTTGCTTCAACTTTCAACTATAGATGCCTGCTGCACACCATAATGATGCTGGAAGCATTCCTCTTGTTTTCGGGGATGAATCAATGGACTCGAGGGCTTTTCGAGTTTTCTCGCTATCCTTGGAATTGATGAAATCGAATAGGTTTTCAAGTTTCTTCCTCTTTTTGATGTTTCCGGCATGGCGTTCTCTACACCCTCTGCAGACCTGATTGTGACTGACAACTCTTTATAAGGTTAGCTGCTTTCCGACTTCCCGATTTTGGCATCTGAATGCTCAAGGAATCATGAGATCTCAAATTCCGGATTGTTCCTAGATTGCAGTCCCCTCAGTATTGAGGAAGTGATCCAGACTTTTAGGGGAATAGAATCGCCCTCGACGATCGGAAGCCAGCCGGTACCTTGTCGCCTTTTCTTTCATCCCCATGTTCTGTTGGTTTGTAGGGCTAATTGCTCCAGAGATAATTTGTTGATCCTTGATTTTAGTTTTCCCCTGCAGGCATGATGCTCATCGTCAGCTTGCTTGCTCACCGCCCGATTTATCATCGGCTGATAAACTCGAGCGCTCCTTTATACTACTGAAGTCGAAAAACTTGACAGATTCCACAGATTCCGAGCACCTCGGAGGACTTCTTGTATGGCTCGCCTATGCGGCACAGGGTAACAGTCTGGAGATAAGTCGTACTACAGCGCCAACTTTCCAGATTTTTAAGGACGGACTGTATTTGACTCTTGCATTTGATGTTTCAATGTCTTTTAGGCAGTGATTCTCTTCCAGTTTCAGTGCCACAGAGTGCAATTTTCTGATTTCTGAGATTCAAGGTTGCCGCTACTCTCAGCTGTAGCGTTCTGGATCGGACGTATTTCCGTAGGGATCCCATTCTTTCGAGCCATTCGATTTTCTCGAAACTCTTCATCCAGCTCATCGAGGACTCGACGCTGAAGCCCTCGATTCGGAACACCCTTCCCATCAAGGGTCCCTTTAGCGGAATGCTGGTGTGTTGCGTGGGGTGACGGAGTGCTGCCTTCCCGTACTTTCTTTGCTTCTTCTTCAAAGGGGAGAAGTTTCTGACCATTGAGAACCGGTGCCTCTGAATGATGTGTCGACGCCCCACTGTCATGATTATTAGTTAAACAGGTCATAGGAGCATACAGGTTCCTTTCCGTGATTCTATGGCAGGAAAGCGAGGGCTCAGCAGAAGCAAATGTGGCCGTAATTCACGTTGCAATGAGGTTTCCAATATGAGCACCAGTATGCGGACCTGCAATCAGCAGGGGGCATCCAACACCACTGTGCAGAGCTCCACGCATGCCCCATCTCTGGTTGGAGGACTTGGCATCGCCCTGCAAAAGACCACGGAAGTTGGACAAGGCAAGCGTGAAGACTTGACTTCGGAAGAAAAATGATCAAGTGAATGGTAGATAAGCTCTGGTCAACCAGAAGTGCACAACCTTTCGTTTCGGGGCGTTCCACTGTGTCCATAGCCTGAGGAATCAACTCAACTAATGACCTTCTTGAGCCAAGGAAAGCTCTTTGGCTGTGTTTTTAATGCGACGTGTATCATTAACTGCAGTGCGAGTACGTGATGCCCATCAGCCTGAAGAAAACGCTAAAGAGCTGTGATGAACACGAGCCCGGTGACTTGAGGTTGCCACACCTGACCTAGGACATTCAGCAGGATGCTCTTCGATCTAATCCCACGACAAAAATTTTCACGCGATCGTAGAGAATTCTACGCGCTACTCTTGTCTGAGAGTCGAAGTGTCCAGTTTCGAAGCATCCAGTCACACTTATCAACGATTTGTCTCCGGTAGGCACATTTGGTCTTTTGTTTCTCTCCAGCCAGGCTGAGATGCTCACCTCGAACTGCATTCAGTATGTGCTTTTACATACTATGGGACGGTGCGCGTCTTCAAGCAGGCTGTTCCATCACAAGTCGACAAGTCATCGTTGCTATAGTTTGATTATAATTTTGCATCTTGCACCTGTTGTGCCACCTTTTCCCACCCTTTGCACATCAAGCCGGGACACAGAAACTACGAAGCATCCTTCACGTACCTCAATCAACCACCAGCTCGGAACGAACCTGCGCCACCACAGTCTCACAAGCTCAAGGGGACTTGCCATCGACACGTGATCTCCGTTGCCATCGACACGAATTAGTATCGTGGGATTCACCCTGTGGCTCTCGTTCCGACGGAGCACTACCTGCTGGATATCCAAGTTCCCAGTTCTGCTGTCCTGGATGGCCTCCGCAGAGAGCAGGAGATTTGTGCGGATGGTTCTGAAGCGAGAATCCGTGACCCGAGGAAGTTTCGCAGTCCGTTGAGGCACCCGAACTTCGGTCCAGATCGCCTTTTGCTGGCTCCGAGCATCTCTTTATAAAAGGGATATTATTTCAGAGCAATAGAAGATGACTTCTGATGTATCCTGTTTTCTTTCCTGAATATGCGAATGGGACACCCAAGATTCGGCGTAAAAGAGGTCATTGGAATGATCAGCTGGAAGATGTGAGCGACTAGCTCTACATTCCTTCCTCCAGGAAGGTGACATTATTTTGGTCCACATTCAGCGACCCTGCAGGATACAAGCAGATAGATCTTCTGAGTCATCTACCTGATACTGCAGTGCTCCCTTTGGTCTGAGTAGGGTTGCCCACCCTACTTTGCTGTCCTTTTTTTCGCTTCGGAAAGTGCTGAAGAACCGTTCGCCTCCTGAGGGTAAGGGGCTCATGGAGCTCTTCAGCACTGTCCGTCCCGCCCGAGGGTGTGTTTTAACTCCTCAAGCCATACGGAGTAATACCTGATGGACCACCCAATGGATCCAGTAATGTTCCGGAGGAAGGAGTCCGTTCATCTTACGCTTGGTAGATAACCCTCGCCCTGGTTGTCTTCGAAGGGGACTCCAAAGGGGGTCGCTGCTCATTTCTTCCCCGGAGGGACCGGGAAAGGATGCGCTCCTGGTTTCCTCCTGTGGAGAGAACCCCTAAGGGGAGCTTCCTATTTTCTCTGAAGGGCGCTCCACGAAGGGAGCTGCTCACTCCTTGTCACTCTGGAAAGTATCTCCCTTCGGGGAGTCCCTTCGGAGAGGATAAGGGAGAGGGTCCCTTCGGGGTCTCCTTCGAAGACAAACAAGCCGAGGGCTCCTTCCAGAGTGCATCAACCAGCTCCATGGAACGGCTTTATTTTCCCTACTTTTCCTTGCTTCCTTCGTTTTCCCTGATCCCTGGAATCAAGGGGTCAGCTCCACTCGGTCCTGGAAGGACCCCAAAAGGCCGACTTCTAATCACAGCCGATCTTTGGCTTCCACCAGTGCCGCATCCCACGCCTGTAGACCAATTAGCATCGTGCTGCGGGATTGTAGGAACTGGAACCCACGACGCACTCCGGTTCTTGATATCGACCTTTTTCCAGGCGGGATTCGAACCCGCAGCGTGGGGACACGCACGTTCTTGATACATCGTGATACATACGTTTCACTAGCAAGGGAAAGGCATCTCATCCCCGCGCTTCCTTCTTCCTCAGATCTGCAGAGCTGCTACGACCTCACTCCGGGTCCCCTACCTCCAGATATGGCTGCCTTGGGAGAGGGTGTGGGATTAGCAGTTTGAGTCGAAAGTGCGGAGTGCACCTGGGATGATATCTTGGAGGACGCTCTGATTGTCCGTCCGCCTGGAATATTCTCGAGTGACCAAAACTTTCGAGGTTCCAAACTGCTTTGGGCGAGTTTGACGCTGTTCGCAGCTGTTCCAGGGTTCCTGCTTGACGCTGGCAGCTTTCGTCCGAAGAAAGGCACTTTCTTCCGTAATAGGTTGCGAAGAGTCCATTGGTCATTCGGCCGTTGAGGGTGATGGCGCCACGTGAGCGCCCAAAGGACGAGTTCCCGGAGGATGGGGATTCCCTGTTCATCTCTGCGAATGCCAAGATGCCTGCTGTTGCCTTGAGCATCGTTTCATGAGGAGGAGCAGTCCCTTCAGTGAGGATGCAAGTCAGTTTTTGGAATCTCCCGATTCACACGCTGCTTCCTTATGAGAGCCCGGGATCTCCTAATCTCCTAAGTAACCACCGCTTTCCGTCGGTGAACCTTCGACTCGAGTTCGAGACCCTGTTTTTTCCATCTCGCCCACGACTTCGGTTTGCTCCTTCCTGAGTTCCGTGAGTCAGTGAGTCGTCAATGAGTCGACAGTGAGTAGACAATTGCCGTCTCCTCGTTGCAACAGGAACCACAGAGGAGTTTCCGTGGTCACCTATCCTCTACTTCAAGGATGAGAATGCAGCCATTTTTTCCTGAGGTATCTGCGTGCACTCAAGTGACCGTTCTTTGATGACACTCCAGCAGCGGAGGCGCCCCGGCAAACTTCAAAAGCCATTCCAGGAACTTTCAAACTGTCGAGGCCTTCGACTGTGCTGCTCTCACGGGTGGACAGACGGAAGCTGATGGTATCGTTCACCTTTCCGCTTCAAGCTTTGGTCAAAAACACTTCAGTTCCAAGGAGATGCACGGAAGGGGTGGCATCGCAGGAATGCTTTTCTGATGCGAAGATTCTTGCAAGTGCGTGCGTTGCTAGGAGTGCGGAAACTACCGGCCTCCTGCAAAGAGCTCTCCCTCCCAGCTGCATTCCTTCCAGAGATCCAAAGCGTAAGAGGACTGGTCCACTATCTGACTGCTTGTTATAACTTCATAATGAATGATGTTCCGGGGCCAATTCTCAGGACTTGGCCCCGGGTAAGGTCTCAGGACTCCCCTGAGTTAGGTCTCAGGACTTGACCGCCAGAATTCATTCGATAATTCTGTAGCAGGACGATAGTACGATCCTTCATTCAATGCTGATCCGAACACGAGTTTGTTACACACCATCATCGGTCTCTCGATGCTCGAGGCACGACTCGACCTACGATAGATATCGAGCGAGGTAGGAATGGAACCCTCTTTGAACACCTGGATGGAAGATGCTCAGGAAGGTAATTGCGCCTCGCTCATCACGCTCATTCGTATCCACTGTGGGATCAGTGCTTCCCGAATGCGCTTTGATACCTCGATCCCTTCCCTCTGCAGTTTCCGGGGTCCTGATGACTGGTCCAGCTGGTCTCTCTTGCAGGAGTCACCCACCCAGCTCGTGCCTCCTGAAGGTGCGAAACTCGTTCGGAGGCCTCTCTGCCTGAAGTGCTGGGAGGAAGGGAAGGCCGACCTTTCTCACTTTCGCAGGTCTCGGGAAAGCACAGCATGCAGCAAGCTGGCCGCACAGCCTCCTGGCGCTGTGCGCCAGGAGACGCAACTCATCCCATCTTCCCGAATCCCCCGCTGTATGGGCTTATAAGCAGCGCTTCCTAAAGTGCATCTGCTAATGGGCTTTTACGAGGCAGATTTTCTTCCGTAAGCGCAAAATTGCATGAATCCTCCATGGAAAAGATGACCTCTCGGAAAGAGGACCTGTTTCCATGGAAACATCAATACAGGAGATGGAAAAAAAAAAAAAAAAACAACGAAACGGGAAGCAAAATTAAAACTGATTTCTTGTGGAAGCGACGTACAGCGAAAGCATTGAATTGTTCTTTCAGACGATCGCCTTTTACTTTCTTTTACAACATCATCAAGAATCCTTTCCTGATCGTAGTGGTTTTCAAGGACCGCAATTCACAGTGGCCCCACTTTTGCGCTTTTCGAGGTCCCACTAACTGGATGTTGGGGAACCAGAATGTGTTTTGGTCCGCCTTGACCGGGAAAGCGTTTCCTCGGACCACGTGTGATTTGGTGGCCTTCCCACAGGTGCTGCTCGGTGTCCA
Organism: Raillietiella orientalis; assembly: GCA_036172245.1. Classification (NCBI taxonomy): domain Eukaryota; kingdom Metazoa; phylum Arthropoda; class Ichthyostraca; order Raillietiellida; family Raillietiellidae; genus Raillietiella; species Raillietiella orientalis. The sequence goes on along the minus strand of JAYWIR010000003.1, from coordinate 7,067,775 downwards.
CACCACCGAAAACTGGATGTCGCCTATTCTCTCTCGTCGCGGAGCTTCTTCCGAAGCGTCGCCGAACGTCCTGCGCTTCCAAAGGGAGGACGCGCATTCGGAGGAAGGAGGACGGCAAGTGGTCAACGGTGCAGTTCCAATGGCAGCGCAGGCCCCGCGCTTTCACCGCGGCTCCGAAAGTCTGATGGACTCGGTCCCTGCATATCTCGTACGCATTTGTGGCACCGGATCCGGAATCCTTCACATTCCTGAAGCGATTCGATCCCACATCCCTTGGGATTTTTCGCTCGCGGAAGCTGGAGTGGAGAAAAAAGTCGAGTAGCTGCGGCTGCTGCTCTGGGTGGAGGGTGGGAAGGAAGAAAAAAAATTCGATTGCTGTCTTCTGTCCGCTTCTTCTTTGGAACTCCTCAGTGGGGGGTGCGAGCGGCACGCAGGATTTGAATCGAAACTGCGCTTGCGGAAAATTTTCTTCCGCCTTCGTTTCTCTCGATGAACGCCTTCCTTCGGGTTCCTTCCGCGAAGCCTCACATTAAAAGACATCCAAGTCGGCTCCCTCCTTGAAGCAGAAAGCCTTGCGTTTTCGTTGCGAGCGGGACCCTGCTTGGCAAAAGAGGAGCCAGACAGAACGAGGGTGGTCGAGGTTGCCTCCAAGAGCCAACCGTGGGCTCAGGGCGCTGCAGCAGCAGCAGAAGAAGAAGAAACGGATGCATTCTTCGCGCATTCCTTCAGGGGCTTCTTCGAGTGCAAGGTGGCCACTCCAGCGAACGAGCTCAAGTGACCGTTGCTCCCAAACCTTAGCGCAAGGAAGCCTCCGGGCTCTCCCGAATGGAAGTGCCAGCTGGCCTGCGGTCCTCCTTCGACGCACATCCCTGGCTGCGGAAAGCTTCGCCCCACGGTTGCAATCCGCGATAGGGCTTCCTCCTGGACCCTCCACGCACCGCTCCTCCGTTCTTCTTCTCTCTTCTGTCCACCTCCCGGAGAGAATCGCCCCCAGCATTTCGCATGGAGCTACCCCGACGCCTCCGTCCGGAACGCGACGTAATGGTGCGTCACGAAATCGGCAGACTTAGACCTGGCCAAGGGGGAACCTTGGCGCAGCAGTTTGGACGTGCGAACGCGTCTCCGGGTGGGCGAGAGGAAGGATCCCCAGCGGTTCCCACCGAAGCTATCCGCTCAGGATTTCTGGGCTCTCCTTCAAGCGGAAGTGGAAGGAAGCGGAGTCTCGCCCGGTAAAGCAGGTGACTTGCGAGATCTCGCGGTCATCGGAAACGACCTCCACCTACTCTTAAAGCTGGATTGGGCAGCTTGCTCCCACACTGGCCCGCGAACCGTCTGATCCTGCGCTTTATCATCGGAGCACCGGTGTTCAGAGGAACAGGAGCTGTGAGGCCGACGTTGGGTTGCAGCGCACCTAGACATGCGACGCCCATCGGATCTCATGGAAGGCGTCGGTTGCTACGGGAACCAGAACTGCGGCCACCGTGCAAGTCGGAATCGGCTGCATGTGCACTGGATGGGCATCCACCGAAGCAAGCGGCCCTGAGGGTGGTGGCTTCCGGGAGTGGAACCTGCGGAACACGGCCGTTTCTGCCTCCCGGAGTGCAGTCGGAGGAAGACTTTTGTTGCTGAGGTTCGGGCGTGGAGGAGGATCCTCCGTCGGTCCAGATCTTGGAGACGATGGGCGAGCACGTTAACGAGATGCTGAGATCTGGTGCAGAAGAAGGTTCGGCGATTGGAGCTCGTGGACATGGTTGAGCCGATCCTCGTGCCGTCACCTTTTCATTTCATTTTTGAGGCCAAGAGCTCGTAGCGAACTTGACTCTTCGTGGCGCTGTTGGAGTGGGGCCGCGAGATCAATCCCGAGTCCCTGGTAGGGGATTTTCCCGCTACCGTTCTGCGCGTTGCGTTTCATTTAGCCTTTAAGGTCAAGGTCTGTCGACGTGGTATGCAGCAGGCACACAGAAAACTGAGACTCGAAGGCCAGTTTCACCTCACGTCTTTCATTTTCAGCCCCTTCAGCACGTACAGGACGGAAGGCGGGAATTTCATCCTTTTAATTGTCATACCTCCTCCTTAGAGAAGGCAGCGGGGGTTCTAAATCAGAAGTGGTCAGTGCCACCGGCCAAGACGCAAATGCTCGGAATAAAAATGATCTTGCCTAAAAGTATGGGGAAAACTCACGTGGAAGCCACTCTTTCGGAGGCTTCCACCGGATTGATGGGAGCAGCGACTGCGAGCAGCAGCTTAATTAAGGGGGAGGAAGGCTCTTCTTGCCACATGTTTGCCCTCACGAACTCGGATGGGAGTTTTCAGAGACAGTTCCATGCAACGGCCCGATGCCGCGAGACAGATAAAATAAAGTGGCTGTTGGAAACGACAAATGCGAATTCAGGGTGGTGGCGCGAAAACAATCCCGGTTCCTCAGGAAGCGCCCTGGATGCGATAATGACTTGTGTCCCCCGCGAGATGGGACTGCAAATAAAGGAATGCGCGGAGCAGCGTGCGAAATGAGTTGCCAGATGTCGACCACGGTTAGGCTTCAACAAGAGAGAGCGGAGGAAGGAAGCAGCGAACCCCAAGGGGCATTTCATCTGCAAATGCGCTAGTAGGGGTTTGCCGTGTGTCAAATGGTAGGCATCAGAGTCGTCAAAGAACTGGCTGATGAAATTTATCTTCGGGAGTCATCAACGCGATTCCCATTCCTCTGCATTCACCTTGTTACTTGGTATGTGGTCAGCAATGCAGTGTGCACTGGCCAAGGCCTACGCGTACTGAGAAGTTCTGAGACTTCGCACAGGGGTCGAGAAAAGGCAAGGGTGGGATGATGGGGAGACACGATGGGGCGGGATACTTTTGTCCTACTTAGAGACTGAAGATTTTTTTTCGGGACAAAAACAGAGAAAGGAGTTTGGGAGCGGTGTAACAACGGAAGGCAACATGGAGCTTGGACCACGAGCCACCGATGATTGCTGTCGGTGATTCCACCCTCATCTTATATGCAAGAAGGAAATGCTTCGCTGGTCTGAGCCTGCTGTGGAGCAGGGCGTCATGGAGCTTCCTCATCATGGAGACCAGAGTGAGGTGGTATCCAGAGTTGGTCAGCATTGCGCTTCCAGCCACTTCCTATGATGAACACCACACACGTGTGTGGCCTTCTAACCTAACCTAATCTCATCATCCGATCCTCTTCTTGCATGTGAATCGATTAAATTCAGCTTCACCCTCTAGGAGTCACACCAGTCAGAGGGGATGCCGACAACGCGTGCTCCCTCCTGGCTTGGGGAGGTGTGGTCCTCCGGTGGACGGCAGCCTGGGTCGGACGAGCGCCAGCGTGTGCAGCTCCTCGCTACACACGTGAAGGGTTGACGTTCCGGCGTTGCCGTTTCCCGTACGGAGTTGCCAAAAATTCCCCTGCATTCAGTTCATGCGCGCATCTTTTTCGCCCGTTGCCTGGGGAACGAGGGGCACGGAGGCGCGCACGTGCGTCTTTAATCGCTCCTCATCCAAGAGCGGATGGAGAGGTGGCTGATGCAGGAATGCTAGGTAGCTAGCTACCTCCTTCCTCTGTGGTCTCGAACGCACGTCATGGTTTTGACCACGGCGTGGCGGCCTGACCGCCTGCCTCCCACAGCTCCAACGGTGACGGGCGGAGCCCCGGTGCTCAGCAGCGCTGTGTTCCGTGGCTCCGCCCGTAGCAACGAAGTCCGTGGCTGTGCGAGATCCAGGTCGTGAGGGAGTGAGAAACGGAGAAGGAAGGTCCTCTTGAGGACTCGTGCGTGGCTTTGGTGGCAGCAACCAGTCCGTCGTGGAACGAGCTTCCGTTTCTTCGGCTCCTACCGCATCCTGTCGTTGCGCTTGAAAATAGTCCTCTCGTAAAGTATCTTTCATTCTTCCTCTTCTCCGGAACATTCACTTTCAGGCTTTGGTGAGATCGGATGCTCTCTACGTCGCGCGCTACAGCTCTTCTCCAGAGTGCAGAGTGGGGGCCGTGGAGGTGTGGCTTCTCCAGAACGGGAAGCATTGCTTTGTTCGCATTTTCGCTGGTGCGACTTGTTCCTGCCTATTCATGAAGAGGGTGATGCTCTGTCTGTTTCCTTCGACACGGAAGGCGCCTCTCTCCAAACTGTGTCCTTCCTTACCATCCCGTTCGTTCACCACCGTAACCACAAGGCCCGCGTCGGAGGCCGTGTGGTTACGGTGGTCTCCGCGCTTCGTACCATGCATCGTGGGTCCGAATACTCCGAAGGAATAGACGCAGTGCGTCGTGGGTCCTGAATTCTCCCCACGAGATGACGCTGGCGGCCTACATTCATCCGGGTGCGGCACTGGTAGCGGTTGAAATCGGATGCCACCTGATGAGGACCGGGACAAATGGGAGTCGACCTTCGGGTACTTCCAGGAATCACGGAGTGGGAGCTCCCCTCCGGTTGTGAAGGAGCGGGCCCCCCATTCCGGAGGGGACCGCGGTCGGACTGATAGAGTAGGTGTGTCGCCACCACCTCTCCAGGGAGTGCAGAGAAGTGAGCCGCTCCCTTTGTGGAAGCTGCGTCCTTCTGAATTTCGGAAGCGTCACCTTCTGGGTTCTCTTCAGAGGATTAAAAACAGGATCGGATCCTTGCGGGTTCCCTTCAGAGAAGAAAGATCGGAGCGGACCCCTCCCGGGGCACCCCCTATCTGAAAGACTGCTCATCCTCGGGTGGCGTGGAACGGTTCGCTCACCAGGGATTTTGCCGTGACCTCCGAGTATGCCCAAAGATGGTTGAGCGCACGCCGTGGTTTTTACCACGGCATGGTAACCTCTTTCGAAGTACCAAGACTGATTTGGGAAGATCTGGAAATTTTTCTTAATCACCACACACAGCAGCTGCAAATGAATCCACTGCATTCATGAATCTGCGGAGTCTGCTCTTCATCGAATGCAGTTCGATCTAGGATGCTGTCTTCTGTGTTTCCATTCTGAAATGATCAATGTCCTAGAATGGTAATGAGCAGGAATGGTTATACAGCTTGACGTTAGCAAGGATTAAAAAGTGTTAGGCGAAGGCAGAGAAGGCAACTAACCGCTATTGGTTACTACTACATTTTTTTTCACAATTAACCGTCCACCAGTATCCATTGGCGTGATCATATTAAGGAAGTAGAATGAGCAGCTTCCTGCAGTTTCTAGTGGATTCATGGCTCTCCCAGCCTCTTAAATGTTTTTGGTTCTGATAGGCGCAGTGCATCTTCGGGTTTCTCGGCAAATTTCTTCTCCTTTCACAGTTTCAGGCTCTTCCTCTCCTGAGTTCATATCTTTGATCCAATGAAACTGAATGGGACGGTTCCTCTGTCCTCCTATCGGCATCCTGGATGGCGACGGGGGAAAAAAATTCCTGCTAACAACTGTGGTGCATTTGCTCTTCATTTCGAGTGGAATTCTCCATGAGAGAAAGGAGATGCTTGATTCCGAGCATCCCGAAGCTGGAAAGATGAAGGAACCCAACACATATCAAAGCTTGCAGTTTGGCGTGGCATACCAAGAGAGGAACAACTGGAGCACTTGATGAAAGTCTTCGAGGGCGCTGCAGTGTGTTTCCGGACATGGGAACTCATTAGTGCTCAATTCCCTATACTCATGGAAGGATCTGCTCTGGGGAATTCACTCTTCCACTATCTGTTACCCCGCGGCTGCTAAGTTCCTTTTGCAACAGAGCTGTTGATCTCATCTGTTCCTCTTTTCTTTCTGGAATGAGAAACGAAAATCTGGACGACTCGTTGAGGCTTTTGATTTCACGGGAACCCTGCTCACGGGACTGATTCTGATTTATTACATCCGGTTGCTTATCTGGGAAGGAGCGCGTCGAATAGATTCGGGTTGCCTCTGTGAAATGAGATTTCTTTGATGTGAAAGAAGGACCAGTTTGAGCTGGCTGCCTAAAAACCACGAATCCACCTAAAAACCAGTTCACCTTTCTGGAAGTGCGCAGTGGAATCCGTCCTCTCAGGTTTTGGATTATGGGTGTGGTTTCTTCCTGGAAGCGTTCCTTTCATCACTTTCCTGAGTGAGACTTCCACAATTTTTCTGGATTGAAGGATTCCGTTTCCTACATGATTCATGGTTTTCAATCTTGTTCGCGAAGAGACGATTCGATCTGCAGACGTGCAGTGGAAATTATGGACTCTCACACACTCAGGACCGAATTTTCCTGCATACGAGGGATCGCCTCCAGAAAGAATCTCATCCAGGTGATAAAGGACATTCCATCGCCCTGAGAAAATGAACGCACATCTACTTTCGAAAGATCTTTCAGTGAAAATCAGGAAGGTCGCCACTTTGAAGCCTGAACACGTAGATGGGAAAATCAGTCCCGCGAGAAATGTTCTTCCTTTTTCGAATGTGAACAGGAAGTGGGATGTCTTCTCCGCATGGCACAGTGGTTGCCACTCAGGAACGAGGGTTGAAGTCGTGACATTTACGCTGACTCTTGAGGGAAGGAACGTTTTCATTCAGACCGGAATCGTTATTTCATCACAGCCACACGCCTGCCTGCAGCGATTCAGAAAGGATTCCGAACCGTTGACCCTTACCTAGGATGTGCCCAGTTTCCCAGGTTCACACAGTATGCAGGAAAAGTCTCCAGCTCGTTTTTTTTATTATTATTATTATGCTATCCGAGCCTCCGCAACGATGCATTTCGAATGGAATCTCTGCCATCATTGAATGCCAGGCTTTTGAAAAGTCTCTCAGAAAGAGGTCACGGTAAATGTCACGCCAATAGAGTTGACTTTCCGGAACTCGATAACGAAAGGAGAAGTTGATTCCGTCCTCCAGCCCAGTCGTCTTCTGACGAGTACCGCTTGCCCGCATAGAGAGGAGGAGGCTGAAAGAGTGTTCTGAGTGTCGATGACGGGAGATCTGGAGGAGTGGCCATCCTACCTGGCCATCTTCGGGATCGAACCTGCCTTTCCAGATGCCAACAGACTTAACTGGCGACCACTTTCGTGCACTCTCTTAGCGGGATGATTCAGGCAGAGGATGACGGGCAGTCGGTCTCACTGCTCGATTCCTCGCGGACGGTCTGGAGATTCCCAGCCTAGCAGTAGCGTGGGAAACCCCGTAAGAGCTCTCTTACGAGAATTCTCGACTTTCGATGAACTGAAGGACCTGGGAGCAAGTCGTCCTCCGCTCCTCTCAATTTACGTTTCCAAGGCACCGCTGAGTTTCGTGTCCTTCGAGAGCTCCGCAATTCCAGGTAGTCTTGTTGATCTGTGAGCTTCAAGAGAAGCTGAGGGACCTTTGGCGTTCCCGAAAGTCCGAGGAGCTCTCAGCATTCTCGCAGTTGGGCGAAAAGCGACTTTTAGGGTGGCATCCATGGATTGGAAGAAAGCATTGAGGTGCTCTGAAAGTTATTTTCCTGATGATTTCTCTTACCTATGCAAAAGCTTGCCCACTTTGCGAGGCTTTCGCCCTACAGCAACGTAGGCAAAATGGATAACATCACAGGTCATCCTGAACTCTGGTCAGAGACAAGCACGAAAGTTCCCATCTCCGGATTTCGCGGTCGTGTCGATTGCCTTGTGGTGAGACCCTGTGAACGCGTGGTTAACCTGCTTCACGGACGTGGCGAGGAGAGAGATGCAAAGCGCATACCATCCGATGTATCCACCTCTTCCTTCATCGCATCCCCGCGCCATCTTCCACATTTCGGAGTGGTCGAGGAGAGCTTCTACTGCTGCTTCTTGCAGAGGCCACTTGCAAGAGGAGGCAGTCGATGCTTGAAGGTGGTATGCGAAAATATTCCTCCGGGAGGAAACTGCACGATCCGAGAACGCGGAGATGCACTCAGAGCGGCAAGCGCGGAATTCGAGATCTCGCTTCAAATTCTTTTCGCGCCTTTGGGACATCAAGAAAGGTGCTCCTGGCACCCGGAGTGCCATTGTGACCCTATCCTTCATCGCGTCATCATCTGTGGTACTGCACACTTCAGCACGTTCCAAATCATTTAGAAAGTAACGCACATTTGTTTGAGCTTCTGTTCGCCAACGTCCGCGGATTGCTGAAGAGGAGAAAGCTTGGCATATCCTCAAATTCCCCTCCCCTCCTGCTCCAATTCGATGCTTCCGCGGACTCGCAGCTCCCCCATTTCCTATTTGGCAGTTCAGTCTCTCAAAAACGTGTTCACACACTGCAACCGATGATCCCGATAGCTCCGAACTGATGCCAACTGCAAAATCGTCTCACCTAGGCGATGAAAATGAAGTCATTTTCTGGATCATTGCAATTCGCGAGGCCGCTCCTCTCGAGGAGTTCAGGCATCCCGTGGTCTGCTGTATGGCTCTGCCCTCTGGGGGCGGCTGGCTCAGCCCTCTTGTACACCCCGAGACTTTGGCACCGAACAGGGAAGGCTAAGGAATGAACAGATCTTCGTTGCATCAATCCTTTGCTGCGTGGAAATAATCGAACCGGGTCTGGAATGCGGGGTGCTTTGGCCACCACCTCACACGTGGATGACTCCCCTAAGGATGTTTCCAGGCTGGCTGGCTGCCCCAGCTGCTTGTATGCTTTGATCTTTTTATTGATATTTATGAATCCTGGAGGTAGTACAGCTTAATCTGGGCGCGGTTTCCCTGGCGATACTGACCGAGGCGCAGTCAAGTGCGAAGAAGCGCATTTTCTTGGGTTGATGGTTGGCGCAGAGGCAGCGCGTCGGCTGTTTGGCGACCTGGAACGCTTGCGCAGCCTCCCTTCCGAACCTGCTAGTGAGCGAGTTCATCCCCATAGTCCACGGAAGAGTCCTTCCCTCGAAAGGACTCTTCCGGGCCGCTGAGGACAGACACGGTTAGCATGCTGAAAAGCAGGAGCTTCGCAGGCATCCATGCTTGTCTCTCCTCAGTATCTGCAAACTTCTCATAATGAGAGCCCTGTTAAGCTTCACTGCGTGTTTTCATGTGTAGAGTCTGAAGCCAAGAACTCTTCTAGCTCTTTTCTGCGCATGAGGTTCGGGCTGAAGAGCTCCACAAGCTTTTGCAAGACCAACGAAGGCCCACTAAATGCTCTGGGTTATCCCCCTCCGTAGAGTCCTAGATACAAAGGAAGGCTCTTCTCCGACTTTCTCAAAACAGAGTAAGAAGCCGTCTTCCTGGAGATAGTTGACTTTGCCATTGGTCAGTCGATCCTGAAGCTTCCGAGAGGGTCATTGTGCGTGCATTCGGGAGAAGCAGGCAGCCGCCTAGGCGTGTTGGCCTCCATCCAGATGCCTCTAGGAGTGGACGATTTGTGGAGCAGAGCTGGAATTGTCGTTTTGGGGAACTTTCAGCTTTCAGATGTCCTTCCTTTCCAGGAACAAACTCTAAGCCCGAAGACAATGGATCTGCGTTGAGATCCATGGATTCTCTCCCGGCATTCGTTATCTCATGAGGTGAGGTTCCGTCTTGCAGAGAATTTTGGCCATCTCTTCCGCTTTTAAGGTAGTCAGAGAGATTGGGTCACTCTTTTCCACTGCCATGTTGTTGGGAAAGAACGCGTTCGCTAGTGCCGCAGGGAAAGATGAGCTCTTAACGTGGTCCTTAACAAAGGGAGAGGAACGCGTCATTGGATCTCGATCGGACCAAGTGCGACTCCTGCCTCTCTGCTTGCTGCCCACCAGATGAGGCTCGCTTGTGTTCAAAGCATCCGCAGGATCAAGCGATTCCCTCTAGGGCAGCTCTCGTTCAGTTTCAACATCCTTTGCGGATTTTTTTTCGAGGAAGCCAGGATAGCCTCCAAGGCATCCGGAATCCCACTCTGATTTCGCCTGGAGTCTCTCTTAAAAGGTCACTTGAGATGCCTCCTGGTGGGATTCGTGCCGTCAATTTCTTCTAAGAGAGTGCGCAGCATGGCGTAGGGTCTCGGTGGGCCTCTGTTTGGTGGAAGGAGCGGAGTGCCTCAAATGGAAGCCGCGGTCACTTAGCGAAACTTCCCTCCCTCCTACCCCTGGTCGGGGTGCAATGCATATGACCTCCCCTTGCCATCGAGGACTTCTTGCAGTGCTTGCTCGATCTCAGCTGAGTAATCTGCTCCATAGATTAAGGGAGTAGCGGGATGTCCTCTTTCACGGGACCCACAAGTCCTTGCGGGCCCACGCTCTGTCGGCAGTCCATTCTTCCTTTCTTCCGCGCCACTGAATGTGGGTACCCCAAGTCCTCTTGCAGGCATCCCACATTCTTCCCTTGGTGAGCGCTTTTCCTCTGGTCTGAGGTGGTTCCGGAAGTTTCGAGACCGGATCGCTGGACCCGCGCGCATGGAGGGAAGATTTCTTCCCTGACCTTAGGAACACACGCAGAATTCACCGGCGGGCCATGATCTCTATTTCTCGGTAAGCTGGCGCGTGAGTACGCTTCAGGCGAATTCGCCGCTCCTGTGAACATCAAACGCCAATCCTCCAGGGGTTATTCCCAGATCTTCGTCTTCAAACGTCCATCTGTTTTCGATCCGAGTGAGGCGTTTACCCCCTCATTCCAGATATCCGGGTCATTTAGTTAAGATAAATAAATCAAATTACACAGCCATAGACAGAAAAGGGCCTACAGGAAAGTCCCCTGCAAGGCAGACAGAACCAGGAAGGAGGGTGACTATGAATGAATAAATAAATAGGGAATGGGATGGACCGGTCTCACGGTGTTCCCCTTGATTCCGAAGGCCTGCGTTTCAGGCATGGAAGGAACGGAATGGGGTAGGTGGGAGAGGGTAGCGCTTTAGCCGGTTTCGGTCTGGTCGGCCCATGAGCGTTCGCAGGTTCCCTCGTGCCCCACTTCACGGATTGGGCCATTCCACCGCCCTCCGCACGCAAGCGACGGCGATCGCAGACGGTTCCCCGGGATGATGGCCGCGCCCTCCGTCTTCCCCCCGTTCCGAAGGCCACCGCTGCTCGTCGGTGACAGAGCACCGTCAGTGACCGGGTGACCGTTAAGCCTGAAGGCGCGACCACCTCTCCAAAGACCGTCTCTTCTGGGGCGACACTGCGGAACTGGACTGCGCTCCCATCCCTGACGCAGTTCCCCTGATTCCTGAGGCACGTGCAAGAGCGTTCCCACTGTCCCGCAGTGGGGTCACTTCCTTGGCAACTGGGGCATGGCGGCCTTCCGGGGTAGATCCCAGTGTTGAGGCCAGCAAGCTAGCGGTCCGCTGCGGTACCGGCGAGGGAGGGCGGAGGCGTCGACCAGGAAGTGCGGGATCTCGAAGGTCTCGCGGAGGATGCCAGAGATGTCATCCTTCACGATGGACTCTGCAGACGGATTGGTCTCGAAGTCTCCTGGAGACGTGGAAGTGCAGCTGGATAAAGGCGAAGCCGGATCGAATGAAAAAGAAAACCGCGGCCTTCCGGGCGTCTCTTCTAGGAACGTCTGGAAGCACGCAGGAATACGGATTGCAAATTTCCCTTCAGAAGGAAAGGACATTACTCTTCGGAGGCATTTGGCGTCCCCACGCTGTCTACTGGTGGTTCGCGTGGGACCGGGAGACAATGCGCGCCTCTACAGGGATCGATTTCACGGAAGGGAACTCTCCGAAGGATTGCACCGTTCAAACCAGGAAAAGGAAACGTGAACCTTCCTCATCCAGGTTCTTCTGCCAAGCAGCGCGCGCATCAGCGACTGCACGCGCCGTCCCTTGGACGCACCGCCCTCGGCTCGGGGGAAGGCGGTTGCATACGGAAGGGGCCAAATAATCCGCCCGCCCGCGTTGGCCACCTTCCAACTGTGGGCTCCACACGCGAACCACCAGTAGGCCCCAACCGTTGCGGTTCGAATTCCTCTAGGGGGAGAGTCGACGTGGAGAAACGGGGGTGGATGCGTCGTGGCTTTCGAGTCTCCCCGGCATGATGACGCTGGTTGGCTTGTTCGGATGGAATTGCACTGGTAGGAACCGGAAACCCCCGGATGTCTCGGGACTGGAATTTGACCCTCCGGGGGTATTCTAGGAATCAGAGTCGTTCAGGGTTCTCCTCCGACTCTCGGAATGGAGGAATGCCTCTCCAGAGTGCAAGAAGTGCCCCCCTACCTTTGGGAAGCGTCCTCCAGAGAAATTGGGAAGCGCCCCTTCTTGGCTCTCTTCAGGGAAGGAAACCAGGAGCGGCTCCCTCGCGGATGCCCTCTGGAGAAGAAATGAAGGGGTGGGCTCCTTTAGAGGATTCCTCTAAAGGCAACCAGGGCAAGGTTTCCCTTCGGAATGCTCTCTCAAGCGTAAGAGGGACAGACTGCTTTATGAGGAATCTTTCTGGATTCATAGGGTGGTTTCTACAGGGTTTCCCTCTAGCTTGAAGAGTTAACACGAACACGCACCCTCGAGTGGCATGGACAATGTTCAAGAGTTTCGTGAGCTTCCTCCCCCCCCCTATAAGGAGGCGGATAGTTCTTCAACACTCTCTGAGAACCCCCAAAAAGAAGGATTTTCATCATTCTGGGCCATCCATCCTGGACAAGGTGGGAAAGAACATGCTGCATAGCAGCAAAGTATTGGTGGCGTGGACAACTCAGGAGGTGACGGACGCTAATACCCCAAGTATCCCTTCCGACGGACTTCTACGCTGAGAAGTGCTTGCAATCCCTCCGGGAGAGGTGAAGTAGCCGCCGGCGTGCTGGAGGGCAGTGGCGCTCTCCCCCTTCAGTGACAGGAGTTGGCGTTGCTGGCGGTATATGGGAGAATTCCCTCGTGCGAAACGCCCCTCCAGCACTGGGCACGCGGGGAGGGAGGATGATGAGTGGTACAGGTAGTGCGGTGGAAAGGAGACCCTTCCGCATCTGCTGTTGGACTGTGCTTCCTTCCGATCCCTTTGGGATCGTCTCGCGACGATCCTAGAAATCCAGGGACCTTTTCAGGCACCTCTTCGCGCGTGGTGCTGCACTGATACCAGCCGCGTCCCTCGTAGTTCTCTGCTGTCTTCGCGGGGCTGCGGCGGCCTGGAACGCTAGGAGAAGAGGGCCGAAATGGCAGGGATCCCATCCACCGGGAGCGGATCTTCCTGAGGATCGCCTTGAGATGGGCGATATACGGACGAAACTTGCCAGCAGCAACCTGAACAGGATGCAGAAGGCGCCTAGCAGCGCACTGCAATCCCTTCATTGTTCTTTCCCTCTCCCACAACCCATCTTCACCCTTTCCGTGTAAATTTTTCCCTCCTCCGTTTTATTTGCTTATTCTTTTGCTTTTTGTTTTCCCTCCCCTCACGCTGCCGAAGCAGACGCACTCGCTCACTTCTTCGACGCACGGTAGGACTTCCTCCATCTGCAGGGCCGCGGTAAGTGAACTCCTGTCCCGCTCCAAGCAAAGACCCATAAATCCGAAGGATGCAGACTGGACATCAGCCATCATCATCATGAATGATGCTTTTAGTTCCCATGGAGCTAATTTGAAGTTTCCTCTCTCTTATCAGAGCGAGTCCAGATTGAGCGCCTGTAGGTTACCCTTGTTCTTCAATGGTCCACATGGGAGGCCGATCCCGAACTGGGAGCTTCAGTGATGGGAATCGTCTTTAGCAGAGAACGAAACGCAGCACTTTCTCTGAGTTGCATCCGGAACTAGTGTTACGTCACGCGATTTCACAGCTTCCGTGAATCTCCCGGTAGTTTACGAGGATGCGACGCGCCAAGTATCCCGGCTTGGTCCAGAGGGTTTTGCATGCACGGGTCGGGCAAGGGAAACTTCGATTCGATTGATCCCCAGAGGGAGTGTGCAGAAGACGTTGGCTGCCGGATCCCAGAGGCTTGTACATCATCTTTGAGCGCCGACGGCACGCAGTCGGCGGTTCCCTGTGTTCAGGAACCCACAAAGAATGCTCCCTGGAAAGCCCTGGACTTCGAGTCCATCCCCTCGCGTTCTGGATTTCGTGCCGGATTTCTCTTCAGGGGCATGGTCGTCCGCCTTGCAGAGTCTGAGGCAGACTGGGCGTGCCGACATGAACACGGCAGCCGAGGCGCAGAAGAGGCAGGGGGCCGTTTCTCCCGCCACCTTCGCTTTCCTGCGTGCAGATGTGATGCGCACCAGGACCGTCGACTCTGACCCGAGTTCTGGAGTGAACAGGACGAGGAACAGCTTCACGGAAGCTGATCCTCGTCCTAAGCTGATCTTTAGAACTAGTTTTCAGATCGCGGAACTTTGGAGCGTGAATCCTGGCGCCTGCTTGGCTGGTGACTACGAAGTGGTGCTTCCCAAACGCAGAGCGCTTCTGCGAGTGTGGTCCACAGAAGACAACCTGATGCGCCCGTTCTTCTGGTTTTCGAATCCCAGAGATTCGAATCTCCGAATGTCGGGGGACTTCCACCTCATTCCTGTGCAGTGCGTCAGCAGAGGGCAGCGGACTTGACTCTTTCTCAACAGGTCGGAATCTGATTTCTTCAGCCGATGCTGAGATAGACACTTGTGACCTTTCCATGAGGTCATCCTTTTTTTTTTTTTATCGCCGACGCCTTCATGGCGGCTCGCTAAGATTTACCAATCGCATGACGCCGATTCATCAGGAGAATGCGGATTTCGTTGAACAAACCAGGATGATTTGTTCGTTTCCTTCGAAGCCTTCTGGACTTTTGTTTCTGCTCCGCCGCGCTGCCCGGAACGAAGACCTCGTGAATTCCGGATGTTGGCTTCGCATCTTTGAGGGTTCCTGCTTCTTGTTCTAAAAATTTGCAAGCACTCTCAGGATCTTCTGTCTTCTCAAGCCCTTCACCTGCCCCAGAATTTCCTGGAATTCGTGCCCATCGCATTAATCGATCTTGTTTGGATCTTAGGAATGACCTCTGCTGAGACCAACTCGAGTATCAGCAGCAAAACCAGAGCTTCCGTCTTCCGAATGCACCAAAGCGGCACGTTCATCTCGGTTTCCGAATGCACGGAAGTCCTGGGAGAAGAGTGCCACCACGAAACGTGACCAAGATCGCAGTACCGGAAGCTGTGAAGCAACGAGCTGCGACAGAAACCTTGGAAGAGGATGACGACCGATGCTTCTAGGCATTTGGAAACGGCTGAACGGCAAAGCCGCGTCCGTCCGCTGTGCGCCTGCGTGGGACTGATTGCCCTCATCCAAGAAGGAACTTATTGTTTCTTTGAGCTCTTTCGCATGATCATGTGAACCTACAAGGCGTTATCCAAGAGAGATCACAGGCGTGTGGTAGACGCTTTCTGTACACGAGAGCCGATGGAATTCTTCGTCGATCTCCCTCGAAAAGAGCCGAAGCGTAGAGAGCGCTCCAGTGCTTATGCAGTAATCAATGTTCAGGGCATCTGCGTCACGAGTTCGTCGTAGGGTGCATTCCTCGTAGTCACCCTCAACATTTCATGCTCTTCTGCATCTTCGACTCCTCCATACCTCCTGTAGGACGCCAAGTGGTGAACTGATTTTGGAGTCCGTACCGTGTGCTTCGCTTCTCTCCTCTCGTCCTCAGAACGCGGTTCTTTGTTGGCTGCGCCTTCCAAAGGCGGACAGCATTGGACTTCAGAAGAATCGAGAGCCACATGTCCGTTCAAGCAGTAACACAAGTGGGTGAAGTACGCCTGCGCGCTCTCTCCGGAACCCACGTTCGTAGTATCTCGTCTGCCTCCTCCTTGCCAGATCAGAGGACCCATCTTCTCGGTTCTCCCCATTTCCGCGTTCGTCCGCTTCTTCTCTTTCCGACTGGAAAGAAACTGACCGCTACTGAATGTGAAGTGCCGGGCAAAGCTGCGGTTGCCTTGATCACGAAAATGTTCTTTCCCATCCTCCGGCTCGGTGATTCTCCCCCCCACCTCCCCGACCAACGCGTGCTCCCGCACAGATCATGCACAGTTCCGCAAGCGATGAGAATTTCCTCTGTCTTCGCGATCGAGACAGGGCTGGTCGTGACGTGATGATGCATTCGAGAGGGTCAGCATGGTGACCATTTTTGTAAGGTGATCCTTCGTAACTGTCTAACCTCTCGACTTGATGAGAGCAATGCTTCTTTGCTTCTCAAAAATCCAAGGTCCTCCTTAATGTTGATATTGGTTGCCAGGAACCTAGGAAGGTCCCGGACTGTTCCGCGCGATGCTGCGGCAGCACAATCGCATTTTGGAAGCTTTGTTTTTTTTTGCTCCCTGGAGCGAAATTTTGCGAGCGTGCGGCTGAGGTCCGAGTCATTCGTGAACGGGTTAGACATCCACACACAAAGCCACCGAAGCTGCATGGGACGAAGAGACCTCTCTTCGCAGCTAGACCGTAGAGAACGTCCGCCTGCGAATTTTCCTTGGCGGGTCGAACCTCGAGGGCGCAACAAATTCGAAGTACTTCGAATGCTGGTGGCTCTCCCTATCCACTTGGACGGTTGCAGGAAGGAGACGATGATGCTCCAGTCTGCGTTGCAGTGGTGCTAAAGCCACAGTTCCTAATGTGTGGAAACCCCCACTTCATGGAGTGGAATGGACATCGTTCATCCACCTCGAGCTGATCTCGTTTGGATCCCGTCGAGCCTTCTCAAGAAATGTCCCTGACGCTTGGACCACCTGATAGCGGGGGTCATAATTGTGCCACAGCGGTACTGAAAAGAATCGTGTCTTGTCTGCTGCGTCCCGGCGGCAGAACGAGCATCCCCATCCTCGCAGAGCAGGTTCGAACTCCACCGGGGTTCCAGTCAGGTCAGCTGCATCTTAACGTGTGCAGCAGGGAGAATTCGAAGGCTCCATCTCCTGGAGAGAAAGCAAAAGCCCTGCGGCACTGGACCGCCTGGACGTTCAGCGGCGCGCAGTCCCGCCTCTTTCGATCCCGGCTCGTCCATTTTTTCCTCACGTCGTCTTTCTGCAGTATTCTTGCACTTTCTACCACAGCCCTCAGCATTTCCTCGCAGAGGGTGTTTTTCGCGATTCCCGGGGGATGAATCGCGCGCTTGCCGCTCCACGTTCCTTTGTGGTTTCAAATCGCAACCTCCAATCCGCGGGGGGATTACAGGGAGGCCGGAATCTTCATCAAAAAAGAAATATATCCTTAATAATGTTGCTCACAATCTGCTTTCTCATATGCGAATTTTAGTGGAGCGGAGCAATTCATCTTGCTTAGAAACCGTAATCTCCGGAAAATCCCCCCTTCTCTGCCGGACAGACAGCAGCAGAAATCCAGAAGTTTCGAACGCATTTTGCGGAAGATTAATAGATTCTTAGTATGCTTTATTGCCGTTTGGAAAATAAAATTCAGCACAGACACGGGGCTGGCTGCAAGCAGCAGCGCAAGGGCAAGTCCCCCCCACCCCACCCCACTGATTTTGGCGGGAACACGGCACCATCGCGTTCCATTCGGGAGACTTGCTTTCTTTTTCTTTCCTTCTCAGATTGGACGCAACCAGTGTGGTCGCAGCCTTCCTTCAAGTACTCTGAATGCAATGTGAGAGTTCGTTTTCCGATTCAACCTACTTCTTTGCGTCCTCTGAATGGGTGGAGCGAACGACTGCGGCGATGCTGGAAAGCATGCAGCCTCCTCGAGCTCGATGCGACGCAGCTTCCCTGCGCTATGCGTGTAGGAAGTCGCGTTTCAAGCCGGAAGAAAGTGGAGTAGCTTGGAAACCGACCTGCCCGCCGCATCCCCTGAAAGCTCCAAAAATTCAACAGGAACCGATGTTTGCCATCAGATGAACGGACACTCCAGTGGATCAGACTGGGTTCATCCCTGCGTAATGCGATTCTCCCCTCGAGCCACTCCGGCCTGTCACAAGCAGGCGCCGAGTGCAAAACCTGACCGCGAACCAGTCAACAGGGTGCTGGTTCCGACAAGCGGGTCCATGGAGACCGTCTTCAAGTACACCCTGACCGCAGAACGCACGCCATCCTTTTCTTCCGATCTCCACGAAGAGAAAGGAAGTTCGTGGATGGGTCCGCATCGGCACTGCGTGGCTGCGGTCTCCGCGTGTGCTACCAAGCGTTGAGGGTTCGAATACTTCTGCATGATAGACGCCACCCCCCGTGCTTGTGGACAGCTGGATTCGTGGTGCTCCGTTTCCTGCCAGCTGCAAGAAAGTTTGTCGTCTTCAACACTGCAATCAGAGGAGACCGCTGTGGCCGATTAGGAAGTTTGCTTGTATTTCTAATCGGCCATTGGCAACAGCGCGCAGCCATGCCGTTTCCGTCCACTTGATCCACCTCATCTGAATCAATCACTCTTTCTGAGTGGTGGATAACGTACTCACCTCGGGCTTCAGGAACCGCTCTTGCTGAAGTGGTTCCTGAAGTCCTTTACTTGCAGTGCTGGCTCTGAGCTCTGCGCCTGCGTCCTTCTCGATAGAATCGGTAGAAAAGGACGATTGTAGGGCTCTCCCAGGAATCTGGAAAATTTCGAAAGAGGAACACCTCGGTCTTTCTTCTCGGGCGACTCCTGTGCACTGTCGTCATGGGTCCTGCAGCTGGACCGTTTGCAGACTGCACCATCAAAGTACATCTCAACATGACTGCGGTTCAAGTTTTCCTCAACCACCATTCTTTTCATCCTCGGAACAAGCAGTGCGTTGTCATGGAGCCACTCCGCTGCCAACTTCCCCAGACTCAGGATTGTCTCTTCCTTTGTTTTCAATGATCTATCCGCCTGGAGAGTTCTCAGGCAGAAAGGATGAAGGGAAGGTGTCTTGCAGTCACCATCCTTCATCTTACCGTAAACCCGGTGCTCTTCGAGTTAGCAGTGAGTTTGTTGCCCGCCTGTGGGTCGCATCATATGGCTTCCTCCTTGCGTGAAGACACGGTCATCTCTGAGACGTAACTCTGGTAATCTTCCCGAGGTGTCGACCGCTGATAAATAGCCCCGTGTTTCGCATCAGCACTCCAAGAATATTGCCCTACGATACCCATTTCCACATAGTTCTTGAAGAGAACTGAGAATGGATTTCGGAAGTTCTTTTTCCATCCTAAAGAGCTCGATGGCTAACAAATACAAGAATCCGCGGAACGCACGGAACGATTCCTGATTCCGTCAAAAAAATATCCACGAGAAGAGATCTCTCGAAATTCTGATCAGAAAGTCCATTTTTACCGATTGCCTCGGGGTATTTCTTTTCCAAACAAAGACGAACGGACCGTGTAGACCGGCGGATCTCCGGGAAGGAGGACCACCGACGCGCAGACCAGCTACACGGAAGGGCAGGGTCTCGGATAGGGGAGATGTCAATAAACGCATGCGTCGAAGGGGGGAAGGAGAAGGGATCACCTACCACGCCTGCCGCATTCTCCGGCAACTTGCGCGCGATGCAGGTGGCATCCTCCAAAGATCCTTTGGCCGCGTTATTCATCACTGCAGGGTCGAGGTGCCTGGTTCCTCTTCCCTGCTGGAGCGACGTCCTGGGATACCTCAGGCCTCCCGACAAAGCGCTCTCCCGTAGGGAGGACGGGGAGGTCGGGTCGAGCGAAAGGCCGCTCCGCATGAAGCAACGCCGCAACATCTCTTCCGGGGTGTCGCTGGGTCGAGGCGGAGCCGCCACGAGGCGTTTGCGCGCGCCCCCAAGGTCACGGCAGCCCGGCAGCAGGTGCGTGGGGGTGTCCGGTTGCCTGCCTGCTGCTGCCGTCCCTCGTTCGGGGATGCCTCCCGCTGGCCTCCCCCTGCAAGGATAGTGAAGCCTCTTCTTGGAGGGTTCCGCGGGGCCTGAGGAAGGGGAGGGGGACGGGGGACACTCCAAACAGGGGAATAGGTCGCAGAATGTTCAGGTACTTTTTTCCCGTCGGTGAGGGCACTGGGAGTCGCGGAGGCGTCCGACTGGCCTGCTCTTTACTGGTCCACCAATTCCGTCGCTCCTGCTACCGTCGCTTCCCCCTCTCTTCCCCGTAGGAGGGACAGAGCTGCAGTTCGGGCCGCCTTTCGACTCCTTTCCTCTTCCTTCTGGGAGGGAAGCTGCTCCCAGATTGTGGGTGGGACGCCAACTCCTTGATCCCGACGTCTTTCGGTGGCGCGCCGCCACCACCGGAGCAGGGTCGGGAAGAGGAGGGGGCGAAGATGCCCGGCGAGGTGAAAGAAAGGAACTCCACTCGCGCCCGCTCTTCGAGCGTGCAGGGGCGTTTCGTCACGGCCCTGCCATCCCCAGGAGGCAATTCGGAAGGCCTGGCGAGGAGCCCCTCTGCGCGTGGCATCGTGCCGCGGCGGCGGTCGGCAGCGGTTTTATGTTGCCCCCGCGGTGTGGGGCCACCTGGACCCACCGAGATGCCATTTCCACTGAGCGGACAGCTCCCTTTCGAGAGTGATGACAAGATGGCCGTATCTCTCGCTACGAGGAGGACCTCGCCCTCATCCTGCTCTGAGGAGCGCTGAGGATGCCGGACAGTTCCAGATGACCTCTTGCCTTGACCCCGTAGGAAGGACGGCGCTCGGCTAGGAGGGTGGCAGTGTTTTGGGTCCACTCACTGCGACCGAACCCTTTCTGTTTCCTCCTGGGAGCCTACTCCCAGGTTTTGGACGGTATATGCTGACAAAGCTGCGTCAGTGCGCGTGATGCGGAATCAGAAAATCCATTGCTCTTTACTGTCAGTGTCCACCAAGGGCGTTTCCCAGGCTTCCTTTGCTAATACCGAATTTGAATGGAATCCTTTGCCAATCCTTGAGAAGAAGGAATACTACGAGAAAGTATCCTCAGCATTATCAAAGCTGGATTTCATCCCGCGTCTTTGTATGCAGTCCATTTGTTCACGTGCCTCCATCTAGGCGCTGTATGATCAAATAATTTGGGTTTGGACCGAATGCGATAGATGCCGTTCCGTCATGAAATCGGAAGCCGAGCACAGCCCGCTGCATCCTCCGAGCACAAGAGGTCTGCTTACTCATTGAAGTTAGTGTTTGCGCTTCCCATTCTCAGCAGTCTTCTCGAAGGACCTCGAAACGGAGAGTACGTCTGTAGGAGCCAAGAATCAAGTAGTTTCGTCAGAAGAATGCTCAAGCGGATCGGCTGAATCCTTACAGAAGAAAGCTGTTTGGAATTTTAACCGGAAGTGGCAGGTTCATCTGAATGGAACGAAAGACGTGAAAAATCCGAAGACGACTACATGGGAGCCGGACCCAGTCTCCGTAGTCCCAGGCAGCAGCCTCGAGAGTTTCAGGATGCGTCCGTCACGTTCGCGAGATCTCAGCCTTCCCGTTTCGCGCCGATTCCCAAGAAATGGAGCGAGTTCAGGCCTCAGCCGTGGTTCCAGTAAAGCTCAGTTCCGAAGGAGGAATGGTCGACGCCGCGCCGCGGCGTTCGACGAAGAGGCCGGGTTCCTCTTGAACTTGTTCCCGTTTGGTCTTTCCAGTTCGTTGCCGTTTTTCCTTTCGAGGACGGCAGCCCATTCCAGTTTGCCGTGACGGATTCGACGGACCCTGGAAGCTGCTCCTCTGCCAGCTCTCTCACAGCACCGCACACGGAATTTTCGGTTTCCAGCACACAGCGATGGCCACAACGGCCGCAGCTCCTGGAGACCCAAAGAGCGTTTCACAAGCCCCCGCTCACCGCGGAACTCGGAAAGCAGGCGCCAAAAGGTGCCGTGGGTGGAGAGCGACTGGAAGTCAGAGTCGGGTGATTCAATGAGCCAAGACCATTCTCCTCCAAGAGGAAGCTGCTTGTTGAGTAGCGGAGAGCTGAGAAGCGTTTCCATGAAACACACAGCACTCTGTGCAAGAGGCCAAGCGCCCTGTCGCGTCTTCCGCCATTTCATGGAAATCCCGGCGGTGCAGAAGACCTCTGCAGCGCTTTGGGGGCTCTTCGAAACTCAACTGCCTGGAGCTGCCTGGAGTCTCCCGGAATGACTTTGACGGCTGAAGGGTCGAGGATGGCGCCAAGCAGGCGCACTTGCTTCCTGCTGCATGGGAAGAACTGCGTCACGACGAAAGGACCCCATAAAGAAAACGAGAGACTTCGAGGCAGAGTGCTCCATATCCAGGCAACAAAGTAGAGCGTAAGGAAGGCGTTCGAGAGATTCCTCTCGTGCCACGCTCGCTCGAGGACTCGACCGTCGCCGCGCAGGCGCGACAGACAAGTGTGCAGCATGACCTCTGAAGCCGGAACGTCGAGGGCATGGAGAGCCTTCCTTGAAGGCAGCAGAAGGTGGAGTTCTGAATGCGGCGCTCACAGCCGCACTTTCGCACCAGGAGGACTTTTTTTTTCCGCGCTCCAAGGATGAGAGCTGAAAATGCTGTGTCCGGGATCGGAAGGCAGGCGAAAGCAGCTGCGCCTCCTGAATTTGAAGCGCTCTGGAGTGACCACAAGAACAAGAGACTGCATCTGGAAGTGTAACCACGTCTTGCCTGCAAAAGTCGTCGCCCTTACCGCCCTGGAGATCTGGATCCTTCCGCTCCCCTCGCTCGGATCCGCGACAGAGAAAAGCGTCTTCCAGGACGGACCGCCTACGTGCAGTGGGTCTCACCGTGGTCGTCCGAAAGCTCCCCTCGAAGGGTTCTAGGTAGCCCTCTGTCCCCACGTCTCCGAGATCCCGAAACCTCCATCCGGAACGCTGGAAGAACATTGGAGGCAGTGCGCCGCGAGCCGGCACCTCTGGCCCGTCAGCCTCACCTCTTCGCCGCAGCGGCGCCTTCCACTTTTCGAGATCCACGGTATCTATCCGGCAGCGAAATGGACGGGCTATTTCCGGACAGGAGCCCTCGAGACCCATTCAGCCGATTCCTCCGGAAAGACGGATTAGGAAAGTGGCGTTCGCAGTTTCCGGACCTAACCTAACCTAACCTTCCGCTCCGTTGCTGCAACCGTGGTGGTCAAGTACACTCTGCAATGCCG
Source organism: Raillietiella orientalis (assembly GCA_036172245.1). Classification (NCBI taxonomy): domain Eukaryota; kingdom Metazoa; phylum Arthropoda; class Ichthyostraca; order Raillietiellida; family Raillietiellidae; genus Raillietiella; species Raillietiella orientalis. The sequence continues at coordinate 7,045,089 of JAYWIR010000003.1, read as the reverse complement.
AACAGACCGTGAAGAAGTTCTCCAGAGGGCTGCTTCGCGCAGCTCTTAGGTGGAAACGCCTGGAGATGAGAGATTGAGAAAATCTGGAGACGATCCTTTGCAGGACGTCAGACGTCAGACTTTAAACCCAGTGACCCCTCCACCGCCACCCTCCTTTCCCTTCTTCCCCTTGACTGCATTGGAGGCCGCGTGGCTGCTGTCCCCGCGCGCGGCACCGGACGTCGCGAGTTCGGATCCCGCCCCGGGGAAGCGTCGATGTCGAGAACGGAGGGTGCGTCGTGTGGGTTTAGAGTTCCTCTCTCCCTTTCTCGCAACGCGTCCCGTGCCCGCGACCTTGTGCAGCATGACCGGGAAGAGAGGCTCGAAGGTGAGCGGCCTCGTCACGGGGACGCCATATGAGGGCTCGGGGTGAAACTAGAGGGAGAGTCTCTCGGATCACAGAAGGGCGCTTGGAGAGAATGACCTACCCGGCAGCCCCTTCTGGCAAAAATTTTGAACCTTCCGGGGTTCGCCGCATGGGAGTGAGGTGGAGTGGGGAGGGACCACGTGCGCATGCCCTGAGCAGGAGGAAGGCAGCTGGTGGTGCGTCCACCCTGCCCCGAGGCGACTCGCTCCTTTCGCGGACAGCGCTCGTGGCGGTGCGCCCCTCTGTCTGCGCCGCGCCGCTTTGTCCAAGCAGCCGGAACCGGGTGGGTGACGCTAGGGGAAGGGGAGTAGATTTCGGACCGACATCAGTTGGGAGTATCGATCGGCGTGCCTCTCCTTCTCCTCATCGTAATTCGTTTACTCCCGCAGGTGTTTCCCTCAGCGTGGGGTCTGCAAGAGCTCAAGTCCGGCTCCTCGGTACAGAAAAAGCAGCTGACTCTGCGAATGAACTCGGGAAAACGGATTAGGGGTCAGAGGGGAGAGGTGACGGGGGGACGGAAAAGGAACAAGGAAGCTTCGAATGATTTCCTTTCCTCCCTTCCTTTTTTGGTTTTCTTTCTTTCCCCCTGCGAGAAGGGAATGGGGAGCCTCCCCTCAGGGTGCCTGCCAGGGAGCGCAGCATGCTCACCCCCTCCTTCCACGGGAGCGGACGATGCTGACCATCGGGGTCTCTTGGGAGCCTTCTCAAGCGCAAAGCAAGGATGACATCCCTCGAGTGCCCGGGGTGGCGCGTACGGGCGAGGAGGAGGAGAAAAAAAAAACAAGCCGTTGCCGGGCTGGCGGCGCCATCTCTCAGTCACCTGCGGGAAGACTGCCCGATCGTCCTGCGCGCCCAGGAAGTTCCGACCTCAGGACGGACGCCTCCGGTGTTTCGGCGCGCGCGGGAGGCGTTCGCCTTCACCAGCAGCCCGAAGTCTCGGACGCCTGGGACGGGGATGCTCAGAGCCCGTCGGTGTGGGGCCGGGAGCTTTCTCTGGAGCAGGGACTCCGGAACCTGCTTGTCTCTTCCTGGGAAGCAGTCGCGCATCGCGCCGAAGGCCTTCCGAGTCCCGGGACGGCCCGTTCCTCGGCTTCAATCGCTTCCTCCCTCCGGTAGCTCCTGCCGCCTACCCCGCCTCTGCTTGAATCCGCACCCACCCTTCCCACGCGCCGGCTGTGTGCCCGGCGGCGGAGAATCCTCAAGGGAGAAGGATGCGCCGCGGCCTATTCGAGTGAGTTTGCTCGAAGGAGGGTGAACGACGCAGCATCCGTCCGCACGATTTGGGGTGGAGGAGAGGTCCCAGGACGCATTCAAGTCCGCTGCTCCCTGCGAACGCGCAGGGCACCGGGATGGAGGGTTCTTACTCTCCGTCGAGCTGTCCTTCCGGCGCGGTCAAGCAAATCCCCTGCCCACTCCCTCCCTCGTCGAACCGCATCCGTTCTTCCCAAGTCGCTCCTGCTCTTCCGTCGGTGGTGATTTCAGGTGGCCGTTAGGCGGGACGTGGTTTTCCGGCTGCAGACCCTTCTCCACGGCTCCGCATCGCCTGCTTCCATCCAGGAGAACATCCGTCTCCCGCTCGCACGGGGGACGCGGACGTTTCTCCTCTTGCGGGGTGGGCAAGGGATGTGCTCGTCCAACGGGGCACTTTGCTCCCGGAACCCGGGGCGGTAGCTGCAGCATCCACGCTCCCGCGGCTTCCCGTCAGTTCACTGGAAGTTCCTCCGTCCTCGAGCACGCCGGCACCTGGAGCTGGCAATTCCGGTAGCACGAGGAGTCCCTCAGCCACCGTGTCGCCGTGGACATCAGTGGTCGTGGCTAGCGGGACGCAGGCCACTTCCGCCTGTTCGTTCGTGTCCAGGAGAAACGGCTGGATGCTCCGACCACGTCTTGCGGAAATCTTTCCCTCCACTTCCGGTCTTTTCTCGAACGGGGAGCCACCATCGTTCCGCCGACGGAGGCGCCATCTGAGTGTTGCACTCGCGTCCACGCGGGCCGCATCCACTCGCAGCCCCTGGGACGGGCAGATGACTCGGGATCGCCGCTTTCGGTCCGAGGCAGTTCCCATCAGCCTGAGCTGCTGCGCCCTCATGGGGGGAATTCGGAATTCCGCGCCTAAGCCTTTCGCGGACCCCCCGTCCGGGCGTTCGGGGACTTTCCCCTCCGGCGCCCGGATGGGAAAAGATCGCTCCTGGCACAAGCGACCTCCTCTTGCGCGCGTTCAGGAGGAGCGCGAGGAGGAGCGCTCACTCGGAGCTCACGTGCCTGGCTCCGTGGAGTCCGCCGAGCAGCTCCAAGAATCTTGCAGCCTCCTGGTCCGGACCGTCGTCACTGGCCGTGCCGGCAGACTGGCGCAGCGGGTCGTCCCGGTGGCGGCGACCGCCTGTCGCGTTCGCGTGCAGCAAACGATCCAGGAGGAGGATGCTGGCTCATGATGCACAGCTCAGGAAAGCAATGTGCACGCGTCCTGCTCTGCCGACGAAAGCGCTGAAAGCGCGCGTGCAGAGTCTGCTGCCTGTAGAAAGAGCGTACCGTGAAAGCGTACAGTACAACGATGCACATTTGGAATACATTTCAGTGTGAACTAGGAGGGAAACGCGAGGGTCGAAGGCTCCAGAACTCCGCTCATTATCAACGATGAATCGATGATGAACCGAAGAATAACAATGGCACCAATAGAAGCAGTGTTTGAAAATCGCTACGCAATCAATTGAATTCGGCGCCAATTCGGAACAAGGATCAACGAATTCGGAAACGATCGGCCAGCAGGCGCTCGCGAAGGCCTCCTGGCAACGGTTGCTTCCCAATGGGAGGAACATTCGCTTATCTCACAGCGCCCGGAAGCGTGGAAACATCCGCCTGGCAGCACCGGCCAAGGGAAATCCCCTATCAGGCCCCCTACAACCCTTTCTTCCCGGTCACTTCCTCTTTCCTCCTCCGTGGAAAGCGGAAAGCTTCTCGGGCGGCTGCGGCGCCCACGCGCCCCGGAGGCTGGGCAGAAGACGAGGCACCATGCCGAGCAGCGTCCTCAACCCCTTGGCCGAGAGGACCGGTGGGCGGAGGGTGGTCACCCTGGACACGAGCACAAGCTGAGTCTCTTCCTCGTGAGGGATCTCCGGCTTGCATCTGAGGGCGTGCCGACTCATTCCGCGTCCTCTGATGCCTGCGCCCACCTGCTCCTCCTCTTTAAAGACCTCCCCCCGGCCCCCGCGCCCTCGGGCCTCCTTCCCTCTCTCCGCACCTGAGCAGCTGACAGCTCCTGCTCGCCCCGCGCGACGAGATCAGGGAGACAGCGACGATCCCGCCCGCGCCTGCGCGGGCATGGAAGGCCTCCCTTCGGGCTTGGCGGCCGATCGCTCGCTCGCCTGGACTGGGAGGGGATAGCGAGCCCTCCGTGTCCCGCAGGGCGCAGCGGCTGCATCGAGTCTGCGGTCCGCCCTTCTCAGGCGCTGGACGCGAGCGTTTCCCTCCTCCCGGAGTCCTCGTTCGCGTGATGAGCTGCCGGTCCAGGAGCTTCCTGATTCTCCTTGCAGACGCACCGGGCTTCTGGATGTTCCCACATTTCGTTCCCGTTCCTTTCCGCATCCCCTGATGGAGATCCCGATCGGTAGGATGGGGGTTCCTTCTCTTCCACCTGGATGATTCCAAAGATGCTCGCGCAGCTTCTTTATCTCGGGGCCGGGAGAGAAGGGGAGAAGGAAATCCTGTTTTTTCATCCTGCCTTCCGTCGTTGAAAGGGTTCGTTCCCTTTTTTTATTCCCCTTGCTTCTCTCCCTTCATTCCTTTCGTTTTTCCCTTCCCTCCTCTCCTCTTCCTATCCCTCTCTTTTCGGCCCCTTCGGTTTTCTCCCCTCCCTTTTCTTCTCCACTCTCCCCCTCAGCACGTGAGCTCCTGGCGGGGCGGGATCCAGGTTCGCAACTCGTTCCCGCAAAAACTCTCTTCCGCTTCCTCGCTCTATTCTTTGCCCCAAAAACTTCGCGGGATCGGAAGGCGGAGAAGGTCGTTTCGCCTCGGGAGGGTTCTCCCTCCCCCCTTGGATTCTAGGAAGGAGAGAAACCGTTCGCTGCCTCCCTCGGCGTCTTCCCGCTGCTCCCCGCGGCAGTGGTCGGGACACTCGCCCCGCGGTCGCCTCCCATCCCTCTCCCCGCCTTCGGCAAGGATGGAACCAGATGCTTCCCCTTCTGGAGCCCTCTCATCGCCGCCATGCAGGCGCCCTCCCTCCTCTTCCTCACCTGCCGCCCACCTCGCTCGCTTCCCACCTTGCCCCCAGGAAGCGAAAGGAGGAGGAGGAGAAGGGAGAAAGGACTCTTCCCGTCTCCAGCGGCTCCCGCGTGTCCCGGATCCGGGGTTCCCGGAGTCATGAGAGCGAGGAACGCATGTGCTCGTCCACCCGCCTGCCTTTCCAAAGCTCCCGCAACTGGACAGAACAGCGGATCGGTTGCCAGGTTACACGCATCCGCCTTCACCCTTATTCCCTCCCCGTGACTCCGCAGGGAGGAGGGAGAGGAGGGAATTCCCCCCCCCCTCTTCCCTGTAGGGAGCTGCGGCGGCATCGCCTCGTGAAGGATCAGCCGCTCGACGGCGCGACAGGGTTTGGAGGTTGTGGGACCGCAGGGAGGGGAGAAGGGTGAAGCGAGCGGCCACCTGCCTCCTCGGGGCAAGAGAACCTCCAGAAGGCTTCCTCCGCGCAGGCGCCGCGAGCGCGGGGAATCAGCTCGACCTGGCTGAAGCTGGGGAACAGGACGCTCCCTGAGGAAGGATGGCATGGGCGCCGGCAGGGAGCGCGCGCACGGGAGATGAGGAAGCTACGACCCGGAGCTCCCAAACGCGAGCGGAGTGGAGGTCGTGGGGGATGGAGATCGGAAAAGAAGAATGCTGAGGCTGAGGGTGAAAGTGGGAAGAGGGAACACCCTCCCCACTGCTCCGCTGTCGCCGCAGGGCTTGCCCGAAGCTGGATGATGCGGTGCTGGTTGCGGAGGACGCAGAGCAGGCCGGCAGACTTCGTGGAGGCTGCGAGGCAGGGGACATCACCTTGGAGACCGAGCGCCTACGAAGGTGGAGCTCTGACAGGGCGTGAGGAAGGCCCGAAGAGCAGGCGGCATCCCCAGACCTCCGGTCGATCCCAGATCTCTTTCTTCCCGCTCTACCCCCTCCGGGGGCGACCTGGCTCTTCCAGGAGATATGGCGCCATCGATCGCCTCGACGCCTGAACCGGTCCGGAAGCGGGGCAGGGAAGAGCGCGGGCGATTCCCTGCAGCTCCCCGCAATTGAATGTTCGGGGAACGGCCAAGATTTTCGGGATGAGCGGACGACAGGCACGGTCCTTCAGAGACCCACATCCTGTGCGGGGGGAGGAAGCAGCGCGACGGATGGGAGCGCCCAGGCAACCTCTCCCTCTGATTGGACCCGAGTGCCCGACGGGGAGACGGAACGCAGCGCCTCTGCCGCACACGAGCGGGAACCCTGCGGACGAATTATGGATCGCGGGAGTCCCCTCCCTGGAGAGCGCTGCCGGGATGAACGCATCCCCGCTCCACACGGAAGTTCCGGAAGAAGGGAAGAGAGGGGGAAGCAGCCCTTCGGCCGGGGCTCCCAACCCGAAATCTCCCAGCGCTCCTCCTCGCGCATGCGCGCTGACGGGAATCGAGAGACGTCCCGGCTCGGGATGGCGAGCGGGAACGGCTGCCCGGCCCCCGAGACCGGATGCAAGCGCAGGAAACTCATTGGAGGCAAGGTCACTGTTTAGAGTGACTGCTTCCCCGGTGACCTTGACGCCTCCATCGCCTCCCTTGACTCCGCGCGGAAGCGATCGAGCAGCAGTTTCCTCGGCACGCTACGCACTCATCCCGGCCCGTCGCCAGGAACGGGACGGCAGCCCGCCGCTGGCGTCTCCTCTTCCATGCGTCCCTTCTGGCAAGGTGAGGGCCGACAGAAAAGAGCTGGAATTCCTATCGTCTCTCGAACCCTTGCACTTTACGGTCTTCGACCTCGAATCCCAAAACTTCGCCGGGGAAGAGTCCCGGTCAGACGTTCCAAGTGCACTCCCCTTCGAGGGGGAGAGGGATAAATCCCTGGTTCCGCGGACCGTTTCCGTCTTTGGAGCTGCCTTCTGGGGGCGAGGCGGAGTCGAAGAGGGAATCGGCAGGCGGCACGCGCGGAGGAGCCCCTCCGTTGCTCCCCGGTCATCCCTCCCATCCCGGATTTCCAAAGCAGGAGCCACATCAACCAGGATGCTCCATCGTCCGCAGCTGCAGGGAGACGCAAGTCGTTAGCGGAAACGGCGGGGACGGACATGACGAGAATCCGGAATGCGGGGCGTCGCGGAGGGACGTCCGTTTATCCGGAATCCCCAGATCCAGCAGCTGCGTCCTGACGCCTCCTGGAAACCGAAACACTGCGGCATTTTCGGATCCCTGAGTGCATACACGCCGGTGGCGGTGGAAAGGTGGTCCAGAAGTCAGCCAACCCGAAAAGATGAGAAGTGCGTGGCTTCCGGGACGGAAACTCCTGCGTCTCAGTGCCGATTCTTTTCCACTGGGGCTCGCGTGATCCCGTTCGCTGCGAGTGTGAGTGCCGCCCCCTGAAAGAAACCTCCGCGGTAGGTCGCTCGCCGAGATGCCTCGGCTCGTCTCCAGGTCGCACGCCTATCCTTACCGCCTTCGGCTTCCCTGAAGCTCTCTCCTTCCTTCCGCGACTGCCAGTCCAGGATCGAGGGCGTGCGCATTATCGGGGTGCAACCTGCACGGACGCCTCCCCCAACTTCTCCCTCCGCCGTAGAATGATCGGAGAGGGCATGGCCGCTGTCGGGTCTGCCGGGGAAAGAAAAATCCCCGATCCTGAGGAACGGCGGTGGCGCAGGGTGAGTTTCCCAGGCAACCGGAGAGCAAAGGGGTCCATCGGTTCCGCAGCTGCGATCGGGATGGTAGCGCGCGTGTGGCGAGAGAGGGATGAGTTCGTACCTCGGGGAAGCAGCCAATCAGGCAAGGACGAGGAGATGCGATCTTCCTCTGGCATGCAGATGGTCCGCAGAGCCCGCCGCGGTCCACGGCGGAGCCTGGATGCAGAGCGCAGGTCGCGAAATAATGGATGATGTTTGCTCTGAGAGAGGTACAGCGGCCGGGTAATCGCAGTTTCATCTGCAGCGATTTAATTGAATGCTCCCGGCCTGCCGCCGAAACCTGATCGGGAAGCCGTAACCATGAATGCGCGCTAGATGAGAGAGAAATCGCAAGGATGAATAGCGGAGGCTGCTCCGCGCTCACGCGACTTCAATCTTCGGGCTCCACCTGAAGTCCGGAACGGGTCCTAAAGGTAGCGAAGGGAATGTGAAGGGGGAAGAGGGGGGGAGAACTTCTCGCAGCTTGCATTCGAGAAGGAATTCACGCTGCAGCCGTCCTTCTGGAAGCGCTCCCTCCCCGGCAGGAGAAGAGCAGAGTCCGTCGCTTCCTCGCCGTGGGCAGGGAGGTGCCGCTTCTCCGCCGGATTGATCCCGTCTTGAAATCCACCGCCGACCTGGAAGCCCCGCCCGTGTTCCCTTTCAACTATCCTCCCTTCCCCGGAGTGCCTGAGCGCACGCAACCGAGGCCGCGAAGACACCGGACGTGACCGAACGCAGCATCAGCATCGGACCGATAGAGTCCGTACGTGCGGTGCCTTCCAAGCATTTTTTTTTTTTTTCTCCTGGATCCGAGATCCGTTGCGTGCGTCCTCCCCCCCCCCTTCCCCTCTTTCCTGGACGCCTGTCCGACGAGAGGACGGTGAAGACGTTCGTCCCAGCGCCGTCCGGGCGCATGCGCCACGCAGCGCGGTCCGTTTTTTTGTTTTTCAAACCGACCCGCCCTCGCCGCCTCGCTGAAAATCGGAGAGAGAAGGGGAAAAAAGACCAAAGGAAGGGACAGGAAGCACTCCCGGATTCCGGAGAGCCAAAACGGAAGCGGAACCTCCAGGAGAGTAGCGGAATCCAAGTGACAAATTCAGGGAAGTCCCCGACACGCTTGGGCAGATGTCTGAGAATGGATGGGGTGCCAGCGGAAACTGTCTCTCGCAGTCTCCTGAAAAATGCTCGGGGCAGTGCTTGTGGAAATGATCTCCCGACATCCTGCCACCGCTGGGCCTGAAAGCGAGTGCCCCTCCGAAAGGGACCACAGTCATTCCCCCCGTCCTTCCGGGGAGCAGCTTGAGGCTGCTGCCGCCTCCCTCGGCTGCTCGACCTACGGCAGGCGAGGGTCTTCAGCCGCAGTAGCTCATCTGCTCTTCGGAGGACGGGTGGGTGGGTTTCCGGAATGCTGGAGTTCATCTTTTTCGGTCGCCGTGCTTCTCGGTCCATCTCGAGCCATCAGCCATAAAAAAAAAAATAACGAAATCATATTTGCCTGCAGGGATTTTTTTTTTTTTTCAAAAAAAAAGAAACAGGAAAGAGAGGCAGTTTCCATGGAATCTGTAAACTCGAATAGACAAAGCAGTATTGTTTCAGAAAACCCAAAATAAGTGATCAATAGAAGGCAAGAAAGGTGGTGGTAGAAGACAAGAAAGAAGCACCGAGTTTCAAGGATGGTAGTCGGACGATGTGGGAGAGGGGAAAAAAAGACTTTTTCGGCATGCAGGATAGAGGATTGACCGACGTGAAATAAGGTCATGATGGTCCTCCAGCTGGCCATTCCTATTGGCCATTGTTTTGAGCACCTGAAGGCGAACGTAAAGCACCGCGTACCACCAGCTCTTTCTCCGTCTGCACTGCCCGCGAACGATAGTGCCTGGCTGCAGGAAACCTTTCGCACATGGACTCAAAGGAAAGAAGCGAGCCCGGAGATGCGGCAGAGACTGCTATCCTCCTTCTATAACAACCGCTCGCTGCAGGAAGTCATCGTGCAGTCCACCACGCGTGCGTGGGCAGAAAGGAGGGACTTCCCCAGCCGCGGCACTGTCTTCCCTCAGGGCGCACCTGGGCAGTAGTTAGCTGGCCAAATGAGAGGTCAGTTGCGAAATAGGTCTCCGGACGGAGAAATTAGGTGGTTGGACCACGGACTAGTTCACGGACGCTGGTACCCCAAGTGCCCCATCGAAAGGACTAGTGCGCTGGGGTGAGCTGCTGAGAATCCCACAGGAAGACCTCGAGTGGCCCCCAGCACTGAAGAACAACCGGGATCCCCTTCTGAAATGGCAGGAGTCGGAACTTCTGCTGTTGCACTGGGGTCTTTCGTGAAACGCCCTCCGGTCTCACTAGACCCGGGGGGCTGTGGACCCCAATTGCTGCAGCTGCAGTGAACGGGAATCCATTTTGCACCCGTTTGTGGACTGTGTTGCCCTCCGACCCTGTGGTTGAGGTTATGCAACGGCCCTTGGTGCACCAATGGACAATCCCAGGGATGTGATGAAATGCCTCTTCGTGAGAGATGCCCTTCCGCCTGCGGCAGCCCTAGCAGCTCTTTGCTGCCTACTTGAGATTGTGGGGTCCTGGAGCTACGCGAGAGAAGGATGGCGCGATAGGGACGCGATCGGCTTCGCTCTGCTCTTCCTGCGGATGGCAGCAAGATGGAGCACACTCGGATGGAACTTCTGCTCATCTCATAACTTGGATTTGGAGGTTTCATGGCGCCGAGGTGACGATGGACGTTTCTCGTCGGTCCGTCCGGAGCCAATTTCCTGCAGCCAACGCCGTGAAATGCCGAAGAAAACGACTGGGATTGCTTTAGGGGCAGGTACCTTGGTAGTGGGGAATCTTCCACTGAATTCCGATCGTGTCGAAGTCGTGCAAAGCACTTGGGAATTCGCGCCCATGAGCAGCACGTTTGAGATCTTGAGACCACAGAACTTTTCTGAGGCAGATTCTTCCGGGATGAAGCAAAACTTTACCAACCCTTAAGAGACATTTGGAAGCTTCCCTTAGGGGTTCTGTTCAGAAGAGGAGTAACAGGGAGCGGTTCCCTTGCAAGTTGCCTTCGGAGAAGAAATAGAGGGGTGGACCCCTCTGGGAATCTCTCCGAAGAGAATGAGGAAGAGTTTCTCTTCGCGGTTCGCTTCGGAGACAACCAGGCAGGCAAGCATTTCCTCCATGGTTTCCCTCCCAAGCGTAAGAGGAACGCACTCTTTCCTCTGAGACCCTTCCTGGATTCATATGGTGATCCTTCCGGGGTCATTCCCTAACTTGAAGAGTTAACACACAGGGCATGAGACAATTTCGTGACACACACAGGACAATTCGAAGAGCTTCATGAGTTCTTCCCTAAGGAAACGAGCGGTTCTTCAGCACTTTGAGTGCCAAAAAAAAAAAAAAAGGACAAGCTGGATGAAAAGCAGAGACAACAGAAGAACTCAGATGGGTTTTCAGGATTCTCCCGTAGCACTGCTTTTTGCCCTCTCTAGCCCTGTGGCATCTTTGCCTTTCAGGAGATTAAAGTGCGGTTTCTTGTTCTTGCTGGCCAAAATGTCCTCTGTTGCATCTGGCGTTTCGCCTGTAAAAATCACGGGGGAGGAAGCGGAAACTGCAGAACTTTCTTCAGCACCAGATCACAGGATGGATCACGGGACCTTGGAGCAGCCGGCTCCAAGGTCCCACGCCGCGTCCCGTCCAGATGAACGTCTTGGGAGCAGCTGGCGAAGACCCACGTAAATCATTCCAGTTTCGCCTTCCAAAACGGGCGGTGGAGGCGAGCAGGAGTCTGAAGGCGACAGCGTCAGCGGTGTCGTGGGAGCAGGCTGCCAAGGCGGAAGGACTGCTTTAGCGGCACCTTCGAGACCCTGAAAGCTCGCCGCTTTCGCCACGGGAAATGCTCGCGGCGATCGATCTGAATGCTTTTTCCCGGCTGCGACTGCGTTTGATTTCAGCAGAGGGATGGCCACTTCAGCAGCTGATGGATACGCCTGGCTCGAATGCCCTGTTTCTCCTAGGGAGCAAATGGTCGACGTCGTCTTCCCGATCCCCTCTGCCGCATTTACTCGAAAACGGGCGATTCCACCGATCGAGGACCGAAACGCCCTTCCTCCAGCTTCTGGAACGAAATACCCGAGCGAAGAATCCAACTCTGATCAGCACCCTCTGTTTGTCGCGCGCCTCCTGGAAGCGGACAAAACACGAAGGGAATTGCCGGATCCCCCTCCCCCCCGCCGAACAAATCAGCTGTCGGACAGCGCCTTTGGCAGTTAACGTGATGTGCATGCAGCGGGCAGGAATGAGGCAGCAGGGAGGGAATCCCCTTTTTTCGTCTAGCGTGTTCCTGGAGGCGTCTCATCAGGGAGCTTCCCTGATCGTTCCCGTAATTACCCTGGGACGCGTCTTCAGGCAAGATTTCAGCGAGAATTCGAGTCATGTTTGGCGCCTATGAGTGCCTTCACTTGATGGCACCTCCGCTCCTGTCTGGCATCGCTTTGCACGTGAAACGCGGGGGATCATGGGAGCTGACGGAAGAATGCTCTTAGCAGCTGGAGACGTCAAGACGTACCACGTCGCATCTCGCCGGAGCAGAGCGGGCGGAAGAGCAGTCGGCGTGGAAGACGCCCCGCTCACCTGCGCCGAACCGCCGCGAAAGAACGGCGTGAAGAACGTCAGCATGGCGTCATCTGGCACCAAAGACACCTCGGAGGTCAGGGATGCATGATGATGCAGAGGCGTTTGGACGGATGATGAATCCACAGAGACACGCTGCTGGGCAGGCTGCCTCGCATTGGCTTGATTGGCTGGTGTTCTTAGGCTCCAGGCACGATTCTTCGGGCAAACCAGTGGTTCCATCTAGAATTTTCGCTCAGCCACAACCAGAAGATGCTCCGAGAAATGGAAGGAAACCTTGCCTCCAGCTTCCTCGCTTTGTAGCATCTTTTTTTTTTTTCGTTCTAAAAGAGGTCAGTAATCACCTCATCCTAGGGAGGTCCCAACTACTGGCCTAAGATGACTATCACCTGGTTATTCCGGGTATTTATTACATAAAGCAAGTACATTGGTGTGGTAGGACCCTTTGTTTCTACCACGTGCAGTGAAATTGCCGAAGACCGGTACGCATACCGGCGACTTCCGCTTCGGCCGCTTGAGGGAAGGGGAAATAAACACAAAACAAAAAAACAGGCACACAAAACAGGGGAGGGAAAATTGTACACAAGAAAGTGGGACCGAGGAAGGGATCACAGTACGCTACCAGGCTTCTTCTGCATCCTGTTTAGGATGCTGCCGGCAAGTTCTGTCCGTATATCGCCCATCTCGAGGAGATCCTCAGAAATGTCCACTCCAGGTAGATGGGGTCCCTGGTATTTGCGCCCTCTTATCCCCGCGTCCAAGCCGCCGCGACTCCGCGAAGACAGCAGAGACTGCAAGGGACGCGACCGGTGGCGGCAGCGCGGCACCACGCGCGAAGAGGTGTCTGAGAATGTCTCTGGGGCCGCCAGCTGGGATTCCCAGGATCGTCGCGAGGAGGTCCTAAAGGGGTCGGAGGACAGTAGCAGGTGTGGGAGGGTCTCTTTCTTTCCGCACTCACCCTCAATCCCCCGTGTCCAGTGGTGGAGTTACGCTTTGCACGGGGGCATTCCCCCCTGCACCATTAGCAAGACCAACTCCTGTCACTGGAGGGGAAGCGCGCCACTGCTTCAGCACGCTAAAGGCCACTGTACCTCCTCCGGAGGGATGTCGAGCAGCTCTCTCCAGCGTAGAAGTTCGTGGAGTGGGTCACTCGAGGTCGCAGCGTCCGTCACTTCCCGAGTTGTCCACGCTCCCAATGGCTTCTTCTTTGCTGCTATGCAGCAAGTCACTTCCCACTTTGACGAATTGGATGGCCCAGGATGACGGAAATCATTTGGGGTTCTGTTTTATTGCTGCCTTTCTTCCAGCTTTTTTTTCCTTCTTTCCTTTTTTTCCCTTTTTTGGGGGTTCTCCAAGTACCGAGAAACCGCTCGCCTTCCTGTTAGAGGATGAAGGTGGAGTGGGGGGTTTACAAAGCTCTTTAACGCTGTTCTCGACTTTAGAGGATGCATGTCACTCCTCAAGTTATACAGGATAATCCCTGAAGGACCACCTATGAATCCAGCAACATTCCAGAAGAAGGGGTCCGTTCCTATCACGCTTGGTGGAGGAACCTCTAAGGGAACCTCTCCCTTATCCTCTGCGGAGGGGACCCTCGAAAGGAGGAACTCATCTCTTCACTGCAGGGAACCCAGAAAGGATCTGCTCATTTCTTCTCCGGAGGGATCCCACTCTCGCACCTCGCATCCTCCCGTAACTCTCGGACGCTGTCTGGCTCTCCTTTCCTTTTGGCACCATTGCTGCTTTAGACACTCCAGTCCCTGGAGCGCTCTTAGGCGGATATGACTGGAAGATGGCTGTCCCCCCCTTACCGAGGAGTTACCCCTCCTCTCCTTCTCGAATGATGGAAGGAGCTGGCTTCTTCGAGCACGATGCCTCGGGCGTCGGAGGTCGCTTAGAAGGCACCGCGGCAGGCATCTCGGCCCACGGCAAGGAAACCAGAGGGCAGCCATTTGAGGATGGTCCACCTTGCATCCTTCATGGTGCGCAGAAGGAAGCCCCACTCAGGAGGATAGGACAAATCCTCGGATGGTAGGCGTCATCAAAGAGCCTGGTGTCACAGCTGTAAGAATCTCCCTGGAGGTTTGATTACTTTCTCTCCCGGGAACCTCACCTGACGTGGATGGGGTTCGTTGGGATCTGTTTCGAATGGAAGTGAGAGGACTGCCGAAGAGAGAGAAACATCAGCAAGAAGTGATGTCTACGATGGACATAGTGATGATGGCCACGGACCTAATGCAGAAGAGGAAGTGTTCCGCAGACTCAGCGTCAGGGAGTACCACGGGCCTTCTTCCCGAAGCCGTTGCGAGTCACCCTCCCGCACCCGAGGCATCTCGGGTCTGCAGTGGCTTCTCTTCGGCATGACGGCATCCCGTTCATCTCGGCGGACGAGGTGCTGCACTCTGCTGGCAAGCATCGACGGATCCGCCAGAGGAGTTCCCAAAGCAGATGACCCATCAGTGCGGCGAAGAGAGACGGTGAGATTAGTATCCTTCGTCGCCCCACTCTCGGATTCCTGGACGCCTCCGAGGCGTCCAGGAATCCGAGAGTGGGTCTCAGGGAGGCCCAAGAGAACGGCAGGCAAGGCAGAAACGCTCAGGAGGGAGCGGAGGAGAATGCTATGCGGCAAGAGCCGCATCCGGCCAAGGTCTCGCACTGGCGTCGGCCAAAGGGGAACGCGGAGGGGGACTAAACCCGCGAGTGAAGACTTCCGGGTCTGCGCGCGCATAGGAACACGAGCACAGGAGAGGGGGCTGGAGAACCTCCCCCGCCCCTGGTGAAGACCCACTTCCGAAGATCCCTCAGCCGCCACCGCGGTCAGGCGCGCCGAAGAGCCGCTCCTTTCGCTTGAGAACCGGAACGCGTAAAGAGGAGCACTCCAGGAGCTCCCGTCCACGGGACACGTGCGGTCCTGGAGAGCGGATCCTTCTCGCTTCCTTATCGGCAGCAACAGCAGTTCCGGTAGTGCTCTTCCTCCTCGTCCACCGCCTAGTCTCCCTCCCTCCCCTCCTTTTCCTACCCCTTCCTCCGGTGACACTTCCTCCTCCTCCGCGTATTCTTGTCGACAGATGCCCGTTGGGATGATCCCTACAACTCCCGTTCTCCCTGTCCTACTGACTTTGCCCCACCTCATTCTGAGGGGAGCGAACCTGAGAACATCCAGGAGCAGCAGCAGTAAGGTGCACCGACCCCACTTCCTCCGGCGACGTTTCCAGTACTCTTCCCAGCCGACTTCCAGCATAGGTCCAGAGGAACGATTCCCAAGGGAAGAATCTCTCCTTTTTATTGACCAGCCGGCTCTCTGGAAACCAAGGGGGTGGGACGGTACAAGTGGGTGCCCTCATTTTTCTCCTTCGCAGTCCAGCATTCGTCCGGACCACTTTCCGTCTCCTAGGCACCGGATCCGGAGAGACGCGCCTCCTTCACCGTCGCGGTAGCCACCCTCGGGGCAGACTACCTGAACAGTGTCCCCGGGATCATAGGAGAACTTGTTGGGGATCAGGTAACCTCCTCTGGGACCTCCCGGGAACCTGCAAACCGAGGCACCTGGAAAGGGAGGAGAGTTGAGAAACCGAGTCAAGAGTGGAAACCGGAGGGAGATTTCCGGCTTCCCCAGAGAGGAAGAGTGGCGCGGGCGGGCGAAAGGACTCACAAGTCGGTGCAGGCGGCGACCAATCGCCGTTCCGCTGGCACACGGACATGGGCGAACCGCGCAGGGCGCGTCCCTCGCTGCACTGGAAGAGCACCGACTCGCTGACCCGGTGACCTCCGCCGTCTTCGCGCTCCTCCGCGAAGACACTGCCGTGCTTCGGGGGTGCGGGCGTCCGGCAGCGGACCTCTGAAAAGTGGGGAGAGAGATGAGACGACTGCCAGGTAGGAAGGGAGGAGGGAGGAAGGAGAAAGGATGCCGAAGAATGGCGTCCCGGCCATCCCCTACCCCCTCTCCCAGGAGCTCTCCTGAAGGTCTCATGCGACACCAGAAGGAAAATGCCGTCGGCTCCCACAGAGCACTGGCGGCAGCCCACCAGACCGACCGCATGACGTCGCCTCGGAGCCCGTCGGAAGCCTCGCATCCCCACCTTCATTGTGGCTGGGAGGCAGAGCATCCCCCCTTGCTCCGAGGAAGGGGAAGAATGCGCTCCACTAGGGAGAAAAAGGATACGATCCGTCCTTCTCCCCCCACCTTCCCTTCTCTCTGCCGGGACTGAGGAGGCCGTCCCTGGGAAACGCCGTGCATTTGGATCCATGTCTCCTCCCCATCAGAGGAGGCTTCGCGCCCTGCCCTCAACGCAGTGCGCACGCTTCCGTTCCAGGTCGGTGCCAGAGTCCCGGAAGGAAACAGGGTGGAAAAACTGGGTTCCTTCCAAGTAACGCGCCATCCACCGCGGAGCCGCTGCCTCAGGCGGGTGCCACGCGCACTCCGAGTGGCAGAAGGAGAGGCAAGGCGTTCCTTTTACCCTGAACTGCATCCCTTCCTCTTCCTGGAAGTGGGATGCCTCTGTCCCCTCCCTCGAGATCCGCTCCTGCAGACAGATGCAGAGCAACGCGCGCGCAAGGACCCACCACGTGGGTGCTCTGCGGTTTCCGAGTGCTTCCCGAGAGTTTCGTTCTTGCTTTTGGTGAACAGGAAGCCTCGGGACGAAATAGCTTCCGGTCTTCTCTCTTCGGTCTGACTCTCCGGGCGTGGAGGCGAGGGCCGTCCGTCCTGATACCTTCAAGAGAAGCCTCCTCGGAGGTTGGATGGCTCGGGGAGGAGGACACGACCCATCTCTCTGGGAAAGGCGCGGCAGACCGTGAGTCGAGCCATCACCCCGCCCCTTGCTCCAGCCACTCTATGGTGGCGCGTGAACGGCTGCCCACCCTCCACCCCGTCATCGGCGGCAGCAGTTCCAGTGGCGCTGCTGCCCTTTTTCATCATCTGTTCTCCCTCTTCGACCCCCTCTCCTTTCTACCCCACCTCCAGCAACACTTCCTCCTCCACGCCTTCCTGTTGTTAAATGCCCGTTGGAATGCTCACACCCGCCGCCCCTGTTCTCTCTGTCCCACCGAAACCCCACTAGAGCCACCTACCTCGTCTCCTGGGACGAATCTGAGCGCAGTCCGCAGATTTTGGAGTGAGCCTTCCGACCCTCTCAGCCTCCGTCTCCAACTCCCCAATTTTCCCCCCTCGCGTAGTGGAATGCAGTCGGCTGGTAGAGCAGACCGGGAGCTCCTCACGTCCGCGCACGCGCGAAAGCAGGCGGCCGGTAACGCCCTCCCGTTGGCGAAGCCGACCGTCGGTCGTGTCCGGAAGATCTCCGCGGCGCCCTCCTCCCGAATTCATCCCCCTGGAGAGGCGCCAGCACAGGAAGCTCGAGAGAGCGCTCCATCGGCGAAGTCGCCAGCTCACGCGCGCTCAAGCTTCGGGGGCGGGCAATTCCGCAGCACACGCACGCCACGCCTGGGTCCGGATGCTGGGCGAGGCAGAGGCGGTGGTGCAGCGCCACCCGGCCGGCGAGCAAGGACGGCAAATCCTTCCTTTTCTGGCACGTGGAGTCTCGCGCCGCCCTCTCGCGCAGCAACCGTCAGGGTGGGAAAGGGATGGGGGACACCTCACTCGCCGTACACGGGGGCGTCCCGGAGAGGCGCCATCGTCTCCCGGAGACGGCGTCAGGAGTCGCGTGCGGCACAACCCGATCGCGGTCATGGAGCCACTTCTGGAGCCCCTGAATCCCTCCGGAGATCGTCGAGTGCGGGGAGGCCGATGCTCAAGGCCGCATCCGAGGCAGGTCAACCCCGCGGCGGCGGGTCCGGGTCGGCGATTGCTACGGCGCGGACCGCGTCTCCGGCCAGGATGGATCCGTCCGTAGGGCTCAGGTGGCACGTGCGGGTCCCTGGGGCAGCACTCATTGGCGGGCGGCGTGCAGGAAGTGGGGAGTTTCCACCAGAAATGCGCGCAACTGGGACCGACGGGAGGTGGCGCCGAGGGCAAGCGCGTTCCCCATCACGCGTGCTGGCGTGCCCGTTCGTCACGGCATAAGGAAGGGTGACAGCCTGAGCCCCTGCTCTTCAGTATCTACTTCGAGCTGGTGCTGAGAGCATACAGGGAGGCTCTGGCAACCCTGCCGAGCTCGTATCCGGACACGCCTGCCGCGTCGACTTATGCAGAAGATTTTCTGCTGCTGCTCCCCATGTCCATCCCGGCTTCTGCACTCGAACATTCTTCGAGTTGCTCAGTCGCGGGACGGGCCTGGAGGTGAACAAGGCGAAGTCATCGCTGGTACCGGTCGGTGCTGCGTGGGCCGGACGTCTGGACTGGATCCTCTTGGGGATCCCCACAGACGAGTGCCTCAGGTATTTTGGCATGCCTTTGGGAGATTTCTGCATAGCAGAAGTCTGGTATGACTGCCTCCGAAAAGTGGAGATAGCGCTCGGTCCGTTCCGCGACGGCAAGCTCACCTTGCCGGAACGGGCCGCGGTGTGGAACGCGTTCGCGGCTCCCCTCTTCCCCCCCATGCTTTTTGCTTGACCCATCCGTTTTCCATCTTTTCAGCAATTCGAAAAAAGACCGAGGTTCTCCTCAGAAAGTTTCTGTGGTGCAAAGGGAAGTCCAGAGTCCGTTTAAAAGACCTCTGTGCTCCGCGTAGGGATGGTGGACTGGGACTCCTTACTCTGGAGCGAATGGAGCGACAGCTCCAATTCCGCACATTCGCCCTCGCGTCCAAGCACTGGACGACACCTTGGTGCGCTCCGGCAAGAATTCTCGCCAAACAGGCAACCGGATGCGAAGGACTCACCTCGGTAGTCGTGGCCACCGAAGGGAGTCTGGGACACCTCGGCCCCCAGTCCCGAAACAGAAGAACCCCTGGATCTCTGTTCCCCCCGAGAACTAGACTGCCTGGCTACAGGAGTCAGTTTTCGCTTGGGGAAAAATCAACGACACGGAGAGTTCATCTGCCTCCGGAACAGCAAATACGCTCGCCAGCCGCTGAGGGAGATCCTGGGGAACACCAGGAATCTGCTGTGGGCTTCGTTCAACCCTCTTCGCCCCTTCGCTAACTACTTAAGGGGAGCAATGGACAGCCAACATCCAGGGAGGTGGGGAGTGACCTGCGTGATAGGGAGCATAAAAATCATCTGGGTGCATGGACAACTCGCGGACGCCGTGACCCCGAGTGTCCCGCCTAAAGGACTGCTACGCTGGAAAGAGCTGCTACAAATCCCTCCAGAGGAGGTACATGGGCCTCTAGCGTGTTGGGGCAATACAACCCTCCTTCTAAAGTAACAGGAGTCGGCGACCCTGCTGTTGCATTGGGACCTCTCGTGCAACTACCGCGGATACCATTGGACCCGGGAGTGTAAGCCCAAACTGCGGCAAGTGCGGCGAGAGAGTTCCACCCACACCTGCCCGTAGATTATGTGGCTCTCCGTCCCATGTGGGAACGCTTTGCAGCGTCCCTGAGGATCCCCGAAGCCAATCCCAGAGACATTTGGAAGCTCCTCTTCCTGCGCAAAGCACTCATGCCGGCCGCATCCCTAGCAGCACTTTGCTGCCTACGCGGCAGGACCGTGACTGCATGGAACAACGCCAGGGAAGGCCGTAACGACGGGGACATTATCTATTGTTCTGTCCTCTTTATGAGGATAGCGTCAAGATGGCCCCATCTGGGTATCCTTAGACGGGAACTTGCCGGCATCCTGGCACGGATGCAGAGGACCCCCTCCGGCACCCGATGATCCCTTTCCGATCCCCCAAAGTGCTTCATATTTTCATTTTGTCTTTCTTTTTGTTTGTCCCTACCCCCTCTGCCGCCGAGGCGCAACTCGCCGGCCAGGGTGCCAGTTCTCGGCAGGTTCCTTCCGTGACGTGGCAGAGGGACACA
This sequence comes from Raillietiella orientalis, assembly GCA_036172245.1. NCBI lineage: Eukaryota > Metazoa > Arthropoda > Ichthyostraca > Raillietiellida > Raillietiellidae > Raillietiella > Raillietiella orientalis. The sequence goes on along the minus strand of JAYWIR010000003.1, from coordinate 7,025,321 downwards.
CGCCCAGGCGCAACTGGGTGGCAAGTCCCGCGTGTTGGCGGTGCGGTCGCGGCGCGAGGTCAGGTGGTCAGCTGCGGTGTGGGTGGAGAGGAGGGCTCCCTCTACATCTGGGCGGATCTCCTTGGTGAGTGATGCTTCGAGACGAGCGCCAGAGCGAACCCGTGCGTCCCTACGCTCAGCCCTACTCCCGCCCGCTTCCCTCCGTTCCTTGTTCCGCAGGATTTTATTCTCCTCGGCCCCCCTCGTTCCTGCGGGAGCCGAGGAGACAGGATCGAATATTGCATGAACGGGAGAGAGGATCCACCGCTTCGGGAAGGTTCCTTGAAACCCGCCAGGAACGGGCAGATCCGCCCTACGCTTCCTGCCACTGAAGCACCATCTCCGAGCCGTTGCTGCGGAGACGCGTTCCGGTACTCCCGAGGGACTTCTGTGAGGACCTCCCGGTGGGGTGGTCACGCGTTCCTCCTTGGAAAGTGGTTCTCGGCTGCGGACTGATCAGAGGGGCGACGTCTCCGGGATGAGGAAATGCGCCTGCGCACCGCCCACCCTCTCCGCCGAGCAAGCGAGCGCGCGGCAAACCGCAACCCCTACGCGCAAGTGAGGGGTGCGCAAGCGGGACCTGAGGAGCTTTGAGATGCCCAAAGCGGATAGGCGTCCCGTCTGGAGCTACGAAGAGCGAAAAGAAGAAAAAAAAAGAAGCAGGAAGGAGGGATCGAGCCGCGCAGCCAAGAAGAGCACCTCGCCTGGTGCAGCTAGCCTTCCCCTTCCTCACCCATCCTCGCTCCGGCAGTGGTGCCTGAGGATCCTCAGACTGCGTAGTTCTCCTGCATCCACGTAGTCGAGTTGTCGTCTTTTTGCTGCTGCCCTCCGGAGTCCGCCAGCAAGCGTTGCCAGGGAGACGCGGAGACACCTCTCCGACCTCTTGGAAATCTCTGGAGTGGTTTCTTTCGTCCCTTCCCCGTCAACGTCTACCGGCCAGCGGCCAGAGAGGAGCTTCGGAATATGCAAGGCCTTCTGGGGGCCTTGGCTACCTCCACTGACTTCGGCGATTACTATTCTCGAAAACTTCTGCCCGTCTCCCCTTATCCCGACGGAACGTCAAAAACGGCGGTCGCACCATAGCAGTGTCGCGGGCGAACGGAAGAGTGGGATGCTCCCATTGGCCCCACAGGACTCCCGTCGCGCGTTCCCAGAGCGTGGGCCGGCACCCACCCCAGTCGGCGACCTATCAAGGAGGACCGCCGTTCGACGAAGCTGGGAGATCGGGGCAGCAGCGGGCACGGCTCCGGCGAGATTTTCCGGTCTCTGCTCCTGCGACCCCTTGCTACAGGGGGCATCCTTCATCGAGAATGTTGATGCACATGCAGGGGGTCATTGTAGTGCGTCCCTTTACTAAGGGGGGGAAGGAAAAAAGGGGAAAGATGCGCGACCCTCTGGACAGGACGTCGAGATTGCACAGGAGTCGCTGAACCGCGAACTCCCTTCTGGAGCTCCACCAGGAAATGGGGGTGGTCGCACAGGAACCCCATGATCCCTCACTTTCCTCCGCACAGCTGCAGCTCTTCTTTCATCTTGAAAATGACGTGCAGAATCGTTTCTACTTTCCCTATGCAGGGGCTCTGATGTCGAAGGCGATCCTCAGGGACACGCATGGTTTCAGGGGATATCGCTGTGGTGACGCTCAGGGCTTGGGTTGGGGTTGGTCTTGGGGATGATGCAAGTCAGAGCAAGCAGTCGTCGCAAGAACCAGATCGGTGAGGACGAAAGTCCTTGATGGGGCAAGCTGATTGAACGGACGAGACCAGGCAGGCGAGGGTGAAGGGAGCGGGATATTTGTTCTCCCTCTCCCTCGTGTCGGGGCAGCCCCCTAGGAGGGGTACAGGGTGTCTTCCGACGGGAGCGTCCTTTAGACGCCACCGACAACAGCCGGGAACTGCCGAATTCCCGCATGCTACGTGCATTCTCTTTGCTGCGTCTGCGTAGACGTGCTCACCCGTCGGCCAATCTCCAGACAGCGCTTCTTCCCCGTCAGCTCCCCGTGCCAGGAAACTCTCTTCCCGATGGCGCGCGAGGAAGGATTCTGGGCACCTCTCTTACCCGGCATCCCGATTCTCTTGCTTTCTTGGACCGTTCCGAGTGGCGTTCCGGGAAGGAGAGAGCCAGGGAGGAAAGGCATGACCCGGGAGACGGAGCTGCGTAACGGCCGGAGAACTCGGGGCTCTCGGTATTTGTGGCGCGTAGGAACCCTGAGGCCCTTGTTCCTCTCTCGGGCAGCCAAATCTGCAGGAAATTCCGATCCCAGGTCGCGGCCACACCGTGTCTTGAGCTACCTTTCTCCAGGCGTCTCCTTGGGGCGACGCCAGAGCAGGAGGGGTCGAGGATCCTCTCCTCGTCCTGCTGCGAGCTCTTCTGCCCTCTTCCGAATACAGAAAGGAAGAGGAGGAGGAGGAGAACGTTTCCGACTCTTCCGGATCCAACTGGAGCAGACCGGTGCGGCGGCGGAGGTGGCGACCGAAGTCGGAGGCGTCGAACGTGGCGTAGGGGCACGCGGTGCCGAGAGACGCGCTTGGAGCCAGGAGTGCACCTGCTTGCCTGTTGGCTCATTTATCCAGAAAACCAAGCAGCCGACCCTTCAGTCTTGAGCGGAGAGACTGCCGCCGCTTTGTTTCGTTCCAGCAGCCTCCAGCATGCGCAGGTACCTCATCGCTCCGCTTCCCCGCATGTCCCGCATCTTCCACGAACACAGGAAAGTCTTCGCCCGAGGATGCCATTCAACTGCTCGGTTGCCATGTTAGCGAACCCCAGACAGCCCCAAGAACTTTGGCGGGCGCGCTCTCTTGGCATCGTGGAACTTGGCCAGGTCAGACTATGCGGGCTAGTGGCTCCAACGCTGCGCCCGCGATGCGAGCGGAGCACCCCACGCGCCTGTCTCTTGTGAACCAGTCGGCGGCGGTCCTTCCTGCGTTCCCAGACGTCGGCCGCCCGCTGATCCAGAGTGGTATTTAAGCCGAACCCACGGAGCAAGACAAGACATAGATCTTCAGGCAGAACCGAGAGGAAACACCCAAGAGGATTTCGCTCCCCACCGGTCAGGTTGAAGGACGGAATCACCGAGCCCGAAAGTGCTTTCTGAGTTCCCTCTCAGAACGTCCTTTAAAAGGAAGACACACTGTAGATGCATTCTTCATTTATTCCACTTCATGGGTCCGAGCACGCAGGCAGCTGCATCCTCCAAGGCGCCGACAGAGATCCCCGTCACACGTAAGAAGCGCAGATTGCATTTGCCGTCGTCGCCCTTGAGATGGAAAAGCATCCTTCCGGAGAGAACATCGTCAGAGGGGCGAGGATCTCGAGTGTCCTTGCAGATCCTTGCAAACGATAACTAGGCATCTCCGTTCCTCTGGCTTCCTTGGTCCGTTTGGCGCCGCATTCTGCAAAGGAGAGAACCCGGGAGGAAAGGCGGAGACCCGGGAGAGACGGAGCTTGTGGAGACCGTAGAACACAGGACTCTCTTAGCATTCGTGTCGGCGGCGCTCGTCCTCGGAAGAACCCGCCGGCGGCACCCCCTTGGTGCGCGCGAAACGTCACACGTGCTCAGGCGAGTCTTCCCGGAGGAACGGTTTGCGACGAGCTGCGGTGCGGGGAGGACGGAAGGTCCTCAAGCGTGAATTGTATGTGATTTCACCCCTTGAGGATGCTGCCACCGTGCGTGTCTGGGTCTGAGGTCATCCCCCGTTCGACTGCCCGTCGCTCGAGCACTTGGAGCTGAAGCACGCGCTGCCTCCGATGCCGCCCCAAGAGGATGCCTCCGCGCGAATTCCGCAGCATCCTCCGCACCAAGCAAAGATCGAGAAGGTTCCCGTACGAATGTGGTCGGCAGGAAAAAAAATCCTTCGAAGAGGCTTCGAAGACGATGGGAACTCTCTGGGTTTCTTTTCTGTCTTCACTCCTTCGCTTCCAGACTCTTTTGGGGGTTCTCTGAGTACCTCAGGAACTATCGCGCCCATGGAGACGGCTCATGCAGCTCTTTGACACTGTCCTATGCCACCCGAGGTTACGCGTGATTCTTCGAGATAGGGGGTATCCCTGGAAGGACCGCACTATGAATCCAAGGGGGACTGCGGAGAAGGGGAGTTCGTTCCTCTCCAGCCTAGGCAGGGATCCCTGAAGGGGATCACCCTGGTTGTCTTCGAAGGGAATCCCGAAGGGATTCTACTTCCTTATTCTCTCCGTAGGGATCCCTGGAGGGGTCCACTCCATTTTTTTCTTCTCCGAAGGGAACTCGCAAGGGAACCGCTCCCGATTTCCTCCGCCTCTGAAGAGAACCCCAAAGGGAGGTTTCCGAAATTTCTCAGAAGGGAGCGTCGTTCTTCTTTGCACGACGGAGAGGTGTCATCAGTTTATTAGCTCCATAGTACGAGACGTAGGGCCCCCTTCGAAGGGGGGTCCACTTCTCCGCACAACCGGAGAAAACTACCACTCCTTGATTCTGTTTCCTGGAAGGTCCCGGGAGATCGAGACCTAATCCTGACCACTTATCGGAGGCATCCGGTTTGAACCGCTACCAGTATCGCACCTGAATGAATGGAGGCCAACCAGCATCAAAACCCGCAACGCTTGGTGGTTCCACGCGCGGAGGCCTCAGCAGCCACATGGCTTCCGATGTTAGCCTTTCTGAGAGCAGCCCGCTTTTCATTTCTGGGGCAGAAGCGGCATCTGTGCGAACGAGGTGGTTCCAAAAGCGCCCCAGGCCTTCGCTGGCTCCCTGATCGGCGAGCCCATCCTTTCCCTGCACCATAGGCACACCGCCGTCTTGCTGGTGGCGTGCAACCAGAACGAGGGACACTTCCACGCGTTTGAGGGAGGTGCGTGCTATTGGGATGCTCAAATGCAAATTCCGGAGGCTGTTGATCAAAGCTGGAGCTCTCCTGAGAGGAAGCGCGGTACCTGCTCCTCGCTGATTGATCATCTGCGTCCTGCGAGAGCGGCAGAAGTGGTCAGGATCTTTATTAAGAAAATTAATTACTCTTAATTGCGATCCATATGAACGTGCTCTCCGAGGTGCAATTTCCGGAGTAGGGAATCAACCCACCCTCCTCTTCTCCTCCACCACCATTACCCAAACCACCATCCTCATCCCTGTCTCCGTTCGCTGCCTCTCTCCCACCTTCCCAGTCCGGTAGCGGCTGTCTGCCATCGGATAGCACCCGGGACATCCGTCCGGGTCTCTCCAGAGCGCAACTTCTCGAGGCGGAAGTCTATGACCTTCGAGGGGGTCTCCTGATTCGCATACAGCTCGCAGTTGCATTGACTCGACACACCGACCTCCCACGACAATCCAGGCTTAGCTTCCTCTGCAAAATCTTCGGAGCAGCCCTTTCGGTCCTCTTCTCCTTCTTCTGCTTTGGATTTCCCGAGAAAGGGATCTGCTCGCCAGGCAGCTACGATAAATCTCCGCCTGAACACGCCCGGATCTTTCCCCGGGAAACGAATCTGGATGCCAACCGCATGGGCGCGCGCCCACCCACCAGCAGGAACGGTCGCTATCGGCGCTGGACGCGCCCTTCTCCCTAGCAACAGCAGGGAGAAAGCTTTTTCTTCTATTTATTGTTTTTATCTTTTATAAGTTCTTATTTTTTAAAAAACTCATTGAGTGCATTGGCCTCTCTGCGAAGGGGTTTCACCCCCATCCCCTTTCCCCATGCCACTTCACAAAGGACCCCACGGAGGGTTCCGGTTTGTTCATAAACGGGATGCAGCCATCCGAACGGCAGTCCTTCACGCACCAAATCGAGCAGAAGAGAACTCGATGGACGAAGCGCTCGGAACACGAAGAGAAATTTAAAAAAGGGGAGCAAAAAGCACACAGCTGCAGGGAGGCAGGGGAGGGGGGAAGGGGTTCCGTCGACGAAACTCTCCGACGCCCGTTCCCTGGCACCTCTTCGCAGTTTTCCGAGCCAACGCAAAGGGGGAGGACGTCGGGAGATCGGAGAAAAGACGGCTTCTGGGATCTTTGATGCGACCGGCAGTTCCGGGAAGGAGAGAGAAGAGAGAGAAACCGAAAGCTCGCGAAACCCTCGCGGAGCCGGATTAGGGGAGGAGGGCGACGAGACAACGAGGGTGAAGCACCTGGGAAAGACCAGTCCCTCCCTCCCTTCTTCCCGAAAAGTCCGGGATGCGAGTTCAGGCAAGCCACGGGTCGGGCGTTTTGGTGACCCGAGGGCAGTCATTTCCACGTGATTGATTGCGATCCATGTGAACGCGCTCTCCGAGATGCAGTTTCCGGAGGAGAGCGCTAAGGGGGAAGACGGCGCACGCAAAATAAAGAGGGGAACGGGAAGACGGGAAGAAACCTCGGCGGGAGAGTCGCCGCCGCCGCACGCGAACTGCGATCGTTTCGATGAATCACCGGACATGCAACAAGCCCTCCTAGGCAGTTCCGGATGCTGGATCCGATGCAGCTGGCGGAGAGAGCTCAGGAGCTCGGACGCTTCCAGGAGTAGTAGCGGAAATGGTCGAGCCATCCTCCCCGTTTATTTCGAACGCCTTCCAGGAAGGAAGGGGGAAAAAATAAAATAAAATTCTTCCCGCTCGGGAGTCCATGACTTGAGGACGCGTCGGTCCTTCGCTTTGCGGGAGAACCGAAGGGGAATTGCCACCGCGTTCCCGGCGCAACCACGACAACGCGGTGGTTCCGGAGGAGCAGCTTCGCACCCACTTCTCAAAGCAGCATCTTCCGTCCTTCGGGAAGCACCGTTCCGGAAGCACCCCGACCGGGAGCGGCAAGGGTACCTACCACCTTCTGTTCACACAAAAATGAACTCCCTAGTTGATCAACCTTCCCGGGTCAAATCTTCCACGGTAACTCTGCTACTGCTCCAAGCAGTAGCCTGAACCCCTCCCCCCGGCGATTTGGATTGTTGCGCCCTGATTTCACGAGATCCGCGCTCTGCATCCCGGATCGAAGCCCCAAGGAAGAGAGAAGGAGTCCAGGTGGCGCCTCATGCAGGCTTCCTGTTACACCGCCAAGGGGTTCTAGTAGCTTCGGGACCGAGGAAGCCGACCGGAGCTCTGCAAGGCGGGAGGCCACGAAGCCACCTACTGCTTTCTTCGACCATCCTTCTTGGTCGTTGGATGTGGCTGAGTGGTCGACAATGCAGAGTGGCGAGTAGGCGCTGACCACGCGAGCTAGGATGCAAAGACAATGGACATGGCGACCTTGAGGGACTGTCCTCGGGAATCCGCCCTCACTCGGACGACCAGAAAGGAGCAACGCAGCGCCACGTGCGGGGCTGGGGGGCACAGACGCTGGAGACCTCCCGCGAGGAACCAAGGAGTAAGTGCGCTCCCTCGTACGGAGACCTCCGAAAGGGCTCCTCTCTCGTTCGTGGAACCGAACGAATAAAAGGCATCCCGGCGCCAACTGAGCAATGGGTGAAGGATCGGCAGCAACGCCTCACGGAGGGCGAAGGAAAAGAAAACGCTGGTATCCTCACAGAGAGCGGTTGCCTCTGGGAAAGGATGGTCCACCCCAGCACACCACTATGAGGGCACTCCATCAAAAGAATGTCCCGAATTCCAGCGGGCCTCCGAGACAACTCCTGGGAACCTAACCGGTTTGCAGCAGAACCGTTTGGCAGGATGCCTCACGAAGGACCCGGTTCCTTGAACTCTGGGCCGAAAATCTGTCTCCAGGGAAGCCATTCAACGGAATACCGACTTTGAAGGCGCCTTGGTAATCCCGGAGGAACCACCATATGGATCCAGGAAGGGTTCCGGAGGAAGAAGAGCCCGTTCCTCTCATTCTCGGGAGAGAATTCCAAAGCGAGCCTCTCGCCCTGGTTGTCTCCGAAGGGAATCCCGAAGGGAAACACGTCTTCCCTATTCTCTCCGAAGGAATCCTCCAGAGGGAGTCACTCCTCGTTTCTTCTCTCGGAAAGGATCCGCTTCTAGTTTCCTCCTCCTCTAAAGAGAACCCAGAAGGGACGCTTCCAAATTTCCTCTGGAGGGCTCTCCCCGAAGGGAACAGCGCGTCTCTTTACACTCTGGAGAGATATCGACTCACCAACTCCATGTTGCTCGACGGTGGGTCGACCCCGAAGGGTGGGACGGATTCATTTTTCCAATTGAAGGGGAGCTCCGAAAAGAAGTCCCTGCTCCTTGAAGGGACCCCTGAGGGTCAACTTAGATTCTCGACCAGTCAACAGGAGCATCCGTGGGTTTCCGGCTTTCACCGGTGCCGCGTCCGAATCCCACAAGACAACCAGAGTCATACTGCGGGAAGGGGTGAGGAACTCGAAACCCACGGCGCCTTCCCTATTTCTCGGCACCGGTCCTTACCCTGGAGGAATTAGAACCCGCTGCCTCTGGTGCCACTCCCGGGAGACCGCAGTTACAGGACCGCACCAGCGCGGGCCTCCATTTCGTCCACTTTCGTCTACGCATGTCATTGGAGCTGATTGGAACGAGGTCGGCAACTCGTGAGACCTCAGTCTGATGATGGGGACCCCGGTCATTCGCCGCCCGGGGATCGCCCCCTGAGGACACGTGACGATCAGCGTGGGACGGCGAATTCCTCCCGCTCGTCTATGTGGGAGTGGTCGGGACCGCGTCGCCTGATCCTCCAGGAGTCGCACCTGGCCGAGGACTCGAGTTCGTCCAGGTGCGACTCTGAGCTCTCGCGTGTGATCGATCACCCAGGCACAGAGGTTTTTCGGGACGGAGGACTGTGACCCACCGAGATCCTTCCAGGAATCAAGGACCACTCCGAGGTTCCCCTCCTGTTGTCCGAACGGAGAGCGGCTGCCTCTCCAGGGTGCAACGAGCGCCCTGCTCCCTTTGGGGAGCGCCCTCCAGCGAAATCGGGAAGCTCCCCTTCTTGGCCCTCTTCAGTGAAGGAAACCAGGAATAGTTTTCTTGCGGGTACCCTCCAGAGAAGGAATAAAGGGGTGGCGTTCTCCAGGGGGTCCCTCGGGAGAGAACAGAGATTATTCAGAACGGAAGATGGCAACGGTTCGGGTTGAGAAGATCCGGCAAATCCCCCCAGGCGCTTCACGTGATGGGCAGCTGCGCGGGGAGGAATTTCTGGCTTGCGCCGTGAACTTGGACGCGCATCGTCTTGTGCTGACGAGAGCTCATGGCCGATGGCCATGCAGCGGCGTTCCTACGAGTGATCTGCGATCCACGGAGCCACCTTTCGGAGCTTCAGCCCCCTGCGCGCCGCGATACCGACGGCAGCTGGAGCGGCCGTCGAGGAAGCAGTCGCTAACAGGCGGAGCTTCTTTTCAGCAGGAAGGTCCGGAGAAGATTCCCCTCAGCATCCGCAGTACCACTCTTCCACCCCAAATGCCGCATCGTTTCTTGAGGTTAAGATGCGTGCCGGCTGAAGCAGACCGAGGTGTCACTGCGTGCACATGCGAGAGAGCTCCAGAGGGAGGGATGGCTACGCCAATCTCAGGGATGTTGAAGCAGACGGATGCTCTGTCCTCCCGTTTCCCAAAAGCCATAAATCTTTCCGGGATGAACGGGGAGAAAGTGAGAAGATGCTGATTCGGTGACGGCTGATTCGTTTCCCCGCGGAATTGAAAAATCGATACCTCGGCGCACGTGTCACGCAGAGAAATTCTTCACAAGGGGAGGATGTCAAGGCAGCTGAGAGACGCAAGCAGTTCTTTGGGATTTGCAGGAGCACCCCAAATGGAAGTGATTTGCCTTATTTTATTGCGTTCGCCGCGGGGACGTCTATCGGATACCCTCCCATTCCCATGCGCTCGAGAAGAGGAGGCAGCTCTTCCCGACGAAGAGGGGGCGGCTCAGTTCTCCCGGCGGAATGAAAACTCCGGGATAAAAGGAGCGCCGAATCTCGGAGGCGGTCCAGGGTTTTCCAAGGAACGCCGGCTCTTGGTAACCGCGGCATTGGGATGAGTTCATCTTTGCATGGCGATCGGCCGGACGAGGCGGCCAGGAACGCGCCTCCGTGGCACATCTGTCGGAACGCTCCCCCCATCGATCTTCCGCGGAACTTGCTTGGTGCTGCTGGCGTCGCTCGTGAGGCCACTGGTAGGAGTCCCAAAGAAGTGGCAGCCGCCTGCGCGTCCCCAACCCTTTGCTGCTAGGGCACGGGCGGTTCGAAATGAACGAGCGGGAAAAAAACCCGGGAGGGTAAACAGCAGCAGCAGCATCCCCGGGAGTGAATGGACGTGGCGTCCATTGACCAGCAGTCCCGGAACAGACCTCCGCGCTCGCCCGATGCTGACATCACCGGCAGTTGATACGTGCCGGCATCAAACAAGCGGTAGAAAGGCAGCCTGGGTGGATCCGACCCTTTGCCCCGACCGCCTGCGGGTTCTAACCTGCTAATCAGGCAAATCTGAAAGCGTCCCTTCGGGGTTCTCTTCAGAGGAGGAAACCAGGAGCGGTTCCCCTTGCGGGCGGGTTCCCTTCCGGGAAGGAAGAAATTCCGGGAGCGGATTCCTGTCCGAGGTCCCCTCGGAGAAGAAATAAGGGGGTGGCCTCCTCCGGAGGATCTCTCTGGAGGCAACCAGGGCAAGGTTTTCCTTCGGGGTCCCCTCACAAGAGTGTCGTCATAAGACTCCTTCCTCCGGATTCCTTTCTGGACTCATGGGGTGGTCTCTCCGGGTCACCCCCTAACTTGAAGAGTTGACATGCATCCCGGGTGGCACGGACAATGTCAAAGAGTTTTGTGAGTTCTCCTTCCCCTTCCTCAAGGAGACAAATTGTTCTTCAGCACTCCTTGAGAACCAAAAAAAAAGCTGGAAGCAAAGCAGAGAAAACAGAAGAATCCAAAAGGATTTTTATCCAATAGGCTTTGGTGTGAGTTCCATGATCGGAAAGCGTGCGTCGCGGGAGGAATCCGATGCATTCGCCCGGAAATCCCAGCCTTCCACCTAATGAAGCCGGGGGAGCCCACTCGTAAAGACCTGACCCACCGGCTCCTCTGATTTTTGAGAGGCCTTGCTGGTCCTCCTCCTCCCTGCGAGCGGGCGGCTACGTTCGAGGCAGAGAATCGGAGCCCATCTGCCCGAGAACCTGCTAGGGATGAGCCAGCGGGGTCCTAGAGGCCTCGTGCCCTTGGGACCCCGAAGTCGAAAAGCGCCTCACCTCTGCATTCAGGAACCCGATCGGACCATTCTTCGTTCTCCGAGCATTCGATCTGCTGCTTCCCAACCAGCCGATAGCCCGAGGCGCAGCGGAAGAAAGCCTTCCCTCCATAGCTGTCGTTGAACAGGTCCAGCTTCAGGAACCGGTCCTCTATGAGTGGGCGAGAGCAGCGAACGGGGCGACACTTTGGGATGGAGTAGTCCCACGTGCCTTCCGGGGGAAAAAGAGTCCCTTTGCGAGGAGCGTGGCTTTCTTACCAGACTCGGAGCATACGGCGACCGTCTTTCCTTCCAGTATGAAACCCGGCCGGCACGAGAAGAAGCGAGAAGAGGTTTCCTCGCCGGAGATTATCACAGACGGGTCCAAAACCTCTAGGTCTCCACAGGAACTGCCTGCTGATACAAAGGTCAGGACAGTTACGGGACCGGTGAAGTCCGGAAGAAAGGGCCCTGCCGAAGGGGAGAGCGCGTGTCCTCCAGAGTCCAGAGGAGGCACGCCGCCGGTTGTCCGGAGCGCCAGAAGACGCGGGGAGCGACTGATGGCATGCTGCCTCCTCTTCGGAAGCGCCAACCTTCCGGCGAGCCGGAATCCGAGACGTCGATTTTTCCCAGAACGTTCCCGGTGCTTCCAGCTTCCTCGCTCTTGCGAACCGGCCTTACTGCCTCGCACTGTCTCCAATTAAGGCGGTTGGTTGCCTCGTGGCATCGTGACGTGAATGTGACGTTCGTGAATGAGGAGGTCAAAAAATGAGCTGTGCATCCGAGACCGTCCGAGACGCACGAAGGACCATCCCTCGCATCTTGCGAACTTGTCCAGCAGCCTCCGAAGACAGGATGAAGCAGCTCAAAAGAAAGCAACACCTTCCGACTCGTTCCCGGAGGCTACCGAGGTCTCGATCGGATCTTCTGGTTCCGAACGCCTCAATCGAGATGCGAGACGCTGACAAGGTCACGTGCGTAGGTGGCGCAAGAATTGGGGAACCGGCTTCGCGGGGAGAGACTATTGGCTCGTTCTTCGCAGGCACTGGACGCGTGTTCCCAGTGTCCCCCCCCCCTCCGATCTTTTCCTCCTCATCTTCCAAATAACCCCGGGAATGCGTTCGCAAGGCAGCACAAGAGGTGGTGGTCACCCCCGACCAGCTAGCCCGACACTCTCCGATGATCTGACTCTGAAGATCTCGAGTTTGGCTCTTGGGAAGTTCCACTTGATATTCTCGGTGGCCTAATCTGTTTCCCTTCCATCTTCATCGATCCCGCGAGTTCTCGGCCTCTCGCGTGAGGTCCACTTCAACGTGCTTCGGCATCAGTTCCAAGCCCCGTGAAAGCGCGTCTGGCTTCCCTTGGTAAGATCCGAGTCTTCGTGCTCATCATCGCGTCTGCCTCTATGCCTCGCGCTCCTCATCCTCGGGAATGCCAGGTCTCCTAACTCCACGGGGTCTTTTCTCAGGAGCTCCTCGTCGTAGGCACCTGCTTCACTCTGAAGAAGAGGGTCTTTGCGAAAGAACTTCTCTGCACCTCTGCAGCTTCCTCGTGAAGCAAAAGACGTGTCTTCCTCGAGATCCGGCTGCTCACAGTTGGCTTTCGCAGCGGTTCAGAGGTCAATTCTTTCCTCTCGTCGAAGGCTCTGCATCTCGTTCCATGGTCTGGCTGCTGTGCTACCGACTGCAGGAGACCGCGCTTGCACCGATCATCTTCGGACCTTCGTCGACCCGATCTTCAGGAAGCGCGGCCGTGGATTTCTGCTTGCATTCCTGTCCCTTCGAGTTCTTCCAAGAGAGTGCACATCCGGCAGAATCATCCTTTAGATTGTTGTCTTTTAGTGAACACCTCGAGGACGTGCCCTCCTCCCTATCTGCACGAAACCCTTTGCTCCCTATTTCTCTGGTTACGAGCTGGGACGAATTTAGCCCTTCTTTCCCCCTGAAATTCGTTATTGCTCTCTTTCCTTTCCCACTGGCTTCCAGGCGACCGCTTCTTGATCCTCTCTTCCTTCCCTCGCATGATGGTCGGCTCTTTCACAGCTCGCCTCCAGGGGCCCGAGGCTGTGGACGCCGAGCTCTTCCTCCAAGATCGCCTCGGGCTCATCGCCTTCCCGAATGTTCCAGCAGAGTCCAGTCGGAGCGCCGTGAAGAACCGGCTGCCATCCGAACACTGAGAACATCCCTTTCTCTCAGCCTTCCGAAGCGAGCACCCTTCGCCTAGGGGTCTGTCTTCCAAAGATGCTCAGAAGTGACCTGCTGCTCTCCTGGAAGCGGCTCGCGTGTCTCAGCGTGCACGCACATCCACAGGATCATGCGCTCTTTCCCCCAAGGACAGGGGAGCAAACAGGAGCGACGGCTCTCGTTCCTGATCGAAATTCTGATCAGCGTCGGGAGGAACGAACACTACGGCTCCAGCAAGCAGAATTTTCGGAGCCGAGGTATTCATGGAAACGAAGCGTTTCCCTGGACCTCCCAATCCGCTCCAATCCAAAGCAAATAAATCACTTTGTCATTCTGTCGGAAGACGAGGACGGAATGGCAAGCGCTCCCAGGTCAGCGCTCGATCGCCGTAGAGGAAAAGAATCCGGAAGAATCTTCTAAATGATGTATGTTAAGAAGGAAGAAGAAGAAGAAAAAAGATGAAAAAGAAGGGAAGAGGAGGAATCCTTAAGCCGACCTGATTGCCGCATTTGACGAAAGAATATTTACGAACTCTGAAATGTTTCCATTATCGATGATGAAACTCTCGTTCCGGGCAAGTGAGGACACGTACCACAGACGGGCCGCATCCGCTTTGAAATACTGAGATCCGAGAAGGCTGCAGCTCGGAAAGTAGCGAAGGTCACGTAGAGCTCCGGGAAAAGTTGCGCCTCCGAAGCGAGCAATTCGGAGAGGAACGGCAATTATGCCGTGGCCGAGCCGCAATAAACAACAGGGAGATGTCCCCCCTGCAAGGGGTGCAGGAGCTGCAGACATAATGGATTGGAACATCGATCCCGAAAGGGCATTTCGAGGCGGAGGGCAGCACGAAAGTGGAGGGACAACACGGAGCAAGGAGAAGGGGCTCGTTTGTTCCCTGGGAGAAGAAGGCTGCAGCGTTGCCGTCCCGTTCCCGGTAGGACCTTCCGGCCTGCCAAGACCGCGTCCAGGAGAATCTCAGCAGCCGGCAAACGGAGGTCGATTCTCGGAGAAATCTTACAGCCCGGAAGGGATTCCGGTGAAGGGGAACGGAATGTGCTGGGAGGACAAAACCGAGTCAGCGGGAAGAAGCACGACATCATTGGTGAGGGAAACGTGAAGCGATCGTCTATTCAGGATCGAAGATCGGAAGCCCGTAGTCATGAGCGGAAGGTCGAAATGCTGACGCAGATGTACATTAAGATCCATCTTTAAATAGGAAGATTCCAGGGTCCGCAGTACCGTCCATCGTACGGGTGAGGATCGGCACCGACTTTTCATCTTCCAGTGTCCATGACGCAATCTACCACGAACACATCAAATCCCTGTGGACCCTCGGGTGTTGTGCTTGCACAGGAAGCGAGAGCGTGTCTCCTGGTTCCTCCCAGTGCTTGCGACGATGGAGGAAAATTCCCGAGAAATATGATGAGTCGCGGCCCTGACGGCGATAGAACGGGATGATACCAGCATCGGGATCACTCGTGGCGTTTTTCTCCAGGTGCGCGCATGACGCTATAGGAAGAGGAACAGGGAAATTCTCGAAGCAGAGGGAACGTCCTACCAGAGGTGGAGCGCAGCGCGGGGTCTCTGCTCCCGGAGGATCTCAGCAACACCTGAGTTCGTGCCATGTCGTAGAGCACCGGGAGCTGTTGATGCAACGGCTGCTGCAGCGGATCCACGCGCGTGCGTTTACGGCGTGCGTCGGGAAGAACAGTGCGTTCCTCCCGACAGCCGGCTGATCGCGTGGTCCGGAACCCAACTTTAGCATTCAAGCAGACGTGCTTCCATTCGCTTGCACGCCCGGTTTCAAGCACTCCCTGAGGGAGAAGGTGCCCAGAGATCTCGAAAAGATGCGTCAGGAGAGGCCAGCGAGAGGCCCTTCGATCGAGTCAGACATGGGTCCTCTCAAGTCTCGGTTTCCGACCTTGAGGTTTCGGCAGAGGGTGCCCTCGCGCCTGCGTCTTCAGCCCATAGCACGATAAGAGTGCACGATTTGATCTTTTGCCAAGTCCCGAACTCCTTCATGAGCATCCACCGTTTCTTCGTCCTGACCTCTTCTAGGAGTTCTTCGAGGTGTGCTGGTCCGCGGCTGCACCGTTCCCTGTTCCTCACCACTCTGTGAGAAAAACTCGTGCCGCTCCCTTACTCCGGGAGGCTGCGAACTGCTTGTGGAATGAGTACGGGGTCCCCATTGCTGTTGCCTGGACCCTGATGCAGCTAGAGACAGGATGGCCCTTTCAGTCTGAGGCCCTTGGAAATCGCGTCGAAGAACGGCGCTGCGGAGAGCCGGATTAGCAAGAAGCTAGAAAGAGCATATCGAAGTTCTCTTTATAGTTGGCGAAGAAACGTCCTCATGGGATCGAGCAGCAACGCACTCCCGTCTTCAAGAGCAGGAAGTCTTGAGGGAAACAGGAATTTTTTTCCCCATCGTCGCAAGCACTGGAAGTAACCAGGAACACTCTCGCTTCCAGCGCAAGCAAAACGTTCCAAGAACATCAGGGATTCAACGTGCTCGTGGTAGATTACGTCATGGGCATGGGAAGATGAAAAATCGGTGTCGATTCTCCTCACCCTCACGACGAATGGCAGCTTCCCAGAAGCAGAAAAAATGAGGGACACCTTCCGGAGAATTTTCGATAGCAGCACGAACACGCAGGCGAGGCTCCGGCCATATGCGTGTGCGCCACTTGGCGCAGAATCCTCGGAACGGCACTCTGGAGGCGACAGCGCTGCTTGACTGACGTGCAACCGCTACGGGATCGATCAAACCGTCCGGAAGAGCGCAGGGTACGAAGTCGCAAGAGATGATTGATCGCCCGACGAAGACGACGACGGCTTCCACTTCTGATCAGGATGGGACAGTTCGCTTGGCCACTGGCGAATAGGTGGGCAAACGAGCGGGTTCCAGCGCCCGCGGCTTCCAGTGAATGGCTTGATTTCCAATCCGCTATCGCCAGGCTGGCTCCATCTCCCAGATCCGTCATGTGCCAGGAACATTTCTCGGGTCATCGAACGCCATCTTGCGGGGGATAAGCGGGATGAATGGTCATCTATTTCGAATAGTCTGCTACCGCCCTTGGGAGCCCATCAACTTGAGTTCGAAACGCTTTGCATCCATCTGTCCGAGGCTTTGGGAAATCCACCTAATCCCATCCAAGGCTTGCGATGCTTCTTTCTCATCCTCGAGACGTGATTCCTCCCCATTTGTTCCTAAGCATCTTTAGTTCCCATCTCCCATGAAGGACCCGAATTCCCATTTCCTCAGTGGCTTACCGAATTTCCACGCCCATCCGCGTTCGTCTTTTGTCATCGCCTGCGAGATGACAGAGCGCGCGAGGTTTCCGTTTGCTTGTGAATTGAGGGATTCCCCCACCCCCCGAGATGACTTCGTTTTGGGACAGCAAAATTGGCGGCGTGCGCAGCTGCTGCCCCCGATTTGCGAGAAGTTGCGTCAGCAGTCGCTGCCCTCATCTTCGGTCTCTCTCTGCATCATTGGTCAGTTCCTCGCTCGTTCGGTTCGCTCACGATGTTTACTCTGGGGATTCCCTGAGCTTGCACTTCCTTGCGGCATCCTGCTGATGCCATTTCCCATCTGCCTCTTCGCACATGAGGACAAATGGCTCCGTAGTCTCCTCTGCTCTCCTCTCTGACCCTTGCCTGGATGCCTTCCCCCATGTTTTCCCCATCTTGTTGAGTGAGGCGTTCCGGTGCTCCTTCATCGACGTCCGACGCTTCCGTCCTACTCGAGGGCTCTTGGACACGATTTCTATAAGGCCATCTCCGATATGAGTTCGATGCTCCAGGCGTCACCTTCCGCACAGCCGCCAGATACTCCTCTCGGGATCTAGAGCCAACGGGAGCATGGGGAACAGGGACCGGAGTGGACTGCAAAGAGATTCTGCACAGGGAGACGAAACGCTTTCCTGCGGACACGGATGAACGCGAGCAGAAGGCTGGGAACCGGAGGAGGAACCCCACTCTACACCTGGCAATGTCAACAGAAGAGTCCGAGAAGCCATCCGCTGCAACCGCGGCTGACAACCCGCTCACTCGGTAGCGAACGAACGGGAAGATGCAAAAAGAATGGTTAAAGATGACTCATCCAGGGAGGCAAGAAGACACCGAAATCTCGGTAGGAGTTCACCACCCTGTGGGAAGCGGTGGAAAAGCGCCCTTTGGCACAGCTAGGAGCAACAAGCTGGAAAAGTGCAAGGAATCAGCCCTCCGGCTAGACAGAGTGGAAGCAATGCAGGGTGCATGCTCTCGTCGTTGGCCCACTGGGAGCCTGGGATCCACGAAGTACTGCGGGATCTTGGAATTACGAAGAAGTGATTGGTGACGGCAAGACATCGAATGATGGCTTCGTGCATTTAGGAGCATCCATGCAACCCACGTCACACGAAGGCCGATAATCAGATACAGCCGGATAACCTCATCTCTCGCGAGACGGAGGACAAGTCGAGGAGGCGACAGGCTAAGGGGCGACGAGCGTTCCAGATGAGCGAGTGAGGAATCTCGGAAACATGTGAATGTTTCTCTCTGTAACGCGATGGTGAATTATAAATTCAAGCAAGAAAGTCTCCATGGCTCCTCAGAGTCTGCGCCATCATCAGAACCAAGTCGGTATACAAGAGGCTCCGTCTCCTAAGTAACCAGTCCTGACACAAACAACGCCAAGAGAAGGGACTTGTAAGCGCTGTCTTCGAGTGCTTCTCTGCCAGACTCCAAGCAGGATCCCTTCTCGCTTGCATCTCCAACCTGTGGCATGTGCATATGCGATTTGACCTTTTTCCAAGTCTCGAACTTTCCTTCTTTCGTGAGCATCCACCGTTTCTTCGTCCTGATCTCTTCGCGCAGTTCTTCAAGGTGTGCCGCTCTACAGTTGCAAGGTTCCCCGTTCTTCACCACCCTGTGAGAAAACTCGTGCCGATCTCCGTCTGGACCGCTGCACCCGAATCCACGAATCCCTCTGGACGGGGTCCGCTGGGAGCGATCGGCGCTCTGGTGAGTCGTCCCTCACCCCTGATCCTAATGGCATCTTAAAACCCCGTGAAGGTGGAATCCATCTCGTATGAGATCTTTCTAGATCCGTAGCAGAGCCAGGACGAAACTGGTCGAGTTGCTCCCCTGTGTGGTCAGTACTCCGGGTGCTTGGGATGCAGTCTTCAGCGAGTGGAAGATTTGGCATTCTTCGGCCTGTTCCTGAGCTTCCCCGTTCCCGAGGCAAGTCAGCGGGTCCGAGCCGTGCACGTGAGCTTCCGAGAAAGCCAGGCTCGAATCCCAGCGCTACCTCCCCTTCCGATCATGACAGCTCTCGACTCCCTGCAAGCAGTGGGGCGTTCCCCTGGACCGCCCCGTTCCACCTGTCACCCGCGAGGGAGACTCGCTCACTTTGAGTGCTGCGCGCGAATTCGCCCCTCGCACCATCCGTCCGCCGCGGCGCCGATGTCTCTCCCTTGTCCTCGCCGCCGCATCTCGAACGGCCGACAGTTTTATCTAGGTGGACGTCCTCGCCAGCGGGACGGATTTCACGTGGACGATGGTTAAGAATCTGTTGCGAGTGCCGCGCATCTTCTCCCAGGGAAGCTCCAAGTCTCCTCCGCGGACTTTTCACCGGACTCGGATGCACCCGTCGTTCGTCCTCGGGAGCCGCGACATTCCGCGCCCTTTGGCCCGAGCTTCTGTGTGCATACGAGTTAATCTCTTGCCAGATCTCGATCTCAGAACCTCTTCTTGCTACATTCGGCGTCCGGCACTTTTCCCCGGCGTCTGACTCCCCCCCCCCATCTTCCTCCATATCGTTGCTTTGATGGAGAATGCAAAGGCATCCTTAAATGAAGACAATTAAATGCAAATGAATCAGATTCTTAATTAAGGAATGCTGCGCGCCACTACTCTGTGGAGCCATTTAGAATCTCTGGATAGAACTCGAAGTCTGCTGCCGTTCCTCTCGAGGTGAAAAACGCGTGCATCCTGCGCTGGCATCTCCACTTCCTCGCTCAATAAAACGCGAAGTGATCCTCGTTCGAATCAAAGATCTTGATGGCTGCATCGCAGACTGGGCAGCTGACTCCTCGGACAGCTGGCAGCAGGCGGATGCTCTGTGAGGACGAGGTCCACGCGTTTTGCTACGAGCTGCTGCCTTCCTCCTCGTAGGTCTCGGGTGGCCCGGTGCTGCCACAGGTTTGTCCTTCCGGTTCGACACCTCCGTGAGAACTCTCCAGAATTCTGTTTCTGGGTTTTTCGTCAACTCCGGGGACGAAACCGGGAAGAGGCACTCGAACCGACTTCCTTTGGTTCCATGCCGTCGACGACCCACGTCCCAGCACCACATGCGGTTTCCCTACCCTGAAACCGGCCGACAGCGCCTCCGCCGTCTCGCGGTGACAGTCATTGGGAGTCACAATGACTGTCACCGGCCACGTGCAGACGAGCTCAGTTCCAGGAGCAGCGCTGGGTCGGCGCTCCGCAGCACCAAGGATGGCTCCCGAAAACCGCGGCTCGCCGAAAAAACGCTCGCCGGTTGCTCACGCGTGCAGCCGCGCGCGTGAAGTTCCCGGCGATTTGGGCATCCAGGATCAGAATTCGGCTCCCGAGTCAACGATAGGAGGCTGGGGCACCGGACTGCCTCGACACCGCTGGCTGAGAAAAAAAGCCATCTCACCAGAGAGAACGGAAGCCCGCGTTCATCCGCTTCAAGCAACCTGAAGATCGCACGAGGCTCCGAAGAGCGGAAGCACGAAGTGACATCAGACGGGGGGGAGGAGAGAAGGCGGTCCTGCCCAGGGTCAGAATCTACGGAGTGTGGAAGCCACGATGCAGGCTGCCCGGATGTGTCCCCCGGAGAACTGCAGGGTCGCTCCTGTGGGAAGGCAAGCACTAAGCCCGGAAAGACCCTTTGGTTTCCAGAATCCCCTTTCGACGTAGCTGTAGTTATGGAGAAAGCAGATGTGACCTTCGAGGAGGACGAAATCTCAAACTGGGACCCTTTCTCGTGAGCTACGTGGACGCCGCAGCCACCGCCCAGTGTGAACATGTACCAGAGGCGTGTTTTCTTGCACCTCGCATCCGGTGCGAGGATCGTGAGTTCTTTCATCTCATTTGTCCTGAGGGAATCCTCCAAGAAGAAACAGGAAGGTGCCGACCAGATTCGTGTCGAAAGCACCTTCTAACATTCCTCCCCAATTTTCTTATTTGCGCATATTTTATTGTCTAAGAACTTCTGAGGAGTTGTGCAAGTCGATCCATTCATCCACAGAAATCTATGTTCCGTATTCATTTATTCGAACTGTACACGTGCGTGTATTTTCTACATTCACTAATGGGAACTCAGCAATCGAGCATTTCTATCGAGCGCTTGCAAATAAATAAGAATAAATAAGGAACACTTAACGAAAGCTAAGGTTGAACGAAAACGGATCGAACCGTTGCACGTGACCTCTTGGTTCGTACGTGTAGGTCTGCGCCTATTTATTTAGTGATTCGTAAAATGCTTCTTTTGACCTCGCACGAGATGGCAAAAGGTCAAACCTGAAACTCGTATGGCGACCGAATTCGTCAGTCCCTCGGGTGAAGCGCAGGTGAACGCCCCTGCGTCCCTTCTGCCGACTTTGTAGACGGACAGCTTGTATTTGCGGTCGCTTTCCTCGCCTACGGACCATCCTGAAAAAAAAAAAAAAAAAACACACATCAAGTCATCCGCGCCACCTTCAGGTTCCAGAGCAGGGAAGGACGCAGGCGCCTGGAGCTCGGCAAGGATTCCACCCCTCCGCGAGGCGTTCCAGTACATAACAGCAGCAGCAAACGGCCTCGGTGTCAAATGTCGGGGAGTACATCCCGCCGCCTGAGCAGCCCGCGCGACTCGATGGGAGCGTTTCTTTCACTCTCTCGATAAAGTACGTGAAGTATGGCGTAGCTGCTCGCAGTGCCGCGGCCCACGTCCTGCCTGACGGCTGAAAGAGGAGCTTAAAGTATGCTCGCCTGAGACCTGACTCTGCTCATATTTCAGCTGGGACTAATGAGACCGGAAAGGTTTCTCTCCTCCCTGGTCCATTTTCTTCGGTGATCGCCAAGCCCCGAGCCCCCCCGCTTCGCAGCCAAAGTTCCCGCGCAGGACGCATGAGCGGGGGTGGCTTGCGGCGTCCCCGAACCTCGGAAGATCCTCAGCGCGAGCAGCGCACCCGCACGATGAGCTTTCCGGTTTCACTTGACCTTTTCCGTTGACCGGAGTGCCCCGCGAAAAATATCCATGCTCCCTCGCATGCGTGCTGCAAGGCTAACGCCATCTTGGGTGCGGTCCAGCAATTTTTCCTGGAAAGCTCCATCCGGAATGGAGGAAGCAGCGCGTTTGCCCAGGTGGCACCTCCATGGCGCTGTAAATCTACAGAGGGGGAGTGAAGGTCTGGAAAACGCTGGCGCTCACATGGGGGAACCCAGCTGCACTTGCAATTCATCAGCGGAAACATCTCCTCCTTCCGCGTTTTCCATCTTCCTGTTTTCTTTCCATCCTCGCTCTCGCCCCCAGTGCTTCCGGAAAACGCGAAGAAGCTGCTGAACTGCGCGTGACGCGGCTTGCAAAATGGACGATGGTCCGTTATGTAACCTGAACCGGGTGGCCCTGACATCATCCAGCCCGAATTATCTGGCGAAACCCGGTAAGGGCGGGGATAGGAAAGAATGCGCCGAGTCTTCCCGAGAGAGCGTGCTTTAAGCTGAGCACGGCTGAAGGAGCTCCATGGACTGGCGCGCGCCTCCGTTCGATCACTGTTCGAAGTTTTCTGGAAAGGTCTTCGAGCTGACTGTCGCGAGGATTCGCGGGTTGGGGTCGCTGATGTGGGAACCAAGGACGATTTCGAGCAGCCCCCGTGCATGCGAAAGGTCATTTCCGCAGTGAAACAAGTCACGAGGAAAAGAGTTGTCTTCCTTACTCCTGTCTTCTTCAAAGAGCAGAGCATCCGAGATCCAATGAATCCGGAAGGAGCCCGGATGGATCGCTCACGAACTTTCCCACGTGGAAACCGCGAGGAGGTACCAATCGTCCGCAGTCGTTTCGATACCACATAAGGTGTTCCTGGAGCAGGAAACAGACGAGCTGCACGCGGACTGAGTGACCCTTAGGAACACCAGGATCTCCCCCCTCCGGGAAGGACTCTCCAGTCTTCCGACCCGGATCGTATCTGGATCGCCGGAGGGAAGTTCCCTGAAAGGGTCACGTGATGCTTCCTGCAAGGCGGGGGTGTAGGAGGCAGCAGCAGTCGGTGCCTTGCCTAACAGCAGCCACGATGGCAGCGGAACGTCTCGGCCCCGGGCTTCTCCGGGGTCTGCTGACGCCACTACCGGTTGCCAGCCTGCCGAGACCCGCCACTGCCGAAATCAAGCTCTGGCGGCCGATGGCCCGCAGCCGCCTTCAGCGCAGTTCCCTACCTCGGCAACACGAGGGGAAAGAGGGGTGGCAAAACTTTTTCCTCCATCAGTGAGCGACCCCCTGATCCCTTGGGGCGGCGAGAACAGCAGAGCTGCGTGCAGACGCTGTCGAACTTTGCACACTGCTCTGCCGTTCGACCTACCATCAGTGGAGAAGACTCTCCTGTCGCCGTGGGTTCTCCTCAGCGCGTTCTTCAGCTCTCGTTCCGCTCTTTCACGACGAACGTTAGCAAGCACATAGGTAGAGAGCCTCAGCGTTCGCCGAAGACCTCAGTCTGCTCTTCCGGAGCTCCGACGACGACCTCCGGGGAAATCAGCTGATTTCTAGAGCCAACTTCCAGCTGGATGCATCTCCTGCGCGCTTTCCGTGCCCGCTCCCTGATTCGGATCCAGCAGCTGGCAGCGTGGTGAGCCCGGAACCTCTCATCGATCTGCCCCACGATTGGCTGTCACCGACCCTCCTGCTTCCTCCTCGTCTGGACCGTCTCCTCCCCCCTTTTTTTTCCCCGCAAAGGGGCGCGGTCGAATTCACCTCGCTCATGCTATTGGGGTCATCTAAGAGGACAGATACGTCTGGGCTTTCGCGAATCCATCCCAGACTCCGAAGAGCGTCTCAGGAGAAGATTCACGAAAACCTTTTCCCATCTCAGGGGCACACTTCCGGGTCACGAGGCGCACCTGTCCATCGCTTCACGGAATCCTCAGGCGTGGGCTTCTCAGGTGACCCTGCGATCCAGAGAAGGAAACTCCTGAACCGAATCCTCCTTTTGTCCGGGATGAAGGGGGAGGAGGGAGGAAGGACGGACCCCCGTTCGGACTTGTGCGCCTTCCCTTTCCACCTTCCTCCCGCTCGGATCCACGGCCCATTCGGCCAGATTACGGCCACCGAGCGAAACGACCGCCACGGCACGACCTGATGCGCGCGCTCGCAAATAAGCTGCGCAACAGCCACGTGGTCCAGAACTCGCAGAGGCAGCAGGCACTGCCAACGCGCTCCTCTGGCTCCAAGGCGCTTGATGGGTCTGGCCCGGAACCCCCTGGGAAGGAGCAGGAGCTGGACGAAGCCAAGCGCTCCGACCGCGCTTGGCGACTTCAGGCGGGGAAGGGGGGGAGGAAGGGGATCATGCGGCTCCAAAAAGTGAGGCGTCTCTAGGGTGGGGATGCGCGTCTTTCGGGAACATTGACACGCTCTTCTTTTCCCTGCACGGCGCTTCTGGAGGCAACTCGGGGGGAAGAGAAGGGAGGGAACAGTTGGGGACTGGACTCGCGCCTTGTCTCACATGAGCGTGTTCTCCTGCCCCACTCCCCATCCCTACTGGAATGGAACTCCTCGGTCATCGTTAGGGAAGCGAACCTCTTTCTCTCTTGTTCCTCCCCCTGCCGCTTCCGCATGCCGGGAAAGCCTCACCTCACCGCGCACTTCCCTGCCGCTCCAGGCTGCGGAAGCGCTCCCTGCGGCTGACTCCCCCCTCCCTCTGCTGCAAAATGCAACGTACCTGTCGGGTACTCGCGGTCAGCGTTGGTCCAACTCCAGCTGGGGTCGCCGTGTCTTTTCAGATAGATGCACGAGAGGTGCAGAGTGGTCCCCAGGCGCACCAGGATCTCCCCTCCGGGAAGGACTCTCCAGCCTTCCGACCCGGATCGTATCTGGATCGCCGGAGGGAAGTTCCCTGAAAGAGTCACGTGATGCTTCCTGCAAGGCGGGGGTGTGGGAGGCAGCAGCAGTCGGTCGCCTTGCCTAACAGCAGCCACGATGGCAGCGGAACGTCTCGGCCCCGGGCTTCTCCGGGGTCTGCTGACGTCAGCCGGGAGCCGACGCCATTGCCGGTTGCCCGCCTCCCGAGTCCTGCCTCTGCCGAAATCAAGCTCTGGCGGCCGATGGCCTGCAGCTGCCTTCAGCGCAGCTCCCTCCCTCGGCAACACGAGGGGAAAGGGGGATGGCGAAACCTTTTCCTCCATCAGTGAGCAATCCTCTGATCCCTTGGAGCGGCAGGAACGCTTCACCACGTGCGGCTGGCACGACGAACGGCGGCAATGTGGCTCTTCGCAAGGTCACATTTGTCTCCTCCGGGTAAGAGGGAAGCTTCCAGGGCCTTCCTGGGCGCTTTTGCCGAGAGAGCGCCCTTCGGGGAGGGAGGAATGGCGGCCGAGACGGTGGAGTGGGCAGACCGGTGGCGAAAACCGGACACGGCCATGACTGACTCCCCTTCGCCCGAGGGATTGGTCAGGACCGCGTCGGGAAGTGAGCCTCTCTCTCTCACGTGGTCGCGCCAACGCCAGGCACGTTCGTATGATCTTCCGGCGGTGGCGACCTCTTGCAGGAACACGCGGGCAGGCGCGTCACCGGACCCTGAGGACCGAGGTGCAGGAAAGCGGAGGGATCGCGGGGTGGCGAAGCCACGCCGCTGCCCGGTTCGCGGAGCCCCGGAAGCCCTGACTAAGCAGGTTGGATACTGGGAGCTCTGAGATCGGACAACCCCGCTGGGAAGTAACAGCGAGACGGAAGGAAAACGTCACGTTTGAAGGGATGCTGCCCCGCACTAAACCGCGGGCCTCTGCAGCGGTGGGGGCGTGGAAGTTCTACCGCCCAACATCATCCGCGGAAGCGACGTACCGGGTGGCAATTCCTCTCCTGTGCGGCTGAAGAGGAAGTTCCGCGATAAGGAGTCACGGGGCTGCTCCCCGGAGGTCGGGCGGAGTCGTCTGGGTCGCACAAAGCGAGGGGGTTCGCAAGAGCGCACGGTGTGGACGGATCCCACTCGAATCCCGGAAACGCCGCGCCGAAAGGTGCAGTCGCTCCTCGCAAGGACTCTCGGGGAGTTCCCCAAGGATGCGCGGGCGCGGGCCGCGGGGTGCTCGGACGGGAGCGGAATTTCGGGTATGCCCGTTGAGAAGCCGCTCCGAGCGCCATCCGGATTCGGCAGCGGCGCACGGGCGCTCTCCTTTCCCGTCTCCCGACTCCTCGTGACCCAGGAGCGATAGACCTCTCCGGTCAGTCAGTTTGAAGTGGACGGGGGGAGCGCGAATGGCGCACCGGGTGGTCATCCAGGAGCGGTAGTCAAGGGAAACCTCTTCTGCGCTCACATCCACACTCCAAGAGACTCTGCGGCTGCGCCAAGACTCCGGGAGTGGGAAGCACGTCGAAATGGTGGGATCATCCCCTGGTGAAGCCGTGACCTTTTTGTCCGCCGAGGGCGTCCAGGTTCTGGGAGTGCGGAGTGCAGCTCTGTTCTCCCACGAGCTGAGACCGCACCGTGGCTGTAGTAGGCTGATTTATCTGATGGTCCACCCGTTCGACCAGCCGTGATAGGGAGAGTCCCGGCATGCTAAGCAGGCTGGGGCACTGGGAGCCCTGAGATCTGGCAACCCCGCCGGGCAGCGGTCCCGAGACGGGTGGAGAATGTCACGTTCGGAGGGGAACACCCACATGCGCAGGGAGGGATGCTGCCTGCGGTGGACTGTGTCCGCATCGACACGGTTCGGGCGAGGTGTGGCGGCAGCATCCCTCCCGGTTGCCCTCGGCTACGCGATCGCGGACGATCCCGGTCGGTAGGGAATTTACGGGGAAACCGTAAAGCGGAGTCGCGGAGAAACTTCCCGCTTTCGAAGCGGCGGGCACTAGCAGCGGCCCGGGGCTTCCTCTGCCTTCCGGCTCCGAAGAGAATGGTATCCCGCGCGCTCCAGCCTGCCTCTGACGCCGGGAGAGCCCACTCGATGAATCGATCCGCGTGCCTCTCGTCTTCTAGCGAGTCCTCCGCAGATAATCCGCTTCCGTGTTCACGGAAGATGAAATTATCCAATCAAGTGCTCCTTTTCCTTCGTTACACCGCTAAGAAAATGGTTATAAGGAATGGTTTTGAAACATCCATTCATGCATCCAGCAGTGCGGGAACGAGGGGAGGGGGAGAAGGGGGGAAGCGCAGACTTTCTTAGCATCGCGGGAGGAAAGCGGAGGGAGAGAGGACTCGCGAGGCCGCGAAGGAACTTCTGATAAGTCCGGTGGTCACCGTGGCGGGGGAGGGAGGGGGGAAGGGAAGGAAACCTCTCCCTTCCTCTCAGGATCACGAATGTCCGAGAGCGGTTGTTGAACGAGGAATACCAGCCAGCTTCTTTGCCTTGTCTTCGAGCGCCTTCCGGCGCGACCACTCGATCTGGATGACCGCCACGGGGTCCAGAACACGTCTTGACCTCCTGTTGCTCCGGGCAGGAGTCTCCTTCCCACTCATCCTTCCGCAAGGATCGGTGGCGCGGGAGCGTTAGGGTGCGCTGCATTCCAGTCGGGAGGCATCGCGCGTCTGATGCAGGAAACGCGTCAGCGGGTAAGAGTCGATGCCGAGATATGGGGGGGGGGGGCGTCTTGGGTGTGATTTTCTCCTGCAAGATGATGCTGGTTGGCCTCTATTCGGATGCGGCGGCGGCGCTGGTAGCAGCGAACGAAAACAACGGTACCGATGCCAGTCAGGAAGAAGACGGGATGCGTTTCGTCAACAAACTGGATCCCCCGCCCACGATGGGTGCACGGGACCGAAGACAGCAGGGAAAAAGAGCTCTTCAGCAGACTCTACAACTGCTTCCTGTCGGGGGACTCACGGCACTCGGTCCTCTTAGCGGAAGGACGGGAAGAGGTCGGATCGGGCATGCGGCCATCGGGGCACCGGAGCGAGGCTTCAGTCTCGTCGTCTGCGGTCGCTGAAGGCGGAAGATGAAGGCATGAGGTAAAGTGATCGATCACGGCCTTGGCAACGAGAGTACACACGCGGACCTTTGCAGACTGCGAAAGAATGTCAGGCTGGAAAACCACCAAGACACACGGAGAGGGCTCTTGCAGACGAAGGGAGAACGCTGACAGATAGACTGGAGGTACGGGAGAAGAGATATTTGCCGACGTGGCATCCCGCTCTCTAATGGCAGTGCACAGAAAAGTTGAGTCGTGGGGAGTCCTCATCTCACCGACGGGCATGCAAGACGAAGGGAACACTCGCGAGCCGTCCCTCAGGAACGACGCCTATACTCCTCCCTGACCTTTGGTCGGGAAACCAACCCGTCTTCGGACACGCGCCGAGAAGGAAGAAATTCACAGATGCACCTTCGCATCCACAATGGAGCAGACTGTTTCTCTAGCAAAACTGATCTGCTCCGCCGCCACAACAGCACGTTCGTCAGAAGGAGAGACCGGAGGTGACGCGAGAGTCCGTTTCAGAATGTGCAGCTGTAGCGTGCGACTCCGGGAATCGGGAAGAGAGTCCGGAGGGCAGAAAATTCAGGCTGTTGAAGAGAAGAAAAGGACTGACTGACTCGACCCGGAGGCAACTCGCTTTTCGCAGGAAAGGAAGCTGCAAGATGGAACGACTCCTGGTGCCTCGCATGTCGATATGAGGAAGAGATGCTCCGTACCCGGTTGGAGACCTCGGGGGGAAAGGTAGCTCCCTGCAACAGAGTGCCTGGACAGCAGAGTCTTTTCAAGAAGATTATTCCCACTTCTGAGCTCATCTTGGTCACCTCTGTCTTCTCCAAACC
Source organism: Raillietiella orientalis (assembly GCA_036172245.1). NCBI lineage: Eukaryota > Metazoa > Arthropoda > Ichthyostraca > Raillietiellida > Raillietiellidae > Raillietiella > Raillietiella orientalis. The sequence continues at coordinate 6,997,102 of JAYWIR010000003.1, read as the reverse complement.
TCGGAAAACAACGGCTGGGTCTTTCTTGCTGTACCCAGACTCCTCAGAATTGTTGCCTCCTTCGCTTATCTTCCTGGCCATCGGTGGAAAGTACAACGCTCGTCTGCGGTGAAGACCAACTTGGCATCTCTCTTTGCTGCTGATGGTTATACTTGAGGCGGAGGACAGTGGACAGTGTCGGTGAATGAGGGATGCCGACTGCAATAGCCCGACGGGATCGGTCCCTGTGAACGGGAGCGGAAAAGAAACGGGAGCCTCCTGGAGCGATGGGATCTTTCCGAGGTAGTAAATGAACCCGGGAGAGCTGCTCCCTTCGCTTTTGTGCCTCTCCATTACTCTTCCTTTCGTTCATTATCTATCTCCAAAGAGCATCGCAGCCAAAGCACAGTGCACTAGCCGCCGCCACATCGTGAATTGGGAATCTCCCCATCTTTGCGATCAATACGGTACTAGAGGAGGAGGTGAAGGTCAGGTCTTCATAAGATCGCTTTTTTTTTTCCTTTTTTGCTTTCTTGCTTCCGCAAAATTCCAGAACGTTCTCGAGCGAATCTCCTGCGAGAACGGAAAGTATGCGAGCAGAGCGGAAGGGTACCACCCAGACCTAAGATGGTGTGCGAGACTCGTGGCGCTCTGCTGGAGAAGCTGAAGAACCACGTGCTTCGAATTTTCTGGGGCGAGCGGTAGTGGTTAGGAGAACTTCAGGCCGCACTCTAGAAGGAGCACATTTGGAAATTGGGCACCAAAGATTTCAGAGCACTCGTTTCCGGGTTCCCTCCTTTTCCGGGAACCTCAGAAGATGCTCTTCCGGGCCTCGTTCTCTGGACTTTCTTCGGGTTAGCCGCGTCTTCTTTCAACGTCAAAATCTAGCAATACAGGGCACCCGAGCGCCGTTTCGGGAACTGCATAGCAAGCCCTGGGCAATTCCAATGGAAGATCAAGCTGAGGTCGAGTTATGGTCGTGAATGCGAGCTGCCATGGGATGGCAAAAGACTTCCCTGGAGCCAATTCGCGCCTCTGAGATTCGTGTCCTCACACGTTCCGAAAGACTCCGAGCGACGGCTGGAAAAGGCGGTTCTTGAAGCAATCGAGGGGCGATCGTTGTTTGGTTCCGATCTCCTTTCACCCTCGGATGCCTGTCTAGACCACGGATCTTTGCCGCGCTTTGACGAGGAAGACAGACCGTCATTCATCTGGAAATTTTCTCCTGATCTTTCTTTCGTGGATCCACAGCATCCGACCCTCCATTGACAAAACCAGGATGGTTCCCGGAACGGTCTATTGGTGGCGACATTGCTAAATCCAAGTGACGGTGCAGCTCAGCAGCACCCAAGAGCGAAGCCGCCGAAACCAACACCTGCATCCGTCTGCAGAGCCCGCCTGGCAACCATCCTCTTAAGAGACAAACGGCCGCAAGGAGATGTTTCCAGCTGCGCTCGCTATTGATCGGACCGGGGCCAGCAGCAGGAATCCCTCGGCAGACTCCGATTCGTCTGCGAAGATCCCAGCAGCACCTCATCCGCGAACCATCACAAAAGGATGGAACGGGGTAGAAAACAAAGGGGGGACGGGGCGGAGGGAGGAACAAAGCGGACGACTCTGCCCCAGCCTGAAAGATGATCGCTGGAGAATTCAGCCTGTCTCTTCCAGACGGCGTGAGCTCGGGGTTCTTCCCGGTACAGACTTCCGGAAGCAAACGTCAAGTGGATCCACTTACTTGAGAATCCGTGCAGGATGTTCGTGTCCTCGCACCTCGGTATTTCTCCTGACCAACGTCCGAACTCGCATCTGAGCTCGTGGCTTCCGACGAAGCGGTGCAAGCCAGTCTCCTTGCATCTAGCCAGGACCACGTCTCCTTCTAGAAACAACGACGGACCCTGCAACGGTAAAAACGCGAGTTTAGCGAGGGCGAGACCCTAGCGAGTTCGGATGATTCATCCGAACTCCTCCGTGGCAACAGGCTCCAGGAAATGGTGGTGGCTGGAAGTGCACGAGTTGCCTTCCGAAGCTCATCTTGTGCTTGGAAAGGGGAGGGGTAGCCAAGGTCGGACTCGAAACACCGAGAAGGAAAGCCGAAGGGAGGAGAAAGCAGCGACTCCCTTCGCATTCACAAGCACACCTTTCTGGACAACTCACTAATAACCACCCCTCCAAGACCGCTAGCGGCAACCTTCCGTGGTATTGCCGTTAGTTTGACAGCGCCTTTGTGCAACTCGTCCCCATTTCTTGCAGCTGCAAGCCAAAGCTGAGGAGTGTTTCTGCTTTGCTGACCGTTTTATCTGATCCTTTCTACTTGTTACACCTCATCATCGCTGCTCAGCTAGCTGTTGTCAAGATAACTTTGCAGCCTGACCTCCCTCAGACGATAAAAGCTGACCCTTGTTGGCCATTGAAAGACGCAGAATGTAGCTTCGTCAGCTTCAACATTGGAATGGACGTAACGTATTACCTATTGGAGTTCCTGAAATATTCTTTCCAACCAGCAAATTGCATCTTAATGCAAAGAAACCCATTCTCCTATTTTTAAACTGATCACACCAGGTGACTGACTTTTGCCCCTGAGGTCTTTAAAAAGCTTTAAATTCTTGACACGTCCACCTCTCGCATGAGCACACACAGCTCTGCATGCAATAAGTGCACTTTGTCGCCAGCCAAAACGGCTGCTATTCTACCAATACTATATTAATATCATCTAGTTTTTTATCCTTATTGGAAAGAAGGTTGATAATATCTGGATAGCCGTTGAGTGAAGCAACCTATAGTGGCGTCAAACCCGAAGCCCTTCTCGTACTTGAGGAAGCGGAAGCAGCACGAGACGGAAGTTTCGTTGATTTTTGCTTCCTCGTTTACAGGCAACCGTTTTCAGCAGTCAAGTGTGAAGGTTCTCTAGTTAGTAATTACTCGCCGTAGTTATCCTTAGCATCAACAACCTGCGGTTTCGATGGAGACTTCAGCGTCCGCGTCGACCGGGCGTAGCAAATTCTATTAACTTGATGCATTCCGCTCAAAGCTGGAACACCCACAGCTAAGAAGATTGGGATTCCAGCACGGGGAAGCCGCCTGCTTGCCTGCGCCCCCCCTTTTCCTCCTCCTCGCACGCGAAATCAGCAGGGGGGGACGCAGTTCACCCAAGCTGCCGGGGCTCCGAAGAAAGGCGGCCACGCTTATGAGAGTCGCAGTGGCCGGAAAGGCTCGCGGACGGTCGAGAGCCACGAAGGAACACCTGCGGACGACACAGAGAAAGGAAACACGCTGGAAACTCGCACGAGCGTCAAAGAAACCGTTCCTGAATGAGTGATGATGAATCGGCTCTTGAGCAACCACTCGAGAGGAAACCGCTCAGTGTCCCAACAGGAAAATATCTGAAAGATGGACTCGATGGAGGGGCACACGTCAGAAAGTGGTGTGAGCGCATTCTGCGGAAAGAAAGGGAGAGAGGTCAAAGTAGCATCTGGACGGCTTCTCGGAAACTGGAAGTCTGGGAGCTCGGACGAAGACCGGGACAGCAGCAGCTCTAGGCAAGACCGAGAAATCAGTCTGAGCATCACAGAGGGAAAAAAAGGAACGAACTGGATGCTGATGCTGATGCATGCATGCTTGTTGCAAGGGCGGCTGGTGTTGAGGCTCCAAAACCCCACCTGAAGAAGGGTTTCCCCGACGTGGCTGCCGCACGCGCACCGGTGCTCTCCTGAGGCAGTGGAAACCTGGTCCTTGCGACTGGACCCAGGTTTCGTTAGGGAGGTGACGTCTGATTTCTCGGGAGGAAACTGTCTCCACTCAACCAGCCGTGCTGCAGATCACCGCGCAAGCGATCTTCGTCACCACCTCGATGCCCTTCCCTCCATCCTCAGGACCAGAAGGCAACCTTCGGGGACGTTCCCTGCTCGGTCGCGCCTCCCCACACCGTTATTAAGGAGGGAATCACCAAGAAACACGTGCACCTTGGGCGCAACCCGGATGTTTCCCGAGCAGGGCGGCAATGTCTCTCCCCGGTGCTGCAGCCAATCTGCCCTGCCCACTTCTTTCTTCCACTCCACCTAAGTGCAGGCGAAGGGAAGCTCTCCTGAGACCCTGTGGCGCATGACCGCGCCTCCTCGACCTTTGCACTGTCGCTGCTGTCGAGATCGCGGAACAGCTGAACGAAGACCAGAAGGTGTATTTTCGAGTGCCCGGGAGCACTGGCTTTGCCGATCCCCATGCGCTCCGGGCGGCCGAAGCTCGAGGTTTCAGAGCTCCTCGGGACAGCCCATCGGAGATACTGGGATCTGTCGGCATCTGGGCGGGGCGCGGACCTTCTGTCCTAGAACGACCGACCAAGCGAGCAGCTAGGGCTCGCCTCAGCGATGCTGTGCCCCCTCAAGGTCGCCGTCTTCTTCCCGGTCAGCTGCGATCCGCAGCCTCGAGGTGCGCATGAACACGCGTGCGATCGTAAACGCAGGAAGACGGAAGGCGCGTCGGGAGAGGCGTCCTTGACTCGCAGAGGAAGGACGGTCGCCGCGCAACTCATCTTCAGCCGAGTTCGAGAGAGAGGAGGCATGTCAGCTAAGGACCTCGACTCACCTCCACGGGATGCTCCCCGTAGCTAAACACCACGCGGTTTCCTTCCGGGCTCTCCAGTTCGCAGACGTTGTTGGTCCGCGCCAATTTGTCTTGTGGACCTGGAAGGCAAGGTCTACAGAGAGAATGGCCTCGCAGCCATGGAAACGGTTTGCTCTTATGGGTCCTGCTGCTGCCTGTCTTTGCGCTTTGCTCGAGCGTCTGCCGCTCCGAGAGCAGGGGGGAAGAGGGGGAGTCGAAAGAGAGGGACCTCCTGTTGCGACCCCTAGAAATCGCCCCGATTAGCAGAACCGCAGACACGTGAATTTTCGGCATCTCCGAAACAGAGGAGGCGTCCTTGAAAACAGAGGCTCTCGTTGCCAAGCAGCCAAAGAAGCGGATCCCGGACATGCTGGGACACGTCGCGTCCGCAAGAAGAGGAATTTCACCTCGCAAAGCGGAGGGAGACTTGTGGATTTTCCACCACATGGATGCGCTGCCGTCCTCCCTGCGCGAGTTCGCAAGATCAGAGGTAGAAAGGAGTCGGCGAATGGCGTCGCTATGGGATTCAGAGCGCTCGGCGACGTTCACGAAGGGGAAAGAAATCCTGTGGACAGACATCTGACAGCCTCTGGGAAATCCCCAGAAGGCGCCCAAGGAAGCGGGGAGGAATCCGTTGGGGGAAAAAACCTCAACCTGGGTGCGCCCAGCACGCAGAAGCTGCCTCATCGGTCAAGCCCTGGATGTTTGGGATGCTCCTTTGCCGTTCCCTCCAGTGCCCCTGTCCGTCCGTGGACGGCGATCCCGAAAATTCAGGGTGGCACCCCTCGCATGGGCAACGAACCCGCCAGCGCCGCCACCACAGCCAGCGGGAGCCCCCGCGGTCGCAGTCGACTTGTGCGAGGCGTTCGATTGCGTCGGCCAGGAATTTCCGCTGGAGCTCCTGGAACGCTTGTACTCCCGGCCTCCTATGGCGCGGCGCGTCGATCAGCGTCTCTTTCAGCGGGAAGGAGCAGGCTTGCGCGGCCATAGCAGGGATACGCCAGGGAGACGGCCTGGAGTATCCCTGCTACTGGGCCTGAGCCCCTTTCCCTTCAGCACCTACTTTGAGCCGGTGCTGAGGGCACTCAGAGGTGCCCTGGCAGCTCTGACAAGCTCGTGTCCCACTGGCGCTTTTCTGACGACCTTCTGCTGCTGCCCACCATGTTCACTCCGGCTTCAGAGCTCCACCGCACCCCGGAAACCCTCCACCGGCCAATATCGCTGTGCGTCCACGAACTGCAAGGACCGGAATCCAAGATAATTAGCGACCAAGGCCTCAGGGCCGGGCAACCCTAGCCCAAATGCTGCCTCCAGTGCTCACAGCAAATCCATCTGTAGAAAACGACAAAGGAACGCTGAACCCAAAGCACACCTTGAATAAAATATGGGTGAATGAATAGGAGGACCTACATCTCTGGGTCAAGATCAAGACAATAAAAGGAGGCACTTTAGCGAAAGAATTGAACCTAAGTAAAGTCAGCAGTGGATATCAAAAGAAAATCGAATCTCCGAGTGATCAGCGAGGCTTTCTTCAATTCAACATTGCTGTCGACAGAGAAAATGCTCATCAGAAATGGGTAAAATAGGACGCTGAGGCCCAAAGCAGCGTGGAGTCTTCTCAATGGGGAGGAACCGACTGCTCAATTCCGAACGTGCCTTCGCGTTCCTCACCGCTTCTGCTTTGCTTGTTTAGCGTCATCGTTGCTGCCTTAGGGCTTGAGCGCTCGAAACTGGGAGAGGCAGGGCATTCCGCTATTGAGGTGAGGAAGGGGGGTGAGCTGTTTGTGAGGGACGCCGTAGCCTTCCTCCTTAAGGCGCCAGACGACTCGGCTTTGTTGGATCAAGCCTGGCGGTTCCTGCTGTCTCTCGGAAGCGCTAAGAGGTGACGATTCGACCACACAGCTTCAGCAGCGGCCATCAACAAGGCACAGTCTTTTTGCTTTCTCCGCCATTTCTTCAAAAGATCCAGGTCTGCAGAAAGGAATTTCAGGGGAGGCGGCATCCTTCCACAGCTTCTGTTGCTTTTCCCTGATCTATCCACGTCGGCCCTCCAAGAGCGTGTGTTGCTCGCTAGGGTGCATTCGCACTTCCGGGCTTCGAGCTCGCAGCCTCTCCCTCGTCTCCTACACTTTTTTGCCACTCTTCCGAGAGCGCCTAGACTCTACAGATCGAAGGTTTTGAACGTAGCGTGGCGTAGAGTCCACCGAATAGAGAGGAACCCACTCTCTCAGCTTGGACAGTGCACGTTCAGCAAAGGGATTATGCCTTTTCAGAAAGGCATAATCCCATTCCAGAAAGGTCCTTCTTCTGGCATGTGTCTTGCTTTCCTGATCCTCATCAATGAGAATTCAAGATGACGCGCTTCCTGTTTAAGAGGAAGACTCAGGAAGCTGCGTGAAGGTGAGTTCCTTTCTTCGGCGCACACAACTGTGAAAAAGCACGTTCTTCTTCCTAGCTGATCTGCAAGGGTGGAGCGATCGGGGAGCTGAGGAACGATCGTCCTTCTGAGAGGACTTACTTCGCTATCAATGCCAGGAAGATCTTAATACCTCATCACGTAGGTCTCAAACAATTGGTTAGTGGATCAGCTTCGTGGTGGCTGAAGCACCGTGAAATGGCTGCCGTTGCCATGGGGCTTTCTTTGAGAACCAGATGGCCTCCGCAAAGAACTCCGAACGCTCCTCCCAAGGACTTTGTGTGCGAAGCCCTGAACACACATCAGATGTCTGCATGAAACTCTAAAATGAGTTTGGGTTCAACCTGAGGTCCACTGACGAGCAGGAAGAAGAAAGATGATGCGTTTAGCGACAGACCCTCGAAGAGGATAAACTGCTCTTCACGGAAAGCATCACAAGACTTTCAGCAATGTCCACTACGGATCATGCGACCTCGCTTTTGCGAAAAACATAGAAGCCATGACACTCTTCCTAGCCCCGCTCCGAAGAGAGACTTCGACAAACATCCTCTGAGTTGCCGAAGCCCATGCGCGCAGTACTGTAGTCTTCAAGAACGACTGCTGTCCCTCACGAATTGTTACTTTGCTTCAGTCCTTGCAAACGTATATCATATCGAGAACCTGGAACAAAACGACCTCCGGGACCATTTTTTAAATCCCAGAGAACCCTTTCAAGCATCCTACTCATCCATTTCATGAGATGATTCCGAGATACTCATCTCACAAGATAATCTCCTTCTTTCCCTTCTATAGAATGCTTCATCATCTCCGGGATACAGTGCTCCCAATCTGTGAGGCATTGAGGATGGACGGCACCGCGCTGCCTGGGCGTTTTTACCTACGCATGTCCCGCACTCTCTCCCGAGATTCTGCCCTGACAAGATGCTCCTGCTAAGAGCCACCTTCATTCGGCGCTTCCATCCATCTGGGTGGCCGCTGCCGTCCCGCCCGTTGGGATTTCATCTCAGCAGTCTGCGTGGTTGCTGCCCCCGTGCGTGCACCGCCAAGCGCCACGAGTTCGAGTTCCTCCTGCGCCGACAACGCTGGTCGGCTCATTCCGGCGTACACGCGGCACTGGTAGAGGTCAAACCGGACGCAACCCCGGACTTTATTCATCCGGGGCGCTTCGTCGGCGACGACGACGAGCGACGCAGCCTGCGCAGCAGCGTCGTCGTGGCGACCGAGGCCGCGACCACCGGACCCCCATAAAATCGGCACAAGCACATCTTCCGTTACCCGTGTCCACCAGTTTGTTGGGAAGGCGGTCCCGCTTTCCCGATAAACCGGTCTTCGGAACCCAGTGGCGCCACGGCTCGCACGGCATCGTCTTTTTCGAAAGTTCCTTGTTTCTGAAGAGAATTCAGCTGCTGCGGGGGAATGAAGGAAATCCGAAGCAAGGATGGCCCTGGTGCGCGCACCACGAGTGTCAGGATGACCTTTCAGATAAAGTACAACCATGTTCTTTCACCGCACATCCTCAGAAACTCTGCCTCCTCCGGATTTCGAGAACACCAGTTCTCTCAGTGTAGCCCCCACACTGCAGGGAGATTTGACCTTCACACGGCTGCAAGAACAAGAACTTCTTTGAGCCTCGCAGCTATGTTTTGGGAGGCTGAGCTTTTCTTTGCTGAGCTCTTTGAAGAGGGAAGCAGGGAGGGAAAGCTGAGGGAGAAGGAACGCGCGGTTGGGACTGGCAGACAGAGCATCCGACCACTTTTGGTTCATCCATTCTGCTTTCTTCCCCCACTGTTGGATGGCAGTAGGAAGACAAGATGTTACCTCTCCAGACTGCAGAGAAGCCTGTCGCTCCCTCTGGAGAAAAAGTGCCCTTCTGAATGTCAGAGGGGCCCCTTTGGGGTTCTCTTCAGATGAAGAGGGAACCCACCCGCAAGGGTAGGTTCTGAAGAGGTGTGGCGCACTTTTTGCATTCCTCAGATCGTTTCACTTTTCCATCCTGTTTGCGCTCAGCGACCGCGATTTCTTTCCAGGGTTCCTCCACCCGGTGACCCCCTTTTTTCCGATCAAAACCGGATCGCCAAAGCAATGCCAAGGCTACAATCAGGGAGGAGAGAGAGCGTGGGGAAAGTGCGCTTCCCCCCCACGGCGATGAGGTCCAGGAGATCCAGTGGAGGCCTTCTCGCTTGCGAAAAGTCTTGCAGCTTGCAGCCACTCACTCGCGTCGATCCAGTGGATGATTCGGAGACCACGAGTGCAGCGCCCTGCAACTCTCTCTTCTTGTGGCACAGGATGAGTCTCGATGTTGGCGCCTTATCTTCAACACAGAAGGCATCTGAGGCCACCGTTGGATGCGGTTCGCGGCGATCTTTCTTTTCCTCTGGTAGAGACGGGCTGGGCTCTCCTCACGTTCGCGCACGCGCGAAAGCAGGCGGCCGGTAACGCCCTCCAAGAAGCGCCCTCCCGTTGGCGAAGCCGACCGTCGGTCGTGTCCGGAAGATCTCCGCGGCACCCTCCGCCCGACTTCATCCCCCTGGACAGGCGCCAGCACAGGAAGCTCGAGAGAGCGCTCCATCGGCGAAGTCGCCAGCTCACGCGCGCTCAAGCTTCGGGGGCGGGCAATTCCGCAGCACACGCACGCCACGCCTGGGTCCGGATGCTGGGCGAGCGCCGCTCAAGAGGCGGAGGTGGTAGTGCGGCGCCACCCGGCCGGCGAGCAAGGACGGCAAATCCTTCCTTTTCTGGCACGTGGAGTCTCGCGCCGCCCTCTCGCGCAGCAACCGTCAGGGTGGGAAGGGGAAGGGGGGCACTCCACTCGCCGGACACGAGGGCGTCCCAGAGAGGCGCCATTGTCTCCCGGAGACGGCGTCAGGAGTCACTCGCTGCCGCCGCAGGACCATTCCTTGACTCTTTGAGGAGGAAGTCGTTCGGCGTGGGGGGGGGGAGGGCGAGGCAGGAAACGTCACATGGAGAAATTCTGGAGAAGGAGGAGCACTCGGATGGCCCATGGCGCCCGCTCAGCCTGCAGCTGCTCCGCTCGGATGGCGTCCTCTTTGGACGAACGTGCGAACTTGTCTTCGCGAAAATGTGGAGAATACGAAGAACTCAAGAGTGCACATAGCACGCAATTCTTGCGTTTCGCTTGCTCTCAGCAACGCGCACGCTCAAGCCGTCCGTCCCGTGGACTGCCCCATACCGTGTTTACAGGAAAGGAAAGCGCGCTGCCGTGGACACACCACAAATGCATGCCGAAAGTCTTCGGACTCGGGAAGCTCCTGTTCCGCACCCGTTTCGAGGAGGCTTCCGGATCGCGGATGCCGACCCGAGTGCGCGCACTCAGGGAAGCGGTGAGCAGAGACGACGCGCAGGCGCTCTCGCCGAAAGGGCCGCGCTCGTCCGATCCGTGGAACTCTCGCGCACAGACGCGCCCCAGCCGCGACACGCCCCGCGTGGCTGCAGGCGGCCCCCTCGCATCATTATGTGGCCGGAACACCCTCATCAGGAGGCAGCGCGAAAACAGTCCTGAGCTCCCCAGAGACGAAAAGGTCCGCGCCTGGTACTCACGAAACGCTCCTTCTTCGTGTTTCCCGAGTCCCGGTCCTCGAGTCCCGGTCGTCATCAGCATGCAGCTCCTATTCAGCAATGCGAGAAGAAACAGCCGGATGACCAGGACGTGCACGCTCCGGAGATCTGGGGGAGGAGAACCCAGAAGTTGAAGGGTGCTGCTGCGCCTGCCGGTCGGACGTGCCGGCGAAGATGCGGAGGAGGAGGAGGAAGGAGGGAAGAGAAGGAGGGTACCTGTCTCTGCCGCCGCCGCTATTCCCTCTCCGACCGCCCCCCCTTCCCCTCCGCGCGCGCGATCTCTCTCCGCGCAAGATCCCTTCCTCCGGTTCACACTCCTCCCGGCACGCCGTGCGACGGCGGTCCGCTTTGACCGAGCGGAGTGGCCCCATCGGGAGACCACTGCTCCGGCGAATCGATCCCTTGGATCGGATCCGCTGACTCAGCATCCGATGCCTCTCCCGCGAGACGAAAGCGGGCGGCGAAGGAAGCAGCCCTGCAGCCACGCCCCTGTTAACCTGCCTGCCTCGAGCTCAGCACCGATGGCCTCTCGCTCGTGCCTCTCCCCGGTCCTAGAAAAGCAGCGAAGGGAGCCGGAAATTTTCGACCTACCTCGATCCTAGTGGGGGAGCAGACAGGTTGGTTGGGAGACGGAGAAGGGGGGTGCCACCGAGATCGAAGGCTGCCGAGAGGGACGACCTCGAGCACCCGCAGAGAGGCGGGAAGCAGCCGTCCGCCTCGAGTGAGATGCGCGCGTTGCCAGACAGGGATGTATTCGCCTTCCCCAAGGCAGGGGGGCACATCCCGGTGTGCTTCTCCGCTTGCTTTCCGTTGCGGAGGGCAAGGAGCTTCCTCCCCTCTCTCTTTCGTCCTCGGCTAGCTGGTTCCTCCCGGAGACATGCTGCTGGTCACCCGTGGTGAGAGAGGTCAGCACCAGGGAGATGTGCAATTTCCAAGCAGAGGTGCCGTGCGGTCCTCCTTTTCATCGTCGTCATCGCCCGTCTCTCCCTCCTTCCCACTTGTACTCTCATTCCCAGCCTCTTCCTCCTCCTCGCCCTTTCCCCTCACCACTTGATCAGCGTCCTCCCGAGGCCACAGACCGCGTCTCCTGCGGAACAAAGTGAAAGGAAGGACCTGTATCCCGGGACCCTCATTCTCCCTCCTCTTCCTCCCCCTGGTGGGGTCCGACGCTTGCCGGACGGCTCTGGAACACCATTCCGCGGAAGGAAATCGAAAATGCAGCCCTTTCCCACGTGCCCCGGGGACAGAAGACGGGAGAGGCGCGCATGCCTGCGGCCCCTCCTCTTCACGCCCCAGTCCTCCTTCCTATCATCCCTCGTTAACCCCCGTCTCCCCCCTCGACCCCCTGAGAAGCAGAAGAGGTAGTAGAAAAGAGGGATTAGGCAGCACGGAATACCTTTGGTCCACCCCTGGACGGGCGAGGGAGGGGGCGGGCCCACGAAACGCGGGCTCGGCGGCGCCGCCATCGGGGAGGAGGAAGGCCAGCACCAGCTATTGGGCCGCGAGGCGTCAGGCCGTGAGGGAAGGAGGGAGGAGCCACCACCGGACCACCTTCCCTTCCTCTCTCTCCGTCCCTCGGCAGACGTGGTTCGCCTCTGGAGAGCCAGCAGGAGCGAGGGCGCCACTGACCGAGCGGACCTTCGGGAGGTGGCACCGGCGGGACCAACACACGGCACAGCCTCAGCCGGCGACCGGCGACGCGGAGCGACTGGCAGCCTGCCCGTCCCGGCCGGAACTCGCCACCGTCGAGCGCAGGCGCCGCGGACTGCCGTGCCTGCGGCTTTCTTTCCTCTTTCCCCCCCTCCCTCTTCCCTTGGCCCCGCAGCGGGGCTCGCCCCCGAGAGGATCTCTAAGCTCGAGCCTCAGGGAAGTGGAGGAGGGTCGCGAGCGAGCGGAAGGGGACGTTCGCCGTGGAGGTCGCGCGCATCCCCGCCGGAGGCAGGGCTTCGACGAGGAGTGGGGAAGGTTGGCGGCTGGGTCCCTCGCGATTCCATAGGGAGCCGTTGGCGAACTCTTCCGGAACGAACACGCAAGCCTTGGTCACGGAGAGCTCCCAGCATCCTGCACGGGTCCAGCCGCCACGGTCACCACAGTGTTGTTCGCGACGCTTCTTCGGCTCGCAGCGAAACGGCCACTTGGATACGCAGTGATGCGTTTGCCACCCAGGCCTCTGGGTGGCAACCGCCCTGCCTGGCTGGCCGCTCCATCCACAGAGGCGCGACACTGGGATGTCAGCAGGGATTCAGTGCGCCTCTTCTCGCCAGTGCTGCCCTCCCCACCTCACCCGGCGACCTCGGCAGTTGCGCAGGGAATTCCCCCCTCCAATCTTTCCTGTCCTGGGCAGGCTCGGGAAAAGAGCGGAAGTTCCACGTCTCGCGAGACACCTTGCGCGCCAAACCGGGCGAGCTCTACTGCGCCCCAGGGTCGCACGTGAGCTTCTGCGAAGACCTCCCTTTGCATCCGCGAACCCGAGCCCTCCGCCGGAGGGATCCAAAACCCAGTAGCAGCACCAGCGGCCGGTGGGAACGCCCCGAGGAACTTTGCCGACCCTCTTCTACCCACGTGCACGCACCACCGCCGTTGACCCAACCTGGGAGACGCTTCACGTGCCTGCAGGCCTCCGGCAGATCCGCCTCTACCCGCTTGCCGCCCAAGGGCAATCGTTTGGCCTCCCGGGAGAACCTGCTCCGCTCCGAACAGCCCGCGTCCCGCCCTGCGCCGAGGTCGCGCCGCCCTCCGAGGTGCCGGGGGCTCGAGAACACCAGCGACGGCAAAGTCGTTGCCAGCCCAGGGACCATCGCGGTACCGGGTAGGGCCCCCGCCTGCTTCACTCGAGGGCGCTACAAGTCCTTCACATGTCCCTTTCCGGCTGCGGGTGCGGCTCTTGGCTTCCCGGCTGGCCTCCCCTCCTGCCCTCCGCGGGTTTAACCGTCCCATCGGGGCGAGCAGGTGGCAGTGTGTTGCCCTCTCGCCGTGAAGCGAAGCGCCGGAGGTCCCTTCCCCAGGGCATGGGGTCAGACAGGCACGCGCGCAGCTGGAGCCCGGCACTTTAGGAGCCTCAGCACCGCCTCTTCGAGCCTGATCGCCGGCGGCACGCCAGGAGCGGCTGGCCGCCCGCGCCGACGACCCGCAGCTGCGAAGACACCGCCTACGGCCTCACTCGAGACGCCCTTGGAGCTCGGGCGTGGGACTTCCGGCGTGGAAGCAGACCGTGCCGGATCTTGGGTGGTGGCCAACGTCGACCACCCCTACTCAGAACCTCGGAGTCGGGCGGTCGCTCCCGGAGGCGCGTGGACCCCCGAGAAGCGGTCTGGAGGGTACCACCGACTGCCTGCCAGGAGTTGGAAGGTACGCCTCCCCGGTCGCGCGCAGGTTCGGTCGAGGTGGCAGCTCCACGCCCACACGGATGTCGACCCGGAAGAAGAAGGGCCACCCGAGCGCCTCAGGCGGTTGCCGGCGACAACAGCGCACCCTTCCGTGGGGACACCCGCCTTCCGTCTCCCTCCGCCGTCCTGCTGGTGCCCACGACGACCGGGGAGCTCCTCGCAAGTAGGCACGAGGGGCGGATGTTCTGCGCCTGTTGATCCTGTGGAGACCAGAGGCACACAGATGTCTCTCGAGAGGTCGGATCTCCGGGGGCTCCGTCGAGCACTGCCGGGATGTGCCTACCGGTCATCTCTCCCTGTCCTTCCTGTCCGCATCTTCGGTCCTCCTGCGCTCGCATCAACCTAGGGAGGAAATCTCCCGCAGGCACGAGTTCCCGTCTGACTGTCGAGCGGCCATCCACGGTTGAGCGGCAAGCTCCAATGGACCTGCGGCATCCGCCTCCCGGAGCCACGGGAAAGCAATCCATGGACCCGTTGGCGTGAGTCACGCAATCCGTCATGCGCTTGGTCTCGCGCCACCGAGCGTGGAGGACAGTGTAGACCAACGCGGAGGAGTTCGCCGAAGCGCGGGGATCTCTGGATGCAAGGAATGGAGAGGTAGTCCGGGATGAAGTGGAGTTCTTGCTGGTCTTCCTGTGGGAGCGGACCTTTCGCTGTACCGGTGGCGGCGCAGACGCACGAGGTTTCAAGGGACTCCAACCGGAGGGGCTGTTTAGGAACAAAAGGATCCGGGAAGCCGTCGAGGCGGGCAGGAGCGGGTCTGTTGTCCTCTGCCTAGAGAAAACGGAGGCTTCTTGGTCCGGTTCGCCGCTGTGTAAGCAACCGTAGGCGTGGCCGTCTACATCGGCAGCAGCTGAGGCTGGACTTGCGGACGCCTGGAGCCGCGAATCACGAGGTGTTCTTTAGAACCTAGGAAGATCCTGGTCCTCCCCAGCCAGTTCCGCAAGCATCCTCGAAGGGGGATCACCATCTTGAGGTCAGCATTCGGATGGAGACGGGCATCTAGCAGGGAGGCGCGACGAGTCTCCGTTGCTTTCCCTACAGCTTCGTTCGTTATCCTTCAGTCTGCATCCGAAAAGACTGCAGACTGAGTTTTCTTTACCCGGGTGCCCCAGGGCATTCACTTATAAAAATAAGCATCCATGATCTTTGCGATTAACCAGTGGTCCAACCACGTTCTTTTCAGAACAACCTGCCGAGCTACCGGTACGCAAAATGGTGAGGTCCGCCACAGCAGCAGAGGGGGGAAGGACAAACAAAAAAATAATTGAAGAAACTTTGGGAAAGGGGAGGGGAAGGGGTCACATCCTGCTGGGGGTGGTCCTCTGCATCTTCTGGTGGATGGCATGCTCTTGCTGGATGACGCTTCCCATGTAGGACCATCTTGCTGCCTTCCTCATGAAGCGAACGGCCAAGTGGATGTGACACCCCTGTCGCTGTGTCCTTCTCTTGCGTGGCTCCAGACAGCGACGATCCCGCGTAGGCAGCAGAGAGCTGCTGGCGAGGCCGCCGGCCGAAGGGCGTCGTGTAAGAGGAGGGGTCGTAAAGCGTCAATGGAATTGCTGTCTGGGGTTCCTGCGAAGGGTCGCAGCGAAGCGTTTCCAGAGAGGCCGGAGGGCAAAGTAATCCCACAAGCAGGTGCGAGAAGGATTCTCGCTCTCCACACCTGGATCAGTTCAGGTTCGCCCCATCTCCACCCCCCGTGTCCAGTGATGCTGTCGGAAGTCGTTTGGGTGATTCCAATGTAGCAGCAGCATCGCCAACTCCTGCCACTTCGAGGGGAGGACATGGTTTTCCTCCGAAATACCCAGAAGAACTTGGGACTGGGGGTGGAGGGAGAATGATGCCACCCGGCATGCACAGATGGCCTCTCGAAGAAGGACGAGGCAGATCGAAGACAGCGGTCGCGAATGTCCCAGAAGCGTATAAAGAAAAAAAGAAAGCTCGTGGCTCTCCCTGAGGACGGACCTGCCTTTCCTCCGGGAGACGTCCCCTATTCTGCTCCTGGATGTTCCGAGGCTCCGAACGGACGGGCGAGGGAGGTTCGAGAGCAGGACAGGTTAGGCGAGAACAGGACAGGTCGCCATGGCGCCAGGAGAGAGGAAGGGAACCGGAAATCGCTCATCCCGGGTGCTGCAGCTGAGGTGGTTCCGAGACTGCGGGTTTTCACTGGAAGCGCGGTGGGCGCGAGGCTGCCAAACGCATGCCTTTCATGCGTTTTCGGGGTGTCGCAGCTCGGATGAGGAAGAGGTCAAGCTGATAGTATCTACTCGGAAATCCAGAAGTCTGGCGGACCTCTGGCATTGCGAGGGCCGCTGCTCCAGCCAAAGGAGGAAGGCGCAGCACGAAGAGGAATTCCTAGTGTCTCACACGAGGATGCGCCACATCGGAGATCCCGAAGAGAGGGGAAAGAACCAGTCGGTCGGTCTCCTCTTCGAAAAGAAAGGTCATTTTTCGAGACTTCGCCCAGCTTCCCAGAAATCTGCCCAGAGGGGCTTGCCAGTCCGCGAAGCAGAGCATCAAGCGGCTGCTCAAGACGAGATGAAGCTCCTGTGGAGAGGGCACGGGCCTAGGATGAAGGTAGAACGTCAAGAATCGTTTGCGGCAAAAGAGCAGTGACGGCAGGAAGCCCAAGGAACGCGCGATGCAACCTTTCCACTCATGAGAAGTCCTGCAGGTTCAACTGGGTGGGGTCAGGCGGTGTACTCGAAGCCGGTCAATAAGTGGAGAGGTCTGGATCACGCCTCGAAGCAGGAAAACGGTCCAGTGGACCAAAACAACAGATCCCATGTGGTCAAGAAAACAAGCCCTGGTGAACAGGGACCACCTTGATGAAAGCAGTTCCCAAAAGCAACCAGATGCTTGGGGAGGATCCCCTACTTCTTCCCTATGCCACGGTAACAGAAGGCATCGGATCCTGCGAAGATCGCAGATGAAGACGGGGCAGGACGGACAGCTTGCGATGAGTAGAATCCGAGTACTCCGTCCTACAGGAAGGACGCGAGACCACGTGGCTCACAAGAACTCTGGCGCGCATGAGCATTACACCCAAAGAGGGGATTCCACAGGCGCAACACCCGACAGTCCGCACCAGCAGGAGTTCGGTCCGAAGGTCCGATCTGCAACCAGAGATTTATGATGACTTCCTGATGCTCTGTCGCCGAGGTCTCTCGCGAGGCATGAGCCTTTGCCACCGCACAGGAAGCACTCATGGCGAACTCTGCAAGGCCCGCGTTCACCTGCCGAACGCCGACCGAGGATCGGAAAGTGCTTATGCAGGCGAGCGCCTCCAAGTACAAGAACAGCACGGTGGCGCTGGATGGACTGCTCAGGACCAGAAAAGGGTGGTTTGCTCATGAAACCTTGTGGTCAAGGTGACCGCCGCCTCCTTCAGCGCGAGCATAGTTGGTGATAAGGAGTCAGAGGCAATCAGTATCGATGAAGACGTAAGGCGTACCTGCAGCTAAGCAAGAGCTCCAGAGCGGACACTTGAGTGTACCTCGCAGTCTCTGCTAGGTATCGCCCATCCAGCTCCATTCACCAGAATGGGAACCGTTGAATAGATTGCGTCTGTCA
The DNA here is from genome assembly GCA_036172245.1 of Raillietiella orientalis. Taxonomy (NCBI): domain Eukaryota; kingdom Metazoa; phylum Arthropoda; class Ichthyostraca; order Raillietiellida; family Raillietiellidae; genus Raillietiella; species Raillietiella orientalis. Next base: position 6,979,573 of record JAYWIR010000003.1, on the reverse strand, counting down.
GTGTTGCCAGAGATTTTCTGTCTGGATTTGTTGATGCTTGAACAAACTTCCCCACCGCCTGCGGGACTCTGGAAAGGGAGCAAATCAATATACAATGTAATAATTAATCAGATAGATATAGATAGATAGATAGATATAGATATAGACAGGTAGACAAATTTACTAATGTTTACGATATGTATGGCATGCAGTAGTCAAGCAGATTTACTAATGTTTGTTTATAATTTGCTATTAATATGTATTGAAGATTATGAAAAATATATGTTCATCGTATACATTCATGTATGCAATGACAGTATGTTAAATGAATGTGTAAATATGGAATTATAAAACATAGTAGTGAAAATAAACACATACTAAAAATACTGAGGAAGAAAAGAGCAAGCAAATGGCAGGAAAAAAGGAAATTTCACATATGAAACTCTTGCTGGCAGCTCCCGCAAGAGGAGCTGCCAGCAGAAGGGAAGCTGATAGCCCATAACGTCGTTGGGAGTCACATAACAAATCACCGCAGAAGACATTCCCGTCTGTGCACGGCCAGCCGTGACGCGACTGCGACCGAGACCAAAGTAGCAGCGGCAGAAGCAGCAAGATGAAAACTGGTGTCCGCGAATCGGCGCGTCCCTGGTCTTGGTGAGGCCGGATCTGGTATTGCAAGAGGGCAGCAGGATACCGACGCTGGAGCAGCCTGCCCTCGGGGAAGAATCCCTCAGCATCCAAGCACCAAGATGCTGCCAACCAGCAATCCAAGAAAAGAGCCGGTGCAAAGGTCCTGGCCGTCGTCACTGGACCTTAGGGACCCCAGGAAAGAAGCAGCCCTCCGTTAGCTGGGTGTCGTGTGGATGGAATGAGGCAGCTCGCGGTCGCCTCGTGCATCCGCCGCGCTCATCTGCCGGACGGGCGCCGTCGGCTTGCACGAGTGCCGGGGGACGCCTCGAACCTGCGAGGACCTCACCAAGAGGAACAGCTCTTGGACAGAGAGGAAGAAGTCGCGGAAAAGCAGCAAACAGGGCATCCCGATGAGCGGCACCTCTCTCATCGAGACGCGTGTGGCACCCCTCGCAGCACAACTTCCACGACCTGGAAGGAAAGGGGGAAGGAGGGGAAGAAATGTTCCTTTTATCTGCATCCTTGTGGCTGTTAATCTTGAAAAGAAAAAAGGGTAAATAGTGGACACTCGCGCCGTATGCATAATAATTATATTGCATATTTCTATAATCTTTATAATAGGCATCAATCTATATAACAAACTTATATTTCGAACCAAGCCGCGACCCAGTGATTTGGTCACGTGACCATTCCGTGGTGTGGGGAGAACACGAATGTGTGAGCCTCAAAGGGAGCGTGCAGAGATGTCTCCTGCAACGGGTCGCACGGCGGTGTCGACCTTCGTGGGGCCATCAAAAAGTGTCACCTCCATTTTCAGCCCGTTGCCCCGAGGAGTTTCTCTTCCAGACAAAAGCCAAGTAGGCCGCATGGACCGGTGGATACATCGGGAGACTACCGACGGCAGGCCACCTGCACAGAAGGGCAGGCTTTGGTGTAGGGGAGGAAGAGTCAACTAATACACGCATGTGTGAAAGGGGGGAAGGAGCAGGGGTCACCGGTCATTCCTCCGCTCTCTTCCACAACCTGCGCGCTATTCAGACGGCGTCCTCCAAGGGTCCTTTGGCTTTGTTCCCTATCCGTGCGGGATCGAGGCGCCCGGGCCCTCTTCCCTGATAGGGTGACGTCCCGGGATACCGCGGACCCCCCGACGAAGGCTCTTCCGTAGAGAAGACGGGGCTGTAGGGTCGGGCGACCGGGGGAGCGGGCGAAAGACCTCCCCGCGTGAAGCAGCTCCGCAGCATCTCTTCCAGGGTGTCGTCGGGTCGAGGCAGGACCGCCACGAGGCGTTGGCGCGCGTCCCGAAGATCACGGCAGCCCAGCGGCAGGTGCGTGGGAGTGTCTGGCTGCCTGCCTGTGGCGCAGCCCGGAGAAATGCCACCTCTCATCCAGAGCAAAACCTCTTCTCGGTGCCGCAGGGTCTGAGGAGGGAGAAGGAGCTGTCGAGGTCCGACAGATCGGCCCTTGGTGACCCTCCTCTTCGATGGGTACGCGTCCGAGAAGCTCTCGCGGCGCGACCCCGTGTCGGGACGCCGCGAGGAGCATTGACTGTCGGCCTTTCGCGGAGATCGCAGGCGGCGCGTGGGAGATTGGAGAGGGGTCATTAAGGGAAGGAAGAGACTCGCCCCAGGGAGTTCCTCTCCAGCGATGGAGGGGAATTCTTGCGGGAAATTCGGATTTTCCCGTTCTCCGGCGCTCCCAGTAGGGAAGTGCCGCTGCCACCCAGGCTGTGGGCACGTCTCGAGGAGCCTTGGGGCTTTGCCGCTTTTGACATCGTGGTCATTCTACCCCTTCTCCCATGGCGGAGAGGTCCCTCCACCCTCGCGGGGGGGGATCGCACAAGGTCCGTCTTCGCAGCCTTGCAATCCCTTCAGAAACCATGGTGACGAGGTGCGAGGCTTTTCTCGGGGGCGGAAACGCTCCGCGCGACCAGCTGATCCCGGCGCGTCCCCTATTCCCAAAAACCAAATTCATCTTCCCGGGAGACGTCGGCGAGAACACGCGTGACGGCTCTGGGAGAATGCACTGAGAGATTCACAGGGTCGGATGGACCAATGGGAGATGCGGAGCATCCATCAGCCTCCACTGCCGCGCACGTGGGTATCGCCCCCCTTCCTGGGACCCGACTGGACTGCCCTTAATCTCAGAGGCAGCGTGGAAACATCAGGGCGATTTCCACGTCGATCTCTGGAGAGAAGGATCCCTCCTCCCCTCGCCCTCCCCCTTCGGCGGAAGGCTAGGGTTCGCTGCTCCCTTCCTAAAGACTTCCGCGCTCCCGCTCGGCCGGAAAATGGGAGGGCCAGGTGGAGGGGAAGAGGAAGGAACCTGGAAACAGGCTGCCCGGCCCCTTTCGCAGTCTCAGCGCCCGGCTGGAGCCCTCCCTCCTCTGGGAAGCGACCGTTCCCTCCCCCCCCAGAGATGCCCTTTTTACCTGCTTCCTCCCCAACACCCGTTTCCAACGACCCCGGCCCGCTCCTTGGAAACGGGCGGATGAGCTGGGGCTCCGGGAGCGCCGGCAGCGGAGGAGGAATCGGGGAGTGAGCGAGGGACCCGGAAGGGGAAGAAAGGGGAGCACCCCACTACAAAGGTTATCTCGAGGACTGATGAGGTCGAACGCACCGAGCCCCCCGCTTTCCCTGTGGCCCGAGCCGACGAGTTCGAAGCTCCGCCGAACCAAACCGAACCCTCCTGGAGGTCACCTCCTTTGGAGGAGAATTTTCCCCGTTTTCCCTTGACCTGCGTTCGCTTCTCGACGACCTCCACGGCCGCTCCAAAATCTTCCGTCCGTCTGGAACTACCGTGACCACCACCGCCACCCATCGCCTGCCCTTCACTCCCCCGCTTTCCCCCCTGGAACTCCCGCTCGGAGAGGCGCCGGGTCCGACCGTAGACAAGGAACCGCGCTGGAAGTGGCAGTGGCGAGCCTCGCGGTGACTCGTAACAGGAGCCGGCGTTCCTCCGGGAACGAGGCGCTCCCACCTGAAGCGCTCCCTCCCCCTCCCCCTTCGGGGCGTTTTCAAGGAAATTCCTGTGCAACGGTCACTCGCCATGCCCCGCGGGCTCGGACCCGCCGGAAGAAGCGGGCCGCGCTCTCGCCATGATGAGGGTGTCTACGGGAGCTGAAATCCAGAGAGTAACTTCCAGGCGAACGGGGCGTTTCGCCGGGAGCGTCCGGGACAGGAATGTGCCCCCTGAGCGACCCTTTGCTGCTCCGCCAACAGGGTGAGATCCGCGGCTCCTTCCGACCCACCTTCGAGTGCCACCAACCTCCGTCTGGAGTGCCTCCTTGCTGACCGAGAGCCGCCGAAGAGTACTCCGTCCAGCCCGGAGAGGATCCCCCTGGAGGAGACCTCAAAAAGCAACCGGAGGAAACGGTCCGAGACATCCCCTGAGAGCGTCGCCACCGCCCACGCCCCGCGAGCGTGAGCAGGGACCCTACGGACCGGGAACTCACGGTCCCAACTCCCGGACCGGCGGGCAGCAGGCCCCGACCCCGGGCGAGAGCAACAGGCGGCCGGTCTTTTCATTTGACTTCTTAGGGTCCTCTGGAGCTATTCCGGGGACGAGGTTATCGACCCCATTGGGGAGGAGATAATTTCTGGCGCAGCGGTGCAGCCTTCAGTTCCAACGTTTCCGGGAAGAGCCTTTTGCCCTGCGGGGAAGTACTAAAACGTAGCGGGGAACTTCCCTCACGTATAGGGGAGCTTTCTTGAGGGGATCCCTCCCTCTCCCCCCCTTCGGAAGATGCTGACCTTGTACCCAGGTAGGGGGGAGGATCAAGCGACACCTCTTGATTTCCGAAAGGTCATCCAATGTTGATTTTTGACCCTCGGCCAACTTGCTTTTGAGCGAAGGAGCATCCGGCACGAGAGCTGTAGCCGGGATGCTGACACCCCTTGGAGACCATCTTGGGAGCTTCACGTGCGCCTCCCCGCAGTGGTTCCGTGCGCCTCGTGCCCCTCGGCATGTCATCGCTCTCCAGCGCTGACTCCCCACTCCACTCCGCGTGGATGCGCGGGTGAAAGTCGCGCGCTCGCAGGTCTCCATCGCCAGCGCTGCAGGGCCCGCAGAGTGGGTTGTTCGTCCCCAGCCGACGCGTCATGTCCAACTGCGCCCTTCCAGGAACAAATCTCAACGGCTGGAAAGGGCTGGAAGTGATCCCGGAAAGCCCACGCTTCCATCTCCTGTTCCCCTCCCCCTTATCTGCATCAAACGGGTGGCGCAAGGGAAGTAAACGGATCTGCCCCGAGATAGAGATGACGGGAGCGTGGTGTAGGGGAAGGAGAAGAGTAGGACCCTAGGGGGTCAGACGGGAACTCGCCTCAGCTGTTGGGAGCTGCTCTGCGCTCTCCCTCCTTCCCCCTTCAGCGCTCCCGACGCTCTTCGGCTCGCTCCTCCGTCCGCTTTCGGAGCGTGCGCGTTGCCAGGACGCGCCGCCCTTGAGGAACGTCCTCTCGCCAAGGTGAGGCTGGTCGCCCGAAACCCGCCCTTGCATTCCGCCCGAGCGCGCCCTCGTGCGTGCTCTCACTCTGTCGTTCATTCGAGGGATGACGCCGAAGGGGAAGACGCGGGTGGACGAAGCAAGGATTCCCGCCATCTTCGCCTCTCCCAGGGATCAGTGGAGCTTCTCCCACATCGCGGACGGCAACCCTCCCGCGATCCTCCAGGCGCACGCGATGGTGGACCCTCCGCCAAGCGAACCGGCCACATGGTCGCCTGCCAGTGCGGCTTCCTTCGAACGCCGCGAGAGGACAGACAGAAGAAGGAGTGGGTTCCGAGCTCCCTGCGGCGGCTTCCGGACCTGCTAGGGACTCTGTTGCCCTCGTATGGGGCGCTTCGGCTGGAGGAGTGACGACGATGATCCATCCGACGCCCTCGGCGCATCAGGCGGCAGTGCCGGACGTCTCCACAGGACATTCCGGGAGCTCCGGTCGTCGAAGCTCAGCACCTCCTTCCCGGCGCGCTCCTGCTTCGTGGGAACCTCCGACTTCACCTCTCTCCTCTCCCAGGATTCCATGGCAGGTTCCTTGCGATGGCCCTGAAGGTGTGGCGGCCCTTCCAGAGAGCCAACCTTCCCGTCTCCCTCACCGCCTGGCATAGGCGACCAGAGCGCCGTCCCTTCGTGGGCGTTGCACCCACCGACAGGATGCCGGGTCGGGCCGCGCGGGTCTGCGAACCAAAGATACCCGCGTTCGCCTTCAGAGGAGGTTGGCAGCCGTGTGGCTGTGGTAACCAAGCGTTCTAGGTTCCTGCCTGGGAAAGGGTCGAGACCGAGAAAGAGGGATGTACCATGGGTTTCGAGTCTTCGCGCAAGATGATGCTGTGCAGCCTGGTCGGGTGCGGCGCACAGCACTCGAAGCCGGAAATCCCCGCTCGCCCCCCGTTGACTGGACTCCGGGATTTGGAAGCAGATCCTCGGGGATCCTTCCGGAAACCAAGGAGCCGTCACCCTCCGCTTGTGCAAATGAAGCAGTGCTCCCTTTCCCTTCGGGGAAAGGCCCTCCATCTCGTACCATGGAGCTGGTTGATACCACCCTCTGTCGGAGGTGAGGTGTTTCCCCTGAGTCAGTGGAGCAGAGGGAAGGGTATGAACTCCCTTTTCGGCACGTGAGGATGCTGAAATAGGACTATCCAACAATCCCTGACCCAAGCTGCATCCTCTGTCTGTCTGCCTGTTGTCTTTCTCAGAGTGCAAGAAGCGCGCTGCTTCCTTCAGGGTTATAATCAGAGGAGGAGACCAGGAGCGGCTCCTTCTGGGTAGTCCTTCCGAAGAGAATGAGGAAGAGAAGTTTCCTTGAGGATCAACCGAAGGTGACCGCCGTCGATCAGCGATTGCCCGAGACCCGGTGCCCCACGAAGCAGACGCTTCCCAATGAGATCCTCCACATCGAACGCGAAAGTCCCCAAATGGGATCACAGGTGCTCCCCTCTCAAGCGTTCTCAACGCCTCCGGACGCCGGCCTTCCTTGCGGGGGCGGGGCCATCATTCGAGAGCCGGCAACCGTCCCACGCCAGTCGGACTGTTGCCCGTCAGAGCGCCCATCGCATCCATTTGCTTTCCTGCAGACCCTCGAGACCCGAGAAGAATGCCCTGAGGCCGCTTCAACCCATCCCCCATCCATTTGTGTATTCACTGTGGCCCTCCTCCCTAGTTCCGCTCCCTGCCAGGGCAGTCTCCTTGGGTTCGGGACGGCGCACGTCGACTCTTCTCTGTCTATCGCTGCGTAATCTGACCTCATTCTCGCAAACAAATAGGTGACTATCCTGGGCGAGATCACGTGGGAGCGTTTACTGTGAAGAATACTTTTAAGACGAGCATCAGAGAGGGGAAGGCGCAGCGCCAGCCATGCGGCTCTCCCGTCCGACGTCCGCCGGAAGCATCGCCTGGGTCTGCCTCCTCCGCTGCACCGGCCGCGCAACGGTGACCCCTCGCCTTCAGTGGGTCGTGGCAGGACGAGAGGTGGAGGAGACTGCTTGTGACCCAAGGGTGACGTACGGGGTGTTCCTCCTCCCCCTTTCCCTCCGGAGTTCGCGGCCCACCAGGGAGGGCGCGTCAGTGCGGAAGAAGCGGTCGGCACGCAGTCGCTGCCTTGGAGCCCCGCCTCGAGAGGGCGCAGGACTCGCGCCAACCCTCCGGCTCCCGCTGGGCGTGCCGTTCGCGGGCGCTCCCGAGGAACGGTTGATTCGGAGAGTTTCTCCCGGTCAAAAAATCTTTACGGGCAGGTAGTCGGGAAGTCCATAGAATATGACCCTTTCTTCTGAGCGATGGGACCGGAAATCCCACCACCTCAGTCCAAGTCCAGGAGGCGCGCTCCTGCTCGCAGGCAGCTGCCTAACGAGGTCCGCAGAGAGATAGTAGGAGGGGGAGAGTAAGGAAGGGGGGGGGGAGAGAAGGCGTCGTTCTGAAAAATGTCAGGGACCAAGGGAGGGAGTCACAGGGAAATGTCCGGCATCCTCACCGCTGCTCAGAGCAGGATGCCGGCGAGGTCCTCCTCGTAGCGCGAGGACTGCGGCCATGTTGTCGTCACCCTCGAAAGGGAGCTCTCGTCTCGATGGGTATGGCGTCTCGGTGGGTCGGGGGTGGCTCCCACTCCGCCGGGGCAGCACCAAGCCGTTGCCGACCGCCGCCGTGGCACGGTGCCATGCGCGGAGGGTCGCCTCGCCACGTCTTCCGGGTCGCCCTTGGAGATGGCGCCCCTGCACTCTCCGGAGATCGTCGACGCTAGAGGGGCGGATGTGGGTCGGGTTCCTCCCTTTCACCGCGCCGGCCACAACCCACCTTCGCCCTCCCTTCCCGACCATATCGCCATATAAAATTTAAACAGAACATTTCCATTTTGAAAATAAAAAAATTCAACCCTGGTCCGGTGGTGACAACGCGCCACCGAAGGCGCGGTAGGACTGATGTGGAAGTGGGACAGCAAGGAAGAAAAGAAGGACGCCGGGGTCAAGAAGTTAGCTTCCCACTCACAACCTGGGAGGAAGAGGAAAGGAACCAAAAGTCGTCCCGAACTGCAGCTCCGTACCCTGTACGGGAAGGGAGAAGAGGATCCTCCCTTCCCCCCTTCCCCCCACATTCTTTGCTTAGTCTCTGGAGATTCCTGTTTTTTGCCCGCAGCGGCAGAGCGCCAAGAACGGGCGGACCTGCCCGATTCTCCCTGCATCTCGCGGACTTCCGGGAGGTCGCCAGCGATAGGGCGGGTGGCCATGTAGCAAGAGCGACGGAATTGGTGAGCCGGTGGAGGGCGGGCTGGTCGGACGACGCGGCGACTCCCAGTGCCCGCTCCAGGGGACCTCTCCCTTGTGCAGAACGTACCTGGGCATTCCGCGATCCCTCCCCCTCCACTTGGACAGCCTGGTGGCACCCACCAAGAAGAGGCATTGCTGTCCTTGCAGCGGGTAACCAGTGGGCGGCGTCCCCGGACGAAGGATGGCGACTCCCTCGTGCGGGAGCTGCGCCACAGGCAGGCAGCCGTACACTCCCAAGCACTTCCCCTACCCCATAGCCTGTCCTTCCATACAGCCGGCCGGCGCGTCGGCGGTCCTCCTACCCTTGGATCCGCCGGTCCACGCTGCCCGTTCGTCTTCCTTTGTCTGGAAAAAAAAAGCCCTGGGGCAACCAGATGACCGTGGTAGCGGCGCTCTTGAGGACGGCGCTGGCTGGTTGGTTTCAGTGGAACTTCCTCGGAGCCAGGAAGGGAACGCGAAAAGTGACCAGAAAGGCCTCCCCCCTCCCTATCCTTTGCTTGACCCCTGGAGACTCTCGCTTTTTGCCCGCGGCGGTGGGGTGCCAAGAACAAGCGGATCTGTCCGGATTTTTCTGCTTCGTGCAGGTTTCCGGGAGAGCTGCCACCAGCTGCCCTCCGCGCGCCGCACCTTGGGGTAGCTCCCGCGTAGCCTGCAGGCTTTCCCGAGGGTGCTGGCACGTTAGGGGAGGGGGGGGCTCCGGAAAGGACGGAAGGGCTCCGAGCACGCGGACGCGCAGTGTCCTCGTGCCCTCCGGGGTGAGGTCTTCCCGGTTGCCAGCGCGCGCGGCGTACCTTTCGTCAGGGGGCGCTCCTGCGAGAGCGGCCGAGGGACAGTCCCGTCCACACTCCCTGGGGGTCACGTCTACTGCCGTCTTCCTCGAATGGGGGCGAGGGAGAGGCCTCGAGGGGCAGTCCCCATCGCGCTGGCCCGCCGCGATGAGCAGGGGGAGGGTTCCGGACGTGGCTGCTCCCGACCCTGGTCCGGTGGTGCTTCTATAGCTCCAGAGGGAGTTCCGGCTGCTGATTTATCTCCCTTCCCTCATTCTTTCCCGACCCAGACGGCACGAGGCACGGCAAGGAGCGGATCATGGGCGGCGCGAGAAGCTGCCGCAAAGGGAACGCGGGGATTGCCCGCATCGCGCGTTCTCAGGGAGCAGCCCATTCGGCTCCCGGAGGGGGCATCCGTCAGGGGTGCCTCCCAGTAGGTGCGTCGGGTCGTCCATGGAGTCGGAGTCTGCCCCTCCGCTACGTGGGAGGATTCAGACTTTGCCTTGTGGGATTTTCTGGCGCCTCGCCGGAGGGCGCGCTCCGCGAACACCGCGATCAGGTGTTTGTCATTGGAGACGCGCCTCTTCCTCGCTCCACCGTTGCCACGGGAAGCGGGAAAGGGGCGCACTTGCTCCTCCGTGGTGGCGGATGGGACCTTTTTTCCCAGGGGGTTCGCATCGGATGCCTGCGGTCTTCAGTGCAGTGGGTGGGGGGGAGCGGCACTCCGTGAAAAAGGCGAGGTTGGGGCCGCTTCCTTCTCCCCCTCCGGTAGGGCTGCTCCGGCCTCTGGGTCGGGGGCCGGAGCAGCCCTACCGGAGGGTCGTGGGGTCTTCCACGCTGTCCGGCTCGGCGGCCCCGCGGACAGGGAGGAATCAGCCAAAGGAGGCGCATCCAGTTCGGGGGCGATCGCAGGTGCACCTCGGGAACCCCACGGATGCGCCTGGCTCCTGAGTGACCTCTCCATGATCTCCCCACGTGATGGACTGGTGCGGACTCGCGGAATGGCCGGATCATTGCGAGGTTTACTTGACAACCCCGTGCCATCCAAAGTGCCTTCATCCCTCCCCTCCCCATCTATCGCCTGGGTCCCTTCCTCGCTCGCTAGGGGGAAGCCTGAGACGCCCGACGGAGAAATCACGCTGTTCCGCTGCATAGGGTTCCGGCTGGAGGCCCCACAGTGACGTAGAGAGACAGTTCGGGATGAGCGGATCCCCAAGAGGCTGCCCGCGGGCTGGTCTCTAGCGGAGCATCCCGAAGAAGGGCAGCATTCCTCGCGTGCCCAGAAGACGATGGACCGAAAACTGAGCACGCGCGTGCTGCTGCTACGGGCGTTCCTCTTCGCTCCAGGAGGCGGGCGGCTGGAGACCCCTCGCCCCCTCCCCCGTACGCGAGGTTGCCTAGCGACCCCCCCTCTGTTCTGACCTCCTCATTTGTTCGCTCTAGCGCGCGCAGGCAAAAATCTCCAGCGTCCTCCACAATCGGAGTGGAATCTCCGTGCCTTCACCCTCCTTCCTTTGACCTCTCCCCGGCGCCCCCCTCGCTGTCTCTCCCCGGACTCCGCCATGTCCTCGGAGGCCGAATCGCCCGCCCCCGAAGCCATCACCGCACGGGCGGCGCCCTTGAAGCCCGACAAGAAGAAGGGCAAGAAGAAGGGCAAGTCTCGGACCCTGAGCGCCAGCGCTGAGGCGCAGCCAGCCTTCGTGGCGGTCCCCGTGCAGGCCAACCATACCCAGATCCGTGCCTCGGAGGGCATCTACAACGTGGACTTCGTCATCAAGTACGTCATCCCCGTGGTAGCGGGCTACATCTTCCTGGTCATCCTGTACCTCCTGTACGTCTCGTACTCGAAGAAACCCGTAAGTACCCTCGGGCTGGAGCCGCCGACCCGGACTCCTCCCCCGAGAGGGGGGGCTCGAGCTGTGACCGCGGTCGCGGCGGAAGCCCTCCGTGAGGGGGGAACACCGCGGTGTGCACGCGCGCGCGTCATTCCCCCCTGCGCTGCCGCCGGGTCGGGGAACGAAGGGCCGCCGCGACCAGGCCGCTAGAGGCGCAGCTGCGCCGAGAGACCCGGGTTGCCCCAGATTGTCGCGGCCGAAGCGTCCCCGTCCCCTCGCAGCGGCGGCGGCGGGAACGGGCCGAAACGGAGCCGCACCTGGATGGCACCTGGAGGCGGGCCTCCGCGCGACGCTGGCCTCTCCGCAGAGCGAGCGAGCGACGCGGGAGGCAGTCCTCGTCGCGCTGGCACGCCGCGATGAGGAGGGGGAGGGTTCCGGACGTGGCTGCTCCCGACCCTGGTCCGATGGGGTTTCTATAGCTCCAGAGGGGGTTCCGGCTGCTGCTTCCCGACCCAGAGGGCACGAGGCACGGCAAGAAGCGGATGCTGGGCGCCGCGAGAAGCTGCCGCAAAGGGAACGCGGGGGTCGTCCGGATGGAGGCGCGCAGGAACCCCCTTGGAGAGCCCACCGGCACCCCCGTGTTTGTTTGTTTTTTGCCCGCGTGTTGCCGACGGACGCGCTGCGCTCCGAGGCGCCGTGCCGGAGAGGAGGAACCGCGCCGGCTCGAATGTTTGCGGCTCGTTTCCCGGGCGACGCGCTCTCGCTTTCCATTGTTGGCGGAGCGAGGGAGCGAAACGCACCGCCCGGTCAGCTGTCCGTGAAAGGGAAAGTCAGCGACAAGCCCTCGCCGGCGCTGCTGGTGAAGAGGGCTCGCTGCGGGCCGTGGCCCGCGTGAAACGGCTGTGTCGCCAAGGACGGTAGAGACCCCGATCCAGGGAGCCTCGGGCGAAGCACGCGAGGAGCGATGTCGGCCGTGCCCGTGACCTCGCATCAGGGCATGCCGGCGGCACATGCCCGCTCCCAGCCAGTTGTTCCCTGCCTGGAGACGGATTTCATGCTGATGTTCACCGTGAGCTTCTTGGTCACCTACATCGTGCTCCTGGTGATTTACAACATCCACAAGAATATAGGGCAGCTCCAAGGTATAGCCTTATCCGGGTTTGGAGAGTTGGTCGAGTGGCCTCCAGGCGTGTGGCAAAGCCGAGCTCGGGGGTGCGAAGACGGCCTCGACGGTCTGCATCTTACGGAGGGGGCGGGTGCTTGCAGTCATTTGTGCTCCAGCAGCACCACCCGCGTGCGCGCGTTGTTCTGAGACGGCTCCCTCTTGGCCCCTGGGGGGAGAGATGCCCCCCACCCCACCCTTCGCGATCACCAGGCACCCGACCGCACGCGAAGAGTCGGTCGTGTCGTTTCCAAAGACGCCGACCTGCCATCCATCCCCTCTTCGACCTTTCACGGTCTCTGAAGCGGCAGAGGGAGGGATGCTTGCACCGGCGGCGCATTCCCTTCCCCGCCTGCCTTGGCGGTCCACCTTCCCAGCTTCCCCGAGAGCAGGCGGAAAGCGCCGGCCCAATAGGAACAGCTCTGGTCCGGGAGCAGACATATCCCGAGTGGTGGAAGCGAATCGCCCGCGGTTAGCGGCCGATTCTCACCGGACCCTCTCCGCCGCCGCCTCTGCAAGGGAGCTTCCGTTTCGGGCAACGCAGCGCCATCTATTGAGCGACGAACGAAGCGGTCGTCGGTTCTCGGACAGCGCTGTGCTTTTCCGATGCCCATTTCGGTTCTTCCCGCCTCGTCCCCGAACCGGAAGAGGGGAGACGAAAGCGAATGCCCTCGACGACTGCAAGGGGAAGGGGATGCTGAGCTGACTTGATACTTCGGGGAAACGATCCAAAGGACTGGCACTCCGTGCGTCCGCGTGCACTGAGGGACGCGTTGGCGTCTGCGTCGGCGCGCCGGAGGGCGGCGATCGAGCTTCAAAGAGGAGGAGGAAAGACGCCAGGGAATCCTGGAGTCGGGGCGTGTCGCGCTCATCCGGACGGCCTTGATCCCTGGTTCCTGACTTCCCACTCAAGGGAGAGGGAGCGAAGGACCCTTCTTCCCATCCGTGCAGAGAGAGCGAGGGCTCCGAAGGGACTCGGTGGACGGGTGGGAGGACCTGGGTTGTCCGGAGACGGACCGCTTCAGAAGCCGCCCGGCCCGCTCTACTGGCTGCCCCTCCAGCGGGAGGCGTTCCTTGAGTGCGCGACTGCCAGGCGGGTGGAGTTGGAGCGGGTCGCCATCTGCAGGGCAGAGGAAGAGGAGGGAAGCGAAGCGCACTAAGCATCCTTGCAACTGCGGCGCCGGGTCGTCCTCCTCCCCGCCCAGCGTCCGCGTGATCTCCCCTGCTTTCCAGACGAGTCCCGCCCCCCCAGTTAAGCTCCCGGAGCCCGGCGAAGAACTGGAGTGAGGCCGCTGCGCCCTCTGCATTCGACGTCTGCACCCCACACAGCCCCCGCCTTCCGCCTCCACTCCCGAAATGGCCGGTATCCTCAGGAAATAAACGGGGAAATTCTGGTCCATGTAGATGCTCTTTTGGGGTGTAAGGTGGTCAGCGTAGGTCTCCCCCATCCAGTACCGCTATCATTCCCACCTACCCCGTTCTTGCCCGCATGGACGGGAGCGCCAGGCAGCTGGAACCCTCTCTGCTCCTCATTTTTCGACCAGCCACCCCACTCCATAGAGCTTCCAGGCCCTTCTCGTCCACAGAGGTTCTGTGGAAGGCAGTGGATCGGAGGGCGCCCTTCCGTCCTCCCACCAGGCTCTCTGGCAGGCCACCTCCCGTCTTTGCCAGAGAGGACGGGGGAAAAGGCGCCAGGAAGCACGGGAGGCGCCTCCTCTACAGAGGATGGGAGGCTGCCCCGAGCCTTCTCCCCGCAGCGTCGTCGGTGGCACCATCCTCAGGAACTGCAATCGGGAAACGAAGGAGAGCTCTTTCCCGATCTTGGAAGTGCGAGTCTACAGATCCTTCCAGGGAGGTCTTCAGGCACGGATCCCTCTTTCCTGAAGTGCATCCGCCTGGAGGCTTCGGCGCGGAATTCTCCTGACCCTGCTGGAGAGAACTTTTGAATTTATGAAACCCGGAAGCTGCACGCTGGGATGGCCGGTCACCGTCACCATAAAAGCACAACTGTTCTTTTCATCCTTGATCCTCCTGCTTTCCACCTCCTCCTCTTCTCTCCGCCTCCTCCCCTTCTTCCTCTCCCTTTTCTTTCTATCTTCTCCTCTCCCCCTCCTTTTCTCCTCTTCTCTCTCCTTTTCTCCTCTTCTTGTCTTCCTTCCCTTCTCTTCCCCTCCTCCTCTTCTCCTCCTCCTTCTTTTTACCATCACCCCCTCTTCCTCTTCGCCAATTCCTTGCTTCCTCGGCAATTCCTCCACTTCGATGCCTCTCAATCGCTCTGTCTATAGGCTCCCCCTGCTTTTCGGTTCCCGGTTCGTGGGAGTAGATTGCAAGGATGAAGCATGACTCTCAGGCTTCCGGTAGCTGCGACCTCAGAACGCCTGAAGGAGTTCTGGACCTCTCCCGACGCATCACGAGATGCTATCGAGCCTCCTGGAGGAGAAAAGCACCGCCTGATGGCAGAAGGTCTGCTCTCCTGGAGGTTCTATGCTACCGGATGGATGCGGGAGGGCGATAACTTTGTGAACCACCGCCGTAGGTGTCAGGGGATCAGACGTCGTCCACTCTCTCTGATCCTCCGAGTGACAGCAGCAGCGACGCACCGTGCTGCCGTCCAGCAGAGCATTTCGTGTGCCTCGCTCCCCCGAGATCACCGGGCATCCGCCTCCATACGACCTCCCTTGCAGACCGAGAGGATAGAAAGGAAAGAGGTAGTTGGGTAGCCGCAGGCGCAGTTCCCACACCGCTGAGCCGAGAGCCACGTCCTGAACCTCTTTGGTTGCAGCTGACCGTCCGCGCGCCACCTCCGGAGTGCCACCCGGAAAGAGAACGTGGAGGAATCACGTGACGAGAGATGGTGAGGGCGATTCCTGCCTCGTCTTCAGCTTGTCCCACGTTCTCCTGTCCATCTCGACTCCCGGAAAGGATCTGCCTCGCACCCCAGGCGCGATCCCCGGCTGACCGATGCGAGACGGCGCAACCGACCCCCCCCCCCCGGGAGGCCCCGCACGCCCGCTCGACGCGGGTTGGCTCGGAAAGACTTCTATGATAATAAGACACCTTTGGATTTGCTGTAATAAGCTTAAACAGATTTTTATACAGTACTCCATCCTGATCCATTCTCTTATTGAAAAATTTAAAAAAATCCTGTATAATCTTCATAGTGGTAGATTTTGGTAAACTTATGGCAGATGCAATTAATATAGCTCTTGATTCAGAAACTTCAAAATGTCTCGCCGAACCGTCTGAATTTAATAAGCAGCCTGCTCAAGAACTAGCAGAAAGGCTATTCAGAGAAGCAACAGAGCGTGAAGAGGAAGATATTTCATCATCTGAGGTTGCGATGCTGACGGTGCAGAAACCGTTGACTTCGAAGGCGTTAAACGAAGCCAAAGCTTTATAAAATTGGATCCCTGTGTCCGCCCTTATCATAGTAGTGAAGCTAATTATTTATTATTAAACAGATAATTCTCAGCCATTGCAAAGTGTTTTTAGGAAGCTTCACACAGATAAATGCTAAGCAAAGTATGCGGACATTGCCCATCAGGAGGCCGGTGGCTAAATGGCACAAAAACTCCTTGCCAACCCCCGCCGTTCCCCTTATCGTGGTAGTGAAGCTAATCATTTACCTTTGCAATGTGTGCAGGTTAATGGCAGAAAACTTTGGGTATTTGGCGTGTCGTGTTTCACTTTTTGCACTGTGTGCACCTTTTATAAATTTTCTGACCAATATTGAGAAATGGTCAGTGAATGACAAGCTGCCACGGGGCTTCTTTTGCCTTTTTTTTCACTTGGTACATTTCTTAATATGTATAGCTTAGATTAGTTTCAATTTAAGAGCCCGGAAAGGGTATCATTCCAGCACCTGACGATGGAATCCCGGAATTTTGATTATAAATAAGCACGCTGAGCAAATGAGCATAAAAGTGGCTGTCTTATGCTAAAACAAACGTTTTTGATGAGGCTGCATGAAAAGATCGGATCCCAGCGAAGCTTGTTGTACAGCAGTAAGCTAAGGAATAAATATAAAAGAATTGAATAATTCCTCATGATTCCATTAGCTATGAATAGGTAAAAACTCGGTAGACTACAAAGAAATATTCTACGAAGAAAAATCAAAGGTATAAAAGAAGAAGGGAGCCATCGTGAATTCACACGCTTTGCGTCGTTGCCTGGAAGGCTTCCCTATATTATGGGCTATGGAAGACATAGAGAAGTCATCGTCTGGTGCAGTAATAACTACTTAGGAATGTCACGAAATGAGAGTGTCATTGCCGCTAACTGGATCCACCAGCGGTCCAGGGTTACCTTGCAAGCAGCTGAAGCATGGAGACGAGGAGAGTACCTTCACCACTCCTGAGTACTCCGATGCATTGACAGGATAGCTGGAAGATTCACCCACAGGACCCGCGAAGCGTGGGAAAACCACAACACAACTTCGTGTGGTCCAGGGTAACAAAGAGAAACCTATGCCGACCAATGGTCGAAGAGGACCAAGACACCAGTGCCCTCCAAGAAGCCGCCGATCGCCACGGGAGTGCTGGGATAAACCTGTTGGCGATCGGAACGACGCTCTGGAAGAGTGACTTGTCACTGGATTCACAGGATAACCCCCTGATGTTTTATCCTGGAGGAATCCTGTGCGGGACGTCCATGAAGCGATTCACGGGAAGAAGAGAAGATGAGGCCTGCAAAGCATGTGGAGACAAGGATACACGTCCCACTATGCAACAAGAGTGGCACCCCCTCAAAAGGGCTATCGGACTGCCCACCACATCGACCATGGGAATTTTAGCAAGCGTGTTCCAAGGAAATGGGAACGTTCCCTGTTACAATCCCATGGTAAGGACGACCATCGCCCTCTTCATCACCGCCATCCATGTGCGGTGGTGGAAGATGAAGACCACCAGCACCGCCGTATCTCCGATGGAAATCCCGAAAGGGCTTATCCAGAAGGAGATCGGCATAAGAAACTGTGGAAGAGTACAGGCCTGGAACTACCGACATATCCTGAGAAGGACCGAGGACGACGTCCAAGCATGAACGACGCCCAGCTCCCCAAGTGTAGTGAACCCCAGCGATGATCCCACGAAGCAGACTTCCAGGTGACGTAAGTGGAATGATTGGAGAAAACGAATGCATGAATATGTAGAGTGAATGATAAAAGAAAATAAATTTCGCCCCACCCCTTGTGGGACTTGGGCAAACGGGAGTGTCATTGCCGCTACCCAGGATTCATCGATTGGAGCAGGGGGGACGAGAAACAGATCTGGTAGAACAAAAGAGGTTGTCGAACAGTCTTTGGCTCGCTTGCATAGCAAGCTTGAACTTTTGCTCGAGGCTGCCTGGCTGGGAAGAGAGATAAGGGAAACAGCTGCTAATTTTAAAGATGCATTCGGCGTAGAAGGCGGAGACTCGGCACGAATATTTGACCATAAGGCTGATTATACTCACCTTGGAGGAGGCGAGCGTTTCGGTCCTTACCTCGGAGATGAGTTGACCCACCTTTTTGGCAATATTCGCCCCAATCGTTTTCAGGAACCCCAAGCAAACACAGAGCACCAGCTGTGTTTTTGCTTTCTCTTCTTTTAACATGAATCTCACTAGCAGTGCTGAGTATAAAATCAC
Source organism: Raillietiella orientalis (assembly GCA_036172245.1). Classification (NCBI taxonomy): domain Eukaryota; kingdom Metazoa; phylum Arthropoda; class Ichthyostraca; order Raillietiellida; family Raillietiellidae; genus Raillietiella; species Raillietiella orientalis. The sequence continues at coordinate 6,961,829 of JAYWIR010000003.1, read as the reverse complement.
TTCGGGTTTTTTGAACTTTAAAGACTTTCCCTGAATTGGATTTATTAACAATCACGAGATATTAAGAAAATTATATATTTTAGTGTAAGTATTAAATAAATAGTAGTGCAAACGTTAGGTTTGACTTAAGCGTGTTGAACGTTACGTAAGTGTTTGCTATTCGTGGCAAGGTTTTTCAAGTAGAATATTTTTAAGTACATCGCTTGTCTTTTTTATTGCTCTCGTGAACATTTCTTGTCCACTATCTTGACTCTTTACGTTAACGACCTGGGCAGCTAAATTGGCAGGAAAAGTGACCAAGCTAACTTCCCATAGTTCCGGTCGTTTTAGCACCCAAGCTCCACTTTTATGATCGATGTCCTATTTTCTAGGTATATAGCCAATTGAGAGTCCATTGATTACTCCAGCTTTGAGCAGTAAGTAACCTCTTCTGCTTTTCGGAAACCCATGTGCTGCTAATGTATATTTCATTTCTTATTAGTCTTGAATTTATGAGAGGTCATTACGACAGGTAATGTGAATCCAAAAAAGGTTCAAAATTCTATGGACCAAATACACAAACTGCAACAGCTAATCGAAACCCTCCTGCAGCAGAAGGCGAATCAACCACATCGGAATGGAAAAACACTGCAAATCAGTCCCAAACATGCGTGTTCCTGTTGAAACGGGAGGCGTTCCTTTGCTTTCCCCGGATGGGCTTCGGTGCCCCAAGCCAGAAGCAAAGAGACCCATTCTTGCAGCAGTCGAAACACTCCTGAGTACGCCTCCCAATGGACTTCTGCGCTGGGGCGCGCTGCTCGATGTTCACATTGAACATCTGAAGCGGCCCCCGGTGCTGATGAACACTTCCACCTTCCCCTTAAAATGGCAGGAGTGGGCTCTACTGTTGCAGCATTGGGGACTCCCCTGCAACGCCCGCCGACACCACTGGACATAGGGAGCGGTCGACCCCAATTGTGTTAGGTGTGGGGAACGGGAGGCCCTCCCCCACCCACTTGTGGATTGTGTTGCCCTCCGGCACCTTTGGTTCCGCTTTGCCGCGGCCATCGGAATCCCCTGCGGAAACCCAAGGGACGCACTGAAAGACCTCTTCGTTGCCGATGCCCTTCGGGCCTGAGGCCTCGTTAGCAGCGCTGTGCTGCCTACGCGGGATCATCGGCGCTTGGAGTAAGGCTACGGGAGGACCCCGCGATAAGGATGCTATCCAGGGCGCCGCCCAGTTCCTGAGGAGGGCGTCGAGATGGCCCCACCTGGATCCAGGAATGCAGAAAGAGCTTGCCGGCATCCTGCGAAGGATGCAACGGCCCCACCAGCTACAGTGATCCCTTCCCGTACCCTCCCACCTTTTCTTTTCTTTTTGTTTAGTTTTTTATTTTTCCCCCCTTCCCCCTGCTGCTGCCGTGGTGGACCGTACCGGTCTACGAGCCGGTTACCCGGCAGGTTCTGTGTTTCTTCGTGCGTGGCTGGAGCATTGGTCCAGCCACTGTACATCTTTGTAAAAGTTTATTTTTAAATAAAAGCCCCGGCGAAATCCGGGTGAAAATCGAAACACTCCTGCCATGAATGCTGAACGCGCCTTCCCAACCGGCACGCAGGCCGGCGAGGTGCGCCTCGGCAGCAGAGGGGGTAGGGACAAACAAAAAGAAAGACAAAATGAAAATAAATGAAACACTTTGGGGGATCGGGAAGGGATCACAGGCTGCTGGAGGGCGTCCTCTGCAATCTTTGCAGGATGCCGGCAAGTTCCTGTCTCATCAGATTCCCTTCCCAGATGGGGCTATCTTGTGGCCATCCTCAGGAAGAGGACCGCGCAAAATACATGGCCTCCCCTAGCGTAGCTCTATGCAGCCACGATCCCGCCGCGTAGGCAGCAAAGTGCTGCTAGGGATGCGGCCCACGTGAGGGTGTCGCACAGGAAGAAGAGCTCCGAAACATCTCTGGGGTTGCGCTCGGGGATACGCAGGGCTGCAGAAAAGCGTTCCCATAGGGGACGAAGGGCAGCACAATCCATGAGCAGGTGCGGGAGGGACCCTCTTTCTTCGCTCCCGTTGCAATTCGAGCTTGCACTCCCCGGGTCCAATGATGTCGGCGGGCAGGCGTTGCACGACAGGCCCCAATGCTACAGAAGGATCGCCGACTGCTGCCACTTTATGGGGGAGGGTTGCACTGTCTCAACACGCTGGGACCACTTCACCTCCTCCGGAGGTCTTTGTGGCAGCTCTCCCCAGCGTAGCAGTCCTTTGGGTGTGGGCCACTCGGGGTGCCAGCGTCCGTCAGCTGCCGAGTTGTCCACTTACTCAGATATACTTTTTCCTTTTGTCAATTATACACGTCAGCTCCCGCTGCCGGAAGGTCGCTGTTGCTTGCTTCCAGCAGGCTGGTTGCTGGTAGTCTGTTGATTTAAGCAACCGGACCACCGAGCGGCGTTCCGGCAATCAGACTCGCCTCGCTGATTGAGGAGGCGCCTGAAGAACCTCTCTTCCCGCACCTCGCAATTCCTGCACGGACGCCGCTCCGCGCCATTCCCGGCGAGGGGTGCTCCCACAGGTGGCAGCATGCTGAGCCGCGCCGCGAAAGCAGGTGTGCAGTGCGCAGGTCCGGAGTATCCGGCAGGAAACGGAAATGCCCTGAAACACGATCCTGCTCGCGCAGGAACTTTGCCACCCGGTGGTCTGGGAGCCCCGTGGAGTGAGAGAGGGAGAGACGCTTCCGTGCGTCGGACTGCCCGAGAAGATGGAAGACGATTGGCTTTCCCGGCAAACTCCCCCAAGCAAACGCCGACTCCCCAGATGTGACCTTCGGCCCGTTGGGTTCAAGCTTTCAGCCGAGAGGACGTTTTCCTGCCGTCCATCCAGGCCATGCTGATGTCGCTCTTGGATTCCCCTCAGACTGTTTCCAATGATTTTCGCAGAACTCCATCCATTGCTTGTAAATGTCTTTTGCACAGACGAGCGTCTTCTGGTTGACTACTGCGTGGCTGGAGTTTAGCAGGCTGGGGTGGCAGGCAGCTGGGAAACTGTTGGCCTGCTCCAGTAAATTGAGCCGGCAGCCAGCCACAAGCCGACGATCGACAGGCGTCTTCACTCGCCTTCATTTAGTCCTCAGCATCGAAGTGGTGGTGGACAACAGCCCCGAAGACTTACTTTACGCAACAAAATGTGGAATAACAAAAAAGTAGGACGAATACGTCGAGACTCTGGGAGCGGACGCGCAGCCAGCCTACGATACACACCTACGCCTCATTACCCGATCGCCCCAAAGCACGCTTTATTTACTATTCAGGATCAGGAGGGAAGGAGGAGGAAGAACAGTGGGAGATGGGAGAGAGGGAGGAGTTTCCACCATTTCCGCAATCGATCTTTTGCGCCGGGTCCAACGCCCCCGTCACGGATTTTCAATTCACAAACAAATGGGCTCTCGGCAGGGCTCATCGTCAGGGCGACTGCCCTCTGCTGCACACAAATTCCTGTTGGATGGTGTCTTCTGTACCGTCATCTTTCTGTGCATCCTCGGAATCATCGAAAAGGATCCTTCGACCCCTTTCCTGGAAAAACTTGCTGACGATAACCGACGTCGATGTCTGTCGAAGCAGTGCAAAAAAAAAAAAGGATTGACGCGTAAACAGTTAAAGAACGAAGCAGCAAGTTAACATTTGGACGCTGGTTTCGCGTGAAAATCATTTGCACTTCCGCAGCAACTTCCGGAGTTGCAGCTTCTGCACCATTCCTTGGGGTGACATTGAATCAGCTGTTTCAGAGTGCGTTCACGGAGTCGCACGGTTTCCCGTTTCTGCGAGCTTCCCGTTCGCTTCCAGCCCACAGGCGCCTCCCAGGGACCAAAGACATCGATCCACATTGCTTTCGAGGAATTCTTTCATGTCTCCCTGACATTTCATGGCTACGCTGAGTGCACCGTCGACCTCGCGAAATTGCGTGCGGGACGAATCCTTCCGGCCAAACCACCTTTTTTCGTTAACGTCTCGCTCGCAAAGATCACGTACTCGGTCCTGATGCTGCGATGCTTCCGGAGGAGGAACCACTTCGGAGAAAGCGTGGACGACTTCACATCATCGATGCTCGGCGCCCTGAACATCCACCCACCCACTCTCTGTCCTTAGTCAGCTCCACAGTGCGCGGTCACCGGTCCGACGAATGGGCAGAACGCAAGTGACCATCATGAGCGTAAGACCTCGACAAGCGAGGGCAGGTCGAAAGAAAACGAAAGCTTCCATGAGCGACCTCGGTTGACATTTTTGGTATGAGAACGGCGCACCCAAGTGAACTGCGCCAAAGGCGAAATCACGAAGATTACAGCGTGCGTAAGGACCGAAAGGGGCCCGAAATGCGAAACGAGGACTCCATGTTCGCCGGGCGCGCTGGCAGCTTACGGAAACTCGTTCCACGAGGATTTACGACTGCCGTCCTCCTAAGAGCTCTTAATGTAAGTCTTACCTAATTGCCTATCTGCATGGCATTAAAGTTTCATGAGACAGTGAGATGAACGAGATGTACCAACGACCACCAGGGCTGTTAAGAAACAGAAAGAAAGAAAGAAAGCAGCTGCTAGTTAAAGCCTGAAACCCGAACACCTCGCATTTGTTTTTTACCAGCTTTAGCGTGTTGTTGTTTTTTCCTCTCCCGAGGGAATGCTGCAACAGCATTTTAGCCTGAATCCTGCCAAAACAACCGATCCCACTGCGAGCAGCCTCGGTGTGCGGCTTACGCCGACCGCATTCCACTGCTGAATGATAAGCACCCAAGTCGCTGGCTGGTCAGATGCACGCGAGGGCCGGTGACCACGTGGGGCCACTGGCGAAATGACCATTCAAGACTTCATTACCGACTGGGAGACGGATTTGTGCTGCCGACACGTACACAAAACGGGAAACCGAAACTCCGACCGAGTCGGCAGCTTTTGCCTCTCGGCGACGCTGCCCTCCGGACCACGCGAGGCCACCGACTATCCACGGCACTCCGACACGGAGGCGTCCGGGAAGACCCTCAAGGGAAACCTCCCGAAGCGGACGTCTCCTGCAACCACGTGGTAGAAGCCTGCGGAGGGGAACGCGATCCATTGGCACACACAGCATCATGCCGCGAGCAAGGCCCAACTGCCCACGCCTACTCGGGTCGTCGACGTGTTCCGAGATGAGGACCCCCCCCCCCCACCGGCAAACAAACGGACCGAGGATTCCGTCTCAAACGGACATGACGAGCCGTGGGAGGGGGGTAAGGGGGGGCTGTGCAAAAAGCCCCGCTCGGTGTCTTCACGGTAAGTGGAAAGGAGTGCGAGGCACACGCACAAAAGAAGAACTCTTGGGGGGATGCACGGCGTTGTCGGAGCAAAATGAGGGAAGAAAGGAGGAAAGATGAGACGAGGTCCGCAGGGAGCACGCTCCATTTTTTGCAGGGAAAAAAAACGCTTCAGACAAAGTCGGCGTCGCAGTAAACTCCTGAAAACGCCAACTTTAAAACCGTCTGTGCGTTTTTTGTTAGTGGACATCCCGTCGACGGGACGCACGCCACGAACGCTTCCTAATGAACCCAATCTCAACTTTTACGGCGCTGTGATACTTTATGATGTTCACGAGTGCTTCTCAGCAAACGCACTTGGGAATTGGATGGGGTTCTGTGCGGAGGGGGGAGTGGGGGTGGGGCTCGCTTGCATACAGACTGTGGAAAAATTAGCTGAAACGTACCTTCGGCGAAGAACGCCTGCTGGAGTGCAGCAGCCGTGGAAGGCGCACCAGTAGAGCACACTTTGCCGAGACTTCCGGGGGGAGGGGGGGGGGTTTGAGGTCGAATGCAGCGAATTTTCGGGTTCCTTGGATTCCACGTTTTTGCTTTTGCCTTTTGTTTTCCCCCAAGTGGGGAGCAGCGGCGCACGTTGGCTACGGTCACTTCGAGACGGTCACCAACTTCACGCCAGTTTCACGCCTCTCTCCCTCTCTCTCCCCGGCAGCTTGCCGCACACCGGTGGCTGAACCACGCCGGCCACCGTTCGGTGTGGCAAAAGCTTCGGGGGGGGGGGGGGGGCCGCACACGCTGAAACGCCAAGGGAGGATGCGGGAGATGCAGCCGCTCATCTGCTGCACCACGCGCGAACGTGAGCAGCGGGCCTACCTTTTCCCCTCGCAGCTTCCTGAAAGGGCACACACCGAACTCTTAGAAACACTAGTGTTTTCCTCAAGGCCAACACACTCCTGCTGCTGCTGATTTCGGGATTTTTTCCTTTTTTTTTCTCTCTCTCTCTCTCTCTCTCTCCCTTTTTTTCCTTCCTCCTCCACGGCATCATCATCACAGAAGTGTGGAAATCTATTTATTGATTTGGGAAAAAGATTCAAGCTTTCCATTAACGAGAATTTTTACTTTCACGATTCACCAGATATACAAAATTTGCACAAGATCTCGGGTTTCGTACACAATGCAATACATACATTTTTTTTTTTTTTGTCATCACAAAAAACTGTACTAGGCCTTCTTTATTGTTAGAAACCAACGAATTATAAAAGCAAGAAACTGACAAAAAGCTTTCAGTTTTTTTCCGGTACATTTCATTTCTCTTGCTGCAGTATCTTGGATTTGGATGTTACTGACCAGAGCACCATATTATTTTACTATTATTATTCCAAAATAATACGGGCACACAAAGTTAAGTGCTTTATTAACACTGTATGTGCAGTTAGCCTAGTCTTTAAAATATTTGCATCTATACTTTATAAATATGCATTATTTACAGCGTGCACAACACGAAAGTCTGATTACTAGGAAACAGCAAAAAAATTTTCAAAGTATTATAATAATTAGAAAATACATTCGCAGATATAAAGAGCACCATTTAAATATTTCAACTTATAAGGTTCGGGAAGAGATCAGCCAGTGAATACAATACTGGCAATAACTCCTTTTATTACAAATACATGTTTTTTTCAACGCCTCATGGATCCATTCAATGGCTGCATTAAACTGGGGTTAATATAACCATAAGAGGTGTACATAGTGTTTTGGGAACGTTGATTTTGGAGAGCAGAATCTGGAAACTGAGTTTGAGGATGCATATTCATAACACCCATTTGCATTGGTATTTGAGTTTGATTAATAAATGGAGGATTAAGATAGCTGGTATTCAGTGCAACAGAAGAAGCTTGCTGAGTCACATGATATCCATTCAAAGATTGGTAACTGGCCATTATATTAGGATTGATACCAACATTTGTTCCATGTTGTTGCTGAGAATTACTAAAATTTGATTTGTAATAATGACCAAGTTGGGGCTGCAGGTTTGATAAAGGAGATGGCAAACTTCTTGATACAGGTGGAGGAGTCATATTATGAGGAGGGGTTGCAGGACTTATTGGAGAACAATTTGATAAAGTCCCATGGCTGTCCATTAAACCATTTGTCAACTGCTGTAATTTATCAAGACTACAAGACGAATTCACACGACCAGGAATGGAAGGAGAAGAATACTGTAAATTATGTGTAACATTTTGCACATTATGAGAATGTACATAAAAATTGGGAGAAGTCACAGGGGAACATGTGACAGAAACACCGGATGCATGCACACTTCCTATAAGACTCGGTGAGTGACAGACTTGCATTGCTTTAGAAACAGAAGGTGCAGCAATATTGGATGGTGGAGGCATACAATGTTGAGAATGTACTGAGGGAAGAGCCATGCTGAGATAGGCATGACTTGGGACGGCTGAGAACTGAGGAACACATGGAGGTTGACCTGGCATCATTACCAACTGGTTACCAAAGGTTGGTATTTGGGGGCTTTGCACAGTTTGCTGGACTGGTGATGCAGATGCCATAGCTGGAGAATGCACAACTGGAAGTATGCCTGGGGAATTGGTAGATTGAGAAGGAGAACTAGCAGTCATTGCTGGAGAATGTTGAGCTGGGGAAGGGATAGTCTGACTGTTGGGATGTATGTTCAATTCAGAAGTATAAGACTGAGAGCAATCCAAAAAAGATAGTTGCTTTCCATTGGTAGCCTGATTCTGAGATGGATGGATAACTTCGCTGTTCATCCTCAAATACGGATAGTGCAAATCACTTGAACAGATCTGCACATTTGGTACAGATTTCGAAGCAGCCAAAGCCGACTTGGGGCATTGTGTTTTACTCCGTCGACTTGAATTGGATCCTTTACTGGAGGATTTGCTGGTTTTATTTGTTGATGCTGCTCGTTTTTCATTTTGGAACCAATAAGATACACTTGAGTTTTTCGCTTTGGCTTCAGATGCTGTCTTTTCCTTGGATGCCAAGTCTTTTGGAGAGCAGCTCTCGTTGCTTCCACACATCGTGGATATTAGCTGTTTAGAAAACGCGGTTTCTTGGTTCTGAGGCAAGGATTTGTGTTCCACAAACCCAGTTCCAGGACGAGAAAACAAACACTTCTGATCCATAAACAAACAATGCTGATCATGCAACTTCTGGGCAGCAAAAGCTTTTGCCTGACTAGATGAGATATCTGATGACATAAAAGGTACCGATAATTCATTCATGGGTGGAATAGTGGATACATTTTTCTGTGTCATAGAATGCTGATCTGCTTGCGTGCATGTAAATGCATGATTCTGAAGGTGTGCATCTTTGTGATCAAAAAATGTAGGTAACTGACTATTGGAAGCAATATGTGGCTTAAAAAATGAGGGCACTTCTGCAGATTGCTGTTTTGACATTGCAAATTCCTGATTAAGTACTTGGGATTTTTGATGAGTAACAAATGCTGAATCTTGATTCGTTTGCTTTTGGTGGAAATCAAATACAGTTTTCCCTTCTGACAAGTGTTTGCTCGTTTCGTATTGCTTTGACTGAATTTGCTGAGGATCACTTGATGAAGACTGAGTATGAAGAACGTCAGTAGGCAATAACGACGTTTGTTGAGGATTAGAGTATGACCTCAAATTAGACTGATGTGAATGCTGTTTAAAAGATAATTTCTGCTTGTTTAACATAGATGGTTCTTCAATGACTGACTGCGAATACGGAATATGAGAGCTTTGGTCACTAGAATTCTTATGAAGAGACGCATCTGGCACATCAACAGAAAAGAAAAGCTTTTCCGAATCAGTTTTTTTTGAAAAAGAATTCTCATCAATGTATCTAGCTGTAGATTTTTCGGAACCAATATCCAATTCTTGATTCAAACACTTCTGATTATATGGAATTACTTCTCCTTCAGAAAGAAAACTCTTTGGCGTGAAGTTTACCAATTGCTCCCGAGAACATAACTTCTCTTCTGAGAAAACCTGTTCTTTTTCGCTTGGAACGGTTTCCTGAACACCTGCATCTTGCTTTGAGTCACACACTTGTTGTACACTTTGTTGTGATGATGAAATCTGCGATGACTCCTGTTGAAAGGTTATATCCATCTCAGAAGCAAGTTTCTGAACAGATGTATGCAGATGAGTCGATGTGTGCTCGGCTGTACCACTTAATTTGCTTTGCTCATGATGTTCAGATGCTTCCAAGTTGAGAGAAACTTGATCAGAACTATTGAACGGAAGATTACATGCATTCAATTGATGGCATTCCTGTTGTTCAGAAGCAGATAGCAGATGCGTTTCCTGTTGCTGACATACAAACTGATCTGAAGGGAACTTTATATCAGCATTTTTTGATGGAGTGCATGGAGCAAGATTTGATAATGATTCTTGTAGCGTGCTTTCAGATTTTGCCGATTTCTGTTTCCCTTCTGTGATATATGAATGGTGGGTCATGATGTAATTTTGAGTTTTCTGCTGTTGATCAGAATCCATAGTTCCCATTTCACAAGAACTATCTCCAGGAGAATGTTTACTCTGCTTATCTGATGCTAAATATGACATTTGCATGTAATCTTCAGAATGTGCTGCAATTTCTAAGCACTGTGCATTCATTTGAAAATCCGACTTGCTAAAAAATGAAGATTTATTCGCTTCATCCACTTCACTGACGTCCATATCAGAAAGTTGCTCCTTGAAGTTACAAAAGGATCTTATACTTGAATCGTTGGTCCCTTCGTTTAAGTAGGTGTCTTCATTCATGTCCGTTTCAGAGGGGGAAGCTGCCATATCAAAATGAGTTCGTGATTTCTTTCGAGGTACTCCTTTAGGCCAGCCTCGCTTACCAGGAATTTTATGAGCTTCATCACCTAATACTGGATGATAATCTTCTTTTAGCACCATCTTTCCATCTTCTTCTGGGATTTCATTTTCCGCGACCAACTTCCTACTTCAACAACGGCAATTTCATAGTAAGAAGAAAGACAACTTACCTGGTTAGCAGCCTCTTTCTCCGTTTAATTTGCATTGTCAAGTAATCCATTGGTTTGCGCCTTCGTCTACGCTTCTTAGTTTCCAACGGCACTTTATGTTTAAGAGCTATACTTTGACGACGCCGAATCAACAACTTCTGTGCTCTAATGGCTCTCTGATTCACCTTGGAGATTTTCTTAGAAGTTTTATGCAAGGTATCTGCAACACTCTCGAAACTACCAGAATTTTCGGGTTTTGATAATTCTGTATCACTGCTTGCCAAATGATCAGTAGAATTGACTGTTTCTGTAGACAAACTCGGCTTGCTTGAGTGTAGTTCCTCTAAGGGCTTTACACTAGACGATGCCGAATTTGATAATGAATCCATTTCTGGCTCTGACAGATCTTCTTCATCTTTCTGCTCTGATGAACTATCTTTAGCAGAATTCAAATAATTTGCATTGAGATTGATTAATGGTGTCCAATGTAAGCAATCAGCATCAACTTCGAGTCTATTGGCTTGTTTTGTTCGCTGACACCAGGAATCGATCAATTCTTGATTCCAGTACAAAACTGGGCTAGAATTCAACAACAAAGTGAAAGCACACTAATGTTTACATAACAGTTTTACCCTGAATTTCTTTGCGAGCGCAGAAGACCCAAATCACTTAAAGTATCTGCAATGTCTTGAGGATGCATTCCAGACTCTTCTGTGAGGGATGCAAATGAAAATGTAGATGGATGGTTACGAGATAAATAGTCTAAAATTACAGAGTTCCAATAAGCACGATAACTGAGCTGACCCAAGTCAGATAAAGGCTTCTCGGGAGTTCCTGGCTGACCTTCTCGTCTAGAAAGCAAATAACCTGCAAGCAGTCAACTGCTAAGAACACAACGAAAAATACTTACTAAACTGAATTAGAAATCTGCCATATCCTTGTTTCTGATGCTGAGGCAGTGTCATAATGCAAGATACATTGTACTTTTGCACACAATGTTTTTCTTTAGAAAAATAAGCAATAAAATGACATCCATAATTGTCTCTCTTGGTCAACACATAAAAAAGGAAAGGTTCCACATCATAATACAGAGTTTTATGGTCCAGAAATAATTTGGCTAATAAACATAAATTCTGGCAGTAAAGCCGATTCGTATTGCCATCTACTTCAAATATGGATAAAGTATTGCAACGATAAATCTCATTGCCCGGAGGATGACGCCAACAGCATTTACGCAGATGTCGTTCCAATACAGTGCGACTCTTCATGTATTTCAAACAAAACTCACATAAAAATAACTTTGGAAGTCTGGCATATTCTTGAGGATAAGGAGAACTGTACCATGTACACAACTCATATGCACCAAACTGAATATAAGCTGGACAGCGCATTACAGTATTCAAGGATGATGAGTCTGACACTTCCTGACTTGTAGTTTCTTCCTGATTTACACACTAAAACCTCAGATTAAATATACTGCAATCAGAAGACTCACTAAAGAAGCTTTCTTCTGGGCACTCAGAAACAACTGATGGTCACGCTGTGTTACACCTCGTGGAAGATTCAGTCGCTTCACAGATTGATTTTCGGAAGAGAGATCTGAAATGAACGAATTACCAAAATTCCATTCCAAGTAAAACAACAAATAGATGAAAGTATGCAATGAAAAGCGCAGGCATAATGACTCCACCTGTGCTTTCATCAGGTTTTCCATCAGCTGACTGAGTTGGTGTAATTTTTTCTTCTACTTCAGCAGTTTTGGTTGATTCAAAAGAGGCATTCGGGTAAGCACTCTTCTTTTGGGAATTTCGAACTTGACCACGCAGAGATCGATCTCTTACAGAAGATACTCTCGTTCCTTTAGCAGCTGTAATGCTTTCTTCACTATCAGCATCAGATGCAGAGTGTTTGGGGGCTGCCTTCTTATGGGAACTGGGAACCACAGAAAGCCGTTTGCTACTGGCTGAGCACTGTTGCATGCAAGATGATTTGGATGAACTGAGTGCTTTCGTTTTTCTTTTTTTATCTTCTACAAGACAACAAAATTTCAGGATGAACGTGGGATTATTTGGGGTAAGCAAATGACAACAATAACAACAACAACAAAACTGTACCTTTTGCTGTGCTTGTGCCTTTTGACAAGTCGTACTCTTCACTAAAAAAAGATAAATACGTATATACATTAATCAACTTCTTGTTGCTTTTGAAAAATACTCACCTAATCTTGAAAGATGACTTATCATGAAACACACAATTCTGACAAAGCCAGGTTCCATCTGATTTAACATCTTGGGAATCAGGTATACATTCAGGATGAAATCCCTTATCACAAAACTTGCAAATGAGTAAAGCTTTCTGCAATAATAGGTGAGATACACTTGCTTGAATGGCATAATTCGCACAATTACATGAAACTGTAACATAAATATTCATATCATAAATACCTTGAGAATGTTTATCGGACTACAAAGTGAACAATTCTGTACGGACAGGTCTAATGACCTGTCCATACAGAATGAATGAACCACCAATTCAAACACAAGTGCATAATACATAAGGAAAATGGTAAAGTAATGCCTTGTTTCTTCCACAATATAGACTCATACTTTTAAACTTTTTTATACTTTTATGCAAGAAAAAAGTAACCAAAAACGAGATGACTGTGCACATTCCATGGACATCATAATCAGCAATACAAATATGACATAATCCAACAATTGAAAATTAAATAAAACTAAGAACAAACTGAGCAATATGTACTGGAATGCAAGGATTTTATGAACAACATGAGGAACTGTGCAAGATGCTATCAGATCTTTCCTTTAAAACACTCCGATCTTATGTAAATACTAAAATACATATAATTCAAGAAATTGACAATATCAAATAGATTAAACCATTTACTTCATATTGTTGGAATCTTGGCAAAGGATTCTATGAAAAATACTCAACAATCTACACTGGAAAAATGATGGCACAAAAATAACCAAAAAACAAAAAACAATTTGCATTATTAAAACCTGTAACTGGAGTGATCAAATAAAAATCATGAACGCTTCAAAATCTTGAAAATTTCAATTTCCAAGTGAAGTAACATGCAAAAAAATAATTATGATAATTATAAAATTTTAAAAATTAAATCACATCCAGGTATGCCTGCTGTATTACACAGCAAGCATATCTGGATGTGAATCTCTTATAAAGGTTACCTCTTTAGGTCGTCCTCCACAAACTGCACATGCTTTACATTCCGAACACTGCCATTTTGATGATCTCACAAAAGATTTCTGTTCATCATCGAATCCCAAACATGATGGATGTGCACTGTTTCCACATTCGGTGCAAGAAATAAGCATTTCTGGTTGCTGGGCTGCATTGATAGCAGCTGTACCTAAACACTCACCACAAACGGGTACAGGTGTCACATGCTACGAGAATTTTTTTTTTTTTTTTTAAAAAAAAGCTGGCGGCAAAAACTGTAACATACTGTATAAGGTTCTTCAAGGGGCTCCCAAGAAGCATGATTTTTTGGTGCCTTATTAACCTTTGATGTTTTCCGGCTAGATGAATGATCAGATTTACTTGTTCCCCTTGACTGTGTCAATTTATAATAACGCCCAACTTGCACTACTTGATTTAGTCGTATTGCTTTCTTAAGGGCTGCCTTGATTAGCACTGAAATGTCTTCTGTTTTCTGCCCCACAATATTGTAGGCATGATGAAGATAAGTTTCAATTTCTTTGAAGGATGCACCTTCTGTTTTGGCTAAGTCTTTTAAACCTTTGATGACTACTTTACACAAATCTGAATCAGCATTTATATCTAAAGTCCTTCCTTGATGGCCTGGGTCCTTGTACGAGCAATGACCTTTGCTGAGAACACGTAACAAAATGCCTTGTTTGACAGCTTCTTCTAAATGATAACTGACAATTTCTGTATCAATTTTATGATGCATGCGTATCGCATTTGCGATTCTTTCAAGAGACGATCGCTGTTTTTGATATTTTATTTTGTGAACTGCATCCATAAGCCACTTGGTCCAAGTGGCTTCTGAATATGTATCCTTTTCCTCAGTACTCATTGCACTTCCAATCAAGTTATTTCATAACTAATCATGTTCAAGAGTAATTTCAAGCTTGGCATCTGCAAGAAGATCATGATTATAAAAAGTTCAATTTTTCAATACATAAACATAGTTTGTATACAAAATATTTTCTTATTAAATATTAAAGCACCTAATTTTACAATGAAATTTCTTATCAGAAATGCAAGTGCAAAAAAAACACTCATAATTCTTGAAGCAAATTTGGATGTGATGTAAGTCACCCAAACAGCAGGAAAAAAAAAAAACTATCAAAAAAGATCAGTTTTGCTCAATTATCACCAGTGATTTATGAGAGGAATCAAAAATCTTTTACTAAAACCATATATTAGCAACTTTGGCCTTAATGCTTTTGATGAAACTACAAATATCATGCAAAACTCTGGCCTGGTTACATTCAACTAGGCAAACTGACATCAAAACTGACAAACATTCAACAACATTTACTTTACCACATTACACAATGCATACAAATATTCTTAAAAAGGTTATATTCAATAAAAGATAAACCAGGTACAGACAAAATAAAATTCTACCACCTTCAAATACGATGTTTGCAGGAAAAAATAAATAAAAAAATTCCCCTTCCTATACCTTTCACTCACTGACAGTTTGCAGAACAAGGCAATTGCACACATACATATAATCTCCCATCAAACATCAACTAATTAATTACATCGGCAGAGTAATTGCAATCTGCAGAATTAAAGATCATAAAAATAATTGTATCGAGCAAGCTGAGATAACAAGCAAAACTACTTTACATATGCATGCAGTATTGCTGACTGAGATGCCACTACAGCTTAATAATCTAGTACACATTAATAACGTAAATTTTAACACACCAAGCTGAAAAACGGACTGCACTAAAAATGATCATTTCATTATAATAATGCTGATGCATACTCTGGACAAAAGTTTCATACTGATGGTTAAAGAACACAGTTAATACAAACAATAACAGAAATTAGTAAATACAAAAACAATGCATGAAACTCAAAGAATGAAAAATGCAAAAAAGAAACCAATATTCATGGAGAACTAAAATGGGTCTGTAGACCAGCAATCTTATTACAAAGACCTCAACATTACCGGAGATCAGCACACCAAAACAAATGTGAAAAAAACTATACAGATGCAATTCAACTGAAAGAGCGAAATCATGTTGATTTCAATCTGGCTAGGGGCAAACTACAAATTGAAAAGAAAGAAACCACTGTAGGCTTAAATGCTGAAGCGAAGTTGGAAATATCACAGAAAATGAATATTAATGCATAACAGCTCTAATGATTACAAATCTCTTCGGTTACAAATTCCAAGCTGATGCCCAGTGTACAGCTGACAGCTATTATGACTGAGGAATTTGTACTTTTCATGATGCTGTACAAGAAATACTGGATAATAACAAGAAGCATGCAAAAACGTAAGGAGGACCAATTTTGAATGTAGCATAGAGCTACATACCCCAATCACCAAGGAATGACTTCAGAAAAAAAAATCCCTAAAACCATGGTTAAACTCACCTAGAAATAAAAATGTAACAGCCATAAAGAAAAGGTACTCCATGTAAGGTATAACTTTGGAAGCTATATAGGAATCAAAGATGAGTACTCAGAAAGCTAAATGGCACCTTATCACTTTTCTCATTTTACATGAAGGTTTTCTTAAGAAACTGATTAATTACATATCACTTCTAAGCCAGTTTCTAGCTTAGAAGTAATGATACCTCTAAGCCAGGGATTGTCTATACTTCAAATCTACATCCAATCCTCTGCTGACTGCATTTGCTAGCACAAGCCAAACAGATTTTCTACTAATGCTGAATTCAAATTTAATACTTCACTTAGACCTAAAGATACAGACACTGGCTTCTAATCTTGCAAATTCAGAAATGAACTGTTTCCACTGAAAAAAACACCAATACCCTTCCATTCCCTTTAAACTCAATACAGCCTTGCATCAAAATGTGCCAATTCAAAGGAAGTGCACATCAGTTTCATCTACAAAACTGTGTGAATTTCTTAAGCTTCACCATATAATTCAACACTGATGAAAATACTGGAATGAATTGTGCCTTTTGAGTACCCCAATCTACTTAATTTGAAATTGAAATAGGTTGAGATTTCCACATCAACATCAAACCTCCTTAAATAATACATTAAATACATAACGAAAACAGCAATTATCAAACGTTGCTCATATTCAGTGAATACTTCCCTTCTACACATTTCAAATAGTTGCAAATCCTAAATTACAGCAGCTCCTGCAAATTAGATTTCTCATAATGCACACATAAGATTCTTCATCTACATGACACACATGCACTTCTCAATTCAAAGTGTAGTTGGGAGAAATTAAAAGAAGCATGCATTTCAAATTGAGTAAACAGATTACTTGAAGAAACACAGGATCATTACTATGCACGCACTCTAAAACAATTCCATTCAATTAATCAAAATACTCATATGCAATTTTCAATAATTTTTTTCTTTCTTTTCTTATTTTCTAGCTATTTTTTCTTTACGTGTTACTCTTGATTGTGAAATAAGGCAGAAACTCAGTCTCATGGGGTAGCAAATTCTACTGAATAAGAATACTCAATCGGTATCACATGCTCAGCCTTACATACTCCACACACTTTACACCAAAAACATTTACCCCTCAACAATTCAACTCAAGGCACAAGCAGCATACTTACTAGAAGACTGAAAAGTCACCTATTCATTTTGCATTCCATGAACATTCATGATACTCCACAATCTGAGATAAATGATTTTACTCTAAAGGAAACAAAAACTGAATGCACCTAATCAGCTTTCTGGTTCCTTTGTCTGATATTACTGTTCAGTGACAGATTCAAAAATTTACCTAAATATGAAATTAATATTTTATAACAGGTAACAAACTTATGACACACACAAACATCACTACATACTACCACAACAAAAAATCTCAAACGAATATCTCTTACGGAACACATTCAATCTTTGATTTTATTATTCCTTTCGACTTTTTTTTTTTTTTTATACCTCATATATCTCTTGGCTGAAACCATCATTGGCATGATAAATTTGAATTAACATAATGTTCTAGTTTTTGAATCTGACTCATAATAATAAATACTTTTACTATTATGAATCGGATTTCGTTTTTTTTTTGTTTGTTTTTTGCTCTCCTGATAAATTTCAAAATGGTACGGAAAAAAATTTTCCTGGTAGCGTGGGCAATGCAGCATTTAAATTGAAGCATTCCAAATTGATATTATATAGTTCAAAAATCTGAGAAACAGTTACATACGCAAAACAATTTACAGTTTGTTTGCTTGTTTCATCTCTCTACCTCCAATTGCAAAAGTTTTAAAGGATGAGATACGAAAATTATCGGCTCAACACATATTTTACATCACCGTATGCATAGTTTACATTTTCCACGTAGGAAAGGAAACAGAGGACGGTGCAGTTTTGTGCACACCAACGATTCACTAAAGAATTTCATACTTTTGTTTGTAATCGGTTCCCAGGAACGTGAAATTTCAAATGCAAGGAAACAAGCATTTCAAATTTTTGGCTGCATCCCTTGCAATATGTAACTCTTTACGAAGCACACAACTTTCCATGAAGTTTAAAACTTCACGGAAACCGGCTGTAAATACACACTTCGTGAAATAAAAATCCGGGAAAAACGACACACGCGTTTTCTAGATTAAATATAAAGAGCGTTTTCCTTCCAAGAGCACACGGGCTTTCGTTTTCCACTCGGTGTTTGCAATATGGCAAAGTTAAATCTCGAGAACATTTTCGACTGGATATTTTTTTTTTTTTTCGTCTCCCTTCAATCAAACTTCACGTATTGCACAACATCTTAACACTAATTGCATCTGCATTTCGATAATTACGAATTGATCACCGTATTGATTCTCGGTTCACCGAAATCGAAACTTTGTAAAATAAACAGATTTACGCATCTCGGGAATGTTATAAACAACACGAGCACACGAAATTTGTATGCAGCAACACTGGTGAAACAGATATAGATTTATGTATGACACGGGTTGGGGAAAAACACACACACACACAACACAACACAACACAACACAAAACCGACGCATTGCATGCGAAATAACGTTTAAGTGTTTTACATACCCTAGATGATTTCAGGAAAACTTACATGATTCGAAGAGTTAACACTCAAGGGAACAAAGGTTACACATCATTACTTTGACACACTCGTCGTATCACATCTTAAGAACATAATTGCATACACAAAACCAAGGAAGCAGCAACTATTAACCGCATTTTTATTAGAGCGGGATTTTTGGAAACGCCATATTAGATATACAACGCATTCAAAATGGTATTTTGTGTGTGCCTATTATCCGCTAGTTTGGCGTACGTGTACGCTCTCGTGTGTGCAGGTATTTTTTTTTTTTTCCTTTTTTTTTTTTTTTCCTTTTTTTCCTCCCGTGGAGAAAAACACTGGATTTGCCTGCCTGGGCCCTGGTGGCAACGTTTCCAGGCGACACGGCACGGTGCATCTTTTTGCTTAGATGAAACGGCTATTTCGGTGGATGCAGGGCAAAACAAACGTTTCGACCGTTTTTTCGTAGTCGCTCCATTATTTTTCCGAAAACGGATCCCCCCCACCCACCCACCCAAAGGAAATAAAAAAAAAAAAAAAAGAATAAACTACCTGTGCCTTTTTCATTTCAGTGGAGCTATTTTCTTTCTTAATATTTTATAAAATAATAGCATCGTCACTGGAGGAAGCTTCGAAAATTCCAACTCTCGGGAAGACATTCGTCCAATGTTACCCCCCCCTCCTCCTCCTTTTTTTTCCTTTTTTTTTTTTTTCCCCCCCCTTTTTGTAAACTCGAGTTTCTCTTTGTTCGCAAAATGTTGTTTCGAGTTTTCCTTCTTTATCGAATTTATTTTCGCCAAAGTGGAAGCCTACTACAATTACACTAATTAGCATCCTAATGAAATTCATCGGATAAAAACTCGATCGCACATAATTGCTGGAGCACATCGTGTGCTTTAAATTCATGATGATGATGATGCATTCCGTTTGATAACAACTGCTGCATTACAAGCTTCTTTGCTTTGACAAATTCGAGTTCCTCGTTTTCTGATTTCTTCACGTCATGTCATCATGATGATGGCCTACAAAGTCTGGATTTATCATCACTCGGCATTGTGACTGCGAGTCCCGGGCCTGCTTCGGTTTGCCATCCGGGAGCTTCAAAATACCCCACTCTGCCAAATTGTTCCTTTCATTTCGTACGCACACACAGGATAAAGTGTTGAACGCTTCCTTCCATTTTTACAGGAGAAAAAGCTCTCCATTCCAATCCTGCTTTTCATCTTGCGATTCCTGCCTCGGTCGAAGATTTTTTCCGCAGAGCCGACCGGTTTGTTTTGTTTTGTTTTTCGAGTTCTTCCAGTGTTGTTTCCTCGGGTTGCGCTGGCCACTTCCATGGAACACCAGCTTTTCCACAGTCTGTGGTGCAAGCTGTCCTCTCCATTTCTGTGGTGCAAGCTGCATTTCTGGTCACCTGGACACCGTCGGTGCCTGGGCTACCTTGTTTATGCAACTTTTCGTGCATGCATGATGCATCTCGATCGGATGGTTGTATCACTGAAAGAAAGAAATGCATTTTTTGAAAGTGTTTGCCTCGTTATCAGGAGCAGAAGCAAATACCGTGCTGGAGTTGCTTTTGTCTACAAATAGTAATACTATGCAAGTGAAGAGAGATGGGTGCCGTGTTACTCTGGAGGAGGAAGAGGGGGGTGTTGTTTTGTTTCGAGTCTGCCCTGCACTTGGCATGAATGAGCAAATGCTGTGGTTTTTGCCACCTACCAACGTTTTCCCATTAGTTTGCCGAAACGCTTAGTGTGCTGGTTCAGGCTATGCAGCTCTCAGCATTCGATTTTTACATATTAAAATAAATAAATAGATACATCAGTCAAGTCAAGTGTGACAAGAGTTGTTTGGAATGCAGTCGTTGTGGATTCATCTCAATTTCTTTAAGAAATGTTACTTTTCTTCCTCTCTGCATATGGAAAAAAAAAAAAACTTTTATCAAAAAGTCAGGAAAGCGAGCTGCAAATAAGTCACAGACACCTGTGTTTCACGATGCTTTTTTTTTTTTTCTTTTTCTGTTCATGCAAAACTTCGAACTTATTCCTAATAAGACTTGGAATCTTGTGTGATTTCTTTTGTTCAGTTAGTGACCTTTGCTCTTTTTTTTTTTTTTTTCCCTTTTCCTGTTTGTTTTCCTGTTTCTGAAAACTTGCTAGGAAAACCGAATTGCCTTGAAGTGAGGCTGTAAAGTGTCCTTAAAACAAAACGAGATGTGAACAAAATTATAATGAGTTTTAATAATTCACAAATGTGCAAGCTTTATGAAGAAAAAAAAAAAAAGAACACCATGATCTTCACTACGTTCTTCATACTTGAAAAAAAAATTTCAAGGGGGAACGCCTGAAGAATAGGAACATCTTGAATGGTTTACGGGGATCTGCAATTTTGTTTAAGAAAAAAAAAAAACAGATTACATAAAGCATTTTTTTTTTTTTTTTTGCGCCGACTGCCGGCAGTCGGGTAATATTTCGTAAAATAAACTCCAGCAGCATCCAACGCATTGCACAAACATGCAAGAAAACTTTTACAACTGCAGGAAGAACTCGAAAATCAAGAGAAACCCAAACAAAAAGCAGGAAGTTAAGAAGAACAGTGACAGTATAATTCAAAAATGGAGGGGGAGGGGGGGGGGAGGAAGAAGAAGAAGAAGAAGAAGAAGAAGAAGAAAAAAACCCAAAGTGTTGGTTGCCATCGGAAAGATTTTCATCTTATCGAGCGAGATGCTGGCTCCAAACAGAGAGCAACGGAAAACCTCTGGAACAGCCTCTTCCCAACAGCCTCTTGTGTATCGGAGGGGGATAAACTTCAGAATTTATCTTCCTCCTCCACAGTGGTTTTTAAGAACTTCCAGGTTAATTTACAAGGAGAGATTTGTGTGCCAAGCCCGAGGAGCAGCGCGATCTTTTCATTCCGGGCGCAGCCACCACCTCCAAACGGTGTCACTCGAGCCCCAACCGAATCCATGAAATCCAATAGAGGTTTGGAGGTTTGAATTCTCTGAAGGGAAAGAATGCGTATTGATCTTTCAGGAAACTTAATGGAAGATTTAATTGCGCAATCAAACAGATCAGATGAAAACGTATCCGAATAGTAATTCGGCACACTTTGATGATTATCTAGAAATGAGCCTGCAGGTGCATTCAATTTTGCAAGGCCGATGTGGACTGCGTTTTATTAAATTCGAATTTTATTTTCGATGCCTTTATGGATATCATTAAAATTAGCCATCGGAAACACATGGTTACAGGAACCCGGTGAGGAAGCCGTTGCTTTGGGGAGCGTTCTCCGAGCTGCAGCAGCAGTCATGGCAACTGTTTCGAAAAGTGAAAGAAGGCTCTACGAAACCGTGCGAATAAATACCAAAACGAATCCAATAATAAATAATAATTATTATCGTTATTTTTTTTTGAAAGAAAAAAACAAAAAACTTTTCGGAACCCAACATTTCTTCGGCTGGCAAGGTTAAAGATCAATTCCAAAACTAAAAATTAAGGATGCAAAACTCTTGGGAAGTCAGACTGAGAATTACCGTTGATGGCGAGGCAACGGACACGCAAATGATGGTATTCTATGATTATAAAGTGATTAATGGTCTCTAGTTTTGTCGAATTATATCAAATATTTGTGGAGAACGTTTCTCAAAAAAAAGAAAGAAAGAAAAAAAAAGGAAACTTGAAAACGTACATTTGGTGTGATCTCCAGATTCCTTAACGATCACGATGGTGGGTCTGCGATCATTTCATTGTACGTTTACCAAGCAGACTCGTCACAGAGCACAACTACAAAGGCAGAAAAGAACCGTCGCTGTTCAACCACGAGCTTTCCCAGGATTTTAAGAAAAGAAATTCCAAACATCTAATTGCTAATCAGAAAGGACTGGTTCGCTGCAACTTTTGCATAATCGGATTTATTTGGCTGAGGGCGGCACAATGCTGGCATGATGGAGCGAATACTTGGGCAGTGATCATCAGTGGAATCTGCAGTTCTGTTAATTGGGAATGTATTTAGGCCATGGAATTCAAGAGATGTCTCTCAGGACGTCGCCGACTTTCGCGACCGCGGCCTGCCATGCCGCAACTGAATTCGAGCAGTGTGAGAAGAACTCGACGAAACAGCGGGAAACGAAAGAAGCGACTCCGCAGCATAGGAGTCTGGGGCTGTACGGCGGTGCAAACCTGGACCTGACGCTCACGACCCCGCCGAACGCGAGCACCACCCCCAAACTTCAACGATGTCCTCTTATGGCAGCCCCTGGTGAGCGAGCGAACGTCCGGTTTTCGGCTGAACATTTTAGAGAAGCGAAAAGGGAAAGTAATCTCGAAGATCCAAGGAGCAAAACTGTGAAGCCGACCACAACGGACGGATGGGGAAAGGAAATCGCTAGCCAAACAGACGGAAAATCTCTGTGCGTACGGGGCTGGCCTTCGAAACAGCAGTGTCACCTCAAAGGCGCGGGACCGAAAGACTGGCACCCTCGAACTCGGAGAGAGCGAAATATTTGCAAAGTTGACGACGCAAAAACACATCAAGCGCCGTCCGCTGTTCATCCTCACCAGCTTTTTCCCTGCTGCCTGATTTATTCCCGAGTCTGGTGGGAAGCATCACGATAACGCAAATGATGAATGAATTCGTCCCGACCCAGAAATGAGTCCATAAAGCGACGGCGACTGCAGCCATCCGGGGATTATTTGTGCATGAAATTTCCAAGTGAACCTGCGCCGCAAAAAAAGGAAAAGAGAGAAACGCGCGCGCCTGGTCTTTCCGCTTTCCTTTGCAGCGCATCTTTCCGGCCGATTATGGAAACGTTTCGACCGCGGAACGCCATCCTGGGTACGGTGACCGGGTGGCCCGATCGATGCATTGTTGCGACTCGAGTCACCTTGGGGACGGTGACCGGGTGGCTCGATCTATGCATTGTTGCGACTCGAGTCACCTTGGGAACGGTGACCGGGTGGCCCGATCAAAGCATTGTTGCAACTCGAGTCACCTTGGGAACGGTGACCGGGTGGCCCGATCGATGCATTGTTGCGACTCGAGTCACCTTGGGGACGGTGACCGGGTGGCCCGATGCATTGTTGCGGCTTCCGTGAGCGCTTCGTGCGTGAGGAGTTAGTTGCACGTACTGTGCCTGCTCCCCGCGCGACGCCGGCGGGACCATCGGATCTGCTTCCCCCCCTCCTTCGTAGAAACTCCCGTTGCGTTCAGCCACCGCATCTGATGCTCGCGCATCATCCGTCGTACGTACGTATCTCCCTCCCCCTCTCTGTCCACGGGGTGCAGTGCAGCAACGCAAGAGGCGTTCCGGTCACAGGGAACACGACGCGAACAGTTTCGTGTTTACCTCACCACCTCCCGGTTTATCTACCGTGTGTCATTCTAGATTAACTTTCCGTCGGAAGCGTTATCAGATTTGCTGCGAAAAGTTCGTTCTGGGTTGACTCCCTTTTGAGGTCAGGAAGTTTTTGATGCCAGATGCATAATTGCGATCTTATCTCGGTTGATTAAGCAACAGAAAAGAGGGAAAAACTACTCGCACCGAACGTTTCTCTCTCTCTCTCTCCGGGTACAGCTCGCGCGACGCTTCCTAGTAACCGTCGACCACGAGTCTCCTAGATGCTCGTTCCTCCTCCTCCTCCTCCTCCTCCCTGCGCGATCGAGGAGTTCCTGCGCAGGAAGCAGAAAAAAAGTCGTGGAGATGATTTTTTCTGCCGCCGCTGCTTCGATGCCAGCACGGACTGTCCAGAGAAAAAGCGCGCGCAGAGCTGGCGCGACCAGAACCAACCGTCCCCTGGCCGGAGTGCGAAAGACGTTTCGCAATTTCATTTTCCCGTCCGGTCGACTAAGCTCTTTGTGCTCCCCCTTGAACAAATAATTCGAGAAACGCAGCTTTCTCCCCCCCCCCCCTCCAGCGAAGATTACCAAACTGTGTGTACATGTGTGTATGTGTGTGTGTGTGTGTGTGTGTGGATGTACACCCGGCTAGGAAACTTCTTTCCTAATTAGATGGAGCAACTGCCGAGGGATGCTCTGGATGTGATTAATAACCAAGGGATAATTGAGTGTCTGAAAGGTGTGTGTGCGTGTGACGTAATAACGTAAATGATAAAATGAAACTTCCCAGAATGCACTTTTAACAACGTGCGTTGCGCGATCGTTCATGTTTTGTTTTTTTTTTTGTTGTTGTTGTTGTTCATCCGATCGACGCGCATCGTCAATCATGTGGTCGCTCGCCAAATGCACGCACCCGGCAAACACGGTGTGTTCCGCGCCGTGTTTGCCTCGTGTGTTCCGGAGTTCATCGCCGACGGCGGCGCCCGAAAGCGCGACCGAACGGCGAAGCGGCCTTCCGCGCGCGTTTCTGCGTCGCCGAAGAGCCTTCGCATGCAGCCACATCGGAAGGCAAAAGTCGCTGGAAGACTTTCCTTCCTCTGTCTGCCTGTCCCCTCCACGCACGCACACGTGCACACACGCACATTCACATACAACATTACCGGCATGGGGAAGGCAACGTGGCGCTCACTTTCCCGGGCCACATGCGGCGGACGCGCTCCCGGCGCGCGTTGCCAAAGACGGCAAAGCAGACGCAAGGGGTAAACGGGAAGAAACGTAAGCGCCTCGTGAGCAGCCCGCTGAATGAAACACGCGCGCCGGCAGGAGATCCACAAGAGGAGGAGGAAGACTCCGCAGCACGCGAGGCGGAGCAGGTGGTTCTGCTGGGCGGCGGGGAACGGCGGCGTCTCGCGATCCGGGAAGCCGGAAGGAGGCGGCGGCGCGACCGACCCCATCGGGCGGACGCTGCGTACTGCTGCTGCTGCGACGACGATGGCGCTGGCAGGGGGTGGTGGGTGGCAGACAGACAAAGTCCGCGGTGCGTCGAACCGGGCAGGCGAGCTGCCCCCGGACCCTTTCGAGGAAGAGGAGCAGGCGCGCGCGCCCCGCCCTCGGGCACGTGGACGCGCCTCCGCTGTTTCCGGCCCGTCCTCTCCGGACGGGGCCGGGCGGCAATCCCAGGTGTGTCTTCTTCCCGACTTGATAGCATCCTGGGCGGCTTCCCGGGAACGGGGCTGGCCGGATCTCCTCCGGAGGGAGGAAGCCGGCGCTGTCGCGACCACGTGCGAACATCCCGAGGGCTTCGTCGAATGCCTCCCCCTCCCCAGGCGGGAATCCGAACGGGGCGGGCGCGCAGCTTCTCCGGCCGGCGAGGGTACAGGCTCGGATTTCCCGGGCGCGTGGGTACCGACCGCAAGCGCGTTGACCCCGTGCGTCCGATCAAGGTTCCCCCGTCATCCAGACGCACTCCCTTCGGCAGGAATGGGGGAACGCGGTGGAGGCACATCCTTCCCGCACGCACGGACGGTAGCTCCAAAAGCGCGAAGCGGAGCGGAGACCGCGCTGCCGGGAGTGCGCGCACATCCCGATGGATCATCCCGTGATGCGATCCCGCGGGGACGCTGAGGCGACGCCCACTCCTCCTGCGGGTCTGTCTGCCCGTTAGGAAGGGACGTCCGTTCAGGACGTTCCGAAAACGTGCAAAGGCGCGAAGAAACCACTGGCAACCCCCTGAATGTCCGAAGGGGCAACGGTCTCCAGGATTCATACACCAAACCTTTCTCTCTCTCTCTCTCTCTCTCTCTGTGTGTGTGTGTACGTGTGCTTCGTGTACGTGTTTCCGCCCGCTCCGCGCGCGCTCGCGGATTCCTCCCTCGCGGTCCGTTCGGCGCTCCAGCAGCGCCGTCCACACCTCGGCCGGTCGCTCGGGGGCGGCTGCGGTGCGCTGCGGAAAGGTGGCGACTCCTACGAGACGTCGACGGTGTTTTTTCGTCTGCAGGGCCTCCTACTCCTCCCCCCTCTCCCCCCCGCACGTGCCTTCCCGCGGCCAGAAGCGTCCGCGGAAACGTCAACACATCCCGCACGCAACATCAGCTGCTTTTGTTCTCTCCGAGAACAAAAGCAACTGCATCCTTCCTCCCTTTGTTCTTCCCCTCCTTGTATTTCGAATCTTCCTCGTATTCGAATAATGGCGGACGGGCCGTTGCCTGAGGGGAGAGAGAACTCCCGCAAGAGTTTCCCGAGGAGAGTTCCCAGCCCGACGTGTAACCCGAGGGACGACCCGGGGCAGGGCGGGCCCATCCGTCCTCCGGTAGCACGACGGTGGGCGGTCGCGCGCCGCCGCTGGCCCGTGCACGCCGAGACCTGTGCGACCCGTGACGGCGACCGACGGACCGACTTCACGAGGACGGGCCACCCGAGCGAGGGAGCAGGAGACGCAGGATGGTCCAGTCCGCTTGTTTTCCCAGCCTCCCGCTGGATGCGAGATCGCGCGTTCCGCTTGGAGGAGTCCGCAAAGCGTCCCGGCTGCAAGAACTGCAAGAGGCCGAGACGAAGGACGGTGCGGCGCTCACCCCTCACCGAAAGGACTCCCTCGCCCAGGGAGCGCTACAACACGGAGGTGGCGGACACACCACCATCTCCCGGAACACACCCATCCATCAAACGCTGCAAAGAAAAGAGGAGGAAAAAAACGCGCTGCGGAGGAAAGAAACCATCCCACGTCTCGCAAGCACCGCGGACCTTCACGGTCCCTAAACGATCAGCAGGCGGGGAGGAGGAGTGGGGGGGGGGAGAACTCCCAAGTAACCGAATTCCTCGGTCTCAGGTATGATGATCACGGTGGCGGCGAGAATAATTGGACCTGCAAGCCTTACAACTTTCACTGGGAATCTGCGCCCTTCTCGCCTCCGTGATCTCGCGACGATTTGATTTCCCGAGATGGCACGCGATGCGCCACCATCGCCCGGGAGCCGCGGCGGCGGCGGCGGCGGCGACCATCGCGCCACTTAGGCAGGGCTTTTCCTCGAGACGGCCGAATCGATCATCGCTGTTTATCATGGTAATCCGCGTTGTACGGTGTTCTGCGCATTCGCGAAAGGCACCACTGCGAGCTTCGGGCACGCAGAACGAAATATTGATTTCACGTGGGCAGCGGGAGCGCTCAGACACCACACGGTCACAGCGCACGAAGAGTGGGGCGGACGGCGGCGCATGCGTGACGACTCGCAGCGATCCGCATAACGTTGTAGCAGAACCTCTCTATTAATTCCGACATTGTTTTCCCAATGAGGAGGAGCAGGAGAAGGAAAAAAAAAAAAAAAAAATGACCATCTGTCTCCACCCTGGAACGAACTGATGACTGCAGTTTCTGAATGCTGTTTCTTTTCCTCCCCCCCCCCCTCCTCCCCGTCTCCCTCCCTCCCTCTCTCTCTCTCCATCTCGCCCTCCCTATTTGCCGCGACTTTCGCGGGAACGGATTACAGCAATAACTTCCAAGCGGCGGTTTTTGCAGGCATTCGCACGGCGCAACCACCGTCGAGGAAGCGTCGTACGGCCGGGCTGCACGGAGCCCATCCGTCGTGAGATGGTGCGCTCTCAAAGTTCAGCGCCAATTCAGAATTATTATTATTATTATTATTATTATTGCTCTGCCGCGTGAACTTTCTCTTCTCCCCCTCCCCCCGGCTCCTCTTCCCCGGGTAGGAGATCTGCTCGTTTACCGCCATCATGCATGCGACGCCGAAACGCTCCTCCTCATTGGTCGAGCTGATCCCCCCGCAACAATGCTGTCAGCACACACGAAGCCTAACGCGTGCAGCCCGCGCGGAACTCGCGTGCTAAAAGTCGCCCGCGGTGCGCGCACGCGCGTGCACCAAGGAGGCGAATCGCAGGTTTGAAAAGGTGTGCATGTGTGGAACGCATTTATCTGCAAAGTGGCACCTCGCACGGCTTGGAGGAGGAGGAGGAAACAAAAGGTGCAAAAAGAATTTTTGTTTTGCACGCGCGTTTTTTTTTTTTTTTTTTTTAAAAAAAAAAGAAAAAAAATAAAAAAAGGGAAGAAAGAAAAGAACAGCAACCCTGTCGTGCTAAAACGGAAAAAACTCCTCGGTCCTGCGCGTGCAGCAGCTCAGAAGCCGCGACGCTTCCGTGCGCACGCGTGCTACCCGGTACGTTTCCCCGGCTGCAGAAAAACTCCGCGTTCCGTCGGTCCACGCTCGCACCAAATCAGAGGGAGGGGGGGGGAGGAGAGAGAGAGAGAGAGAGAGAGAGAGAGAGAGTCGATTTCGCTTGGAATGGCCTGGGATCTTTTCGAGATGCCTTCCATTCAGCGTTACACATTTCCTTCGTGTCATTTTTTCTTTTTTTTCACGAGACCTGTCTGTTTCAAGGAGTTTCCTTTCCAATCTATCGCTAATGGTGGTTCCTTAGCATGGGTAAATCTTTCCCAACATAATGAAGCGGCGGCCGAGCGGGCAATGCGCGATCATTGGTCAGCTCGCTACCTATTGAGCGACTCGTGAGAGAGCGCTCGACCTCCTGCGCGAATGCTTTCCTCAAGTTGAAAAGGGGGAAAAAAAAGGAAAGAAGAGACGGGAGTAATCCACTGCGTCCTGCGCCATCGAATCGAATGGAATGGGGCGTTTTCTGCTTTCGTTTCATAACCTAGTCTTGTCGACTCGCAGGCGCTGGCCGAACGAAGGTTACGGCTGTTGTTAGGGTTGCCAAGTCGTTCAAGGATTAAGAGACGTTCAAGGCCACGCAGCCTCCTAGTAAGGAGCCAAATTCATTACATAAAGCAGTGGATCAGTGTCTCACTGGCTGAAGGATGGGGAAGGGGACGTTCTGCAGCAACACTTGGCAAACTTTTTCCGAAACGTCCTCAAGAAGTCGCAGTGCGGACCGCAGTCCGCTAGAGGCACTCGGAGAGATCGACGGAGGGCACACGGAATGCGGCAGAACGCAGAAAAGGGATGAAGCCATTCAACATCCGGGGGACGTTAAGCTGATTACCGCATTCCATCTGATAAGAAACCGGAGCGAGCGAATGTTTGGTTTGTTGAAAACGCATACACACACACACACACACACACACCAAAGTACAATAAGGGGGGGCGCGGCGGATCGAAACGGAGATGCCTGCAGACAAGAGACGGGTCGCACGTTGAAGCATTTTATGGCTAATTCGGAGGACTTTTAACAGTTTGTAAACTCCTGTGAGTTTGGTGAGTGCCTGCTGGAGACCAATGCGTGCAAGTGTTCGCCCTCCGCAGCATCTCCCGATCATCGGACAAACTCGATCCGAAGTGGAAACGGTCCAGGAGGCATCGATCGTGAAAATGCAATCCAAAAATGAAAAAAAGAAAAAAGGAAGGGGGGCAGGGATGGAGGGAGGAGGCAGAAAGGAAGAAGAAGAAAAGCAGAGGCAACACCGCGAGGAATTTCTCTGCATAGGCGCCGTGAAGGGATGACGAGATCGGATTCGCTGGGACCGTACGATGAAGAATGGGGGGGGGAACGGCGGTCCGCATCGATCGAAATTCTTCCTCAGAACGGCTGGATCCCACTGGCGGCGGATTTGATAGACCTCCTTCGAAAGACCCGCCGGACCACAACGCGACCTCGGGAAGGGCCAGCCAACATCGTCGCGCGGCACTTCCGTGTCGAGAAGAAACCTCGGAGGACTGAAAGTCCGCAACTACCCTGTCTCTCCCCTTTCCCTCCTTCTCCAGGCTTCGTGTGGACGTCTGGGACTTGCCCATCATGGCCCCTCACCTCCCCGTTTCGTCCCAGGATCAAGTGGGAACCGGCATCGTGGAGAAGCCCCCCTCCCTGCCCACTCGAGGGAAAAAAGGAAGCCGAACCCGCGGGAGGACCGGCTACCTCTTTCTGCTATCCCAGGAGGAAGCGAGGAGTTGCCCGGGCGCTGCAACCAGACAGACGTCGTACGGCCAGGTCGTGGCGTTTCCTTCCACGAAGGAGGCGAACGATGAAAAGATGGTGGGATAGCCCACTTCCCCAGGGATGGTGGTGGTCCCTGTCAGTTGGCTCGAAGCCGTTTAGAGTCGGAGGAACAGTACCAAGATGCGCACCGCCCACTGGGGTCCCGGACGCGTTTGCAAGCGGACGGCTGCGGAGTGGTCCTGAGAGGTTCTTTCGCGCGGGATGCAGAGGGACACCTCTGCAACCCCCAACAGAGACTCCCCGACGCGCAAAGTGTGACCCGCCCTCAAGGGTCATTCCGCAGGCGGGGAAGGCGAGCACGGCCGGATGGCAGAAAACACCCTCACGAGCTGGCCTCGCGCTTCCGGCAACCTCCGGGCGGCTCCGTCAATCTCTGTCGTTGAGCGACTTCGACTCGGAAACGACCGTGGCGGCGCCGCGCGGCAAACAGCACAAACAGCAGCGGGTGTTCCCTCCTCCTCCCCCCCTCCTCCTTCCTCGTCCACCCCCTCTGCTTCTGCTCCCTTCTCGCCAGTCATCACCATCGCCCGGAGCAGTATGATCACCGCAGCCTTTGACCTTTCTCCTCCTCCGAAAAAATTCCAAGCAACTTGCGATAATTGAGGTTCCTTCGTTCCTCTCGTGATCGATCTTTTTTTTTTTTTCTTCGTTTTTTCCCTCCCTCTCCCCCTCCTCCCCTCCATCCTGCCTGCGAATGTCTGCATTCATTACTGAGGAATTTTTCCATTTCCTCCCGCGGGTGCGCCCGTTAAAAAAGAAAAACCGCTGCGCCTTCCGACGACTCGGGCGAAAGCGCTGGTGGTGGTGAGGCTGCTGGTGGTGGTGGTGGCGGCTGTTCTTTTCCTTCCTCATTCTGCCCCCACCCCCATAAACGAGTTCCCTTTCTGATGCCCCTCACCTGTCCCTCTGCCTCGGTTCGCGCGAGCACGCGCTCTGGGTAGCAGAGAAAGCACGTCTGCTCGTCACGTGACCCGCGGGCGGCAGCGACCCATGACTTCCTCCCCTTCTCGCCCCCCGAGGAAACCGCAACAGAGGAAAAAAAAAAAAAAAAAAAAAGGGAGAGGGGGAGGGAGGAGAAGAACAACCGACCCCCGTCACCGTCCTCACGTCCTACCCGCAGCTGCATACCGCGTCCCCGCGGCCAGGCACCTTACTGTGCCCTGGCTCCCGCGCCTGACCCACCCAGCACGCCCCATCCGCTACTGCGCAAAAGAGTTGCTAGCGCGCCACGCAGGACCTGCGCTGCCTGCTCGAAACTTCCCCCTCCTGCTGATTCGCCGGTGCTTCTTCCCCTCCCGCCAGCGCGCGTGACTGCGCTCTTCTAAGCTGTCACACTCAGTGTTGAGCCTGAGGGGTGCTGCTGCTGCAGCGCTATAGGAACAGCATTCGACCGCACACCCCTCTTACCGCCCTTGACCCCGGACTCCCCTGCCGCTCGCCCCCTCTTTCCCTTGCGGACAGACAGTCGCTCTTCGGCTAAGCAACCGTCGCGTCCTTCCTGCTTTTGGCTGCCGTTCCAGTGGTTGGACGTCGTCTGAACCAGCGGAAGAGGGAGTGGGGGGAGGGGATGCTACCACATGCGGGCACGCTCAGCAGAAAGGGAGGCAGGGCAAAGCAGAGCCTCCGTCGGTCTCCAAAGCGACGAGGCTCTTTCAAACGCCCCGTCGTTTTTCGCTTGCTTCTGCGCTTGTTTTTTGTTTATTTGTTTTGCCGCCATCTCCCTCCCCCTTTCCCGCTGTTGTTTTTACGATCCCCACGGTGGCGCCCATGAGATGAAAGGTCTCTTCTGCAACTGTACACTAGAGTTTGCTTACAGAAACACCCACAGCCGCACTCGGGTGTTCCTCGCAGAATAGACCGACCCTTCTTCCTGTCCCCCCTCCCCCTCTCGAACTCTTCCCGCGATCTCGAGCGTCTCTCTCCCCCTTTAGCAGGCGCATCCACGTACCCCCTCTTTCGGACCATCCTCCCGGTCCTCCGAGAGCGCTCCCGCCACTTGGGGTGCCGCCGCGTTTCTCCTTTTTTTGCGGGCGAGTGCTCGGTGCAGCGATCCCCTCAGTTCTCCTTCGCCCCGCTCCCGCTGATTGGAGTGTTTCTCGCCAGCACCGTGCGATGGTCAGGCACGTTTCCCGCCTCCCCCTCGCGCGCCCGTGCCCTGGCAGCTCAGGGGAACGCTCTCTCTCTTTTGCACTTCCATCACATTCACCTTTCACGACAGACATCTTCATCTTCAACCTTCCTCTCTGTCACGGGGGGTGCGTCTCCTCCCTCGCCCGATTTGGAAATGGCATGCGGACGGGGGAAGGGGGGAATGTCCGCTTTCGTCCATCGGGTCGGCAGAGCTTTCCGCTTGTTCCCTCGGGCTGTTCTTTTCTACATGTTAATCGCGTGTTTCTGGGGCTGGCGTTGTCGTTTCTGCTCGTTTCCTCGTCCTCCCGTCTCCACCATTCTGTCCTGAGGCACCTCCGAGAACTTCGAAACACCCATTCTCTCATGCTGTCTTCCTGCACCCTCGCCATCCCCGCGTCGTCCTGCGCGGACCACACACACCCCATCCGTCATCTCCAAGCGCGTTCACTCCTGCAGGCTGCCGTGGACCGTGCAAGCAGTGAGTCCTTTTTGTTCTTCACCCGTATGACGCAAGGTGCGGCAGCGCCGCTCCCGGGAGCTGAAGGTTCGGAACTCCTCTGGCGGTGGGTGCCCGACTCCACCCACACTTCCTCTTTCTTTCCTCCTTCCCTTTTGCCACCCCTGCACAACCGGACAAGAGTAGCGGACGCCTGCGCTTTGTCCATTGCTACCCCAGACGTCATGACATTTCCCGCCGGAGTTGT
Organism: Raillietiella orientalis; assembly: GCA_036172245.1. Lineage (NCBI taxonomy): Eukaryota > Metazoa > Arthropoda > Ichthyostraca > Raillietiellida > Raillietiellidae > Raillietiella > Raillietiella orientalis. The sequence goes on along the minus strand of JAYWIR010000003.1, from coordinate 6,928,712 downwards.
CCATGCGCGGCGGAAAGATGTTCCTGCCTTCTGCCCCTTTCCGAGCTTACTTCCGTCCTCTCCAGGACATCACCATGGACGCTACTCCTTCAGAGGAACGTCACCCACGTCAAAGCAACTCACAGGGGAAGAGGAGGGGGGGAAGGGAAGTGAGGAGGAGGCATCGTTCGCGTCCTCCGCGACGAACACTGCGCCTCCTCCTCTCCAACGCACGCGCCCACCATGTGTGCACTCATGTCAGCGCGTGACCCGAACGGCTCCGGGCTGCATGTGTTTTCAGGGCAAGCGTGAAAATCTTCGCACTTCCACGCGGACGTCAAGCAGCCGCTCCTCCCACAGCCATGGCTTCGTCATTCCGGCGTCCCCATCTGCTCATTGCGCGCGGGTCTTCGACCTCCGCCGGGACGCCAATCCTGGGAAACGCTCGCCTGCTTCCCTCTCTCGTTCAAGCCTTTCCCGGTCATCGGCAGCGACCCGCGCCTCCCCGTCTTGCCAAGACCTCTCGGCAACAACGGCAGCGACAGGAGGCTAAGTAGCTCGGCCATGCGCGAACCAGCAGGACATTCCTCGTGAATATTTTTGGTACTTCAGCAGCGACTGCACGAAACTTTTCGGATGGTACGAGGGCTGCCAGTCGGAGAATTCCCATTTGCATTCCTAAAATAGAATTCGAGAACGCACGCCCGGTGCCATCAGCAGTTCCGGGCTGGTGTTTCCTCCGCCAGAGCATCGCGCGCTGCATCCAGCGGTCCCGAATTTTCCCCAGCGATCGTCGCCCCTCGTTCCTCCGGACGAGTAGTTCCGCCGACTGCTTTCTCCCTGAACAGCTCCCGCTTGCGCGTACGGTCGGCGGGCATCGCCTTCCGGGAAGCGCCGACTTCCATGGGACGTCTGCGGCGCCCTTCCCTCATGGTGTGAACGGTCCTGCCGTCATCTTGTTTTTCGGACTTCGCTCGAGAGAGGGAGGCAGGAGTTGCACGCGCGTCCCGTTCCGTGCCGACACGTGATCAGTACGGAACACCTGGACCTTAGGTGACAGACATCCGTCTGCTTGGCGTGCCTGTCCACTTCTGCCCCTCATGAATTTCCCTCTCCGCCGGGGGATGAGCGTGCGCCCCGCCCGCTGCCACGGCTACTCCGTTCGAGCTTGTGCATGCAACGCCCCCTTCTCCACCTCCCGGAGTGACGGCACGCGCATCAGCACACTTGACTGCGGAACTGCTCGCACGGCTTTTTCGAGGTGCGCGTGCGCATGGAACCGCATCCGCCCGCTCACGCACGGGGGCGGTTCAGACTCCGCCCCTTATATGCCTTCCTCGTCCCGAAGATCCCATTGCACGCCCCCCCCTCCCACTCCGGACTTTCCTGGAACAGCTCCGCGGCTGCGTCCCTCCGACCAGCAGCGTCTCTGAAGAAGGAGAGGGAAAAAAGAGTCCTGAACGGTCCCAGGATTGATGCATACCCTGCTCCCACCGCGCCATCTTCTCCCTATCCCCCGAAGCGAAAGAAGGGCGGAGAGAGCCTCTCTTCTCTTTGTCACGCCTTTCAGAAGCTGCTGCGGCGTCCTTGAGAGGAAGTCCACAGTGCAACGAGCGGTGGCGCCGGCTCCTCACGGACCCTCGGATTAAATTCGGCAATCTTCGCTCAGGAGGCTCCCGAATTCGACCCACTCTGAGGTCGATGTCTGCATCCGGTGCGTACCCTGTGGTGCAACTCTGCGGAAGCCATCGTGGCGGCAGACGAGGAGATGCATGCGTCTTTGGGCGCCCGCTCAGATATTCGAGGCCCAGTCAACCATTAACCGTTTGGGTGATGCGTGAGGGATGGAGAAGAGGGAGTAGAACGAGAAAGAGCAGGGATCACCGCTTCCATGAGATCGCTCGGCGACCTCCTCTGGGGATAACGCAGCTGCCTCCTTTTCCCGTCGAACAAAGGGACTGCGAACTCGCGGGTTCTTCTAGAGCTGCAGCGGACACTGCGGAAGCAATCGGGGCGGGCGACCCGGCGGCTCAGACCGACGAAGGGACAGGAAATTCTCTCGCTGATCCTTTTCCTTCGGCTTCCCTCGGGAGACGTCGCCGCTCCGCGGGTCTGTCGAAGCGCGCGCAGGACTGACAGCACCACTGCTACCAGTTGTTTGGGGTCGCGTAGAAGAGAAGAGGAAGAGATGCCTTCTGGGTCGCCCCGCCCTTGTTATACTTTGGTTCCATGGTGTGCGTCTATGCACGCTGATGTTGGATCCATGGAGCGAGTTTGGTAAAATGCCATGCCAAGCGCTCTGAGCTCCCTCCCACCCTGTCCACCCTACAGTTCCTGACTGTGGGGCGCCACGTGACCACCACCCGACTGCTGCTGTCCCGTGCGTCGGTTCGTGAATCTCCCCCACCGTCCCGAGTAGCGATCGGCGGACCCTCTCTCCTGACGTGCTCCACTCCAATGCAATCGCGGAGGCATGCGCGTCCCCCACTTAAAGAAATGATTTCGATCGTGTTACTCCGCAGGGCGGCGGGTCACGGGTCCTCCATTATGTCCACGAAATGCTACTCGTGAGCGTCATGGTCCGCTGGACAATTTCATCTTGTGGTCCGCTGTTGGCAGCCCGGAGCCGCTCCTTTTCCCAAAGCTTCCCCGAGGTCGCGCTGCGCGCCCTGTTCCGGCTTCTCTCCCTTTGCCGATGACAGGGTTCATGCGGTTTCACCCGAGTCTGCGGCCTCCGGGCGGCCCGGAGGCTCTCCAGAAGCCGGCCGCTCCCCGGTAACGGTGATGGATGAGAGCCGCCCTCGAACCCACGACGGCACCGCGCGGAGAGGAAGGCGCGCGTGCCGCTGCCGCCGGCGTTCTTCTGCGAGTCTGCCTTTTTCTTCTGAACCCTGCTGCCATGGGCGCGAACACCGGGCAACGAAGAGCCTTCATCATGTTTCCTGGGAGGTCGTCGTCGCCGCCGGCGGTCTCGGCACCCCTGAGGCGATCTCCGTGCTGCCCGGCAGCGTAGGAAAATGGCACAGACCGAAGCGCGGAACAGGAGTTAGTTCCGCGAGGAATTCGATGCGGCCGCCGGAGCGAAGTAGTAGTCATCGGGACGCTGCTGCTCCTCCCCTTCCTTCCTCTTCCGCCTCAGCTGAGCCGCACGGTTTCGTCTCGGCGACTTCGGGACGGAAGGAACTTTTGCTGGCAGAGATCTCTGCAGTGGGGGAAGAGGGATGGGGAGGGGCATTCCCCCAGAACCACGATAACTCCGCTTGCCCGCTACACGACAACCCCTTCGAATTGCTTCTTGCGTGCGCCCACCATCCCGACCGCGGAGCACCAGGGTATCGCTCCCAGAGCAAGTCGGATGACCCATGGAGACCTCCCTCCGGTCCCTTTCGTTCCTCCGGCACATCCCTTCGCCTGGGTACACTTCGCTTCGAGAGAAAAGGCGGGAAAGCGCCAGTTGCGTCTTCGGGTGGATAGGGAGAGCACATCAGAGGAGAGATGGGCGATTGACGAAGGAACGCCAGGACCGCCACACCGCCTCGCGGAGCGATGGAATGACGTAGGCGCCCCGCGGGGTGCTCCTCTGCCGTCCCGCCATGCCGTGGAGGTAGGCGAGGAGGCAACGGGACCCCGCCGCCTCACAGGCCACTCTGGCGCTCGCCTGCAGGTAGGCAGCGCGAGACACCGGAAGGCCTCGATCCCGCGCGCGCTCTCGCACGCGACGGAAGGGCGCGAGGGCGGGCCTTTGCCGTCGCCGCGGCCGACCTCGACGCGCGAGGAACAGTGTCCCTGCGCGCGGGGCGCACGCGAGAGGCGGTTCCCTTCCCGCCTCCCGAACGGCCCCCGAGCTCGGATGGGAGGGAGCGCGCGGCTCCCGTCGCTTCCCCGTCCGCCCCCTCTGTCGTCGCCTCAGCTGATGCCACCGCCTCCGGAGGAAGGGCGCGATGTTCCTCCTCTGTTACAACCAGCTGCCCTTCTAAAGTCGGGCTACGGCTCGTCAGATATCTCCCCTCACGTTCCATGTCTCGTCTCCGAGGCCAACCCTTCCTGGGATGGATCCTGCTGCCGACGAAAAGGACGCGGGACGTGGACGAAGAGGAAAGCACGCGCTGACGGGCGGGAAAAGGTGACGCGGCGGACGTGGTTCTCTTCGCCGCTGCTGCCGCGACAAGCACCCGCGAATCAGCGGCAAGAGAGCAAGGAATACTACGCTGCACCCTCTCCGCTACATGAGGGCAACCTCCCAGGCATAGGTGCTCGCGTGCGGGCTTCCCGGTCGGCAGGACACGTGGCCCCCGCCACGGTACCCGCCGACCGGGAAGGGGCGGCGGCGAGAGTCTAGGGTCATCGCTCCCGGCCGGAGACCCGGCGCAGGGCACCGCGCCCTTTCTGAGACTCTTCTGGAGCCCAGTCGCAAGGACGACGACGCGATAGTTCCCAGGTGCGAAAGCGGCGCGAGATGGCCGCGGGCGACGGCCGACCTAGGAGGAGGGGAGAGTAAGGGAGGGGACAACGCCGCCGTCTCCGCGTTCCTTGACCCCTCTTCCTCCCTCCGCCGCGCGCCCGCGAAATGGACAGACGGCACGAAGCCAGTGGTAGCAACGAGCGCGCGGGGAGACGAAGGGGAGGGACAGGTCCCGCAGCTGGGGGGAGGGGGACACTCCGGCTGGAGGGAAGCACCCCGGAACCGCGCCGGTTCGCCTTCCCCTCTCTCCCGGGACTCGGAGAGAAGAGACATCACCTCTCCCTTCTCTAGCGCGCCTACGGAGCCGGGACGATGATCCACAGGGGGGGGGGTGCCGCCGATGGCACCTTCGGCTGCGGTCGCTTCTCCGGGGAGGAGCGCGTCAGGTCGCCGCAGCGACGGGGCGGCGGCCGTAGGAGGCCACCCTGCCTGCGTCCGCGTCCTTGCATGCGCAGCTTGGCAATGGAGGGGGAGCACACTGCCACGGCCCCGGGCCACGACCGCTCGGAACAATCTCCGTCGCCTCCGAAGACTGGTTGCAGGGAGGGGGAGCACGCGAACTGGTTCGCAGCGCTCCTCCTTCCCCTCTCCCTTTCCCGGATCCACTCCCCGTGCATGCGCGTGTGCCAGAGACACCGCTGTCGCCTCGGGGCGGTAACTGCTCCCCTGCCACGCACTGGAGGTAGGGCTTCTTCTGAGAGTAGTCGTCGTAACCTAGTGGCGCCCGCGATTAATGTCGCCCTTGGGCCATGGACGAGAACAGCTTATGCAGGAGAGGATGGGTGGTGGTGGGATGCTGGTCTCTGCACCCCTTTGCCGAGAGGGGGGGGCATCTGAGGGATGCTTTCGCACGCTCTCCAGTGGCAGGGTGGACTCGTGCAAATGAGGGCGCAAGGATGGGATCAGTGTCTGGCTTCTGCCCTGCTGGCAGAAACCTCGCGAAGAGCCCGGGGGTGTTGCTGCCGCAAAGTTCCGAAGGATACCGCGACGTCCTCATCGCACATAACCTCCGGGAGGAGGAGGCATCGGGCAAGCAGGGCTCCTGCCCAGAGCCGCTGCCTCCGCCAGGTGTGCGAGCCCTTCTTTCTCCCGGGAAAAGTCCCCCTCTCAGGAAGGAAGATCCCCTCCGGTCTTTTCGTTTCCATGTGCTCGGATGCTCTTCCCAGGTGTCCCGTTACCTTCGAAAAGAGCGGCGTGGATCGTGCGCGGGACATCAGTCACCGCCTCCCGGAGACGCACTCTCCGTTTGCACTTGGCAGCCCTGCGTCGGCTGCCCAGAAGAAACGATAGCTCTCGTGGCCACCATCCCCACGAAGAAAGGAGGCACCTTTTCCTGCGATGCGGACGCCGGCGACTCTTGGGCGGCTCCGGAAGAACGCAAGGATGCTGGAGGACGCACAGCAGCTCCACCGTTTTGGAAAGTTCGCCCCCGGAGGTCCTCGACTGCGCGCGGGCGACCGCCTTGAAAGAGAAGCGAACTCAGGAGGAGGAAGAGGAGGAGGAAAGTACCGACGGTCCCAGGTGTCCGAATTGGCCGTCCCCCGCGGCCGCACACTCCTGTTGCATTCTTTCAGCAGCAAACGAGACTGACTGCCCTCGCGTGCGTCCTTTCCCTTCAGTCCCAACCGGCCGTCCTTGTTGCGTGCGGTCGCACCCCTCCCCCGCTCCTCCCCTCCGCCTTCCGAGACGATCCTGGGAGCGCGACGGGCGGGAAAACCGCTTTCCCTTTCGCCAGTGAGAGACCTGGTAGCTGCGCGCGCGCATTTTCAGACCCCCGTCCGCCGCCACCTTCTGCATGCAGGACCGGACGAAAAGCATCAGCAGCAGCAGAACTTTGTAGGACAAGAGAGGTGCTTGGGAAGAAGGAAGTCAACGTTACGAGTTGAGCAGTTCGACGGGGGAGGAGGGAGGTAGGCAACGAACAGCGAACCCGTAGAGACCACAGGTAGCACAGGAAACAGTGGCGACAAGAGTGAAAGAGCGAGCACCATTCTGTGTGTTCACTTCAGCAGGCACCGATGTCCCTGCGGGCGTGCCAAACTGAAGGCCGCGTGCGTGCGAAAACAAGGAGTGCCGACGGAAAGAGTTCTCCTTCTGGGGAGAGGAGGTCAATGAGGAGGCTGGGGCGCTGGGTGTGGGCAGCCAATTGGATTGACACTTCGTTCGAGGGCGAGAGACAAGGAGAGCAAAATTAGCAGCAGCACAGGCGACGGGTCATGCACAACCCGTGGGAACCGTCGCAAAAGTTCGCGTGCTACCCGTCCGAAGGGATCCCTCCGGGTAAGCAAACACACGAAGTGGGTATGCGAGGATGACGGTAGCGCCCTGAACCGTGTTGTACCCCGGCCGCCTGTGAACGAAACCGGAGTGGTCCATCGGATTCACACCGTGGAGGAGGAGGAGGAGCTCTTCTTGCGCGCCGGAAGGGAAAGACATCTTGTTGTCAACACGGGCTCAACCTCACGAAAGCAGCTCGCTACGGCGAGGGGAAGGGAACGATCGGCGATTTCGCGCGACAGACAGCAGGCAGGCAGGCGGTCGTGCAGTGAACCGCGGCGTAGTGTTGCTCTGCGCAAACACTACCACCGTTGCCTTCAGCCGGAGCTCCAGCGCAAAGCTTCTCTCGGGTTTGCTCCCCCTCGCACCCACGGCGCTCGCCGAAGAGGTCTCGGAACTCTCGTCGCCCTCCTCCTCCTCCTCGGCCTGCGTGCGTGTGGAGCCCGCGGAGACGCGCGGTTCTCACGATTCGCCGCAACCCCAGCGCACGGCAAGGCAGAACACACGCGCAGAACAGCGCTCGCACCACCATCTCGCGTCCACTCTACAAAGTGCCGCCGCCCTGGTCGTCACGCTGCAGCGTCGCTTTCGGGTGCTGCAGGGCGTGCAGATTCCATAACCCAGAAAGAGCGGTAATCTGAGACGTGCTCTGTCGAGAGCAGTGCGTTGGTTACCGAGGGAGCGCGCACGCACCTACAAGTCGAAGACTGTCGCTTTCTCGATTACGCACGAAAGCGATGATCCACCATCTCCTCCACGCTCTTTATGAGAACACGCTCTGCTGTCTTATCTGCGGTTTCCATGGCAGCTCCCATCCTGACGAAAATGTAAACGAAACACTTTAAAAGTTGACAATCTGATACTTCGGAGAGCCTGCTGAATTCCACCGTCTCCCTTTCCATTTGAATTCCTGAAGGCTATCCGTTTCGTTTCACTCTGCAACTTGCACGATTTGCAGATTTTTCTTTCTTTCTTTTCTTTTTTTGAGGGGAAGGGGAGGGTCCGTTCGTCAGATCATACTGCCCACCCCCCTTCATTTCTTGCCCTTCATCACAGGCGTCCTCAGAAGGAAAGCTTCCTCCTCGAAAAATGGGAAAGCCTCACTCTGGCGGCTTCAGCCGGGAGTTTAACGCGAACATTCCGTTTCCGTGTTCGCACCAATGCAATCGGTAAGTGCAGCGTGCGAAGATAAAAAGAAGATGGGTAAAGAAGGAGGAGAATTCGGAGAACCATTCCCGAAGGGTGGAAACGTCTTTTCCAAATTTCCATAGTCGCGGGCCGGCGCAGCCTCCCGGAGGCACAGCAACTTCGCACCGACCGAGACGTACGTGTGCTCTTCTCTCGGCCGAACGAGCAGCTTTCTAAAATGGAATCTAAATAAATCAGCTTTCTAACTATCGCGCGGAGCTCGCGAGCGACGATGGCTCCACCGCCGCCGCACGGGGCGTTCGCCTTCACCTGGGTGCGGAAACCGCGGTGCACCACAATGTACCGGGATGTTGGACGAATACGAATTATCGACGTATAGGATAAAGAAACGAACCGCTCAATTGGGCATGAGAGAGCCGAAAAATAAATAAGCAATGGTTCGGTCATTACGCGCGGAATCGCACGCGCGAGAGTGCCGTGTGGAAAGTCACAGAGGCGCGGCACTGCGTACGCTTTCGCATCCCAACTGCTGCTGCGATCTTTCAAGAGGAAAGGACCAGGCGTTCCGTGCAGACGAGTGTGCGAGCAAAGTTTCGCTGAAAAATTATCTCCCTTTGGCTGGTGAACCTCCCCCCCCCTCCCACCCCACCCCACCCCACCCCCCTTTTTTTCCCACCCTTCCTTCCTTTTCGTCTATCAAGTTATAAACTCTTCCTTTCGAAAAAAGGCAACAACTTTTTTTTTTTTTTCCCTTCCGGAAAGTGAGAAACGAATGCTCCCGAAGACTCCTTCGACAACATAACCTCGCTCGTCAACGTGTACAAGATCCTGTTATCGCGTACACTGTATTGGTCCAAAAATATTCTTTCGCCCCGACGCAGAGCCCAATTCTCAATGAGGATCGTTAATTCAGGCGGCGCGCAGCATCTGTTATCGCTTTCCAGGTTTTTCAATGTGCAGATGTTCCGTATGCAAAAAGAGTCGGTGTCTAATGGCAACCCTGAAAGTTACGGGGTTTAACTTTGGTGGAGATAAATTCCGGATAAACTTCAGCTTCATTCCCAGATAGCCGTTCGAACGCGGGCTCCGACTCGGTGTCGTTCTGAGAGCCGAAAACAAAGGGAAACACAAAGGCATTTCCTCCGAGTTCAAGACTCTCAACACTTAACGCATGATTATCAGAATCGTCTTCGGGTTTATTGGTCCCTTCCCCTTCCTTTTCAGCAAACTGCTCTCTTTCCCTCTCTCTCCATTTTCATAGGAAAATTGAGGGGGGAGGCGGAAACCCCGTGTGGCTCTTCTTTTCTTTTTTTCCCTTCTTTCCTCCAACTCTTTCGAGGATGGGTTCTGATTGCGTTTCGAGGAGTCACTCCCGTAGGAGCAGCTTTAATGGGACGCTCAAGTGGACGGCATCCCGAGGAGAAATCGGGAGTGCCGCTCGCAGATGAGCGAGCGGAATCAGCCACGCCATAGTAACGGGCAAACCCGACGTCACCGGATCCGTCGCCAGATGCTGCAGGCGTTTCCATAGAATCATGGGTAGACGCGCAGAACCGGGGGGAAGGGGGGGTTGGTGGTCGTGTGGTTTCTCGAAAGTCGAGGTGCATGCTCGGAAGTGGGCGCCGGCTCACGTGAGAGGGGGGGGGGGATCCGTGACCGCATCAAAATTCAGCAAAAACATGAGACGTACCGAGAGGCGGGAAAGATCGATTTTCTCGAGAAAGTTCCATGGGCTTTTCCCGTTTCCGCGGCACGGGGAAGCTCGCTTATTCGTTCGCTGCCAGCACGGGGGGAAACACCGTCCATTTGCATTTCTGTAAGTGGCCAGAGGTGAAACCCGGGAACACTCGGGACTCCCGAAACTATCGGAAAATGATGGAAATCAGCGTTCGCTTCGAAACGGAAGGGCGCGCGCTCTTCGCAAACATGGATGCCGATCGATTCGACGGAGGCATGTAAGCTCGCTCTTCCCACTTCCCATCTTTCGGGAGCATCTTTCATCGTTTGCTGCAAAAACCGATTGCTGGAAGGTGCCTTTCCTCGTGAGGCAGGAAAGTGTCTTTGCGTGCATCTGCGCCTGAGTAGATGGCACTGCTGAAAGCAAAGATGACGTCGCAATTTCGTGCACCGTTTCTGTGTTTGTGTGTGTGTGTGTGTGTGTGTGTGTATTCCCCCTCCTCCCCCCTACTATTTTCATCCTGGAACTTCAGCTATATGCCAAAAATCACGAGGGATCGACGCAGGCACGCGCTCTGCAAACACGAAACACTGCTCTGTTTCCCTTGCCATCGCAAATATTTAGAGACGTGAAAAAGCAGAGGGAAAGCAGCGCGAGCCAGAAATGGCGGCTTTCCTCTGCCGTCTGCTGCCTGGGCACTTTGAGGTGGCCTTGCGGCGGCCCGAGGTGCCTCCGATTGCCCAGGCTGAATTCTTCCCGTTCCTTCCCCAGGCCGACGATATCCCGGTCTTCGGACACCATCCGTCGTCGGTGGCCGCACCTCACACAGGTTGGCGCGCGAAGCTCGGCCCGCCGCCTGACGCATCCGCGCGCCCCGCGGCTTGGCCTCACCCATCTGCTGCTGTCGTCATCCGCCCTTTCCCGTCTGTGTTTGCGCAGGGCAGGGCCTTGGGTCCCGAAACTCTTCAAGGTCACGCACCCCACGGGGCATTCGTGTGGGTTCCCCCTCCCTCTTGCGTGCATCTATCTCCTCCTCCTCCTGCGTGCATCGTCTGGATGCTTTCCCGACCTTCCCGTGTGCGGCTTCTCAGCTTCCTGCGATCTTGGCTGGGCACGACCTTGACACTTCCCTGCTTGCTCCAGAGTGCCGAGGAGGAGCGCGCCTCCCGCCGGACTTGGTCGGAAGGGATTTCTTGCGACCTCCTCCTCCCACCCTCCCTCCGTCTCCCGGTGCGCCAAGCGCCCGTTCCGTTGCCTGGGCAGCGAGCTCGAGAGGAAGAAGCCGGCGACGGCGGCCACGGGACGCCGTGCTGCCTGCGTGAGCGGACGGACGGCGGCGGCCCGACGCGTGGGGCGCGCAAGCGTGGTGCAGGGTCCGTGGAACTCGAAGGTGAAGGTGAGGGGTCCGCACGGTTTGAAGGATCCAACCCATCAGGGAAGGGAGGAGGGACAACGTGCGTCCCAATCGGCGCGCGCCATCGGGAAGAACGATGGAAATTCCCGGAGCTCCTTCCCCTTCCTCCCGACGGGGTCGAACGAACGGGGGCAGCGCCGACGACTGCGTTCTCTGCGTACGAGTCCGGGGCACCGACCTCTGTGGTCCGTGCACCGCGGAGTGGTGCGGGGGAGGTCCTCCCGGGCCCGGCGTTGAGAAGGCGAGGGAGGGAGCGACCATCGCTCCTCGGCAGGTCCTTTCTTCCGGGTGCATCCGTCGCGACCGCGCGGTGGAGTGGACCGCTGTCCACACTCAAGCGGAGTCCTCTTGCTCCTTCCCCCCCCCCTCCCTTCTCAAGGGCAAAATGTGGCCTTCCCACCCGCAGGTGACCGTGCGAGTGGCCGGCCTGGCTCCTTTGCACCACGGAGGTGACAAAGGCTGCTGCTGCTGCTGCAGCAGCGCGCAGGCGGTGGAAGCGGCTAGTGCGAGCAACTTGTCGACCGCCCCTTCACTCCCTCCCCGGGCAGGTGGGAGGGTCCTTGCGCAAACGCGCGCGAGTCAGAGAAGAGGACGCGCGTCGGAATTTCACCTGTCGACCTCCCGCCCCTCCTTTGCCCTACCCGCGGTCTACTCGGGCACCAGATCCAGGCAGCCGCGCAGGATCAAGAGATTTTTTCCTTGAACACTCCGGCGGGAGCACCTCCCCCACCCAATCCCCCGTTGGGGATGTGAGAAGGCGTGCGGAAAGGAGACAACGCGTACTGGCAGCCGCCCGCGAAGAGACGGGAAGGAGAGAGCGTGCGGGCGACGGCGCCCCCTGTGACACCACTGCACCGCCTTGCGCCTGAAGGGGGTAGAAGGCGGGAGAGGCACCTCGGAACAGTCGAGCTGGTGGGGTCCCTGGAAGAAACGGGGCCAGAGAAAAACTGGAGCGTAGGAGGGTCACTTCCGCTTCCCTCTCTCGCTTGACCTCGAAGCGGCGTTGCTCGCCAGCAGCAAGGGGCGGGTCGGAAGGAGAGCACCAACAACCTCGGGGCGAGGAGGATCGGGGGCGCGGTGCGACGGGAAGGTCCGCTCTCCTGGGCGCACGCCCCAGACCCCGACGCGCGTGCGTCTGTCCCTGGGGGAACCTCCGCGACTTTGTCGTGGCCGTCCACGAACGAGCAGCCTCTTCCGAGAGCAGAGAGAGCGCGTGTGCTCTCCCTGCCCCGGCCGTTCCGCCTGACGCCCCGCAGAAGAACCTCCTCGTCTCCCGCGACTCCGGTGCACACACTCCGGCGACACGTCCCCCCAGGCATGCGGGTGATGCAGAGAGACACCTCTTGCGCGGAAGAAGAAAGAACGGATATTGCGGCCTGGATTCAACGACCTGGAGCGTGTGCGATCCGCTCCCCCCCCCCTTCCTCGTCCCGGGCTTGTTGACCAACACCCCGACCCTACAGGGGACACTCAGGGGTTCCTTCAAAGAGGAAGGATTCTCGAAGCGCCACCCTCTCCCAAAAAGGCGGCGGGTCGAACGGCCGCCACGCCCCACGGCTCGTGCCGTTCGTCCGCAAGCGAAGGGAAGAGGGCGGGGGCGAGGCGACAGGCCGTCCGCTCGGGAGAGCGCCCGCTGGGAACGGGCGCGAAAGACCGACCAACCGGCGGAAGGAGGGAGTAGGGCAGATGGATATTTCCCGCCCAGGAGGCGCGCGAGCTTCGCCGGTCGATTTGCGAAGAGCGGCCCGACTGCCGACCTCCGAGTGATACGGGACGAAAGGGAGATTCTCCTGGCGCCCCAAGGCGGATCCATTGCGGAAGGCGACTCCTCCGAGCATGCGGAATCGCTGCCGCAGCCTGGCAACCGTTCTCCAGGAGCTCAGCAGATGGAATTTTCGGGATGAAGTCGAGAAGGAAGGGGGGGGGGGTAAGAGGAGGAGGAGAGAGGAAAGGGGAAGGGAGGGGAGGACCCAGGCGCAGTAAATCACTAGTGGAACGCGCGCACAAGGCGCGTGTGTAAACATGACGAGACCTTCCGGTTCCTCTCCCTCTCGCGTTCGGAGGGGGAAGCAACAGCAGCGCCCTCAGGATGGGCACCGCGCAGCCAGCAAACGGGCGGCAGCTCCGCCTACACCCCCGCCGGAACCGGCGACGGAAACCCGCCTCCTTCTCCTCTTCCCGCGGACAGTGCTGCCACAGGCGTTCCCTGGCAGGCTCGAGATTTTTCGGACATGCGTTCCGCGGGTTCACCGGTCGGAGGTCCCCCTTCCCCTCTCGCTGGAAATCCTGTTCACGCCCACCACTTCTTGCTCGCTCGCTGGAGTGTCCAGGTGCTGGCGACGGATTCCACCTGGAGTTCAGTGACTACCGACGCTTCCCCTCCCTGTCACCCCCCCCCCTCCCCTCCGGAATAGGAAAAGCGGGGCGCACCTCCCCCGGAGACTCCGGAGGAGAAACGGCCTCCCGAGGAGGGGCCGGAGGGGACGACACGCTGTCGAGGCTCCCCGTCCTCGTTGCACCGGTCCGAGCGTTCCCCCCGTGACGGGGGAGCCCCGTGGGCAGCAGCAGCAGAGGCAGGTTGCGCCTGCGAAGCGTCGATTTTCCGCGGATCGGATTTTCCCGCGCTTCTGTGCCCGCCGTCATTCGCGAGAAGAGAGCTGAAGAAGAGCTCTGTCGGCTCCGCTGCTGACTGAACTGCTTGCGGGGCAACCAAACCGACAATTCCGCCCGCAGGGTTCACCCCGGTCGTGAGGAGATGGCAGAGACTGCGGCAGCTTCCGAACGCATCTCCGAAAAGGGTGAAGAGCAATCGCGCACACGCTAGCCGCCGCTGCACCTTAAAATAGGAGCAGCATCGCTTCCGAACCCAAGGTCAGAGTCGGCCCATGATGACCTTCTCCCGGATTTTTTTTTTTCTTCCTGACTTGGGCAATTTTCTCGCGCGGGAAAGTTTTTTCGGGTCTCGGGAACGCTACGCGTGTATTCCGTGCCTTCGCCATGGAGAAGCGCCACACAAACAAGCAGGCTGATTGACGCGCCTATATATATGTTCTACACATTTGTATTTATATATATATATATATATATATATATATGTATGTATATATCCCGTTTTCTATCGCTCGGCCCGCTCGTGGCAACCCTTTATTTTTGCCAGTTACCAGCAAATTAACAACCGCCCTCCGTTTGGAATCCGCACGGATTGAACGCAGCGACGAAGCCGCATGAGGGATGACAAATCTGCAAATTATTTCTGCAATTTATCTGCAAATTATTTCTTCCTGTTTACACGTGCGATTCTATTTTCGAAACCGAATTTCGTCGAAATTTCAAAGGTAACGCGTGCTTTCTTCGTCGAATCAATCAATCATGGCAATCTTGCGGAGTGCGCCATTTTCCTTCCCCCCCCCCCCCCCCCGTCCGCCTCTCGCTCGCTCTCCAGATTTGGTTGCAGCAAATTCTTTTTGCTTATTTTTGCCAATTGCTATTATTTATAATTATTTCTTACGTGGGAAATACCTTTGTCGAGGGAAACACAGTCGTTTCGGAGGGGATATTCCCTATTTTTGGATAAATTTCTATTTCAGAGAACGCAAACTCCCGTTTCCTAATACGATAAAGGGGAAAAAAGCCTACTCGCTAAGCTAAAATGGATTTCTCGTCTGTCGTTATAGTGACTAATGACATTCGTGACCGGCGAAAAGAACAAACCCTAGTTTAATTTTTCGATCGATTACTCATTTCCACACATGTCTTTCTTTTTTTTTAAAAAAAAATCAGCAGTCCGTTTTCGAAATTCGTCAGCGATTGACTCTGTTTTCCAAGAGAACGATCATCACTGACGTCGTGAATGCAAGTCGAAAAAGAAGAAGAAGAAGAAGAAGGAAGAAATCACATCTGAGAGTGATAAGTGGCGGAATTATACAACGCTGAATCCGGAAAGGAACATCTCCGTTGACTACGACGACGTCACCTGCACTACTACTGTCGCTGGGGCCACCACCGGCAGTTGCATGGATGCCAATTTTTCGCCTTTTTTTTTTTTTCTTCTTTCCTTTTCTTCTTCCCCCTCTCTCCCCCCTCTCTCCTCTTTCCCTTTCCTGCTGTTGCCCGGTCACCCCTTTCTCTGCCGAGACATTTGAATAGCAAAGCAACTTGGAGTGAAAGGAGCTGCTGCTGCTGCTGCTGCTGCTGCTGCTGCTGCTGCTGGCGATTGCAATTTACCTTTTTTTTTTTTTTAAAAAAAAAAAAAAAAACAAACTCGATTTCGAAATGCTGCTCTTTTCCGAGTGAATTTTCCAGAATTAGCCGCTGCTCGTAGGGAACCGAGTGATTTATCCCGGGGTTTATCGAAAATTTAACGGGGGGAAGATTTCTCCGTCTAGACTAATTGAATTGTATTCGTTGAATGCAGAAACGCTCCGAATATTCGGAAGAACGCTTTTTTCTTTTTTTTCCTTCTTGCTTTCTCCCTCCTCCGTAAGTTTCGCCAATCCCATTTTACTCGGCCAAAGTCTTTAGGAAAAACTCGAATGTGTTTTTTTTCCTCTTCTTTTTTCCCTGGCGAGGTACAAAAACAAAACAACTCGAATGCATCACCGGTTAATGCAACTTCAAAGGACACTCGCAAAGTTGGGAGATCAAAGAGGAAAGTTTCGAATTTATTTCTCGGAATGGGGAACAAACAGGGCGGAGGAAGGTTCGAAACTTCGGGGGGAGCGCGGGGGGAGAGAAGACGCAGACTCTCCGCGCGCGAGACGGAGCTCGCCGGGAATGCTACGTGCGCACGAGGAAAACGCGCGCGGAGCCAAGAATGCGCGCAAACGGGAAAGGCCTGGAACCCGACCCAGGAGAGGAAGAAGAAGAAGAAGAAGAAGGCGAAAAGAGCGCGGTGAACCTCGCAGCCGAAGAAGTGTGCCCACGGAAAGGACCGCTCTTCACGACGCGACATCGGTGCGCCTCGCGTCGACGACGACCGCCGCCGGTGCCACATCATCATCATCATCATCATCATCATCATCATCATCATCATCATCATCCGGTGCAGTTTTCAAGACACGCGAAAGCAAACGAGCAGAGAGAGCCCTGACGAGGAGGGGGGCTCACGAACATGGGAAAACGACGGTAGCCCGGCGGCCCAAGGAGGAACACGGAGAAAGAAAGGAACCGAAGTCGTCAGCATGGACGTGCGCTGTGTGGGTCGGATGGAAACGGTTCGGAGGTGCTCACGAGCAGCGTACGTTACTTGTGGGCCCCTTCGAATGCTGTTCCCTACTCGCCGTCCTGGTCTACGCCGAGAGGAACTCTTCAGGTTGAAGACGGCACCACCATTCCCTAGAACAATCGCGAACCAACCACAATCAGTTTGTTTCCTGTTTTTTTTCTGTTTTCGTCAGGATCAAGATGGCCAGCTTGATCCGCGCGTGCGCATCCCCCCCTCCTCCTCCCAAGAGGGGAACAAAAAGAAAAAGGACGACACCGTGAACCGCGTAACAGCGAGTGGAGCCGCTCGCGGTCCAAACGAGGAACGGAAGAAGCGACACGCTGGCCAGCAACGACGCTTCTTGCATGCTTGGCATTTGTGTTTCTCTGCGTCCGCGTGCTGCCGTCCGTCTGCAACCACGAGGCCGCCATTTTATGTGCCAGGAGTTACACAAAATGTCAGCAACCGAGAGCTCCCACCCTGGAAGGAGGACAGCCCACCACCGACCACCGCGCGAGGACGAGCGAGCGAGCGAAGCGAACGCGCGCAGGCCGGCGAAGGGAAATTCCGACGAGCGGAAAGGGAAGCAAAAGACGTCGGAGGACCGGGTGGAAGCAAACGGCACTTTGCGCTGTTCCAGTCGGAGAAAATGACAGCGAAGGAGGGGGAGGGAGGAAACCGGGAGACCGGGTTCCGAAGGGACAAACCGAAGCTCGACAATGCGGTTCCGAAATCCACAGCCCTTTTGGTCCTCGACCGGGAGGAAGGAAGGATGGCTGCTCGTCGCTGATGGAGGGGGAAGGCAGGATGCAGTTGCGCGGAAACAACAGAAAAAAAAAAACAGCAGCAGCAGCAGCCGTTCCGGCTTCGGAGCACGGAAAAAAGAAATCGTTTTCTCCCTATGTGGAAGATAAATTACGCCTGCTCTCAGCCTGAATCTCAAGCATGCTTGAATCTTCCGTGAGTCACCTGAGGATGCTGCCAAAAATAATCCGGTTGCTTGTAAACATCTTCTTCGTCTGTATGCGCTGCTCTATTTTAATACTCGCGAAACCCTCGAACCGCCGCCGTGTGCGATGGTTGAACGAACGGAGAGCCCCCTAGAAAAAAAGAAAAAAAAATCCTTCGGTGAAATTCCTCCCGTCTTCCTGCGATTGCAAATCGCCTCTTAAGACGGAGGAAAAAACCCATGCTATCGATCGAGTGTGTGTGTGTGTGTGTGTGAGACACGGGAGAGAATCCCTCCGTACGAAACGTCACGAAGATTTCAGCTGTGCGAGCAGATCCGGGAGAAAAATCCGGATTTTCCTCCGTTCCTCCGTTTGAACCGGTCCTGTGACTTCCCCGGTAGCGACTTCCGTACCAAACGATAAATCTTTTCCGTCTGGACCCCAATCCTTTAATTTGAATGTCTCTCCACTGCACGACGCATCGTGATGCACGTCGCGGAGGCTAGAGAAGGGCTGATGCATCGCAACGCTTGAGAGAAACCGCTAAAAAGTGAGGAACCTCCTTACCCGCCTCCGAGAGATCAATCTGGGGACCACTCGAAGGGAGCAGCCCTCTCGTTCCCTCGTATTCCCAATCGCGACGCAATCGCGTAACCTCGAGACACAACTGCAGAGTGGGGAAAATGGCGAGGCGATGGGCGTTGCCGGGAATGCAAGAACTCTACCATCGGAACTGGACCGCCCGATGCATCAACAGCTCCCTCCTTCTCTTCCTGCTCCAGAGTGCTCCTTCCCCTCCTCCTCGGAGCGTTGGGGAAGGAAAGGATCGGAAGCTCCGAGGGACGGCGACGAGTGAGATCCTCGACGGATCCCACTGGACGATGTTCTTACCGGCGTCAGTGGGGGACCGGCGCGAAGAAGGCTCGCGCGTTCCTGGCGCGCGGGGTGGAACGACGCCCTACCGCTTTCCTTCGACGCTGAGGGCTCGCGAGGCAACTTTGCGGGATGCGACACCCGGCTCTTCCTGCGGCGGACCGCCTCGAAAGGCGACGCGCACGCCACCCCGGAGACGCGCGGGGCAACCGCGCCGCACGCGCGCAGGTGATGGATCCTCGCGGCTCGAGGCACCGTCTTCGGGACGAGGAGTCGCCAAGGATGGCTGGGCGTCGACAGTGGCACGTCTTCCGCGGCGAGACGTCCCTGTGCCGAGGGCGGACCTTTCCTAGGGCACTTCTTCGTGGGGAGCTGCTTCGGAGCACCCTGCGGATCCAGGAAAGGCTCCGGAGGAAGGAGCGCGTTCCTCTCTCGCCTGAAGGGGGAGGGGGGGGGGAGAGTCCCGAAGGGAAACCCAGAGGGCACCTCTTTTCCCCCGTCCTCCCCGGAGGGAACCTCAAAGGGGAGGGCAACAACATTCCTCGTTCCTTCCCCGGAGAGAACCCGGAAAAGATCCGCTCCCGGGATTTCTTCTCCGGAAGGCAGTTCCCCCACACCCACCCGCAAGCGACCCGGTTACTCCTCCCCTGAAGAGGAGCAACCAGGCAACCGCTAGTCTTGCGAAGGCATCCCGCGCACTCTACCCTCCGAGCGCTGTACAGGTCTGTCTGTACAAGCTCACGAGCGAGCAAATTACAACGAAGTACGAAATCCTAGTTGCTTCCTCTTCCGGATGACCCATTCTGGAAGGTGCTCTTCTTGAGGGCGCAGGCAGCAGCCACGCTTGTTCTTCAAGGGGGAGGGAGCGGCGGGGGCCGGAGGGGAACTCGACGAAGAATGGGGCGCCGGTCCCAGCCGCAAAGCCGAGTGCGCGCGGGTTCGAATCCTCCGCGCACCGCCCCACACGCGCAGACGACCTGGCGACTGCGTGGCGAGGACCTAGACGTGCGGAAGAAACGAAAAGCGGAAGGAAGGCGAGGGCGGCAAGAACGGACGGACGTGCACCCGCACGCAGCGTAGGAGGGACCGGCCAAAATCCGGTTGGGCCAGTGGGCGGGAGAACCCGACGACCGGCGGAGGCCCACGGACAGACGGGGAGCACGCGGGGCAAGAGGGAACGTCAGCTGGCCGGGACTGGAAGCTGACCCTCCGAGGTATCCCCTTCACCAGTAGTGCAAATGGAACCGTCCCACCCTCTCAGGCGGGACAGGCTCTCCATCGGGAACCAAGGAGCTGGCGCCAGAGTGCGAAGAAGCGTGCTGCTCCCTTCGTTGAGCGTCCCCTCAGAGGAGTAACAGGGAGAGGATTCCTTCCGGGTTCCCTCTTGGGAAGGAACGAGGAATGTTGCCCTCTGCTTTGGGGTTCCTTCTGGAGAGGACGGGGAAGAAGAGGTTCCCTCTGGGTTTCCCTTCGGGACTCCCCCCCCTCCCCCTTCAGGTGAGAGAGGAACGCGCCCCTTCCCCCGGAGCCTTTCCTGGATACGTAGGGTGGTCCGAAGGAGTTCCCTACGAAGAAGTGCCCTAGGAAAGTCCGCCCGTCGGCACAGGGACGTTTCGCCTCGGAAGACACGCCACTGCCGACGCCTGGCCGTCTGTCGTCCACCGCGGCTGTGGGTGGACCGTCAAGAGCGGCGGCACTCCTCTGGGAGACGGCGGCGGGGACGAGCAGCCTCCCCTCTTTCCCTCGTGATCCCGCCTCCCAACCCGGCGGCACAGTGGGCCTGCAAGTACACGGGTGCGTACTTGCGACGCGCTGCCCGCCCTTCCGGGATGGCCCTGCCGGACGGGTTGCGACGCGTTGGTTGAGCACGGCAACGCTGACGTCCCCGTCTCTGCTCCTCTTCCTCCCGTCCCCATGCGCGTGGTCGCCGAGACCGATCGGGAGACAGAGGCCAGAGGATGCCGGGAAGGTCCGCCTAACTCGTGCACAGCCGCGCTCCCGGAGTCCAGGACCCGGGACGGCCTCGTGCCCTACTGCTCTCTGGCCTCCCTGCCTTCCTCCTCGCCTGTCGAGGACGCGCGCGGCCTCCCACCAGCCGTGTATGGGACGATCGGTCCTTGGCCACCGCCTGGCGCCTCCGGCGGCAGCGGCCCGCAAGGCGTCCTAGCTGCTCTCCCCCCCTCCCTCCCTGCCCTTCCTCCAAGAACAGCAGAACCAGATGGCTGCCGGGCCCCTTGCTGGCGTCCAATGCTTGATCCACCTTCTGTCTCATCCGGCAGAGCCCACGCGCACCACCGGAACGAGCCGGCGGCTTCCCGTTCCCCGGAAGGGATACTGCCCATTTCCTGCACCCCGCTGCTCACCAGCAGCTACACCTCTCAGGCAACGACAAAATCAGAAGCGCGGTCACATGAGGCTCGAGATGGGATTTTTGTCCCGGAGCTGTTGCTGCCAGGTTTATTTTGCATAGGCAGCTGCGCGCACCTTCTTGAAGTTCCCTCCAAAACCCGACGGCAAATCGCCTCTTCCCACCCTCCTCCCCGACGTCAAGAGCCAAATCGAGCAAACCTGTCACTGCTTGGCCGTGGGGGGTGGGGTGGGGAGGGGAACACTGTGATACCACATCCTAAAGTTGAGGAGCCCAGGAACGGGCGAGAACGGTTGGCAAGGTACCCTCGCTCCCAAGATCGCGCTGAGCTGGAGCAGAATCTTCCCAATGTGCGTGCCTTCCGAGGAACGGGGTCGGTCTGGGGGATCGGGGTGTGTGGTGCACCACCACCTGCTGCTAGGCCGAGATCGGGAGTGCGAACGATCTCGACACCAACGGCTCCGACTTGCTCGTGCTGCATCCGTCCGCCTCCGCTCCCGGAAGGTGCGCGCGACGCCCAGCGGATGCGGCCCGTTCCCGCGTCTTCGGAGAGTCCTTCGCGCAGCACACCCCTACGTATACTTTGCTTCCCCACCTTTACCGTCATCCACCCTGGATCGTCCTCTGCATGCTGAGGCTAAGCAGACGTCCACATGACTTGCGTTCACGTTGGCTGCAGATCCGCTATCACCTGGGGCTGCGCGACAAACGGGAAAAGGAAGTTCAGCACG
This sequence comes from Raillietiella orientalis, assembly GCA_036172245.1. Taxonomy (NCBI): domain Eukaryota; kingdom Metazoa; phylum Arthropoda; class Ichthyostraca; order Raillietiellida; family Raillietiellidae; genus Raillietiella; species Raillietiella orientalis. The sequence goes on along the minus strand of JAYWIR010000003.1, from coordinate 6,907,628 downwards.
GAAGAAACGCGTCCTCTTAAGGAAGGCACGGGCATTCTGATCGACCACTTTCCCTCCTGTCCTCTTGAGGAGGAGGGCTAGAGGCCACTTGCGGGGGAAGGGGAAGGGGGGGGGGGGCAAGAGCGTCGTCCCGTTGATCCACAACCTGGGGGAAGCAATTCGCGCGCCGCTATCCGCAGCCCCGGCTCCCTCTCACTCGAAGACCAGTGGTGCCCGCACCGGGCTGCTTTTCCTCCGGCAGCTTTAGCCGCCGTGCGAAAGGGGAATCGGCGAGCCTGCGGCCGCTCCCTGCGAGCGTCACTCTTTACCGGGACGTGCAGCAGCCAGCTGCCCGATCCGGGAGATCGATTCCTCATGCCCTGGTGCTTCTTCCCCTCCCTGTTGGCACAGTGTCGGGTTCGCGGAGGTTTCCCTAATGCAAAGAATGAACCCGTGGAACGTTTATCGGATACCGAAACACCGCAGGTTTCCTTTATGGCATGCGAGTGTTGACTCTCCGTTGTTTGACAAAGGCTGTTTGATGCGTTTCTTTAGCTCCGGAGTTCCCATCAGTTAAAATGCTCGCAAGTGGGAAACGAAAGCTAGGACTCGGCTTTGGGAAAAAGGGGGGAGGAGGAGGGTTAAAAGCCGGAACTGCTTTTGCATCCGCAAGATGGAAGCACTTCATCTCCAACGATGTTCAGCGGAAAAGAGGGGGGGGGGGGGGTTGCCAGCTTCGACAAGACGCACGCACGGAAGGAAGAGAAAAAAAAAAAAAAAAAAAAACGAAAAATGGATGACAAAAGTTCCCTCACGGTGGGGGTCCGGCCGCAGCACTTCTGTCTTACGGCAATTCCGCCACGTTCCGAAACACCATGGAAAACAGGCGCTTTCATCACCACGGACGAACGCGGGTGAGGAATTCCATTGCTGACAATGATCTGCAACATGCCTATGTCTTGCATGTCGTGGATCTTGCATGCAGCATGCCCAGGAAAACTTTCACTCATTCACGAGTGCCTGTCTTCCCCCAAATGCTGCGTTCTCATCCTCGAAGCGATGCCTATTCCATCCAAGGCAAAAAAGTCGGCATGCGCTCGCGTGTTTGGGAATCCTTCCCGCTTGCCGGTCTGCCACGAGCAGCCCACGTTCACCGGTAATAGCCGCAAAAGGGCAGAAAGGGCCCTTTTCTGCAAGATGCACGGCTGCCTGCTGTCTGTTTCGACGATGGACGTTTCGGGAGGGCGGCGGGCAGCGTCGGTGCATCCAGGACGCGCAAGCAATCATCCCGCACGACTCCGCGCACTCATCGCCGTCAATTTGCTTTCCACCTCGACCGCGGGAACCATAAATCCATGGGGTCGAGCGCACGTGTCCAGCCGAATGCGCGAACCTGGACGACCTGTCGGCAAACACGGCCGAGGGGCATCCCAAGCGAGCCCCCGCCCCTGCCTGAGGTTGCGCCAGCCTCTTCCGCAACCACTGCCGGGATGCACTGCGGCTACAGGCAAACGCGACCGACCCCTCTCCCCGTCCGGAGGTCGAGCGGAGCAGCGGTCCACGACAGCGGCGCCGTCACTTCCTTGGGAACCGCGATCACGTGGACGAGGAGGCAGCATCCCAGTCGCATGGATCAATAAGTGGGTGAAAACGATCTGCAGGTTGCACATCTTGCTACCCGTTTCGGGACTCTTGAGAACCGGAACGTGCCGTTTGTGTTGTGCAACCCGAAGAATCCTTTTTTGCTTCCAAGTTTCCGGGAGAGAGAGAGAGAGAGAGAGAGGGGGGGGGGAATGCGTTCATTTTCCTTTTTCCTTTTTTTTTTTTTTCCTGTTTTCGTTTCGAAAACTGTAAATCGAACTCTGTGGTTTTCCCTCTCTTCCCCCCTTCAACGAGGCTTTCGTCTATTTGTGCTTCCAAGGAGCGAACCGACCTCCTCCTCCTCTCTCGCTGTGCATCCAATATTGCGATTTTCTCTCTCGGCTCTCCCGGCGTCGGGAACAAAGGAAGAAAATGGGAACTCCATTCAAAGAAGCGATCGTTCTGCCGAGCACACCTGCAAGGACTTTCAAAAAGTGACGAACTCCATTAAAGCCGCTGATGGAAGAGGTCGTTCGGGAACACACGGCACGGAGGACGGCGGCAGAGAACTCGAAAGTCGTGCGAAAGAGCTCGCATCGGCCCGCGTTTTAGGCGATGATGAATTAACGAATTCCATTATTTACCGGCATGTGCTCAGCATCTGCTCTCGCAAGCGCTTTCCTCTCCTCCACCCTCTAATGGAATCGCACCTAAGCTCCCCTATTAAGCCGACACATTCCGCTTTGTATATCCTGTTTTTAATTGGATTGCTAATGTGTTTGCTTGTGTACGCATGAAACTGAATTTTGATTGCAAAAAAACGTTATCCACGCCAACGACGCCTCGGGCAGATAAATAAATACGCGGAGGGCAATTTGCACACAAAAATCGCATTTGTGCAGTCGCGTTTCGAGCTGCTGCTTTTATCGGAGAAGGGCTTCCAGCCGGCCCCGTCCGCGACTTGAGGAACCTCTTGCAGCGGTGGTGGTGGTGGGGGGACTCGTCGTCGTCTTCGCTCCCAAGCCGGTCGGGTGGACCGGGTCCATCCGTGCAAGGCCCCCCCCCCCCCTTCCTCCCCCAATGCGGGCGCGAATCCCTAATAGGAATCCCGGATAGCACGCACGGGAAGGGAAGACGAAGGAGGAAAGGCTTCGTGTTGGGAGTCGCTGTTATTCCCCCCTCTCGGCAAAACAACCGAATCGTAATGGTGCTGCATACATAAGGCGATACATAATAAATCTGTACAAACAAAACGCACTTTTCGGCATGGTACGAACAGCGTATGGCGCTAACGAATACACACACAGAAAGGAAAAAAAAAAAAAAAAAATCGAATTACCGAAGACGTCGAAGACATCCCAAGTTCGATGATGCCGATGGGCGCTTATGCGTTCGTTGGATTCGGGAAAAGAATTCCCGGAGAACTGGGTCGTCGCTCCCCCGGACCGACGTTTGCTTTTCGGCAAAAGTTCTCTCGCCTTCGCGAGAAATGCAAAAAGAGGGAGGGAGGGGAAAAAAAGGGAAAAAGGGAGAGGAAAGGAGGAGAGAAGAAAAAGCTTTCCGAATGTGTCTCTCGCTGTTTTCATATCGCGAGTTGGGCAAATTAATGGAAATCCCTTACATAAACAAAATTGCTCGACGCAGCATCCCTTCCTCGACTCCAAGAGCAGAGTTAATTTATAAGAGCACTTTCTCATGCACGAAATTCAAGTCGATGTTCGTTAAAGAGACGAACTGCGAATCGTAATTTACCCGCGCGAGCGCTGATTTCGGCAAAGTTCCGGCAAATCCATAAACAAAAATGGGCGGCGCGAAAACGGAATTCGAATAAAATAAATGCATCCGAGGCCGTCGGTAAGAACCGTAAATCAGTTCGACCCGAGTCCTCTCCTCCCTGCCCGGCCCTCTCCCTCCGTCCTCCCCCCCTCTCCCTGCCGTTGCGTTTCGTTCTTGGAAACGCTCCGCGGAAACCGCGCACTTGCGCGAAATTCGCCTCGTGATGCCGAACAGCATCCCGGCGTGGACCTCTTCGCAGCACGGCGGCGAGCGTCGGCTGGACACGGGAAAGGGGCACGGAACACCACCGCCGCCATCGGCCCGCACACGCGGCGCACACGGGAAACTCAAAAGGAGGGCGGGCGAGGGGGGGGGGGGGAAAGAAGAATCGATCGAAACGAGGTTTGTCACGTACCTTCTTCACGTACGTTCGGATGTACGGGAAGCACTCCCATGGCCGTACGAAACTCCCTGAAAGGTGCAGCGCCTTGCTGCTCGGGAAAAAGCCGACCTACCCGCGGATTTTCGATTGCATTGACAGATGCACGACAACCGCTCGGAGAAAGTGCTCCTCGGTTCCCGTGTTCCCGGGTCAGTGTTACTCGGATCTCTTTAATCTCCGGGTGTTGTCGGCGGAGCCATCCCACGATCTCCCGTCCTCCCGGCTGCCGTGCTTCCCTCTCCCCCCCCACGGGCGACCGACGCACGCGGGACCGTGCGGCGTTGGCTTCCGGACGCGCGCGGAGCGGGAACTCGGAATGATCCCGGGAAACATCCAGATCACGAGGAAGCACTTTGCGTGCCCTCCCCTTTCCCTTCCTTCTTTTCTCTTCCTCGCTTTCTTCCTTCCCCGGAGACTCCCGTGCGAAAAATGGCGGGCGTCGCGGTGGCGAAACCGCACTCGACATTGGCAAGCCGTTGTGCGCAAACGTTACTTACATCATTAATAATTGGCAAACACTGCGACGGACGGCCCGATCGAACGATTCGGCGTGCGAGCGTTTCGCGACGGGACCCTCGGAGCCCGGGGGCCGAAACGACGCTCTTCAAGTCTCCCGGATGCCCCCTTGAGTTCCTGCGTGCGGCCGCTCCATCGTGTCACTGCTCCGAGCCACAACTCTCACGTCACTTCATGAGGCGTGCAATTGAAAAACTGGGGACAGCAGCATCCGGAGCGCGAGCTGCAAAAGAAGACTGTGCTTCTTTGCCCGCACGGGCCCCGTGCGAGCAGCAACTTAATTACTATCAGTGCAGCTTCAGTTGCCAATTGCTCGGGAGTGCTGATTGCCGGTGTCAGAGCAAACGATGCAAGTGAGAAGTACCAGTGCACGCTGCGGGCGTCCATCAAGGGAAAAGGAATATTTTTCCGTGGTTTCTTCGTGATGCAGAGCAGCTGGCTGTTGCAGCGGCATTCAGCAAGCATCTGAAAAGGGGGAGGGAGGGAGGGAACGGCAGGAAGCCAGCCAGGTTCCAGGATCAGCGCTGCTGCAGCAGAGGGTTGCAGAAGAGCATGCACTTTGTTTCTGGCTGAACAGCACTCTGCGATGGGGGAAATGCTTCATCGGGCTCGATGGCTGTTGCGCCAAAAGCTTCTACTGGGGTGTGATCCCCCAGTAGTGCTCCCCTGCCTCCCCGCCTAGTTTCTTCCCAACTTTTGCAAAGCACCGGTGAATGCACTGCCCCCTGAGCAGGACAGCCCTTCCGTCAGTGCGCGCTTGCTGTACATTACACGTGGTGGTGCTTTCAAACAGTTTCCTATGAAAACTTCCAGCATGCGCTTCCTGTCGCTGCACAGTCATTATTTTCCGCCGTTTGTAGCGGCAGAAAAGATTCACCGCCTGTTGGGAGCAATTTCCAAATGTGCCTGCAGGATCTGTTGGAGAACGTGGAAGCTGCAACCTTGGCAAGCTTCGGCAAGTGTTGCTTCAGCGCTTGGTTTCTTCTCACCACCCGAGACCTAGGAGGAAGAGGAGGAGGCCAGGCTGGTGGAACTTTGGTACTTTTGGTTTCCTCGGCAGAAATCCTGCGCACAGGGTGCGTTCCCTAGAAGTCCAGGAGGGGAACTGAGGTGCACTCTGCCCGCCACGTTTGCAGCTACCTTGAAGGTAGGGACACCGTTTCCGGAATTGTTTTTTCACAGCAGGATTTCGTATCCCCACCATCACATCCGAAACTTAAATGACAGATCGCACTGTTTTATTCAAATTCGCTCCGTCCCTTTTCGATCGCAAGCGATTTTCCAGGTCCCCACGTTCCGTTCCCGGAGGGAGGAAAATCAGTTGTCATTTGCATGCGATCTGGATTCACCTTCAGATGCCACTGCAGGGCACTTTGGCAGTTTCGAAAACAACGAAACAAACTTTCGTTCTTTCTCTTCCCATTGCGCGCTGCGGGTTGCTCCACATCTCCGCGGCCTCATCTGTTTTCCCCTGTGCTTCCCTTCTTTACGATGCGATTTGCACATCTCCTGTTGCGATTTCTCCGCAATCGGAGGAAAAGGGTTTCTGCGTGGGCATCGTTTGACCCAAAGCAGCTACGCTTCTCCTGCTTCTGCGGATCCGCCTTCGGGAAGGGCTGGAGTCAGCACCGCCGCTCCGGGGAAACTTCCCTTGCCGAGGTGGGCCACCGGTGGAGGAAACCCCTGCATCTCGTCTGTGCAACGTGAGCGCACTCCGCTTCGACCGCGTTGGGGACGCTGCAAGGACGTGGCGACCGCGGTCACGTCACGGAAACGCCGGTGGACGCGCACGCCGGAAGTTGCACGCATGGAATGCCGGTTTGGCAACTCGTCGTGACGTGTCTTCCGGGCAAGGGCTCTCATGCAGCTTCGAGCAGGGAGACGCTCGATGCATGGTCTCTGCCTCTCCTCGCCCCTCGCAGGGTGTCTCGTTAAGGAAATTTGAGAGTTTCCCACCGGATTTGCCCAACTTCTTGTACGCTCCGTTCCCTTTAAGATCCTTCGGTGCACTGTGGTTGCGGCGCAGCCACACCGTTGGACGATCGTCGTCTTCCAGAAAGGTCTTCAACAAGGGCAATCGCCTCTTCCGTGACGACCCCAGTGCTGATTAAGAAGATTCTGTGGAAGGGCGTTTGAATTCTCCGAGGGATATCCCGGATAGTCTTCGCGCTTCTTGTAGGCAACCGGAAAATTTCGGTCACTTCGTTACTTTGGCAACTCGCTTGACAGGTTAACAGTTCTTGGTTACATCGATCCGTCACGTTCCTGAAGTGAAATCTCCTGCGAGATGCTGCCGCACTACTCGAAGCGCGTTGCATTCAGAAAAGGGCAGCATTTCCGCTGTTCTTAAGATGAGCTTTACACCGTGGTTCTCGAAACGTCTTAGACGTAAATATTTGGATTTCCCATGCGCGACCACGCCGCACGCCTTTCCGTTCCTGTGCGGAATGGGAAGGCAGTAGTCCGGAGCAGGGTTGCCCTCGCACCGTAAACCCAGGAAGGGGGGTTAAGAAAAAGGCCAAGTTCACGATGATCTCAGCAAGCACGTAAAAGCACAGCAACTTCGGAGTTTCATCTGATGTTGTCGATTTCCTCCGAGTCTTCGGAAGCTTCCTCAAGATCTGTGTGTTTACGTTTCCAGAGTCTCCGACATCTGTTTACTTCTTCGTTTCGTTTCCTGCCGTGTGTCCCATCCTGCACAACTGACTGCATCCTCCGGTCGGATCCCAGCAGCTTTCGAAGCGTGCGTGTCAGATGGAAAGAAAAGTGAAAAGATGGAAAGATCTCGTGTGCGAATCACGAGCCAGTTCACGACGCAAGAGCAACCTGCACTAAACGGATGGGAGCTGAGTTTTCCAAGTATGTGAAAACCGAACGTGGAGATGTGAAGTAATGAACGGCCGATCCGGAAAGTCTTTCGTGGTGTGTCCGACGTGGATGGGGTCTTCTGTGCGCAGCAGCAGCAGCAGCAGCAGCCTTCTGGACACACCAACCAGCGCGTTCGAACGGAGAGATCCCGCACGCGCCAAGTGAACACCACGCTCAGCGTGAGCGGAGGACCCCCCCCCCCACGTCCGACTGGAACCCCTGCCGCGGATGAGCGGGGACGGGGTCCCTGTCCGAAGGCGTGGGGACGTTCCACGAGAGAGGTCGCAAGCTCTGATGGATTCAAAGCGAACGGTTGGGAAGGCGTCAGCCGGCCAGTCCTCTCGATCTCCGGTGAATGCGGTGCAGCTTGAAATGCGCAGCGAAGGTTCACGCCGTGATCACGACGTGCGCCGTGTGCGCACGGCGTGTTTTCCAACTTCCTTCTCGCGGAGAGGGAAGCTGTATCCGTGATGCCTGCGATGCACATTCCGATATGCGTTACGGGATCCTCAGGGGGCGCGTTTCCGTCTTTCTACATTGTAACGCGGGGTCCACTCAAGATATTCCCACTTCCCCCCTGATAAATAAATTAGCCACTTCGGATGATCGCATCTGGCAGCGGATCTGAAAGCCACTGTTTGTTCTTCTGCATGGTCGTACGCAGAATTTATCTGTTCCGTACCTTCGTCTGGGCACGTGCGGCCCATACCGTTTACGGAAAGCGAATATACGTACACACACTTCCATGAATGCTTTTTATCGTACCCGGAAAAAAAAAAAAAAAAAAAAAAAAAAACTGCCGCTTCCATCCGTCCCGATGCGGTTTCTTTCTTTTCCTTTTAATTTCTCCTTGCCAGCCTTCTTCGGAACTGAGGGTGGGGAAACGCATTTCCCTGTCTTCCCAACTCGGTCCTACGAACGGCTCGCGCGAAGAAAGGGAACCAGAGCAGGTCTGGGGATGGGGATGCTCTTGGATCGGCTGCTTCCTCTTCGACTGACGGCGATTTCCTTCGGAATGTCGTTCCGCGGGGGGGCGGCGCCGCACATATCCTTGGGTCTCCGCATTTCGTAAACACGTAAACGAGCTGAACAAGTCCCGTCTTCGGACATGCTTTGCTGGTCATCGGGTTTCTTTTTTCTTTTTTTTTTTCCTTGTTCGTTCTCTGCTGCATTTGGCGCAGTGTGGCTGCTGATACGCAGCAGCTTGTCTCGAACCAAAGGCGTTCCAATAGGAGGAGAAGGAAAGAGGATTCTCAAAGCATCTCAGTGGTCCGAAAAGAAAAGCACAGGGAAGGGGAAAAAAAGGGAAAAAAATCGCATCTGTTGAGATTTCTCTCGGATCTGATGGTCCAGAGGGTGCCGCAGCAGGGACACGGCTGCGGCACCATCCCGACCGCTGACAAGCATGGCGAAGAAGGATACGATGAAAGTCTCCGCAAGGATGTCGCGCCGTAATGGCGAGCCAGCACGAGGGACCTACGGCCACTCGGTCCAACGGAGAGCACCTCGAACCCCGAAGAAACTCGTGCTTGCCAAGGGGTCAAATTTGCGTGCGGTTCATCCGAGCAGGCACGCGACGGGGTCTTCTGTTTCTCGCTTTTTCCGCGAGTCCATCGCGATCTCGTTCAAAACTCTTTCGGGAGGAGGGGGGGGGGAGGGATTCCCCCACCCCAGGATGCGCGCCGCCTGGAATCGGCAGTCATCTCTCCCCCTCCTCCTTCGCCCTGGCTTCTTCTCCGTTCCTCTGCAAGAGCCTTTTGAGAAGACTTCCTCCCAGAAGGAATCTTCCTTCCTTCCACACGTGCGGATTTATCACTGCAGTTGACATCTGCAATCCAGAGTCCGGAGGCCACCTTAAAAGAGGAGCTGCATCGATTTTCTTAGCCATTAATATGCGGCCAATTTGTACAGGAGCGCTCATTCCGTCTCCATCATGAGGTTCCCTCGATCCACAGACCAATACCCTCCCCTCCCTTCCTCCGTTCCATGTGGGAGCGCGGTCGATGCCGGCATCCGGAAGACCGGTGAACAAACAAACGCTGCTTGCTGTGCCGCTTCGATCTCTTCGCGCCGTGGCGACTGCCGCCGAGTGGTCACCGCCGCCCGCCCTGCGCCCTTCCGAGACCTCCCGAGCTGCAAGTGGTGGCACCTGCACGGAAACTCCGCTCCTCTCGACCCTCGGAGCCATCCCTCCGACCCCGGATGAACAGGGACGTGAAAAGGTCGCTGCTCTCTCCGGGGTGGGGGGGAGGGGGCGTTGTTCACTGGCCTTCGAGAGGGATGGGGGGCTTCCTTCGCTGGTCTCAGAAACCGGCCATTGCTGAGAAAAGTCTGCGTGGGAACTGCCTGAGTCTTTTCGAAGACCTCGGCCTTTGCGGCTGCCTGCCCCCTCTCCCCGTCCACCTGAGATAACCTCGAAGTTGCTACTGCTTCAAGTACGCAGCCGGACTCGCCTCCGGGGAAGGAAACGCCTTCGTAAGGTCCTCTGCTCCTGCAAAAGAGGCCTTTTTGCTTCTTGCCCTCTCTCTTCGGAAGAGACCCTGCGGACCCCGGTTGGCATCCCCGGGGACTCTTTCGAGCTCTTCTTCGTGCGGCAAGGATGCCTTTCCGCCAACAGCAGCAGCAGCCCCAGCAGCCTCTCTGCTGCATCCGCGGGACTGCAGCGCCCTGGAGCGACGCTGACGGAGGAGGATCGAACGAGAGGGACGCCATGGGGCGCCGTGCGCTTCCTGCGGATGGCAGCCAGACGTCCCCGCCTGGGTGCGATCGGGACCGACCTGGCCAGCATCCTGGAAAGGACGCAGAGGACTCCCTCCGGCGGGCAGTGATCCCTTCCCGTCCCCTCCAGCTTCTTTTTTTTTTTTTGGTTTGGCGGACCCCCGCGGCGACCCTCTTCGGTAGTCTGCCGTTCGCCACGACGCTGCTTCGCGCTGCCGGGATTTTTTTCCCCCGGAATGTGGGCTGACGCAGGCGGGCATCGCGATGGTGACGAGACGCTGCGTCCGCGGCAACGTCGCAGCGGCCGCTCCCTTGCAGCGAAGGGAGACGCCACCCGAATGGCAGCCGCCTGGATGAGTACGGTTGCGAGGCGGCCTCCTTTGCGAGGAGGAGAAGTCGCCAGGGAAACCGCCAGCATCCTTCGGAGCCAGACCTAGGATAGGAAGGAAGGAGCAGCTGAAACCAAAGACCCCTGTCCCCACCCTCTCGTGTTTTCTATTTGTTTATTGTCCCCTCCCTGTCGGGTTTCTGACTGCCTTAGAAGCTGGCCTGCGGGCCCGTGGTCACCGCCGGTGGACTTTTCTTTTTCTTTTCGTTTTCCCCCTCCCTTCCGCTGCCGAGGTGACCTTGCGGACCGACAATCCAGCAGGTCCGTGGACAGATCGAGCGTAGTAGGGCCACGTGTCCTACCACAATTTGCAAATTTGTTCAAGTCTTAATAAATGCCCTCTGGAGTGTTCGAGTGGAAGTCGGAGGTCACCAGGGTGAGGGTTCCCTTCGGGGCTCCTCCCCAAGCAAGCGTCAGAGGAACAACGGACAACGGACTGACTCCTCCCTCTGGAGTGCCCTTCCTGGATTCATGGGGTGGTCCCTACGGGGCCACCCCCTCACCTTTGAAGAGTTGATACGCATCCTCGGGTGACGTGGGCGGTTCCCTCTTCGAGGCGAGGTGGTCTCCTTCTTCCGGGGGTCGGATGAAGTCCCACCACCTGAAGTCGCGCGGTCCATCCTGCCGTCGGAGGAAGGAAAGAGCCCTCGATTCATCTCCGGGACTCGGGCCTTGGAGGGGAGACTCTGTCATTCCCGGGTCTCCGATCGGCCCGTCAGGCGAGCGTTGCGCAAGCGCCGTCGCGGTCAGAAAACGCGCGGACGCCCCTCCTCGCGAAGATGACGTCACGCGCACGTTGGCATTTTGTCGTCTTCGCTTCACTTCAAAAGGAAAGGGAAAGTCTGCTGCTCCGCGGCGCGCCGAGGGGCGAGCCGCGGAATCCTCGAGACCGGCGCGCCTCTGGACCAGCAGCCACCATTCCCGTGACGCGAGAACCAGCCCGTCCGGAAACCCGTGGTGGCCCCGAGGAGTTTTCTCCTTTCCCGATGCAGATGAGACTCCGCTGCACCTCCTCAAAGAGAGGTTATCGAACTCTCCAGTGCGTCGCTTTGCCGCGAATTGGCGCAGCGAGCGTCGAAGCCGCCGCGGTCGGGCCTTCCGCGTTCGGTGGCTGCCCCCCATTCTGCTGCTGCTTCTTCACCTTGCGCTTTCCTGTGCGTGCGGATGGCGGCGCGCCTTCCAGGAGCCAGCTTCCCTTTGATGGAGCTCTCAGTAAGCGGGCCTTGCCTCCCCCTCCCCCCGTCTTTGCCTGAGGGTTTTTTTTTTTGGACAACTGAGCTCCTTCTTGGTACGGTTTTTCGACATGGACCGAGGAGGCGCGAGCGACGCTGAGCCCGGGGGCGTTGCGGGAGTGGCCGAGGAACCAAGGCGGCTGCGAGGCAAGGGCGAGGGTGGGAGGAGCTGCCAGCCAGGCTCGACCTCACCGTCTGCGAAATTGGGCGCACGTCCGAGGAGTGCCCTGCTCTGGGGGATCTGTCGTCGCTCTGCATGAAGTAGAAGGCAGAAGAAGGGAGCGGGCGAACGGCACTGGCGCTGGAGGGGGAGGGGGGGAACGCGCATCCGCGAGTTCAGGCGCTGGCGCTCCGCGCAACACCTCGGAGCGAAGCCAGCCTTCTTTGCACGAAGAAGCGGAGGGTCTATCCACTTCCTCTTCCATGCTTCCCCGCCCGATGCCTCGAAGCCGGAAGGAGCGCTCCCCTCGGTCCAGGAACTCTCTCTGGGAAAACTCCTGAACGAGGCGTGCTTCGCGAACTCGTCGCCAGGGCCTGAAACACGGGCACTCCCGTCGCCCGCCGGGCACCTCGGTTGCCGCGGTTCGACTCCGAGCTCTTCCCTTGCAAGCTGAGCAGGGAGGAAAAAAACGCCCTCCCTCTGAGGTGGTCTGTCTGTAGGGGCAGCGCCGCAGGCGGGAGGATGGCGACCCGGAAGCGAACGCCCGCCGCTCTGGTGACACCCAAGAGGTCTTCGTTGCTCTCGGAAGAGGAGGGACAGGGGGAGGCAGCAGTCGCCACCTCCCCCTGTCCGACCAGCGGCGGGGAGATGCAGGATGGGGGGCAGTATTCGTTGGGAGAGTTCTGCGCCGTGCCGGCAGCATCCTCTCTCTTCTGGAGACACTCCGTTCGGTGCAGCTTCGACTTCCGGCACGACCTGCACGTCTGCCTCCGCTGCACGTTTGTCAGCGGAGGCAGACTTCCCCTTTCTTTTTGAAGTGAAGTGAAGACGACAAAACGCCAACATGCGCGTGACGTCATCTTCGCGCAGAGGTTCGCCGCACTGGGGATTGCCATCTTCGTCCTTTACATCTGATGAGGGGGAGGGAGGGGGGATCTTGCTAAGGTTTCGAGGTTATTCCACGCTCCCGGGCTACATCCATACCGTCTTCTTCTTCAACAACATCTGGCGGTGTGCCCGAGAAGGTGCTCTGGATACGCGGCTCCCGAACTCTGTGGACCTCCTCGGAGGGAGGGTGGCTCCTCTTGGCGCAGCGGCACGGAGCGATACGGAAGGTCGTGGAAGACCGGGAAGCTCTTGGCATCCCGACACGGGGATTCTGCGGGCGAAGCCGATCCTCCGGGATGCCTCGGGTGAGGAGGAAAACGCACCACGGAGGGCGGTCGAAAGGTGAAAATGGAGCCTCACGGTGAAGACGGTTGGCGCCCCTACCCTTCACTCGGGGGGGGGGGGGAGAGGTCGCCTCTCCGGAGTGTCGTGAAGAACAGCGCTGCTCTCTCCAGGAAGCGCCCTTCCGAGAAATCGGGAAGTATCCCTTCGGGGTCCTTTCCAGAAGAGGAAACGTGGGGCGGGTCCCCTCAGAAGAAGAGACGAGGAGCGACCCCCACAAACCAGGGGGGACCTTAGAATACAGGGCGAGGGTTCCTTTCCGGGGTTCCATACCAACTGCGAGAGGAAGGAACTCCTTCCTCCGGAGACTTCCTGGATCCATAAGGCGGTCCCCTCCCGGAGTCGTCCCCTGTTACTTGAAAAGTCACACACACCCCCAGGAGGCGTGTCGCAGTTCCAGAAGGAGCTCCTGGAACGCATGGGATTTATCTGACCAGGGAGGGTGGGGCCAACAAGGAGCGGACGCATCCGGAGCCCTGGAGGTCGCGGTCGATCTGCCCAAAACTTTCGACTGCATCGACAATGAACCCCTTCTGAAGCTCCTGGAAAGCATGGGGTTCCCGACCGTCTTCCTGGGCTACCTGCTGGCGCTTCGCGTCTGTACACATCTGTTCCCGCGGCCGGTACGTGTGCAGCCTGCCCGTTAGCCATGGTTTCAGGCAGGGTCATAGCCTGAGCCCCCTGCTCTTCAGCATCCACTCCGCGTTGGCTCTGAGGACATACAGGGAGACTCTGACAACCCTGACGAGCTTGTGCCCGTGCACGCCTGCCCGTGTCGGCCCATGTTCACGATCTTCTGCTGCTGCTCCCCATGTCCACCCCGGCGCCTCCACTTCGAGCTGCTCAGCCGAGGGACGCTCTTGGAGGTGAACAGGGCAAAGTTGTCAGTTGCGCCGGTCTGCGCGAGGTGGACCGAGCAGTGGGACTGGATCCACTTGGAGATCTCCACGGGCGGCTACTTGAAGTACCTTGGCGTTCCGTTGAGGGACTTCTGCGTTGCAGAAGCCTGGTCCGGCCGTCTCCAAAAATTGGAGATGGTGCTCAGTCCGTTCCAGAGCTGCAGCGGAACGGGCCGCGGTATGGAACTCGTTCGCAGCTCGCTTCCTCCGCTCCCTGCTTCTTGTTTGCCCCGAGCCATCTGACATCAAGAGAAGGACCGAGGACCTCCTGAGAAAAGTCCTGTAGGTCACAGGGAGGTCCAGAGTCCGGCTGAAAGACTTGTGTTCTCTGCGTAAGGATGGCATACTGGGCTTCCTTACTCTGGAGAGGATGGAGTGTCAGCTCCAACGCAGAATACTCGCCCTCGCGGAGAGATGGTGCACCACGCCCTGGTGCGTGTCAGCACAGCTCCTCGCGAAGTGCGCAACCGGCTGCGAGGGACTCACTTCCCTCCTGGTCGCCCACGAGAGATTGCTGAGGCGTTGCGGACGCCAACTCCGCCAGATGATTGCCCTGGTGGAGGAGAACATCTGGAACCGCGAGCTGCACTGTGTGGCCCCCAGGAGTCGGTCTTCGCGTGGGGAAACATCCACGGCGCGAGTGAGGAGGGATACGCCTGCTTACAATGAGGCATCGACGCTAGCAAGTCACTGCAGGAGATCATACGCAACCCGCTCAAGATGCGATGGACCTTGTCTACCCCCCTTGCGCCAATGCTGCCCTCCCTAAGGGACGCAAGGGGCAGCGTAATCCAGGCAAGGCGGGAAGTGAACTTGCTGCATAGCAGTAAAGAAGAAACCCTTGGGAGCGTGGACAACTCGGGAAGTGATGGACGCTGCGACCCCGAATGTCCCACCCAAAGGACTTGTACGCTGGGTTCGGCATCACTCGGGAGGAGGTGAAGTGGCCCGGTGTGCTGTTAGGTTGGCGTCCTCCCCTTTCAAGTGGCAGGAGGTGGTGTTGCTGGTGTTGCACGGGGGAATACCCCCTCGCAAAGCGCGTCTTCACCACGGGTAGACGCTCAGAGCGGGACAGGTGAGGGAAGGAGTCTCTTCCTCACTTGCTGTTGGACTGTGCTGCCCTCCGTCCTCTTTGGGATCGCCTTGCGACGCTCTTAGGCATCCCGGCGGGCGTCCTCAGGGACATTTTCAGACGCCTCTTCATGCGCGGTGCCTCCCTGCCGCCAGCCGCGTCTTCGCGGAGTCACGGCGTCCTGGAACGCGGGAAGAAGCCAAAAATGGCATGGGCGCCATCCACTGGGCGCGGATCTTCCTGAGGACCTCCTCGAGATGGCCCCATCTGGGCGAGACACGAACGGAACTTGCCGGCAGCATACTGGACAGGATGCAGAGGACGCCTGGCAGTCTACATCCTTCCCCGGTCACGTGTAAAACTTTCCCTCTCCTGTTTCTGTATTTTTTTTGTTTTTGTTTCCCCTCCCCCCACGCTGCCGAAGGGACGTCGCCGGTCTGAGCATCGCTCTTTGGCAGGTTCCCTGCACGTGGCTTTCGCCAAGGGTTCCACCCCACCAATGTTCCACCCCGGTTATGCCGGGGCATTTCTTACATAAAGCGATAAAAGTACATTTTTTTTAGGGGTGCATCGGGGTCATCATCAGCTCAAGGCGTTGGCCTACTCCGAGGAGATGATCGGACGAGCTTTCTGGAGGGGAGCCGTTCCTCTGCCTCTTTCCCCGAACCAGGGCTCCTTCCTTTTCTGGATGGGAGAGAGCTCAAGCGCGCCATCTACATCCACGATTGCTGGTCTCCTCGGCCACCTCCAAATCTCCTTCCGGATTGTCGAGACAACTTGGGGGGTCGCGCCCAACAGGAAAAAAGCCGGCACTCCAGCAGACGATTCTGGGAACGATGACGCGGAAGAGAAGACTGCAGCCCTGGGACTCCGCGGTTTCTCTCGGCTTCCCGAGATGGAAGGTCGGAGTCGATCCTCTCCCACGTTCTGCCACCGGCAGAGAGGCGGACGAGGCCTTCGTTCCCGGAAGACCAGCCTCACGGGAATTAATAGCCAGTCGAGAAAAAGGAAGTTTCAGCAATCGCGATGGCGGGTGGAGGGGGCAATTTATTTATTTATGTATTGTTTTGTGCATTTCATTTACATTTCTCGACTTCCGTGATTACAAGCAGTCATCAACCGCTTATCATGCAATACAAAGGGTTCCCGTCAGCATTCAAATAAATCAGTGATGTCACTGATAACGGCATCTCGGAGAGGGCGTCACGAACGTGTGTGCTTCGATGCGCGAAGCCGTGGCGCGCAGAATGTGCGCACGCGGAATGTTCTGGAACGCGGCAAAGTTGAAAGGCGCGGATAAACGTGCGCGTTTGCTTGGAAGTGACAGAAATTCGGGTTGCGGTTTTTCGGCCTCCGGCGGTGCGGCTCCTGCTATTCGCCGCACGGAGGTCCTGCCAATCACCTGCGCCTTTTTCGGGATGGTGCGGGCACGTGCCCGGGCGGTTTCCGATCCTGGTTTCGCCCCCGCGGCGCTCCCTCGGAGAACGGTCATCGCAGGACACCAGCGATGGCCCCATCTGCGACGACCATTCTGCTGCAGCAGCAGCGCCCCCGGGCGCCGCAGACGGTCGTATCTGCCGCGCGGGTGGGCGGCGGCTACCCGGTTCGGGATGGCGGCAGGGTTGTCCGCGGATTGCCTGGGAAGTGCCGGATGTCGTTCCCCCTCCGCGGATGGGGGAAGGCGAGAGTACGGAAGGTGGCGCAGCGTCGCGTGCGGTTCACGACCTCGGGCCAGTATACAGTACGGTACGTCATAGGGGGGATGTGTCTGTTGCAAGCGAAGGACCTGCAAACTCATGATTTAGGGGGTTGCAGACGCCACGTTCTTCTCGCCTGTCTGCTGGAGGCTCTGGAAGCGAGCGGGGAGACGCAGGGGCAGTCGACGGCCGAGCTGGACGTCGACTGGGCGTCCCTGAGGACGAGGCTGCTGTTGCTGCCCTTGGGCCGGTGTCGACGCGTCCCGTCCACGAAGCGCCGGGTGAAGCGGGGGATCCGAGCTCCAGGTCGGCGTCCTGCGCCTCCATCTGACCCCACCCCGCGACCTGCCTTCCGGCGTGGGGGGCCAGACCGAGGCGCACATCAGCTCGGGCCCGAGCACGGCAGGCCACCCATGGGCGGGACACGGCGGGCGCGCGTGGTGCGACCCCGAACTTTCCGTCGGGCAGGCGGAAAGTTCGGATCCTGGTCGCCTCCGAGTTCACCGCCACGAAGTACACCGCCGCGGGTGAGGCGCCGTGAAAGAGAAAATCGCGAGCGCGCAGGGGGTGCGTTCGCCTCCACGGGATTTGCTGGTGGGAAGCAGCCAGACGCCCCCCGAAGCACAAGGGGCCACCCCCGTCGGAAGAACCTGCTAGGAGGCGCCTCTGGAAGAGGATGCTCTCGCGGGTGAACCCCGCTGCTGCTCATGCTTTCTTCTTGTGGAGCGGCGATCCCCGCTGCGGGATGGAAATCCAGCGGGGGGTCATTGCGCTTCCACATGTCCCGGATTGACCGCGAGGACGAAGACGAGGAGGAACGCGCCGAAGCTGCGGGGCGAGCTGGAGGGGAACGGGCCCAGGCATGGCGCCCTTGCAGCAGCAAGGGATCCAAAGGAGGAATCCTTAAGGACTTGGAAAGGATGCATGCGGGCGGAAAATGGATGCCCTGTGTAGGTGAGAGGAAGGGGCGTCGTTTGGGACACCCACCGGACGACGTGAGTGTCCTAGACGTACCGGAGGCGGAAGGAGATGCCCCGGGGCAGAGGGAAACTCCTGGTAGCAGCCCGGAACCCTCCCCAGAAACGCAAGCGCCGGCGTCCTTCCTGAAGCTGCGTGTTCCTTTCGCGGGTGGCGACGAGAGGGCCGGAGGGTACGAAGGGTCTCTTCCCCGGGCGAGCGAAGGATTTCTCTTCCTGACTCTCGGAGAAGCCACGGGGTTGACGGACCACTGGAAATCCTCCGAGTCCTCCAGGAAGAATCTCCGAACTTTCGGCTTCCCTTTCTTTCCTTTTTTTTTCGCTGCCCGGGAGCGGGGGATCCCGGAAGCAGGCGCGGTGTCCGGAAGGACGG
Organism: Raillietiella orientalis; assembly: GCA_036172245.1. Classification (NCBI taxonomy): domain Eukaryota; kingdom Metazoa; phylum Arthropoda; class Ichthyostraca; order Raillietiellida; family Raillietiellidae; genus Raillietiella; species Raillietiella orientalis. The sequence continues at coordinate 6,889,720 of JAYWIR010000003.1, read as the reverse complement.
CACTCGCGGCGCCATCTATGACAACGACTGGGTAGCTGAGAATCGGTCCAAGGGATGAACCCTTAAGGACTTGGGAAGATGCGGACTTGCAGCGGAAAAGAGCTCGAGGCCTTCTCCTCTTTCCCCTCCTCTTCCTCTTCCTCGCTAGGCGGCAGCGCTTGGCGGGGATAGCAGCTGCTGCATAGTCTGACCGCCTGCCGGCATCCGCCAAAGGATAGGGGGCGGGGGGTTGCCCCGAGGCTGGTTTTCCTCGGCGTGGGCGCACGAAGGGCGGGGTGGGGTAGTCGGCACCCACCGCCGGAACCGCTCTCCGCAGGGCTGCGGCGGTCCTCTGCGCATTCCGCGCGTTACCATGGATTCGAAGATCGGAAATTCATTCCAAAGTTCAGAGTGCCCGCCCGGTCGCCGCCGCGGCCTGCCACCCTGTCCGGCATCTTCCGGAACACCCTAGGAGGAAAAAGGAGACAGAGCGGGCCCCACCCTTCCCCCCGAAGATGCCCCCGGAGGCGGAGGGCGTCCGCAAGAGGACGCCGAGGTCCTACTACGGGAAGACCTTTTGCAGGCTAATCGACCGCGTCCGCCTGAATGTCCACTGGAAGAACAAGGTGAACCACCAGGACCTCCTGGAGAACATAACGTTCTTCAAACCGCTGGAGGAGGAGGAAGAGGAGGAGGCCGGTCTCCTGGACGACAGCGACCCCTTCCGCCTCCTGGAGCGGTGCAAAAAGAAGACCCCCTACCTGTCCTCCAAGGTGACTCCCTTTTCCCCCCTCGCGCACGCGCGGAGAATTCGCTGCTTCTTCGAGGGCGCCATCTCCGGAGACCGAGAGGGGGGTGATTCTCCCTCGCCCGGCCGCCTTCGCCTCCCGCCGTTGCCACACGACGACGCGACCGGGGGTCACGGGCAGGGAGGCGGTCCAGGGCAGCTCGCGGGAGGGTCAGTGCCGTGAAGGACAAGGGGCCTGCAGGCGACCACCGCTGAACGGATGGGCGACCTTAGCGTGCCTCGGGCGGTTCTGTGGGGGGGCCAATGGGCTCGGCAAGAGGAAGACCGGAGGAGGGATGAGAAGGAAGGGAAACGAAAGGACCGCGGCCATTCAACCTGCCTGGCACGCGGTGTCGTACTGTTGGCCCCCTCCCCCCCTGGAAGTGGAGGGTGCGGGAGGGCCAACCCCTTGTGACGCTTTTCAGAGGGAGGGCCAGGGAAGTCTCCCCTCTGCCGAGGTGGGAGGACTGCCTGGTCAAGGAGGTCATCCTTGATCCTTGACCTGGAGGCGGTAGCCCTCCGGCGCGGCTGTAACCCTCCGTGCCCCCCCAGGTCAAGGAGACCATCCAGAAAGCTGCCTCTGAGAGGACCCACACCGACCGAGAGATGGTCGCGGAGGCGCTGCTGTCGGAGTTCACCGCCCTGAGGGATTTCTCGAAGGTGAGGTCGCCCTGCTCGCCGCGGGCCCCCGCCCTCCTTCCGGAGACCTCCGCGCGGAGGAGTCCTGCGGGAAAAAAGAACAAAAAGGGGAGGAGAGGACCTGCAGGGGGTGGCCAGCCGTCTCGCGCGGCCTCTGTCCTTCGGGGGCAGCCGGAGGGTTTCTCGGAGAGAGCCGCTGCTTCCGCCCCAGGAACCCTCGGGGCCTCCTTTTGGTGCAACTGGCGACAGCCCGAGAGGGGGCCTGAGGAAGCGAGGGAGGCGGTCACAACAGGGACGGAGGTCAGGCGGTCAAGTGCAGAGTCCGGAGGCGAGGGAGATGCGAGATAGGCGCCGGCCACCTTAAAAGAGCGGCGCGAGAGGGGCGCCCCGGTCCTCCCTCCCTAATCCGGGCTGGGGCTCCTGGACGCGCTCGTGAGGAGCACCTATGTCACTCAGGCAAGGGGAAGTTGCCTTCTTCCCGTGAGACTCTCCGCGTCCGCCAGCGGGACAGGGGGTCAGTTGCTGCCGCCCCGGACTGGAGAAGCGGTAGAGTGAGGTCGCGAGGAAGCGTCGGAGATTCACGAGGAAGGTACCTGGCCATTCCGTCTGGCTTTGGCTCCCCTCGGCGCGCGTGAAGGGAGCTTCGGCCCCGGTGGACATCGAGCAGCCTTCGGATAGGGGAGATCCCCTGAGAGACGCCTTGCCGCAATCGCACCCGACGCCCCGCAGAGTTGGTGTGGCAACGGGGGCAAAGCCCAGGGAATCGGCCACCACCCAACCACACGGCTTGTGCTCTTCCTCCTTCCCTCCCTGTTGTCGTACAGAGCTCCCGCGTACCCGAAGAGCTCAGAGGAACCGTGGTAGTTTCCCGGAGCGACGCTAGATGGTTGGAAGAGAGACACCGCGCTCCAGAATCGGCAGCCTGCCGCGAGCGCACAGATGCTTCAGGTGCCGAGATTCCGCTCCAGCCTTGCACGGCGAGCTCTCGCAGTTCCCGTGCCAGCTGGCGCCCCCACGGAGCAGCAGTGACCTTCGTCGATAAGGTCGCGCTCCGCCCCCACGACTTCGACCTCGAGGGACCCCTCCGGCAGGGAAGTCGCTGCCGGAAAGAGGCGGCTAGCCCGCAGATCCACAAGGGCCCAAGTCGCCGGGCAGTGAGACGACCCGCGCTCGGGATCGCGGGAAGATGCTTGCGGGCTTCCGCTTCGCGGAGGGTCGGTTCCCAAGGACGCTCGCCGCCGGTTCCTCGAGGGCGCGAACCTTCGAGGACGCAGGAGACCGCTCTGACCTCGAATCCAAAGAGAGCCCCTCAGGGACAGCCACCCTGAGGACGCCGATGACCCCCGAGCTTGGAGGAGCTTCGCCCCCGCATCCAACCCTCCTGGCACCCGACCCTCTGCCGGGGTTACTGCGGGACTCTCACGCCCTCGGGCGAGCAGCTGCTCTTATCCTCCCCCCCGTCTCCTAGGACAAGCTCCAGCAGCTAGCCGGGGCGCTGGAGTACATGCGGGTTCCATTCGGCAGGGTTATCCTGCGCCAGGGACACGCGCCCCAGTACTGCTACTTCGTGGTCTCCGGGAAGGCCTGGGTCCGAGTCTCGGGGTCCGACATCGTCTCAGGTGGGGTGGCACTGCGTAGGCGCGGCCTTGACCTCCCCTGTCTTGCAGGGCTGCCGTACACGGAAACGGTGAAGCTCTTGGAAAGGGGCGACCTCTTCGGGGAAGTGGCACTCCTGCACGACGGCACCAGAACGGCCAGCGTGATATCCAGAGGTACGGAGGGCCGTTTCAGAGCGGCCCTGCATCTCGCCCCCGCCTCCGTCTTCTGCCCAGAGCCCATGGAGCTGCTAGCGCTCGACAGGCAGGCGTTCGACGCACACCTCAAGGGGCACTTGATGGAGCAGTGGGCGAGGCGCCTGGGCATCCTCAGACAGCTGCCCTGCTTCCACGAGTGGTCGCAAGAGGAGCTCCATGACTGTTGCAACCACTGCCTGCTGAGGAACCACAGCCAGGACACCGTGCTGCTCAGTAACCGCTCCCTTTCTTTGCCCCTTCAATCCGCGCAGCGAGTCCCAGACGACCGGCAGCCGCCGGACGGCTGCTAAGGAGCTGCCTGTGGGGTCTTCCGGGAGCCACGCAGCGTCGACTCTTCCCAGCGAGACGCCGCGAGCGCCGCAAAGACGTGCCTGAAGTTTTCACCTGCGACCAGACCTCGCGAGTGCAATCCCGCAGCTCCCCTCCGCGCGGCTTCTCTGCCCCTCCTTTCCTCCTCCTCCTCTTCCATTTTCCCTTCTCTTTCTCCCTCCTCCTCTTCTTTCCTTCCTTCTCCCTTACTCTTTCTCCTCCATGAACGCTCGTTGCTGAAGACAAGGAAGCACCGTCGAAGAGGCGCGGGTGGATCCGGGACCGTTTGGAGGGAAAGGCTGGGAGAAACGGGTACGCAACAGGGGACGCGGGAGCGCTCTCACGAATCTCCGCCCCCGATGGAGTCCCCGGTTTCTGGGCTGCCTCCCTTCGTCGAATCCGTCGAAGCACCGGGTGCAGGCCCGTGGTCACCAGGGCGCTCGCCTGGCCCCGAGAGACCTCCCTTGCGTGGACCTGGTCGAGAGTGAGGTGAGCAATAGGAGAGCGCCATCCATGTCGCGTCCCCTCGAAAACTACTACCCGTCACCCGGAGGGGAGGTTCACCTCAGGTCACGCCGACGATCCCGTTGTCCTCTCGAAGCAGCAGGCGGGGAGGATCCCGGGAAGCAAGTTGGCCGCTCGGGCCGCCATCTCCCGCGATCCCCCCCCCCCCCCTTTTGACTCGGTTCGTCTGATCGCAGCGCTTCCTAACGGCAAGACCGAAGGACCCGGTCATGGAAGGGAGGGTTCGTTCAGCTCCGTGCATCCTCGGCACTCAAGATTCGCGTCTTCCCCTCAGCGGACCCTCGGGGGTGCATCGAACAAGAGGCTGCGCGATGGGGAGTTGGCAACATTCGCCCCCCAAGCATACCGATTCGGGACGTCCTGGATGCTCCATCTTCTGGACGCCGCGCGCGGGTGGACGCGGACGGTGTCCCCCATCCACCCGGAAGCTGGCGGACCAGCATCTTAGGAGAAAGAGGAGGAGGAAGGGAGGGAAGAGGAAGTGGAAGAAGAGGAGGGGCAGAAGCAGGAAGGTCCTCTCGTAGCCTTTCTACCTGCAGTCTCGCAGTTGCGGGAGAGGATGCCAGCGGATGGCTCACCCAGGGTGCGACCTCCTATCCGATACTGCCCGCGGGTCGGAATGGCACCACCGCGCCCTCCCATGTGAGTTCCATGCGAGCCGGACCCGGGCACCCTTGAGGGTGAGCGCCCGAGTCCGATCGGATGTGGCTCGAAAATGGGGTTATGGGAGCGGAGCCGGGATCGGCTTGGCAACGACGCGATCCAGCGAGACCTGTTTCCCCCCCTAGGCAACTGCCGCGACCTCGGAGAGTATTTCTACTGCGTCCTGTCCGGGAGCTGCAGCGTTGTCAGGGAGACGATCCTGTGGAAGCAGGGAGGCGGTTACCGCCCGAAGCGCGTGGAGCTCTCGCGGAGGGTCTTCCGTGATCCGCTGCTTGCGTCTTCCCAACCCAGCGAGGCAGGCGCGCTGCCCAGCCTGGGGTTGTTTTTGGGAACGCGCTCGGAGCAGCCGTCAGTGTCCACCGTCGCCATCGGCAACGGCAGTGGCCCTCAGGGGAAGAACGACTTCACCCTCGAGTTCGAGGAGCTGAACCACCGGGGGACGTACGACGACTGCTGCCTGGTCGCCAGGGGCGTCCCCGTGGCCACCTCCATCGACCACCTCAAGGACGATCCCCTGCTGGACATGAAGCTCCAGAAGCCCGTGGACAACTGCTACGTTCTGCTGCCATACTTTGGGAAACGCGGAGGGTCCAGGAAGCTCCGGAGACAGGAGCCCTCCTCACCTCCCTCTCGGGGGAGGAGGAGGGCGCCGTGTGGCAAGGGAATTCCGCAGGGCGCATCTCCCTGCCTGCTGCCCCCCTTGAGCGAGACGTCGAGCGCCTCGACCGCCTCCGAGCCGTCCTCCGTGGTGATCAGGTACCCCGAAGGGGGTTCGGCCGCTGGTTGGGAGGGGTACCTGCTGCCGTCTAGCACGACCCAAAGAATCACAGAGTCCTCTAGAGACTATTCCGGGCACCTTCCCATCCCCGGTCAAACCCCCTTGCGGACGCCGCCGTCTTCGTCGACGGAGGTTAGCGGTCGCACCCTCCTCCCTGCTTTCCCGGACAAGCCGAAGATCAGGAACCCCGTCCTGCACGTCTTCTTCCCCCGCGCGAAGAACCGACCCGTCTGCTGCTACCCGTCCGTCTTCCTGGGCGACCTGGAGATCGTGCCCGAGGAGAGGAAAGGAGTGACCTGCAACCACGTGGACAAGATGCCTCCGGTCCGGTTGGAGAAGCACTTCCTACGCGTGGCGGAGCTCCGGCCCGTGGACATCTTCGGAGTGGGTGACTGGCCCCCGCGATCCGGTGTCGAGACGCCCTGGGGGATCAAATCTTGGTCGTTTTTTTAGGAGAGAACCTGGAGAACTGTCACGTGATGGTCAGCAGCGTGGCGGCCGAGGTCCTGCACATTCCCGTGACCTACTTCAGGAAGTACAAGCGCATGGGGCTGCTGACGATGACCAGGAGGCAGCTGAACCGCTACCTACCCTCGGAGACGGACGTCATCAAGCTGATGTACCACGGTTGCAGGTCAGTGGGCGACCTCCGCCCCCCAGAGCAGAGGGTAGGGGGCGGAAGCAAACGCGCGAGTAGCGGTGGCTGCTCTTGCTCCGCGGCCCTCCAGGAGGTGGCACACTCAAGCCTGCATTTCGCTCCCAGGTGGACGGACTTCAAGGAGGAGGTCATCTCGGAAGCGCTGGAGAAGCGACGCCCGAGGGGCACGGCCACGTGGGAGGACGTCCCCGACTCGCTGAAAGGGTCCATCCGCATCTGACGGCCGCCGGGCCTCCCCCGCCGATGATGGAGGCGAGAGAATACAAGGAGACACCCTGTTGAGGCGCGTCGACGGGGGGGAGGGAGCCAGGTCAGGGGCGTCCCGGAAAAAATCCGGGAAGTCACGCAGCCTGCAGCAGGTGGCGCCCGTCCAGGGCGGGCCTCGGTTCACCTGATATCTCACCTAAACCCCTGTTGGCATGCCGGATGGCTGGCTGATGCACTCCCCCACTCCCCCCCAGGGTCAGCCCGAAACGATTTTTTCTCGAAATCCCCTTGGAAGACGTGGAAACGCTTCCAAGGGGATTTCGAGAAAAAATCCCGCGCGGCGCTTTTCAGGGAGGGAGGAGGGAGGAATGCGGCGTTCCCTCTGAAGCGGCGGGACCAGGAGACCATGGCAGAGGGGGGATCCTTGGAGCACGCGCCAGCCACCACCAGACCAGGGTCGGGCGGCTCCGAATGTCACGGCAGCCCGGCGGCAGGTGCGTGGGAGTGTTCGGCTGCCTGCCTGTGACGCAGCCCGGGAAGTTGCCATCCCTCGTCCGGAGATACCACCCGTTGCATGGAAAGCAACGCCTCTTTTTGGTGGCTGCCGCGGGGCTGTCCAAGTGGAGAGGGAGGGATCGCGGAATGCCCAGGTACGTTTTGCACAAGGGAGAGGTCCCTTGGAGCGGGCACTGGGAGTCGCTGCGTCGTCCGACCAGCCCGCCCTCCACCGGCCCACCAATTCTGCCGCTCCTACTATGGGGTCACCCGCTCTACCGGCTGGCAACCTCCCAGAAGTCCGCGAGATGCAGGGAGAATCGGGCAGGTCCGCCCGTTCTTGAGCCCCGCCGCTGCGGGCAAAAAACAGGAGTCTCCAGAGGCCAAGCAAAGAATGGGGAGCTCGGGTTGACTTCCAGTTCCTTTCCTCTTCCTCCTGGGAGGGAGGTTGCTCCCAGGTTGTGGGTGAGAAGCTAACTTCTTGACCCCGGCGTCCTTCTTTTCTTCCTTGCTGTCCCACTTCCACATCAGTCCTACCGCGCCTTCGGTGGCGCGTTGTCACCACCGGACCAGGGTTGAATTTTTTTATTTTCAAAATGGAAATGTTCTGTTTAAATTTTATATGGCGATATGGTCGGGAAGGGAGGGCGAAGGTGGGTTGTGGCCGGCGCGGTGAAAGGGAGGAACCCGACCCACATCCGCCCCTCTAGCGTCGACGATCTCCGGAGAGTGCAGGGGCGCCATCTCCAAGGGGCGACCCGGAAGGCGTGGCGAGGTGAGCCTCCGCGCGTGGCACCGTGCCACGGCGGCGGTCGGCAACGGCTTGGTGCTGCCCCGGCGGAGTGGGAGCCACCCCCGACCCACCGAGACGCCATACCCATCGAGACGAGAGCTCCCTTTCGAGGGTGACGACAACATGGCCGCAGTCGTCGCGCTACGAGGAGGACCTCGCCGGTATCCTGCTCTGAGCAGCGGTGAGGATGCCGGACATTTCCCCGTGACTCCCTCCCTTGGTCCCTGACATTTTTCAGAACGACGCCTTCTCTCCCCCCCCCCCCCTTCCTTACTCTCCCCCTCCTACTATCTCTCTGCGGACCTCGTTAGGCAGCTGCCTGCGAGCAGGAGCGCGCCTCCTGGACTTGGACTGAGGTGGTGGGATTTCCGGTCCCATCGCTCAGAAGAAAGGGTCATATTCTATGGACTTCCCGACTACCTGACCGTAAAGATTTTTTGACCGGGAGAAACTCTCCGAATCAACCGTTCCTCGGGAGCGCCCGCGAACGGCACGCCCAGCGGGAGCCGGAGGGTTGGCGCGAGTCCTGCGCCCTCTCGAGGCGGGGCTCCAAGGCAGCGACTGCGTGCCGACAGCTTCTTCCGCACTGCCGCGCCCTCCCTGGTGGGCCGCGAACTCCGGAGGGAAAGGGGGAGGAGGAACACCCCGTACGGCACCCTTGGGTCACAAGCAGTCTCCTCCACCTCTCGTCCTGCCACGACCCACTGAAGGCGAGGGGTCACCGTTGCGCGGCCGGTGCAGCGGAGGAGGCAGACCCAGGCGATGCTTCCGGCGGATGTCGGACGGGAGAGCCGCATGGCTGGCGCTGCGCCCTCCCCTCCCTGATGCTCGTCTTAAAAGCATTCTTCACAGTAAACGCTCCCACGTGATCTCGCCCAGGATAGTCACCTATTTGTTTGCGAGAATGAGGTCAGATTACGCAGCGATAGACAGAGAAGAGTCGACGTGCGCCGTCCCGAACCCAAGGAGACTGCCCTGGCAGGGAGCGGAACTAGGGAGGAGGGCCACAGTGAATACACAAATGGATGGGGGATGGGTTGAAGCGGCCTCAGGGCATTCTTCTCGGGTCTCGAGGGTCTGCAGGAAAGCAAATGGATGCGATGGGCGCTCTGACGGGCAACAGTCCGACTGGCGTGGGACGGTTGCCGGCTCTCGAATGATGGCCTCGCCCCCGCAAGGAAGGCCGGCGTCCGGAGGCGTTGAGAACGCTTGAGAGGGGAGCACCCGTGATCCCATTTGGGGACTTTCGCGTTCGATGTGGAGGATCGCATTGGGAAGCGTCTGCTTCGTGGGGCACCGGGTCTCGGGCAATCGCTGATCGACGGCGGTCACCTTCGGTTGATCCTCAAGGAAACTTCTCTTCCTCATTCTCTCCTACCCTACCGTACCTATTTCTCTGATGTCTGGCGCCACCTTGAGGACCTATCGACACCATGTGCTCCGTGACGCGCGGGAACCCGAATCAACGCTGGAACAATCACGCCTAGACGAGGAGCGGAACGCCAGTCCTCCGAAGTCTTCCAGCCGGGAGGCACATCCAGGGATGTCCAGAGAGACGGATCGTCGGGTCCAACCGAAGCAGGGAGTCGATCTCCTGCCCTCCGGGTCACGGGGCCTCCGGCTCCCGTTCCTACTGAGTAGCCTTGCCGATCCGTGCTGCCATCTCGTAGCGCGGGACCGACTCCGAAGACGATTCTCGGGGAGACGGTCAAGGATGCGCTCATGCCGTCGGCGTTCCGAGCCCTGCAACCTCCGGGCATCGTGCTCCCCGCCAAAGCCTCTATGAGCCTCTCTGAACGCGTGACACATCGACCCCATCCTGGAGGTCAGTTGCAGACTCCTTGGCAACGGCGAGGACTCCCGCCCCCCCCGTCCTCCCCGAGGAGCGAAGGGGGCGGCCTTGCGTCGCTGGCAGCCCTGCAGCGCGTCTCTTCGGGCTCTCGGGTTTGCGCCCCAAAAAACGTGAGGCGGCTTCTGGCGGGCCGCTGCCACCCTGTGCCCCCTCGCCTCAGACCCTGGCCCGCTGTCGGCGGGGCTTCGGTCGCAGCATCCCATTCCACCAAGGCTGCTGCTCCCACCCCACGGCCTCCTTGTGCCTCCCGGTCCAGGAGCCGAGATGGCGAGGCGCCTTACCGGAAAGCATTGGTCGAGATTTCACCCGCAGGGACAGGTCCGATGCGGGGAACTGCCTGGGCAAAGCGCGTCGGACAACGGCCCTCCGGCGAAAGAGGGTGAGCTGGCCGAGAAGTCCCGGGAGCACGGCTGACGCTGGCCCCATCGGACGGGATGCTCGGTCCAGGAGGAAAGCTGGACAGTGACACGAATGGCTGCGGACGTTGACCGCTCTCCGAAGGTCCTGGTGAGCGGGTGCCGTCAAAGGGCCGGTCGCGGCCTGCCTGCCAGACGAGCGGGCTCGACGCTGCTGCCGTCTATAGCATCACCAGGAGGAACGGCGGCCTGAAGTTCCAGGAAGGAGCCCGCGAGGGCGAAGTCCCCTTTCTAGGCGGGGCCCCGAGGCGTCTCGCCGCGCTCGAGGAGTGGCGTCACTGCCCGCAGCAGCTGCGGTGCCTCCAAGTGGCAACCCTGTTTTTCTCCTCGCTCTCCCGGAAAAGAACGGCGAACCTCCAGGGAGAATGCTGGTATCCCCGCCCCGCACGGAAGCACCCGTGGCCGGCGATGGCCACACGTCGAACGCAACTGCTTGGCCGCTCGTGGCTCCTCGCTCTGCGAACAGAGTGACGGGCGGTCACGTGTGAAACCCGCGTGGGAAGTGCTGGCAGCCCTGCCACCTTCCCCGGAAAGGTTCGCGCGGGATAGATTCCCGGAGCTGCAAGGCGGATCGATGGAGATGAACAGGCGGATCCGTAGCGACGCGCGACCCCAACCGGACGGCTGCCCGCCCTCTCCTTTCGGAGGAGGGAGGGTCAGCGCTACCCGATGCCCCGGGACGCGCGCTTCTGTCTGTCCTCTTTGGTCCCCCGACACGGCAGCACCAGCGAGGGGCTGCCAGAGTCAACGCTCTTCCTCACTGTGATGCGGGTGACCCGTCGCCATCTGAGACGGCCTGCCCCAGGCGATCCCTTAGCCGCCCTCTTTGAAGCGAGGAGGGGAGGTCGGAAGCAACAAGGGGGAGCGGGGCTCCTCCCCCGTCCAGAAACCGGGAGGCAGGGGGCACATCGCCATCAGGGAAGCCACCTAATTATCGTGAGCCTCTCTGGATGGCTGCCCCCTCATGAACCAAACAGCACCCTCCAATCGCCCTGGTCTCCCCCGTCCGAGCCGGGGAAGAGAAGGCGGAGAGAGGGACGCGGCTGCGAAGCAACCGCTCCATTTTGGCGCCCGGAATGGTCCATGCTCCTGGCTCAGCCTCCGCGCTCCGTAAGGTTGCCAGCCAAGAAAGAAGGGATAGAAAAGGAACATCACGATGCGGCGCACACGCCCACGCACAACTTCCCCCTGCTGACCCCAGGGTGAGCCTTCGCCGCGCTCCCTTTTATTTTCGTGCGGCAGCCGGAATCTCTCCAGGGAGGGAGTCAGGATGCGCCCTCGGGCTCTGGTGATCGCCCTCGCCGGAATGCGGGTGGGGATACCTGCGGAGGGACACGCTGTTCTCCTCCGGGAGGCGACCACATCAGGAGGAGGACGGCGCGAACATCTTCGATATCTCCTCGAAGGTCTTGTTCTTCGTCTCGGGCACCTTCTTGTACGTGAAGATCCAGAAGAGTGCCAGGAGGACGCTGAATGGCACGAAGGAGAAGTCCCCGAGCGCCTCCTGGAAGAGAAACGAAGGAAAAGGAGGAGCCCAGAAAGGAAGGAGGAGGAAAAGGAAGAGGAGGAAGGGAAGGATAGGGGAGGCCGTCTCGGACACACCTGCATGTGGATGTAGGTGAGGCCGACAGCAAAGTTGGCCATCCAGTTGACGAAGACGGCGATGGACATGGCCGCGGGCCTGGGCCCCTGCGAGAAGAGTTCCGCGGTAATCAGCCAGGGGATGGACCCGGGCCCGATGGCGAAGAACACCACGAAGGCGAGCACCCACAGCACGCATACCTTAGAGGCCTGGTCGAACTGGGGAGGAACGGCCGGGAGCCAGGTGTTACGGGACGAGGGGGGGTCGGCTTCCCCAAGCTCACCCTCAAGGACAGGAACACCGTGAGGAGGATGCTGGCTATGAACATCCCCCCCAGCCCCAGCAGGTGCAGGCGCCTCCTCCCCTGACGCTCCATCAGGGGGATGCTGACCAAGGTCATGACCACCATGACACCCCCCACGCCAATGGTCGCGTGTCCGGCACTGATCTCCGACAGCCCCGACGCTTGGAAGATGCTCGACGAGTAGTAAAAGATCTGCGAAGTTTCTCCTACTTCCCCCTCCCGCCGCCATCCCCACCCCTTCCCCCTTCCTCTCGCCACCCACCGCGTTGATCCCGGAGAGCTGCTGGGAGAGCTGCATGACCACGGCGATGACCAGAGGCAAGGCCGGAGAGCGGAGGAGTCCCCAGACCGAGACACGGGAGGCCAGGGCGGCGTCGCGGCCCTCCCTGGAAATCTCCTCCAGCTCGGCTTCCACCTGCAGCTCGCGGCGCCCGCGGAGCTGCCACAGGGCTGGAGAGGAGGCGGATCAGTGGCGCCGTCGCCGCCCCCCTCCGGGAGCATGCACGGGGAGGGCGAGCGGTTCAGCCGCCCGTCCGCCAGCCCCGCCTCCTTCTTACCTGTCTTTGCCCTGCCCTCGTCGCCCTTGTCCAGAAGCAGGAACCGCGGAGACTCAGGGCAGAAGGGCAGCAGGACGAGCTGCAGGGTCGCTGGGACGACGGCCAGACCTGGAAAGGAAGGGACGGGACGGAGGTCCCAATGGGACGCGGTACTGGGACGGGTACACGCACCTAGCAGGTAGGGCCACCCCACGGCGTTGCCCAGCACCTCTTCAATCCCCAGCACCTGCGAGAGGAGCAGCCCCATAGTGACGGCCAGCTGGTTGAGGACTCCCAGGGCACCTCTGACGCTCACGGGCGCGATCTCGGACACGTACATGGGGCTCAGGGACGTGCTCATCCCTGGAACGACGCGGGCGGGGTGTCCTCGTCAGAGGCGACCGCCAGGGACGGTGGGGCGGAAGGAGGGGGAGTGGGGGGGAGCCCTCAGTTCCTACCGCAGCTGACGCCGATGAGGAACCGCCCCACGATAATCGCCTCGTAGGACCGTGCGGGCTTCGCTGTCCCCATGACAATGGCCGCGGTGTTCCCCAGACTTGCGTTCAGGAGCATGGCGATCTTCCTGCAAGAGACCCGCGGGCACTGTCGCTGACCCTCCGTGGGATGTTCTTCCCGGTCTCCTCCTCCCCAGCACACCCTCGCTCGCGACCTGCCCCACCCCTTCCCCTTCGGCGACAGCGAAGCGAGGGAGGGGGAGGAGGAGGCGAACGGGAAGGGCGTTCCGGCGTACCTCCCGTAGCGGTTGGCGAGGGAGCCCGCGGACAACCCTCCCAGCATCCCTCCAAGGGCGAAGATGGCCACGGTGAGGGACCAGCACAGGTTGTTGAAGCCGTCGTCCATGGGCACGCCGTGGCGCTCCTGATGCACCTGCGAGAGGAACGCCTGGATGACCTGGGAAGGCACTGTGGTTGGACGAGCGGAGGGCTTCCCGGGGTCGAACCTTCTGCGGGGCGTTGATGACCCCCGTGTTGTATCCGAACTGCAGCATCCCCAGGGTGGCAGAGAAGATGGAGAAGCAGAGGCGAGCCGTGAGAGCCTGCATAAGACGCAAAAGGGAGAGAGGTGACCGAATAGGGGCGGGAGCGGGAGAGGAGATCCATCTCCCCCCCCCCTACTTCACACACACACACTTTTCCCTTCTCCGGCCGTGCGGGACAGTTCGCGAGAAAGCAGCGACGCGGACGACCTCGGAGGACTTGGCGAGCAGGCCACCTCCCTTCCCTTCTCCCGAAGGTTCGTTCGTATCTTACCCCCCAGTCCCTCCTCCCTTCCTCTGCGTCCGTCCGTTCCCCGAGAATCGCACCCATTTCCACTACAGGGGAGACTGCGGCGACGGAAGCGCCCTTCCTGCGAGTCGCGCTGTTGTTGAAAAAAGAGCGAGATCCGAGGGCGAAGGGGGTGGGATGAGAGTCCTTCCCGACTCATCCCCGATGCCTGCTCGCGTGCCAAGCACGTACGCAGCCCGTCCTTTCTCGCACACGTGGGTGCGCAGCAGGCACTTCGGCTGCATGGCAAAAGGAAGAAAGGCACGTGATTCCGTCGCGCGTTCATAGATGGCACGGCAAGCGACTGCGCTGCTCGACATGAGCGTCGCTAGCGGTGCACGCGAGGCGGCGACACAAGCCGCGTGGAACGCAGGCTTCCTGTCCCCATTTTGCCAGCAAACAGAGATCGCACCTGCCTGGGCCCCGAAGCCGCGACAGGGTTTCCCGATCGACGGACTTGGGGCGGGCTGAAAGGGGAGATCATCTCCCTTTCCACCTCAACCCCTACCGCCCCTTTCCCCGCGCGGCCCCCACCAGCCGGGCGTGCAAAAAAAAGACTCCTCCGGCCCACTTCTCCCCAGCCGGATGTCCTCCTCCTTTCCGCCCTCCGTCCATCCAGGAGGGGCGGGCTCCCCTTCCCTGGGTCCGGGAGAAACCACGGGCGCCGGTGGAAGCCGAACGAGAGGAGTCCGCGCCCTCCCCACGAGACCACCAGAAGGCACGAATTCCGCCGGAGGAAAGGGTCATCCTCTTCCTCCTGCTCCTCACCCTGGAGACCGGGGACCTCCAGGGAGCGGGGCGGTATGGCGTCGTCTTCGGTTGCCTTCGCTTCCCGCGCCCATCCCCCTCCGAGGCCGCGTCTACCCACCTCACTGCTCGGCCGGCCGACGGGTGCGAGGAGCGCCCTGGAACGTCCGCGACCCGGCTGCCTGGCCCGGAGGCACCCGGCCGGGATCGCGGGGAGGAGGGAAAACCGAGAGGAGTATCTCGGCTCGAAAGCTGCGGGAAGAAAAGGCTCTTGACCCACGATGATTTGCGCCGGAAACACGGGCCGCGCGGAAGGGGACTCGTACCTATTCGGGGCGCCCCCTCCCGACAACCACGCATCACGGGACGATAGTACTGGTAGGGGCGATGTGGTCGTAGTGGTGGTATGGTGGTGGTAATGGTGCTGTGGTGGTGGTGGTGGAGTTGTGGTATGATAGTGGTAGTAGCGCTGTGATAGTAGTGGTGGTGATGAGATGATAGGGTGATAGTAGTGGTGCAAGTGTGGGGAAGTGGTAATAAAGGTAGTCTGAGCGTGCAGGTGCCGAAAAATGAAATCCGAGCACCAGGAATAAACGCCCACCCCCCTCACCAAAAAGTAGGGAGGAGGAGGGCTGGGAGTCCCCGCGCACGTCTCGTCACCGCGAATCCACGGCACCCTGCAGCGAAGGTTCCTCTAAGGTGCCCGGCCAAGCGATCCCACCGCTCAACCGCAGGCTGGCGCTCATCCTCCCGTGGTGGCCTCCTTCGCCATTCCACCTCGCTCGGTTCGCTGCTGGCTCCCCCGTCCCGGGACGGCTGGTCGATCCACACGGGGGACGAGCTCGCGGCAGGTTCTCGCAGCGCGCCGGGAGCGTCGGATGCTCCTCCTGGACCCTCCCTCCTTGACCGATTTCTTCCTAGGCACTAACGCTGCGAAGTGCAGGCAAAGGGGCGCCATCGAGCAGGGCGCGCCAAAGAGCTCGCACCACACGACCGCTGCAGAGACACAGTCCGTCCTCGACCGGTCGGGAGAAGCAGAGAGCCGGCGAAGGCTGCACCCACAACCTTTCCCGCCCTCGTCGCTCCCGCGTGCCTCTCGAGCCACCAAAGTGGCGTCTGCCTGCATCCCCAGCCGGCCCCCCCTCTTCTCAGCGTCCCCCATCAGCACCTCTTCGCTTCCTGCCGCACAAGGACGACCAGGCCGTTCCACCAAATTCCTCAGGGGGAAGCTGACACCAGTTGCGTGCCATGGCGGTGCGCGGAGAATCGTTTCCCCTTACGCTCTTTCCTGATTGGATGCCCCCTAAGCTGCGCACGAATGAATAATTCCCAAGATCTGCTCCTGGGCAGCTCATGTTGCAGTTTCTTCCGCCCAGGGTTGCACGCCCCGACATGCCCCGCAGGCGGGAACCGAGGACGCGCTTCACGTTTTCCGGGAAGCGTTCTCCGCTCTTGGAAGGTCTCCCACCCACCGAGCCTGCGCCTTCGCTTGACCGAGGCGACGCACCACCACGACTTTGCAAGTGCGGGGGAAGGTGTAATTGACGCGCAACCGTTGCTTATTTCACCGAATGAATAGCCAATGGCAAGTTCGGTTGCAGCTTTTGCTATACGACAACCTGTTGCTTCGGAGGCACGCGCAAAAGAGCGAGAAGCTCTTGGGCTCATCTCAGTTACAAAGAGGCTTCATCTTCTCCGGGAGGTATCCACCTTGATCAGCAAGGGACCACTCGATCGGTCTGGGCACGGAGCAGACCGAAAGGAAGAGGCGCAGCAGCAGTTGGGGTTCGTCGCTTGCCAGCCGGACGACGGTCAGGGAGCGGCGCCCCTGAGGCGACCAGGTCGGCCGCTGAGGAGCCGGAGAGCCGCGACGGGCGACGGGGTCCGCCCTGCGTCCCGGCTCCAAAAGCGGGCCGGACCGCTGCGGCGGCCTCTCCCTCCCCAGCGGCCGTTTTCGACCTGGCGTTCACCGCTCGCACAGTGCGCGGCTCGTTTAACGATGCGGCGCCGCGGGTCACGCTCGACGCGACCACCCTCCCACTGTTGCCGTCCTCGGACGGACGCGGCCCATTCCTCGGCAGGAAGACAGCGTCCCTCCCGAAACGCGCGTCGGGCGGGTCTGCCGCGCAAGGGAGCCGGAACTCGGTGGAGGGGTGGGATCTCCGCCCCGGGGCTCCTCGAAGCACCCCGCAAAGGAGAATGCAGCAGCAGGGCGGCCCGGGGCGTGGAGCTCGACCTTGACGGCGAGGGAGCACCGGCCGTAAACGCACGGCGGAAGGGCACCCGCCTTCTCTTGGAGGTCCCTTTCGGGCTGCTGCCAGCAAACCCTCCGCTCGTCGGCCCGCAGGGAGGAGCGGGGAGACCATCGTCCCACTGGGATGACGGCAGCTCCCTGCTGCCTGGCATGCAACGCATCCACCTCGTTTCATTCACTTGCCTTTTTTTTTTTTTTTTTCCCGCGTCATCCCGGAGAGGCGGTGCGCGTGGGATGCGTACGGAGCAGCTGACGCAGGGGCTCGCGCGGAGCTCATCGGCCGAGTCCCCCCTCTCTCCAGGATTTCCCCGGCATTTGCGCACCGCGGCGGCGTCTGCCAGCTTTTGCGCCTCTCTGCGCGTTGGGCCGACACGCGGACGGAGGAGCTCCGCCGCGAAGCTGCCGGAGACTGCACGCCGGAGCGAGGAGCCCGGCGGACGTTCCGCTTCCTGAGCGCAGGCGACCTACAGACGGACGGGGAAGCACGCGGGGAGGCGAGCGGCGACCAGGGACCCGCCCAGCCGATTGATCGGCCCCATCGTCGCCGCCCTCGCTTCCGCCCGGCGGAGACGACGAGCCCCGCCGCCCGGCGACGGCTGCTGGCTCGGCTGCCGGGCGGGCGGGCGAGCGCAGGTCCGACGTCTCGGGTGCGTCCCTCGCGGCCCCCCCGACCGGCGAGCGACCGACCGTCCCGAAAGGGCTCGCCCGCACGCGCGGCGCCTCGCCCCTTTGTGGATTCGGATTTCGGCTCCCGCGGGCGCGCCGCCACGGAAACACCAGGGATCGGGGAAAATCGAAAAGCGGACGACACGTCACGGATCCCGGACGGTTCTGCCCCGGAAGTGGCGCTCGCGGCTTGCCTCCGACGGGATGAGTTGGTCGCGCGTCGGTCCCGCTCCAAGCAGAAGAATCTCTTCGCTCGGCGCGCCGTCCGACAAGCTGATGCCTTTCTCCGCCTGCAGATGCGTTCGGTCTTTTTTTCTCCCTTCTTCTTTTTTTTTTTCGATGCACGTCACAGTACGCTCGAGAAGGTTATCCGGATGCGTCATCTCTGGATCGATGCGCTCCCCCCCCCCGCCGTCTTCCCCGCCCCAATCGGCCACGGTGACGAAAAGTGCCAGCACATGGGGAGCCGTGGACCCGCGGCATTCGGCGCCAGTGCTTCCCACGGGAATTTCGTCGAGTTGGAAAAGGCGACCGGGTGGCGGACGTGCACTTTCGGGGGAAGAGAGAGAGAGAGAGAGGGAATGGTCCATGCAACCCAACGGATGAATGCCGGGGCACTCAACCCTGGACGCCTTGCAAACATGCACGTACTTACCTTCGCCATCAGCTCGAGGTGTGCCTGCCTTCACGACGACCTGTGACGTCACGGTTTTTCGAAACGCCGTTTGCAACTCGGCGGTTGCATGGAACGTTTGCCTACTTGCAACTAAAATGCCAAGGAAACGAAACGATCACGTTGCCGTCCACGTCATCTGACTTCCCATCTCGGACCGGTCTCCCATTCATAGGTCTTATCGTCATTCGTTTCGTCATTCGGCTCCTGCCACGACCCGTACGGCAACAATTCCCCTCCGGCAATGCGGCGGTGCGATTGTTATTCAGGCGTGGTGGCTCGGCTGCGCCGCCGGGAAAGCATTTGCGCTTCCGCCCGGCGTGCACGTGACGTGCGGTTCGCGCGACCCCGCGGCACACGTGGGGATCCGAGCCACCCCGTCGTGAGAGGTCGCCTCGCAGCCTTGCAACGCGCACGGGTGATCCGTGCCGGGACGAACCGTGCACGCGCCCACCGCTAGATGGCACTTTCTCCCCGCAGCCGCGCCGTGGCTCATGCGGTGGCAACTCCGCTCGCGGCGCCATCGGCAGCAACAAATCCGTGGCCTTCGTGGCACGAAAGGCCAGAGCGAGTGAGCGCGCAGCATCCCGTCTCCGGTTGGAGCGCCAGCGGGGAAACGGAGGGGAGTGGAAAGGAGGGCAGATGGGGAAGAGTGCGGTGCTGCACCTCCTTCGAGGAGATCCTCGAACGAGCCGGGTCCACTCGCGTGTCCCCTCCTCCGCACGCATCCGGGAGGTGGTGCTGCGCAACGCGCAGCCGGCGGTGGCAGACCCACCCGTGGCGAGCGCCATCTCCCGTATCGCCCCTGCGCGCTCACCGCGTGCCCACTTTTGGGAGAATCAGCAACTGCAAGTGCTTGCTCCAGGTCGAGAACACGGATTTTTTTTTCTTCCTTGCTTTCCGTTCCGGCACGTCCTGGATCGCATCCCTCGCTTCGGATGCGAACCACCACCACCACCCGGCGGTTCGTTTCCAGCACGTGGCTGATTTTCCCGCTGGCGGAGTTTCCTCGTGCGAGCGCACGCGCGCTTCCCGCCTTCCCGCGTTTCCCCGCGGTACTTCCGTCGCTGCGTCCCGGGTCAAAGACGTTGACGGGACTCGGTGCGGCGGTCCTCGCCCCCGGCCCTTCGTGACCTCTCCCGCTCTCATCACTTCCTGCGACCCCTGCGGTCGCGTGCAAGAGTGCGGAATCTGCCGCTCCACGAGCCACGGCTGCGGGAGGGGGGGGGAAGGGGCTTTCGGATCTTCGAGCAAGCTGAAGGCATGGTCCAGAATGCGCGGACCCGCCCTGCAGCTGCGCGTGTGCGGCGCGGTCAGCCTTCAGCAGCAGCCGCCCCCCACGGATGGATGCGGTTGGTGAGCTTCCCTGAATGCGCAGCATTCCGCGCTCGCTTTCTCGCGCATGTACGCGTGCCATCGGCAGAACGAGCTGGCACGTTCGCGGAAGGCGCACCGGGACGTGGGCGCGTCCGCCAGAGGTCGACTGCGCGACGAGGAGGCAACAGCGCCAAACCGCTGGGCGCACGAGAGCGGCGCAGAGCCACTGCCCTGCCGTTCTCTCTTCCATTCGCCGCAGCCTCGGGAATGGAGCCGCTTCGCTCGTTCAGCCACGATGGAACAGTGCCGTTCCTCCGGGCCCACGAGAGCGACCCGTGAGCCGTTGCCCCCCGTTGGCGGAGCGCAGACAGGACGGCTGAGCAGAGAGAGAGCGCAAGCGTTCCCTCTGCGGGAAGAGAAAGAGGTCGAG
The DNA here is from genome assembly GCA_036172245.1 of Raillietiella orientalis. Taxonomy (NCBI): domain Eukaryota; kingdom Metazoa; phylum Arthropoda; class Ichthyostraca; order Raillietiellida; family Raillietiellidae; genus Raillietiella; species Raillietiella orientalis. The sequence goes on along the minus strand of JAYWIR010000003.1, from coordinate 6,870,010 downwards.
TGCTGTCGCTGACCGCGGCCCAAGTGCTCGCAGACGGAAGTCAAAGCCCCGTTGGCCAGCCGCCAGAAGGGACGCGTGCGTCACCCCGTGAAAGTGGGACTTCCTCTCCGCTCCGAGTGCCCCCCCACCCCCTCTATCTCGGGACATCCTGAAACTCTCTGCCGATGTCCTTTTCACGGATGCGCGGCCACGTCCCAGCGAGAAGTTCTGCTAAGAGTCCTGGATCGAACGAACATTCATCTGGACGGCGCGAAGCTTCCGGAATTCAGTGGCAATCGCGACTGCCGTCGGGTCAAAGGCTCCTGGAATGGGTCGGAAAAGTGCTCTCTTCTCGAGCGGAGGACCATCACAGCTGAGCTCACGGAATCGAAAGCGTGCGTGGCGTGGTTTCGGGACTCCGGAAGGCGACGGTGTCTTCGGAGCCACGGATGAGCTGGTGGCACCGGCTGAAGTTCCGACGACGTTCGGGGGCCGCCACGCGTCGGCTGGTCGCCGCCTCACGTGATCAGTGATAAGAAGGCATTGCGAGATGGAACGGATGGCGGCTGATCGGCTTCACTTCCAGGTCCCGACTCCGATGCTACGAGAAGGCCTCCGGGGAGGCTCGCGGGGGGTCGAACGACGCGGCAACGAACTGCACGTGCGAACCGTGACGCGGAGGCTGCACACTTGACGCGCGAAGAGGCTGCGTAGAGCCGCTTCCGGAAGAAGTCGGAGAGGGAATCCTGTGGAACGCAGTCCGAGGCACCCCGGGAGATGGGCGTGTGCGACGTGCCCGAAACGCTCGTGGGGCCAGGAAGGGATTCGCGTTCGCACCCCGCAGTCTTCCCGGGAACGCGTGGTTCAACCGGCTCGCCCACCTCCCTCCCGGTGGAACGCACTCCCGGTTCAAGGAAACAGTGCATCACGTGGCACAGGAAGACCCCGCCCCCCACGCGTGCTCACAGCCTGGCCACACTTGGAAGCAGAAGGCTTTTCCTTTTTTTTGCGCCTCCGCGGATCAATAGACGAGGCAAACGAGCACTTCGAGCAGAAGAGTCGGGTGGCATCGACGATGGAAGCGAAGGAGCGAAGCTTCACCATACCCCTCCCCGCCGAAGCGACCAAGACGGGAAGTGCATTGGGGCACCCGCCGCGGGGGCAAAGGGAACCCGGTGCAAAAGACACCCCGCCTTGCACGATGAGCGCGGGCAGACGGTTGTCCGAACCAACAGTGCCAATGGTGAGGCGCATTTCAAGAGGATGGGGGGGGGGGGTCACACGACGCCAAGGGAAGGCTCTTCGGGTTTGAAAGGAGGCAACGATCGGTCCGATCCTTTCGTCGACAGGATGGACACGGCAAACGGTAGGAAATGACGCCAACGCAATGAAATTACAGTTCTCCTTGCTGGTGGCAGAAAAAGTAAAATGCTTTGACCATCGTGTTAACAACCTGCCACGGTTTGCCGTATTCAACATGGAAAGCCAAAAAAAAGGAAAAGCCTTCCAGAAGGTCCGATTCCTGCCGTCTTCGGGAGGACGGGAAAGGGTCTCTTATGCTGCTGACCAGTCCGTCTCGGCTCTATGACACCTTGCGACAGGCGCACGAAGGAAATGGTTTTGTGAAAGGCCTTCAATCGCCAACGGGGGGGGGGGGCAAAGCGCACTCAACAGGGATACCAGACTTGGAATTTTCGGTTCCTGGAAAGTTCGACGGCTGCATCCCAGTCCAGTCGATCCCAGTTCATGAGGCACGCGAGGGTTCGCTCCGCCTGGATGCTAAAATCCTATACGGCAGCAGGAGAGCACTTTCGAAGAAACCCGTGGGAAGAAAACATCGTGCGCGCGCACAGATGCTGCGTGTGTGAACAACAACAACAACAACAACAAGGGACAAAACACTGGAAACGAACAGGCAGAGGCAGAGGATTCGAGTCTCAGGAGGGACCTTGGGCTTCTGGAACTGTCGAATAGAACGATCTGCAATGGTTGAGAAGAAAGCATCACAATAAAAAAGTATATTGCTTCAAAAACATCTATAACCAACAGTAACCGTCGCTATATATGATAACAATCATTATATATCACTCATAAAAACAATTTTTCCTTCACGGATCTTCAACGCGTCGCTTTGCAAGCTCACATGGGGTCAGAAATAAGGTATTTATTGATATTTCATCTAGCAAATTAAAGGATAAAGTTGCTATTAGCATGTTTAATACTCTAAAAATAGAAACAAACTTTAAACAGCCTGGCTCTTTAAAATTAGTAAAGATAAAAGTGCGATCCGCTCCGAACTTCAACAAATGATGCTAGTTTGGGAGCACGTGGAGGAGAATTTTTCGAACGATGAACACTCGCTGACTAGCAAATACTATCACAGAGATCAGAAAATGTCTGGGCAACGGCTCCAATTCTGTTGCTCCTTGCACATCCAATATTCTCCTTGGTACCGATGGACCAAAGAACCACTTAGCTCATCCTTTTGTTTCCGGAACCAACACGGCGTGTGCGTTGCTGCTACACCTAAACTAGCTGTGCTTATTCTTGCTCTTTGGCAGCATCCACGTACCGGTTTCCAGCTCTTCTGCTTCGATGCGCCTCCTGGTCTCCCGCTGCTTCTCTTCCAGACGCAACTTCTCCATGTTTGCCTCGTCCCAGCGCCCTTCTTCCATGAGTCGCTGGTCGGGTCTCAAACGGGAGTCCGTGGGCGCCACCCCTTCTTCCATCTCGTTTAGCTGGCACGCCAGTTCCGACATGTTGTAATATTTTTCAGACTCTGGGCTGTGGAAACATCACACCCGGGGGCCGTACACGCAACACTCACTTGACCGCATGAGCTTTCCAAAGAAGTTTGAAATTATCTGTTTCAAGAATAGGCTTGCCGCTTTTGTCTTGATTGGGGACAGTGGTGAGCACACGGGCACCTTCCACGCGGCCATCCCAAGTGCCGGACATTACCCACTTGATGGCACCAGTGTCGTCGGTTACGAAACCTGTCACTTTCCTGGGAGGCTCCCGACTAAAATAACCATAGGGGGTGAATTTCAAATGGCACTTGTCTCCGGTGGTGTGATTCAAAATATCCATGTCTCCAGACTGGTCTATCCACAGCTTCCCTAATATGATGTTGTGCACTAACGTTGTCACTTTGCGCCAAGTATAATGGTGACCTGAAACATGGCACTTTCCACACAACATGCACCTTGTGCCACACCTTACCAGAAGATGCAAACTGCAAGTGGGCCACACCCAAGGGAATGATCTGCAGGTATTTTCCACGGAACTTGCTTGTCATGGTAAACTCCTGCCAACACGTCCAAGTGCGACCCTCACAATGTTGTGCAACCATTGGGGGATGGTGGGACACCTGCTCGTTAATAGTTCTCCACCCAAGGTCTGCACTTCGATCACACTCATATGTTTCACTCAACAGTGGGTTGAATGGTTTGCCAGTTCGCTTAGCGGTGCTTGCATATGATGAGACGGTAAAGGCTGCAACATAAGCCATTTGCTCATGTGCATCATGACACAAGGAAGCCCTATCTAATATATCACTATATTCAAATTCCTCGGTGAGACGTTGCAGCATCGACAATGGCTCTGAGAAATTCACCTGGAACAACGGGGCAAATCACAACCACCACAAAAGGGGTTCTTTCTCACCGGCATGGGAATCTTTGTCAATTCTTTGCCAATACAGTTTTTCATGATACTCCACAAACTAAGGGAACTGTTTGGTTTATCTGGGATGCGAGTGCGTCTAGACCTAAGGAATTTATAACGGCTGACTGGTTTTTCCCGAGCTGCATTTGGAACAGACAAGCTATCCTGAACTAATTCATCACTCTGCATATGCATCAGTAGCAATGCTATACGAAATGACTAATTACCTTTTTGATTTTTTCAACAGCCTTCTCTGCTGTTGACCCTGCAGAGACCAAAACTGACTCAGCTGGCTGAAAGAGTAATAATGAATGCCACATGGTTTCCAGCACTTTGAAAGAACTGGCAAGATTAAATTTAAATGGAAATGTTCATACTTGGAAAGAGGGCTTTACTGTCAAATAAAACCAACCATGAAAATCACAACAACTTGTGAATGCAGAAGACTGGTCATTCGGGTGTCAAAGGGAAACGCACATGTAACATTAGAATCTTCAAGAGCACACTAATCTTAATCGATACAAATCGAGTTCAGACTCTTCTTTCTAGGCTGTCTCCAAAGTTTTAAAATTCAAAAAACACAAGCAGTGCAATGACTGGAGCCGCACAGCTGTGCTGATTCAGTGCATGCCACTAGATCCCTAGTCGGATTCAAATCTTGTTTCCACAAAAAAAATCAAAGCAACAAGAAGAAGTTTCATGGGTTTCCATTTGAAAGAACAACTGAACAAAAAATGTTTACTGACTTTGAAAATGACAAAAAAAGATTTCCGGATTTTCTTCTACTCATAAATCTTTTATCTACACTTCCCAGCAGGCAAAGTTGCTAAAATGCATCTTTGCTTGTGGAAGAGCTCAACCATACTCAATCCTGCAGCCCTCCCCCGCCCCGCCCAACCTCAAGTGATCTTGCCAAGCATCGAAAACAAAAAAAATGATCAAAATACACACTTCAATAAACCTCAGTTGTAAACGTAAACCACAAAGTTCACCAAGTCAAATTGCAAACACGTCGTCTTCGAACACACGCATCCTACACGATAAACATCTTGAATAAAACACAGCAGGCAGCCCACAGCAATTCGAAAGGAATGTTCCACATATCAGGCTGGAATTCATGCTTTACTCCAAAACTGCCATCAGCAGCCAATACAAGAGCCACACTCACGAGACCTTCTTGAAATAAAACCCATCTGAACACGGGTTATCGAGGTAAAATTTTCTAACAAGACTTTTTTTTTTTTTTTTTTTTTTTTTTTTTTAGAAAAAAAAAAACGCAATCTGTATTTACCTTTGTAGACACCTTAGATTATACATTACTTACGGGGTGTTCTGATATTTGCTTGGAACGGTTTACATGTCTTATCAGCTCTCAACAAACTATTTAAAGCTTTGATGATATCTACCATAGTAACATAAACATGATTTACCATGTTCTGGTCGCTTTTTTTTTCTTTCTTCCAAATTAAGTCCCGAATCTTTGAGCTTAGCTATCACTCTTACAGCTCGAGTGATTTACGGGCTTTCAGGAATCTAAATGAACTTGGAGAAAGAAAAGAAAAGAAAAGAAAAGAAAAGAAAAGAAAAGAAAAAGAAGTTCAATGCTTTCTCTTATTGTGATGGGCTTTCGGCTTAGGGATTCTCCTCCGGGAAACGATTTGCCGTCGTTATCTGGATGTGGATCCGTTTAAGCACACTGCATCCACGTTTCTCTTCTGGAAAACACGCTGTGTTCCCGTTTCATAAGCAGGTGTGAAAGATCCACTTGCGGCCAATGGATTCGAAAGATTCTGGCGCAATCTTCTTCTGGAGCAAACTAGAGCAGAAGCAAGAAGCTACAACTTCATCAATGCCTTCAGCAACTGTTTTTTTTTTTTTTAATCATTCTTTTGTTTCTAAAGAATCCGTTCTCGTTCGAAACGCTCTCCGCACATATCCTATCGGAACTGCCCGCATCCTCGCTTCGAGCCAGACCTCGGATCCCGAGTCATTTGATCACAGATGAGCTTCTTGCTCGAGAAAACTGCAGACTCGAGAGGCTCTTCCTGACCACACGAAACCGTGCGAGGGGGAAGTGGGCGGAAGGATGACCGACTCGCGATGCTGCCATCGCACCACATGGCAATACCGCTGAAGAAGGAGCGCCACCGTCCTTCTTGCTTCCCATCACCACGATCTTGGCATTTAAAAATGCACCCAAAAATAAAGCATGAAACCTTGAACAAGCCTATAAAAGCTTAACGAGCCCAAACTCACGGCGTCGCAGGCAACTTATGCAAATGGGAACGAAAAATCATTCGTCATCGCGTTGTACTCTTAACACGTACGGTTGCGCTTGCGAAATGCACGACAACGAGCCGTCATTAATCCGAGACAGCGCGCTTCGTACTTATAAGCAGCTGCACCCCACATCAGCACAATTCGCTACCGCACAGACCAATGGAACCTTTGGCTACTTATTCGTTTGCATTCGTTTGGAATGGGGAAATCGCACCCTCAGGTACGAATGCCAGTTCTTGCTCAGTTCTTCGGCCGCACTCCGACCTTCACCCCACTTCACCCGAGCATCGAATGTCCTTTCACGGACTCCCATCGTGCACTACCGGTCCTTTAGTAAACGAGTCGAAAAGTTCATAAGAAAGATAAACGTTTTTACAGACCCATGAATACACGCTTCCTAACTACTCCTTCACTACATGGAAAAAATGGTAACCGTGGCTTGATGACTTCCTAATAGTATCCGGCGAGATTTCTTGCAAACCGCATCTGTCATTGCTGTCGATTCTCTTCAGTTTGCTGCTTCATCCCGCGACCGTTGGATCGACCACGTCCTCCTCCTCGAGTAAGGGCTTGGTTCCGTATTTTGAATATCCCACACGCCCTCTCCAGGTGTGTCCTTGTCAAGGCTAGTGCAATCCTGAGTCGAGGCTGGGGAACTGGACCTCAGCAGGAAGCTTCGGCTTTCCTCCCTATTCTTCAACATTCCCTGCTGAAGGAACAACACACCATTCATGTCAGTGATTTCTCTTGTCATGAAGTTGCCTGTCTGAAAGCTGGGTGCAACGCATCTCGATGGAAACTCGTCCCGGCAGTCCTGCCTGTTTAGGCGTAACGTAAACTCTCCTCACGTGGGCGGAGACTTGCGAATCCTCACTAGTCTTCAATGACCCCGAGTCCTCGAGATGCACTGGATGACAGGCGCCGATGGCTTCGGCAGGAAAGACACCAATAAGGTGATCTACAGACCCTTACTATAACATGCAGTGATCAATGTGGGCTTTTCTCACCTGCACCTTCGTTTTTAAGCCTGTTGATTTCGTCATTACACAAAAAAATCTCGATGGCACTCTCTTTTTTTTGTGTGTGTGTGTGTGTGTTCGTTTCGTGCGAGCACGAAGCGCACCATCTTTGGAACAGAAACTGAAATAGCCTTTCCATGCTCCCAGGAAAACGGACGAAATGTTTACTGGTCACGAGTTGTTCACAGCGGAGTACAGAAAACAAGTCCGCCGCGCCTTCACTCTTGCGAGAACCGTTTCGTGTCTGAAGAATCGCTTCGCGGGGCAGCCGTCCGTGTGCTGCAGCATTCCCTCCCCTGCCCATCCGCAACTGGGCACTCCGCAGCGCATACCGTTGCCGAACAAGAGACACCGTGGTCTGATCTTGAGCTCTCTTCCATATATAGCTCCTAACCAGCGGGCCCGATGAAATTGGGGGGATGGGCACTTCTTTCGCTGGTCCCAAACCGTGACGCCACCCTCGGAGGCCATGAAATTCTGCCCGACAGATCCAAGCAGAGAAACTGGTCGCCTCTGTTTGATAACGGAACCCTTGATTAGCATGCCACACAAGTGGTAACACCACTCGAAGAACGTCCACATTTCTTTCTTTCGCATTCCTCTAATGCTAATGCCTCTCTGTTTTTGTGGATCCCATCACAACGAGCTGGTTGAGCAACTTGCCTATCTGTCAGCTTGTCAGATTTCCGATCTGAATTCCTTAAGGGACATCATCGCCTGACATCTTTCGTTTTGATATCTAAGCACATGCTCCCCCGCGTCACAAACAAACAAAAATGCCACACTGGATGACCGCGTCTTTGCGGCGATACACACCCGCTAGCCCCAAAACAAGATCTCCACCCCCCCCTCCCCTCTCTCTCTCTCTCTCTGTATCTTCCTGCTTTGCGGCCTCGGATCACATACTTCGCGACTCTGCGCGACTGCCATGGATGCTGCCACCATGGTGGCTCCTAGAATTGGTCCGGGAACAGGAAGATTTCGACGGCTCGTAAAAGTACGTGCTTCGCTGATGAAAAATATGGGTCGACTGGCCGAAAAGTTTTCGATTGTCCAAAGCCAAGTCTCGCAAAGAACAAAAAAAAAAAAAAAGCAAAAAAAGGTCGTCCGCTGCTTGGAAAAGTGATAAGCAAATCCGTTTCCACTCTGCACAGTGTGCCAAGTTGATGGCGTCACTGTCTTTAAGGTGTAAATCGCGCCTGCCTTGTTTCAGGTACACTGCATTTCGTGTTTCTCAACCGAAAACAGCAGAAATAACGAAAGATGAAAACAAATTAGAATTAACATCTGAAATATTCGATTGCCGCATTTTCATTTGGAGGATAATGCCCTGCGCATCAAAACGAAACTAAAAACCAAGCATACAGAAACAGCCGTACGATACGTCGTTCATCTGTTTCCGTACACCTGGAAAACACACACGTACCTACGATGCACTTCATTAAATTGCTCCGAATGAGCTGTTTGCAGGGCACCGAGGTTGGGGCACTTCGGTGCAGAGACGTATGAAAAAACCCACATAGCTCATCACTTTGGAATTTCTGCACAAGTGCGAATTACATTTGTTCTGCTTATGGTCACTGACCAGTCGTGTAAGAAGAACATTCAAAGATTAGAACTCTCGGTGACCGAAAGGGCTGCGACTTGGAAACAGACGCGCTATAGGCGAAAACAATTCATTGCTTTCCATTTACTTTCCAGCCGGGGAATTCCCGAAATCGCAGCGGGAGAACGCAATGTACAAAGAGAACCTTCACACATCTGCTGGGGAACGACGAGCTGCCCTACAAGTGCACTACTACTACTCGACTTCTTACATTTCTGGGCACCACGATAATTTTAGTAATTCCTTGACATACAAAACGTGCAGAAATTTATTCACTCATGATTAAATATAGGAACTTTTAACTACAAGCCGCGACAGAAGGGAAGAATTACTTGATAGCTGAAGTGGTTAAACTGTCCCGTATTGGTTTCGTTCCCATATTAGAGTAAGGTTCATCGATCTGCCCCTGGCAATCTCAAGTGAGCCACCAAACACCGAACTGCCTTAAGGAAATGCCTTAAAATCGTTAAAAAGCAAAAACAAAACAAAACAAAAAAAAAGAACAGGAATCACTCGTAGTTTCAAAAACAACAAACGTTATGTACCTTAAATAACTGAGTTTTCATTAAAATCCGTTCTGTCCTCTTCAGGAAATCGAGGCGTTTCATTCGAAAAAAGGCGCCCTCCTTCCAGTCGTTTTATCGAGAAGAGAAACGGCATTCCCTAAATCATTAACGGACCGGGAAGGGGAAAATCACACAACTGTCTGGGGAAGGCTTTGCTGAGGGAAAGTGTATACCTATCTCGAGAGCCGAACACCAGGAAATCCACAGATGTGAATAAGGTTCGAAATGAAGATCGGTGCTTTCGGACAAAGGCCGCGCGCCCGATGTCCGAAATTGCTTGAAGACGACAAAGGCTGGCGAAGAACGAAACGCATTTTCCGGAATAAATCCAACGCAGGAAAACGACGTCGACGAACGACCCCCATTCGTTCCCGACCACGCAATGCGGGGCTACGGGGAGTGATGACCAGCAAGGATCACAAAGAGCTCGAGAAAGGCTGCCGTCGCAAAGTGAGAGTGGGTGCCTTCCGGAAGCAAACACGCGATGCTGCTCAGTGCTCCTTTGACCGTGCATCGGAAGATGGCTACCAAAGCCATGGGGCCGCCAACCGGAAGTTGGCATCGAAAAGTGCCTGAATCAGGAAGAGCAAGAATCCACGCTCCGCACGCAAGGCCTGCAGGGTGTCTCCGAAGGTAAACCCAGCGTGCTACAGAAACACCCGAGATGATGACGCCGCCGTTCGATGACGGAAACGGAAACGAGCAAAGAAGCCGTTCTTAACCCGAGGTTCGACTTCACCATCGGAGAAACGAACGAAAGAAAAGCCTGCGGCTGACGCTGGATGGCTGACGAGTCAGCTCGTCAGCCTCCCCACTTCTACACGACGCGAACGCCAATCATGTGAGCTCGGGCTGCAGCGCAGTCTGCTGAAGTCTACGAACGCGGGCGAAAGAGGCAAAGCCATGGAAGACGCACAGAGGCTCAACCTGCTGCCTGCTCACAGCTGGCTCTCGCGCACGACATTGAGGAAGGACATAGGTCTGATCATGCCGATGGAAACTTTGCAAATATCCCGACAGTGCATGCCAGCAGCAGGGATCATTCATTCTGATGAGAGAGAGAAAAAAAAAAACGAGGCTTGCTGAAACGCTGCGCAGACATGCTGCAGGGGAAATCGGCGTGCACAGCAACATTCAAGCGTGTCCCCGAGAGCTCGCTACTCACACGACACACAAAGAACTGTTAAGACTTTGAGAAAGTCTACTTCGATGCAGTTGCACAAGCACTTTGGGAAGAAAGATCTTGCGCACATGCTGAAGTGATTTGCCTCTTCTTACGAGCGGAGAACACGGTGTGCCGCAGCACTTGAGGAAATTCTTCGAACGAAACTGCAAACCGGGGAGGGGTTTCACGTACTACCCGAGGAACGGGGAAACCGTCGATACTATGTGAAAGCAACAAATATCCCGGTCTCGTTCTGAAAAAGAGGAAACGTAAGAAAATGCTGAAAGAACGCCTGAAAGAAATGACGTGGGCAATGGTGCCCTCCGCAAACTGGACGCAAGGTGGGCGGGAAGATGGAAAACGTTAGCAGACACCGTTTTCCCAATCCCCACGCTGGACCAAGAACAAGAGACACCGCACATCCTAACCTGAAAACAATTAAGTAGCACACAATCAGCACGCATTCCTGGGAGCGAACTGGAGCGGTGAGCAGTGCTATCCGGTGCGGCATTGGGCAACTTGCGCACGAAGCAACAGGGATGCTGCGATCTTCCTACAGCAAGCCCCAGTAAGAGATTTGCAAAACCGAACTTCAAACCTGCAGCGGATCAAACCCACAGAGTTCAGACGCCTAGCAATGGGTGTCAAAGACCTCTTATCCGCATACATTCCGATGGGAGGGGAACAAAAAGCTCGTACCCTACACGTACCATAAAGCCTTCTTGAAAACCACCGGATGGAAACGAGAGAGACCACTTCAAGGCTGTGAGAGCAGAACGCATAGAAAATCACCTGTGTTTTGTTTTGTTTTTTTAATCCAGAAGTGTCTTAGAGATTAGAAGCAGCATTCCAACTGCCAATGGCCAAGATACAAGTTCACAATGAAGAAACGAGATAAATGCTCCAACGTCCCCGCAGAAGAGAAAAGATATGCAGAATTGCTGGCAGAAACAGAATTATCACCTCGTGTGTGCTATCTTCCTGATATGCCATGGGGCACCGAGTATTTGCATAGCGTGCGGGGGGGACCCGAACAAGTGCTGCCTATATGACACTTGTGAATTCCTTAGGCCACTCAGGCAGGACTGAACTCTACCGAGTGTTGCAGCGAAACACAACACCGAGTCAAGCGCTAACGAAGTTTCTTTGTGGTAACAGAAACACTCCACCTAGGAACCCAACGGGAGTCTTTTCGTTTGTTTTTTGCTCCTCAAGTGCCGTGCCCATAAGATGGCGACGAGTGGTGCAGCGAAAATCCAAACTGCACAGCAAAAAACGATGTCCAATTTTTGGACTCTTTTTGAGAGCACTGCCCCATCCCGAACCTAGATGCAAACCGAGATATGCACAGCAATAGAAAAGTACGTGCCAGGGTTCCCATACACGAAGATGAAAACTCGCATCATGTCCGTAATTAGGTTCCCAAACGGTAGCCGAATGTGGATTAAGTGTAAAAAAAAAAAAAAAAAAAAAAAAAAAAAAAAAAAAAAAAAAAAAACGGAAGGAACAAAAGGGGGGGAGGAGGAACACAACAGAACGCACATCCAGACATTGAAACGCGCCAAATGATATTGACGAAACACATCTGAAAGTACACGCGGTCTGATAATCTACAGGATGCTTGGACGTGCTCCCTTGCATGACTGTCCCATTCCCGAGTGCCCGATACCGGAAGACGTGCCATTATGCACAACACTATTCGGGTTCCCTTGGATGTAAACACTACTTTCATAGAAACTTGCTTCAACTTAATAGCTTCTCCATCTCCTGTCAAGCCGTGCCTTCCATCGTTTTCGTTACCTATCGAGAGGCACTCCTCTGCTTCCTGGTTCAAAAATCACCGGTGGTCACACCTCCTGGGGGGAACTTCGGTCCGACTGCCAAAACCTTTCGGTTCCACCCTGTTCTGAAGACGCACCTTCTAGCAGTGTGGAGTCCATGTCCCGACTCTTAGGGGCGCGGAAATTCCTTCCTGCCACAACCACGCTTAAACTGGGAGGCCACCATAACGAAAATACACAGCAACAGGAGAAAGCTGCGTTTTCATCTCTTTAGAAATTGTGTTTTGTAGCATAACTTGCTAATCTGCTCACGGACAAACATCGCTCTGCAGATTTTTATGGTTCACTCTGATTTCTTTTTTTTTGAAAGGAAAATGCTCCCGTGTTTGTCGAATCTCTATGCACCAATCATTCATTATCACCAACACGAATTCACATAAGGGTGTACCCTTTCGAAAGCTTCTCCAAACAATTGTCAATACCCCACCGTTATGCTTCTTGTAATGCAGGTATCCAAAGACCACTTACTTTCGTAATAAAATACACATCTGTTTCCTTAATAATTAGCTTATTCTTTGTTCACGGATTCAAGAGGAAGAAACGGGGGTGGGGCTGGGCGGGGGAGAAACGGGTCCACCATTACTGTGCTAAAACACGTCTTGGAGGACTTTCAGAAGATCCCTAAACGTCCTGTTGAACACCGGCACTCCAACGTCGGAAATTCAAATTTCTTTTTTTCCCGCACATACTCCCTAAATTGCTAAAAAAAAAAGTCCCTGATGGTTGCCTGGGGTCATCTAACCCTTTCGATGCAAATCTCGAGCACATCGGAACCGAGCGCTTTCTCTCTGTAAAGCGTCGCTGCTTCCCTCTTTCTCCCTCCTTAGATCTGGGGTCAAGTCCGTCCGGACGGACTGCCTTGGGGCAGAAGGCTAGCTGAAAGCAGCTTCCGGGAAAGTTTTCAACAAAAGCATATGTAAGAAAAATGTTTACTCATGATGATGATGACTGAAGAGTGTTTTGAAGCTTACTACAGCCATTAAAACTTTGTGCCAAACTTTTCAAAGATTTAATGGATGATTTAATGAGCACGCTATATCCATTTTACTTCGTTTCGTGATTTACAACGGAAAAAGGAAATCAAGGAACTTAGCACGTTGCGTTGTCATTTACAAATGTCGCTTGGCACGTAGGTTAAGTCCGTTGGAAAGAATCCACAATCTGTTTTTCGAATATTGACCTGGAAATACACTATCCTTTTCATGTTACTGAATTACTTTTACGCTCAGCCCACGATTTTGAAATAAATAAAAACTTATCCAACAATATATAGTGTTTGGAAGCTGACCTCACAGGGTTGCCAAAAAAAAAAAAAAAAAAAAAAAAGCTCCAGTTCCATGTGGAAACGTTTTATTGCTTCACAACTTTTTCCTACCAATGAAAGCACGAAAGGCACACACACTCGCGATGGCACGGAATCGCTTCCTGGTCGAAGAGACAGCGATGCAAACTCAGGGGTGGACGGCACTTCAAATTCTGGAATTTGAGGCCGCGAAAACGAAACCCCCCATGACCCTAGCATGACGACGGTACTCGACTGAATGACGTTTGGGGGGTAATGCATTACGCACAGGAATCGACCGGACTTCATTCTCTCCCGGTATTAACTACTACTTGTCACTTACACGGGCTGAAAATGTGCATGCAACCCAAACTCACAAACGACTCGCTAAAGACGGCCACGTCAGCATCGTTCCCTTTCCTTCCTTCGTTTGGTGAGCCCTATTTTCGAGGTGATCACTTCAGCATCCTCGCGTATTGAAAATACTTTCTACAGACAACCACTAGAAAATGCTTCGACGGCAGGAGACCGGCAGCTTCTGACCCCATGCAATTTTTTCCTGCCTGAGTGTATGAAGAGGTCGACTTCCGATCAACCACGAAACCACAAGCAAACCCGTGATATTTCCATTTTGTATGCGTCGTTCGTCTGCATCGGGGCACATTGCGTTTTGGTCACACACAGGAACACACACTTATTTCTCCGACCATTCGACAAGAGGGCCTCTGGGTGTGATTGATTGCACACGATGACGTCAAACGCGCATGTTTCATGTTGGTAAGCTACATGAACACGGCAGACATCCAAACGAATCACGGCTACCAGCCACAAACTCTGACTGACACACAAACAGCTCACCATACAAGTAGAAGCAGTATCATCACAACAGCTGGAGGTATGCACAATGAACTCAAGATCTTCTAAAGCATCATGAAACTCTCCATCATCATCATCATCAATAATGGAACCTGAATCTAAAATGACATTTCAGAATACATATGCAGTGCAATACACATGAATGTAGGAACCAAGTGGTGTCACATTAATCAATGGCCAACCATTCATATGAATCTCACAAGAATCAGAAAACTGAAGAAATGAAAGCAGGGCAGTGATGCACTACTGAAGAAAGATGGAAGCATAAGAGACTCTGAGGCAAGAACCAATACATGACTCTAGATTTGAATCTGGTTGCTTTAAAACACACACACACACACACACACAGAATGCAACATTGTAAACAATACTCAAAACTGAACATTCATCCAAACTTGGAAGAATTGAAATACATTTCATTTACACTCCAGCATTCAATCAACATCTTTCACTGAACACACACATACACACAATGAATGCATTCCAAATGCTGAAATTGGGCTTGCTCAAAAAAAAATGCCTTTTCATTCTACTCCTCAAGGAGAAACACAATGAAGAGAACTCTTTTTCCCGGAGATGGTGCACACCATCAAAGAGGGCAATTTTTTTTTTTTTTTTTTTTTAAAAAAAAAAAAAAACGAGCAGGAACGCAAAAAAATAAAAACGGATGAATTAATCTTGGAAAGTCTTACATGTCAAATAAATCACACCAACAGAATCACCTAATCTCAACAAAAGCATCTGAACTGAATCTTTCATCCATAGGAACGAAACTGAGATGAGACCGAATGCAATTCGTTAAACGGGATCCCACTGAATGGTATTTTGGAAGTTGGATCCAAATGAATCGGAATCCAGTCGGCTCCGAATGACAAAGTTTTCCCTACCAAAAAATCTTTTTGGATACCATAGTTCTTTGTAATCGTCATTTCCACCATCTCACACAAATACGATACCTACATTGGATGAATTGAGGCATTCGAAATTACAATTCACTCAAGCAGTCACCAAATGCAATGACCACAAAAACTGGATGGGAATGCTTAGAAATACGTGCCCTTCCGATTTGATCGTTTTCTCTGGGGAAAGGGAGCATTTCTCTGGGAAAACGGGCCGACTTCCACCGGACCTCGCGGCCTTCTTTGGACGAAGCCCTCGAACACACCGAGGAGTGCGTGGCGGACGTAGCAGCACCCGAAGGCTGCGTCACCGAAACAATGCTGACGAGTCACGTCCCACGCAACAATGGGCGAAACTTTTGGGAAATTCCTTTCAATTTGCGAAACCGCGCCGAGTCGGCCGGCACCGCAAACCTCAGGAAACGTATCGCGTATTCGCCTGCGGAGAAACGAAGCGCAGGAGCTTCGTTTTTTCCTTTATTTTTATTAACATTTACCTCAAAAGGCTCGGATTGTGAAAGCACCGATTTTGCTGCTCCCCAATTACCATATTTGTTAAGAAACTTAATGGAGAACAACAACAACAGCAACATACAGTGGTACCACGGAATAATTTTCATGCTTTAACAATTATTGTCGTTTTGCTTTCGATGTAACATAAATTCCATTAAAGCCCATGATGAACAACGGTAGGATTCCGACAAAGTCATCTTTTGTTACCAAAGCATCAGAACCATTTTCCATTGTTATTAGGGAAAAGCTTTTTTTTTTTTCCCTTCTTCACTAACTAATAAATGTTTACAAAGTGTTGTTCTAAAATATGAGCCCTAGATCCTCTGAGAATATGGATGAAAACCTAACTGAACTACTTGCATGCAATAAAGCTGGCAGAACAGAAAAATGATACCGTGCAAGTCGAATTGGGTATTCAACACCATGACCAAACTAATGCTTAAAAGAAAGACTAGAAATCTACATACATTTGTGAAATGGAGAAAAAACTGGGCATGGTGAGATGCAGAATCAAATATTGGCAATGGATATAAAGAATGATCAACAAGCACTACAGTATTTGTTTAGTTCAAACTGAAATGCTAAACGAAAATCACTGATTCTAATGAAAGCACACCAAAACGAACTGCTGACAATAAACACAAGAAACAATGCCGCACAATGTTCACAGCAATTCTCTTATTAAGCTTGGTAGCAGATGCCAACATCTCTTTCTGAGTAAGCTACCACTGATCTCTTTACACTGTTTCCTTATTTCGGGGAGATACAGAAATATCCTGAATCAGATTAAGTATTGCAAGCAGACCAAAGGGTCAAGTCTGCAAGCAAAACTAAAATGCTTTCCATCTCCAAAACAGATTTTGCAATTTATTTCAAACTTATAAAATCCGAATGATTGGAGTGTGCAAACCTTACAAAGAAACAAAAACAGGATGTGGGCAGAAATTGTAGAAAAACAAAAAATTATGAATTTCTACATGCAAGAAGCATCTAGACAATGATCCCCACATCATTTACCCGAAACTAAACTGTCACACATTGATGTTGCAAGTTAAGAGAATGAGTACTCTTTACCGATCAAGAAAACCAAAAAGGGAAGCAACTTTATGAATTACATACAAACAATTCCAACAAATGACTGCTACAAATAAAATAATGCTACGTGAAGCCTGAATCAACAAATAATCGAACACTTCTAACATATGCGTTGTTTAATAAAATCATCTAATCAGCGTGGATACTGGACATTAGGCATATGCAAATCTCGGATCTGAGATTCAAAATTCAGTTCTGACAGTCACAGTATTACCGTGATTGAATATTGTGATTGTCACTGTCAAGCTGAATGCAAAATTTAAAATCGCAATCATATCCGTCTTTTACATGGATTACATATCCGAGTATTTCCTAAAAACAAAAATGTGCAACTGATGAACTGAATAAACAATGATAGTTTCTCTGATGACTCTGCTTGTAACTGGACTCCACATTTTTACTCCAAGTATCCATCAAAATTAAAATAATTGGCGGTGCACTAAATTGTGAACAAGGGATTTTTGAAACCTATCATAAACCTGTTGGTACATTTGATTACTTTCCGATTCGCTCATCTTCAGAATATTTTCAGAGTCCATAACCAGGAAATGGACTTTGAAAATTATCGAAAATATCAAACAAATGTAGACACAGAAATGTAATTTATACAGTCAACGAATTTCATACTTTAATCTCCAGAACTCCAATCCTAATACTATACAAAGTATTCACGCAAAACTGTCATTTTAAGGCACAACTGTGCAAAGCTTGAAAACTTCTCATAAGGGGATGTTACATAAGCTGCTTTCAATCACGAACCTAAGGCTTCAATCTGAAATATCTGTATCTGCAGTTTTGTATCACATGCACCATGTTTGTCTCATAAAAGGCAAACAGGCATACATAATTGGTTTTTCTTGTTTTGAGCTTACTAAGAATACAATACTCAGTTACGGAGCCCTTTTTAATTACTTTTAAAAGGCGAATACAGGGAGCAGCCCCAGAACATACATTAATACATTTCAAGTCAGAATAAAATACAGAAAGAAACATGAAAATGCACTGGAAACAAATGCAAATTTTAGGTAAAATAAAGCATTCCTTGCCTCTTGATCCTACGTTCTCGTTATTTCTCATCAACCAAGAAAGCTGACTAATTAGAATAATTCGGACTTCATATTCTAAGTATCCCATAAAATTATACATTTGTCATTAAAGAAAACTAAACAAGGATTAGAGAAATGACACAGCAAAAAATCAGTAAATGGAATCCTCTCATTGCATGTCAGAAAGACATGCAGCAGGTAACAAACACACAAAAGATCAAACACCATCACACACAAAAATGCATGACTAAATGCTTCAAAGTACCAAAATGTTGAACATTGAATCTTTATACTGAGGTCCCCATAAGGCTAAGAAACTGAAATGCCATGAACTTCAAGCATAACCAACTACTTATGTATGATTTATTGTCATTATTAATATTTCATCTATTTCTATGCAAAAATCTTTATGTGGGCAGAACAAAATGCCTATAAGGTGCAAGAACATCAACATCACAGAACTTTCTGCTCAACAAAAATCACAAAATCACAATACAATTTAATATGAGAACAAGCAGTTGAAAGAATATATATGTGTGAAAAAAAAAAAAAAAAAAAAAGGATTTTGGTTTTGCTCATATTAAATAGCTTTTGACATAAACTTTGCAAAGATCAACCATTGTAATAATGCACAAGTACCAAAACTGTCCATGCACTTCTGAATGTCTACTGCATTTTAATGGTATAGACCCAATTTGCAGATATTTTGAATGAAAAACCCAAAACTTTGATTTCACCTAAATACACACATACATACCTTGAGTGGATGGTTTATAAGTGACCGATGACTGATGCACTACACGTTCCTTGCCTACTTTTGCATGTTCCTTGGCTACTTTTTCAAGATGGGAATGTTGTTGGGCTAACTGCATTACAACTTCCTCCAAACGAGTCCGCTGCTGTTGCTCAAGCTCTAACAGGTGATGCAGAGCTTCAATTTGTGAAGTCACATAAGCCAAATATTCTGAACTTATCTGAAACCAATGTAATGTGGCCTTTTAATTCATATATATTTACATTAACCATAGCACTGCAAGCAAGACGAAATGTACCAATACGTTCTCCAAGCTGACGCAAGCGCACATCTGACAAATCTAAATCCGTTATTGTTCGTTGTATTCCTGTGTGCTGACGGTCAACAGTTGCACTACAACTTATAAGGTCTTGTAGCTTGCCTCGTAGTGTCTGTATTCGAGCTTCAAAGTCTTGTAAAGGTGATAATTCATCTTCATCTTCCTCCTCTAAATACAACAGTGTCTTTTGCAAAACTATTACAACAGACCTGACTCTGCTTCTGCTCGACTTTTGGCTAATTCTAACACTGTGATCCAGCGCTGCCTCTCAACTTCATTGCTTGCACGCAAATGAAATGTTTGTCCAGCACTACTGGATACAAGAAAATTATATGTATTTTCAGTGTGAATAGAAGCTCCTCTCAATCTGATAGCACCACGACAACTACGGACCTCTTGTACCTGCGATCTAGAACACGTATCTTGGAACTGGAAAATAAATGACTCACCTATAATAAGAAAAAAGTCCATTTGAAAGAACAAACCAGCGTTTTTGATATCCTTTTATATAATTAGTCCACTTGAAGAGCCAGCCTTTCAGTTCTGGATCTACATTAGTAGCTTTAGCATCCCCAGTTGCATTCGGTGATTCACTTGACATGTTGACCAAATTTAATTTACAGGCTTGTAGCATTTAATTTCAAAACAATTCTATTTCTGCGAATGATGAAACCACCTGCAACATACATCAATAAACAGAAAACAAAAATCATTATTAAATCAGTAAAATTTGTGCTGACTGATTTCAGAACAGTAGCTAATTACTTATGCAAACTCACTGCTTCTTTTTTGAGACAATTTTAGATTTTCAGATAATGGTTTTAATGGTAAAACCTTATAATGTACTCAATGAAAGTTTGGAAAAATTTCATCAGGATGTTTCTTTGCTAATTGCCAGTTATAGGTTTTCATACATAAAAAACTTAACAAAAGATGGTAATTTCCTCAGACATTGTATATACACAAAAAGAACTTATGAAAAGCTTCCAGCTAGTGTATTCATACATCATTATGCAGGAACCAGCATTATGAACGTATAATTATGCCACACATGAACAAGATTTACATGAAAGCAGAGCTGATGAGCCACATGTACAAGTTGTAATGTCATATGCATGCATAAGATTATAAACCAAATTTAAAAATAAATGATGAATGCTAAACAAACTTAAAAATAAAGAAATACCAAGTGAAGCACTTGGTATTATGTAATTAAAATAAAATGTAAACAGAATGTAAAATTAAAAATCTCCTGTGTGAGAATAATTAAAAAACATCGAATTAATTAATTTAAAAACCCACCATCTGGCTTCTGAAATCCTGTCGCAAAATTGAACCTTTCAGGACTAGCTGAATGATGATGGAAAAACTGAAATAAAGAATACAGTGTGCATTAGAAGAACATAGATTCAACTTGAAAACATTTCAGTTCAGCTTTATGAAGTGAAGCATGTGCTGATGTTTTTGCAGGTATGTTAAACTTATGATTACCAGGATCTTACTTTTTATGTAAGTGTATCCACCTTGAAAATGATCGAATAAACAAAAGCTTACTTCTTTATCTTCTATTGTTCTTTCCATGAAGTGATATAATATGAAGTGTGCTCACTTGCTTAAATTCTACAAAACTCTCTACCAATTGTGCAAATAAAGGTATTTGAAATATTAATTATTATGTTTAAGAATTAATATATTTTTATAATGTGATGACGAGCAGGTCAATAATATGCAGAACACTTAATTAGATGTTTGAAATTTTAATTTGAAAAAGTTTGTTTTTTTGTAATCAAATAATAGCATGATTGCTGGGAAACTGGTATTTCCTTAAATCATAAACAAAATGATTTCATTGAAAGGAAAATGTGAAAAACCTTAGTCACATTTTCAATGTTCTATTTCCATTTGCTAAAGAAACATTCATAGGGAAATCACAAACACTTGATGATAAATCTGCCTTTCATGAAACCAAGTCAATGAATCCAAACCTCTGCACTGATTGCACAAATACATATATCAATTTTAATTCTCAACATTTTTGAAATACTCCCACTCAGATAAGAAACTACTTATAAAACCCTGATAAGCCACTACTGGTGCTGACAAAGCATTTTCAACTTTTTCTACTTAAATAAGCATGGAAAAAAATGTGAAATTGAATAGATGTCTTCACTTGCACGTTTTTCCAAAACTATACTGCTTGCACATATATGCTGAATTACAACAGCTATTCATGCAACTAGAATACTAACCAATCAAGGTCAAAATATATTAATTGTAACAGAAAGATATTGAAGGAACAAGAAAAAACTTTACTGAAAACAGAAAGATGATTTTATTTTTTGAAATGTAAACTCACTTCAGGCCATTTCTGTGATACCTAAAGACTGCATTTAAACAAATCTGAAAACTGAAACAGTCAGATCACAATATGTGTACACTTAGGGGAACTATATTTTTAATACGACACTGTCAATGGTTGCTCAAGTTTTTAGAAGCTCACATACCTAAGCTGCATTCAAAATTTTTTAATTAACCATGTTATTAAGCTACCTGTTGTGTGTCGAACTGCTATTCATTATAAGCAGAATAGAAATAATAAGGTTTGAACCTAAAACTGCAATAGCAGCCCTCAGTGGATCAATACTACAATGAAAACCAATGTACAAATTTCCACATATTAATGTTAGAGAATAACTTTCATTTTGCTTACTACTCAGATACAGAAAAAGTTACATCTCGTTGCACGGCCTTGTACAAAAACAAAAAAAAGGGACGAAAATCCAAACGTACACTGAACGGAGAGCTCTGCTAATTGATTAGAGGCATTCATTTTCAAACGCCACGACTCACTTCACACAATCAACGGACACACACTAATCTTTAAATAACAGAATTTTTTTGACCTGCTTCTTGATTTTTCTTATTCGAGTGTACGTACGATATTTGTAGACAACAGATATACCAACTAATTACCATTTTGAGGACTAAAAACATCTGATGCTGCATAAAAACAAGAGATTTGATCGGCGGAAAGGGAAAAAACAGCGTAAGCTATTTTAATCATGACGATCATAACCATCCATACAATTGTGTGTAATAATTATACGATTTAAAAAGTCTCGTATGGAATAAACTTTTATTTGAGGAGGAAAAAAAAAAAAAAAATCTTATTTAGTCTTACCATGAGTATCTAATCTTCCGAACTTCTACATTGCTAAACGAAAACTGCAGCCTAAAGGGATAAGTTTTATTATATTGCAGTTGTAATACACTCCAATAGAGAAAAGAAAAAAAAAAAGGTGTATACATTCCCAAAATTATGTTTACATTCCCAAATTGTCATCTCTATTTAAATAGGGAAATGTTTGAGAAACTTCTGTAAAAACATTTGCTGCGTCAACGGTGCTGAAGATGGGACTTCAGAAAATGCTTGGATACTCGGGGAAAAAATGAAATTTTAGACATTCTTTTCAAGCAATGACGAATAAAATACTATAAATCGAAGACAACCAATCTCAATATACGGCACTCGCACTTTTCTACTTCAGGTGTGCATAACTGTGTACATACTGTCAGATATTGAATACATCTAACAGTATGAATCAATTCGTAATATGAAAACGAAAGAAGGTACAAAGGGAAAAAATAGCATCTAAATAGGATATTTTGTGAAAGCAACTCCTAATTCATTTTCCTATGCTGATAGCAAAATACACCGCTTCAAAGGAAAACCCAAACAGCTTTTACACTCCAAGAAGGTCGCCAAAAAAAAAAAAAAAAAAAGCACCATTGCAAAAATTACAAGCACAATTCAAGGTGTTTGAAACACATAAATTGAATTACACATGTAATTGGAAATAAGTGTATGGGATTATCTGCAGGCGTGATTCTCTTTTCAGCATGGATGGAATATCTGGTGAGATTCACAAAAAGATAACAGCAGCATGGAGTGTCGTTCTTTTGTCAACTCGAAGCGACAAAACGTCTGCACATTTCTTGTAAGTTTTCCCGGTAGCTCGAAATCATTTTCACACATGTAAAAAACTGCTCTCCATTACGTTGAATGCCCCTTAACAGATTACTGATGATAAATCATCGGGCATTTCTCATAAAAGCAAATTCAGAGTAGATTCGTATCGCAGTTTCAAAACTAAAGGGAAAGTAAAACCAAGCCAAACACATAACGAAAATTCTCCATCCTCGCATAAGAGATCAGAATTACGACAAAATGAGGCATGCATTTAATGACACTGACGCTTACACAGATTTCAAATGCACCAATTATGCAATTGATTAATTGTGAGAAATCAAAAATGACGAATTTTATCAACCTATGCAGGGCTCAAGCAAATAATACATATGGCGTCATTCATAGATGTGGTATACTGAAAGCACATAAATCACCAGAAAACCTTCGTTTAAAATTCTTTGTGTTAAAATAAATGGTATTAACTGGGGTATCCTCTTTCATTTGGGTAATTGATGGACGAGAAATAGGGAACAGAATAAAGAGCTAATAGAAAACTTCATAAGATGAAGTCAACGGATAAAAAAGTTGGAAATCTTGGGGTTCATTCGAATTCTCCCAACCCACGGAATTCATTAATTTTCAAAAGGAAAAAATAGGTAGTTTCGAGAGCAAAAGAACCGTAGTGGGGTTATCAGTTTAAACGAAACAGTAATTACGATGTAATTACAGTAATTTACAGTAATTCATGTAATTACGATGAATGAAGACATGACAAATAACAATTGTAAGGGACACACGATCCAGAGCTTATAGTAGATTTAGTGTTTCGTGATTTAGTCCTTCGTGCCGCTAAATATGGGGAAAAACAAGAGATCATTACAGTTACCAGAAAATCACATGCATGGAGGATGCATGCACTAACGAAATTCATAGTTTCCCAATATTTTGAAACACAATTTGAATTCAAAACATTAACTTTGGTGCACAAAAATCAAACTGACAAATATTTGGCCACTTGGTGTCAAAAGCAGTTTGAACATAGGAACAAATAATTGGAAGCAGCTGAAAGATTCAAATCAAGATCAAAAAAGTAATCTGTTCAGAGAATTCATTTTAACGAAAAACTTCAAATTTGTGAAAAAATTGCGAGTTTAGAAATCCAGGAGGTAAACAAGTGTTTGGAAAATAAAACCCATTATATTTTTTTATTGATGCGTTTGCGCTCGTGAAAGAGCACGAGCTGGAACGTCGTAAAAAGGATGATCCAACACGGACATAATTTCCGATAGTTTTCAGGAAGATATGAGTCAGCACTAATGAGGAAATACCACGACGTCTGGGATGATAGTCAATCCTTCGTATTTAAAAGAAGGGTAAAAAAAAAAAAAAAAAAAAAAACCTGAATAGTGGTTTTGAATCCATAATGTTTTGCTCATCTCCTTTCGATGAGACCTGAGATCAATTCAGAAGGACGATGAAAGGTTTTGGATGTGTCGATGCCATTCGAAAGTGCTTCGGACTGCTCTACAATATTCGCTAGAATCGGTTCCGAAGGTCCCAAGTCCTTTGATGCTTTTTGCAAAGCCTGAAAAAGAACTCCAGTGATCGTCTGAACACCTCCTCGCAGATTTATGGAAATGGCGAAGCAGGAAATTGGAAATCAGTATTTTTGTGTCCACGGAGTTGGGGTGTTCATTTTATAACGTCCAGCTGTTCTATGGATCACAGAAACAAAATTGAATAGCATCAAGCCAGGAACTTAGACTCGTTTCCCAATACTTCATCAAGGACACGCATCTTCATCTTGGAATGAACGCTGCAACAAAATCAGCAGCAAACACTGAAAGGTTTTCAATCGAATAGAAAGCAGACGCCCTGGGTAATTAGGTACTCTACGCAAAAAAAAACTCATACATTTGCGAACGCTTTTCCATGAGCTTAAACAGGCATATGTGATAACTGCATCTCGGAGACTCAGCACACAATAAAAAACAATTTCGACAACCTGATCAACACTAATTTGCAGTGCGCATAATTGCAGATCGAACTTGGAAATTCAGATATAAGAGAATTTCAAGTACGAGATTTCTTTTATTTATTGTAATTTCCGTCGAGCCTGAGATTTGGGAACAGTCAGGGTTGCATCCCTGCGCCGTCGCTGTCAATACGAAACGCTTTTGCCTCGACACAGTGAAATTCAAGACGGAATGAATTCCACAGTCATAAGGTTTCGATTTGTCGGAATGAACGGCTATGTAAAGTGTGCTTTCTTCCTGCATACACAAAAACAGGAAACCTCAGTTTGCCACGACAACGAGCATGCTGAAAATAAAGCCGCGTCTTCTCCGTGCGATGCGTACGCTGAAGAGAAGAACTGCGGAGAACGGGGAGTCGAACGGTCCTGAGAAATCGGAAGATGAGGGGTCGTCGGATGTTCACCTCCATCGACTGGAAACCAATTTTTCAACTCGGGATGCAAATTTGAGAATCTCCTCGTGGATGTATGCTGAATTTTTTCAAAGGTGGACAAACGAGAACGAATTTCACGTCTTTGCATGTGCTGTGGGAGACCTTCCGAGTTTGGAACACGAACTAACGGAGATAATCAAACGAAAGATTAAAATATTCAGAGTCGCTTCATCTTTCGAGAGTCGGCCACCGTAAGCTTCAAATCGTGGAAGGTTCCTTCTGACCACGCCCTTAAGGAAATGGGCTACCATCCATACCGATGCCGTAAGATGCAAATTGTAAACTACCTGACCTGACCTAACCTGAAGTGTTAACTGTAATGATAGATCGTGAAATGAACTTTGCATTTTTCAAAACTCCCTTTTAATAAAATCCAAATTTGCGATTTGGCGAAATGAGAATTCTCGAGCAACCCTCTGCAGCAAATGGGAAGGAAAGGAGCATCACTGAAATGTATGGTTTTTTTTTTTTTTTGGGGGGGGGGGGGGGAAGATAGTTGGAAACGATTATAAGTGTCTATCAAGAAGGAAAGCTCGAAAATTTCCGAGAACAGTTATCCTCTAAACAATTCGTAGATGAAAACGATAAATGAACTGATAATTATTATCTAATGGATTCGATTTGTGCACAGATGCTTTTCACGATCCGTTTCCGTCTTTAGGACTGGAGCCCCAGGCAGGGCTTCTTCGTCCCCCTTCGACCCCGAGTGCATCAGAAACGCCACGCTTTCATTTCATCTTTCTTTCTTTTTCTTTTTTTTTCATTTGTTTTTAAATTTTAATGCGGCACGTTCATGCGAAATTCCTCAACTGGGGAATCTGCGACTCGGAATCGAAAGTGAACCCCGAAGCACGTGTGATCTGACCTGAGAAAGGTGCGAATAAAAGTGTGGCAGAGTGATGGGGTCATCCGTCCACGTGAGTTCTTCGGTGGTCGTTGAGCTCCTTTCGAACAGCATCCAAGCAAACCTCCTGCAGACGGGAAGCTCCGAATTCCGTTCACATACGTGCCGAGCGTTTGCGCTCTGCATCTCTCATGTCGCAATATTCATGTAAAGAGTCGTACGATATTACACTTTCAGACATCGTTTTGACACGAATGAGTGACTCTTTGGTGAAGAAAAAATAAATAAACGACCGCATTGCTTCGCAGGTTTTCAAGCTGTCGAAACCTGCGTTCTTTTCGTGGAAAAATTCAACGGAGGCATTTGCAAAACACAGCATTGCACTCCATGTTGTACATTAGCCTGAATATCCGCGTACGCTGGACAGCCCCAAATCGTATTGATTGCTGGCTGGAGAGTGGAACAAAACTCTTCCGTCTACTTGCACGCTCGGAATCTCGAAAGCGAGCCGCGAAAATTTGCCTTTCTGCTTCGCACATTATACTCAAATTGGATGAAAAGCGAAACCCTTAAAAAAGGCTCTGCCCTCTGCATCGCACCTTCTAGCTGGACTTTCAACATTACAACACGTTTTCAGGTTTTTGCCAACTGAATTTCCCATTCTCCGCACAGTTCCGACGCGATCCCAATTGAAATCACAATTTTTTTTCGTTGCTATCGGTTTATTTTTCTCCAAACTCCACGGAGGCAGCGACGTGCATTTCTTCATTTCAGGAAAAGATTTTGTCCTCGAACAGTTTTGGAAGACCTTGGGCAGGAATCATTATTAGAGAATCACAGTGGGTCGGGTTGCCAGCGTTCTTAGAACCACGGGTTCCTTGACCGGATTCCTGTGCGTGAAAAGGATCGGAGACCTTGCTGCCATGGAAGCGTTCTTCCATAGGGTGACGAGATGCAGTTTTCGTTCCTCGCGCAGTTTCTGTCGTAGGACAGCAGGTTGTTGAGTCGGTCCGAATATAAGTTTCTCAAGTACTTGGGGGTTCTCCGTGGGTAACTTCTGTATCGTTGCCAGTATGGCCTTTGGGGGAAGGGGCGCGGAAACAGAAAGTCATCGCTTAGTCGTTTCGGGAAACGCCTGTCTCCTCTGAAGTACGGATCGTAGCTCAATAGGTCCACATTTCTGAGGCCTTTGGGGACGAAGTTCGCGTTATCGAGGACGGGGTCGAGGTAGGAGGTGCTCGCTGGCACGCTGTCCCAAGGCAGCACGCCTGCGGCAGCACGCTGCTTCGCGAAGTACTTGCCGAACCCGGGGTCTCCCGGTTCGAGGTCGTCGTCGCTGTCGTCGTACTCTTTCAGTGGCGTGTAGGATTGGCTCTTGTAGCGGTCTTCGACCTCATCCGATTCTCCGTAGGAAGTTTTGGGGGTGCTTTCGTACGTCTCGTTCGCTTGCGTCATTTCCGCGCCGAGTGATAATTTACGGTACACAGGTCCAAAGAGGGCAAAGCAGGAATTCCAAACCACCTCCACCTCGCGCAAATAATTTTTCTGAACTGAACGCTGACAATGCTTTTTTTTTGGTACTTGCGAAGGGCTCGGCATTGTTACTGCGGCGTGGATCGAAATTCCGTTTTTTCCATGGCAACGTGTGCATTGTTGTGGAACCTCCTGCGTAGAAAACCTCAAGGGTGTGGTGTTCATTTGCCTATCAGTTGCCCATCCAACGTTGTTGACCTTTGTGGCCAAAATATTATCTGCGCAAAAACAACAGACCTTTTCTTTTTTTTCTAAAAGAAAAAAAAAAAAAAAAAAAAAGAAAGAAAGAAAGAAAGAAAAAGAAAAACGGTTGAAAATCGATTCCTGATGTATTACGTGCCGCTGCTCGCACGAGTTTTCCGTGCGCTTCTTTCGCCTCGTGTGGCCACGAGTCCTTGATTCAAACCCCAAGCTTGCATATCCCCTTCTCCACGGGTCACTCTTTGCTTCGACTGCACGTGGCCACGATCCTACGTACAACTTACACGAATTTTGCACACTTGGGAGTACACCCCACCAACACTCGCGTTCATGTTCCGTAAACTTTGCGACCGCCGCAAGTAATGAAATCGGAGGAGACAGCCACCGCCACTCTCGAAAATCCTTCTCCCGACACCCACAGAACGCAAAGTAAGACATTTCTGATTGGAGTCGCAGGTGGCACAGCTGCGGGAAAAGTAAGTCGTTTCAATAAGATGTGTAATACTCCCATGCAGACCTCCGTTTGCAACCAGATAATGAAAAAATTAGATGAGCAAACTGGTTTGGAAAAAAAGATTGCTTTTATAACCCAAGACAGTTTCTATCAAGAATTAAATGCCGAACAGCAACAGCTAGCCGCCAAAGGATGCTACAATTTTGACCATCCTGGTATTATCATGCAACAGGTCCATAAAATACATGTATTTCAGATGCTTTTGATAATGGGAAATGTTACAACACATTATGTGAATTATTAAAGGGTCATCCCATCAAAATTCCCATCTATAATTACAAGACGAATTCATGGTAAAGTCTTCATAATAACAGACCTCAGAATGTGTTGCAGCTTTGACAATGAACAGCAAACAATAGCAGACGCAGATGTAATTCTGTTTGAGGGGATCTTACTCTTCTATTTTCAAGAGATAAGAGAACTATTTCATCTGCGCCTATTTGTAGATTTAGATGCAGATA
Source organism: Raillietiella orientalis (assembly GCA_036172245.1). Classification (NCBI taxonomy): domain Eukaryota; kingdom Metazoa; phylum Arthropoda; class Ichthyostraca; order Raillietiellida; family Raillietiellidae; genus Raillietiella; species Raillietiella orientalis. Next base: position 6,841,112 of record JAYWIR010000003.1, on the reverse strand, counting down.
TTCGTTTATCAAGGAGAGGTATATTTTTATTTTCCAATGTTCTAAAATCCCACAGTACTGAGAGATGTACACGAGAGACATCGGGAGCTGGATCCTGTTCTTAATCAATACATGAAATTTGTCAAACCTTGCTTTGATGAATTCTGTTTGCCGGTAATTTAAGGTGTATTTTTTTAATGCTGCTTGCTTTATTTGGCATTTTAATAGACAAAAAAATTTGCAGATGTGATCATACCTAGGGGAGGAGATAACACAGGTAACTGAGTAACAAAATCAATCGATATAAATCTGCTCCAATAGTTGCTGTTGAGCTTATAGTGCAGCACATACAGGATCTGTTGCAGAGAGGTTTTGTTCAACAGCGACAACGCACGTGCTCTGAACATCTTTATCCAACATTGGGCTAATGCACTTGATTTGCAATAGATGCATAGAAAAGTACCTATATGTTGAATTCATTCCTTGGTTTGACTCATAAACAACTGCTTACAGCTTGTGCCCATCCTGCATGTGATCCAAAGATCTCCCGCATCTGAGATCCAATGAGTCCATATTTGTTGGGTGTGAGTTTATTTCCAGTTTGCTCAGACGTACAGTAATATGTCTTTGCCCACTGATAGATATGTGTATCAATAGGTACAGCTTGCATAAATCCTAATGCCATCAAGCAAATACAATCTGCTACCTACCTTTATTATAACTTTTGTTTCAAAGCAATACAGTCTTTTACCTTATGTCCGACTCCTGGTAAGGTTCTTAATTGTTGATGAGCCTGTTCGTAGGAATAAGAACGCAAATTATTTAACCATTTTGAACCACCATGCTTCAAAACCATTTTTGCTGCATTCACAACATATTTTGCACGATAACCAAATCCACATGTGCGTAATTTTGTTTCAACGTCTTCAGTAACCAATGACTCAAGAGTTGGGAAGGAATAAAAATCCCCTCCCACCTGTAACTGTTTTCCATAGAGTCCACATAAGGTTTCTACCATTCTACGTATTCTGCACCATCATCACTTGTCATAAACTGTGTGAATTTTACAACTTACCGCTTGACATTATTATTTGTGCTACATATGAAAGTTATCAGTGCTTCCACAGGATCTTGTTGTAATATACGTACCCCTCTGGCTACCTGTAAACAATCAGCAAAACACTTATTCTTCAAGGACCAAGATTTTTCCAATGCTTCCAAATTAACATCAAGATTGAAGTACGTGTATAATTCCTTATATCCATCTGTGTAAATTCCATGTTCATTAATCTTCTGATACTTTAGTTTATCTCCTTCTTGACAAAGCATCCATACGTTGGAACCAATTACTCCACAGAAGTTGTTCTTTTTGATCTCTTTCCATCTGTGTACAAAATTATCAATAGGATCAAACGTTATGAATTCCAAAAAGAATTGAACCCATTGTTTGCAAACATTACACGAACCCATTTCAGTTTTACAAACAAAAAAGTATTAAATAACCTGAATGTTTGTCCACTAAACAAAGTTTGAGATAAACTCAATTCATCAGGGGTACATATAATTGTGTGCCACGTCATGACAACTTGGTTACGTCAAAACATGTTCATATGTGAAGACTATTCAGTACCAGACCTGCAAACTATACTGCACTCCTTCACTGTCGTCCAAACAGACACCACAACAATAGTGATTTAGTGACTCGTTTTCATTTACTTTATATAGCCCATTGACGATCTTGTTTGCAAACAAAAGTACGTTGGACAAAAATTAGAATCAGTCTCAACTGTCACAAGGACACGTTAATTCACTGCCCTGACAAGAGGCGAAAACTCCTCATTCCCCCTTAAGCAAAACAAACGATCCGCAGGCTAGCCATCAGCCGCATGGATCGCGCAGCCTAACCGAAAATCTCAAGGACGGTTTATGTGAAGATTCAAGCAGAATCTTCAATGTCGTCGCGTTTCTTGCAACAAAGATAATTCTCCCGTTCGTATATATATGCATACGAAATTTATGTGCCCAAGTGATGAACAAAAATCGATTTTTTTGAAAGCCATTTTCCAGTAGTCATCGTCTCAACTACTCTACAGAATGATTGGGTTCCATGTTTGTATCGTTTCCTTCTGTTTCCTTCCTTCCTGCTGCTTCCCAACAGCAAGCAGTTCAAATGACAAAAAGAATGCAATAATTTATTAGTGAGGGCAGACAATCCTCTTTAGATTGAAAGACTTCTTGCCATCATTACATATGGCACAAAGAAGAAACATGTAGGAAAAATTTCAGTCAGAAACATTCTAGGTAGCTAATTGCAGATACTTGTATTTTTTCACCCGGTCACGCCGGAACGTTTATTGTAAAAGATACATGTTTTATCTATGAATCTTCCAGTCCTTCGGTTTCTCACCCGGATGCGCCGGGGCGTTTATTGCTAAACTATCCGGGAACAAGGTTCACGGACAAAGGGCACAGAAAAACGAAGGGAGGGCTCCCCGACACGCAGGTCGGTAAATTCAAAAGTCCTGAACGGAAGAAAGAAGACTACAAATACACATTTAAAAAAATATAAATAAAAATATGGGGAGAGTAGGGAACGGGGGTCTTTGGCTTCGGCCGTTCCTTCCTTCCTTTCAGAACCGGTGTTGGATGCCGGAGATCTCATTCCTTGCCTCCTCTGGAAGATGAGGTCACCCGGCAGCTGACGTCATGTTCTCGGCGGCTATTCCACTGACCTCTTGACGAATCTCCTGGGTCTCCAGCTGTCGATGGGCCTTGTCGATAGCGCGAATGCAACGGACCGTTGCGACCACCGCACCTAACGATAGGCCCCCTGGCGTGGAGAAGCGGCGCATCAAATCCCTTGAGGTGTCCGCCTGGAACAGGAGAGCTGAGGCCAGCCTCCGCCACAGTCGAAAAGCAGATGCGGGAGCGTTTCCACTTTTCCGCACCTTTTGCAGTTCAGGGAGACGACTCCCTCGGAAACACGGTTCGTCCGCTGGTTGGAGTGAAAACCCCAATGCACCAGCATGAAGACGTCCTGTTTTCAAGTTAAAGGGAACACTGAAGTGTTCAAGCAGGAGGGAGGGACCACAAGTTCTTCTGGGGGCACACTCAAAAGTTCGCTCCACCGAAGAAGTCCTTTCGGGATGTTGTCAGGCATGGCGGCGTCTGCCAGCTCGCTAGTCCTCCAGCCACTCATGCGCCGGGTTGCTCCTACAATAGTGCAGGCGACCTCTCACCTTGCCAGTAGGCAACTGTCATCTTTTGCCCTGAGGGCAGACAGCTCTTCTGAAGTGTTCGTGATGGATGCCTCGGGATGAATCTTCTTGTCGAAGAAGCACCAGCAAGGATCGCTGACTACGTTCAAGCTACTAATGTGTCCGCATTCCCATGTGACTGATCTCTCCTTCTTCTCCCTTTCCGACGCCGTACTTAGGAAGGCTGATGTGCCGCCAAACTTGGTTCTGTTTACTCGATTCCTCAATGGATGCTGTTCGTCCCCCTTAGACCGCCCAAGTGGTGATCCCGCACGATTACGGGAAGCTACGAAGCACCTCCCCATAACGTGGAATTTTGACGACAATTTTGCGACGCTCTCTTTACGCTTCCCTGAACATGAAAATCCAAAAATCCTCTCCTTTCCGCAGCGGCGACCAGTGGCACGAACGATGCGTGCTCACTTTAGAGAGCAAAAACGCTTATCACTTCTAGCCAAGCCAGACCAAGGTAGAATAATAGAATGTGCAGCCCTCCACGAAGCCTCTATGACATTCCTGCCTGCATGTGATGGATTCCGCTTCGCAGACTGGTGTTTTATACACCGTGTTCGTTTGAACCTGTTATTTCTCAACGGAAATCGGGAAACGCCTATTGGAATTGAGCAATGCCGATGATGTGGTGGTTATGTAAAAGAAACATTGGCTCATGTCCCGTGTCACTGTCCAGTTTATCTCGGGGCAATGATCACCCAACGACATAACGTTGTTGTCGACACCTTGTTCCAGATCCTCTCCCCTCGATAGCCCATTGCCCAAAAGGATCGCCGAGTAGATGTCTTAAACTCCACTCTTCGCACCGACATATTTTTACAGAATGCGTCCACAGCAGTTATAATTGACGTCTTCATCTCATTTGAAAATCGTATATCATCGCTACAGCGTGCGTTTCTTCCTTCAGAAGAGAAACCAAAATCCTGAAGTATGCAGGGATCGAGACCGCCCTCAGGAATGAAGGCTTGCGCGCCATCAACCAAGCATTCGTAATTGGTGCGCTCGGCTCATGGGATCCCGAAAATGATAAGCTCCTAAAATTGCTCTCAATCTCTCAAGGAACAATTACGGCGATCTCTAGGCATCTATGTACAAAAATTATAAAATTTTCCCGGGACATATACATCAACCATATCTCCACGCCCAACCCTTCTGCGTATCCAGCAGAAAACCTCGAAGGAAACCTTCGCCATGTAGGTATGTACCAAACACACGGAGAACTATGCCCTATATCCCAAATACAAACAGGAGTCCTCCCCTATCACAATGTAGGTCCGCAAGCAGATGACATTCTTCTGGACGGTTCTTCCGCATCTCCAATAGCAGAAGCTATTCAGGTGCTAACGTCCCTCTGAGTGCTAATTTAATACACTTTACAAGTTCCACCCTCAACAGCTGTGTATCCAAAGACAATTGAAACCTCTGTAAAATTAAACTTTACAAACATATTGTAAAACTAACCTTTATATAAGGTACAAATGTAACAAGAATGTCGTAATAAACAAAACCTCAGCACCAACTCAAAGAAGATGCTGAAGAGTCTGAACTGTGACCCTGCCTGATGCCCCGCCTCACCGGAACGCCGTACACGTGGCAGCCGCTGAAACAGATGGAGATGAGCGCGTGGCGCCAGCATGCACGCAAATAGGCCACGAGGTGCACCGGGAGACCGAGGCATTCCAAGAGCTCCAGAATGAGTTCCTGCTTGATGCAGTCCAACGCCTTGTGGAGATCGACCGCGACCGCCAAGGCACCCGGCGTTTCCCCAGGCTGAATGCACCTACGCCTAGCCGTGGCAGCCGTCGTTGCGGCTGCCTAACTTTGGTGCGCGATGCGTCGCTGCAGCTCGAGCCACGAGCGCGTGAAGAACAGGTTCGCCTCCATGGACCGTCCAACATGAAAGGGTCAGGATGGGCAACCGGAATCCCGGAACGTCCGTCGCTGGGGAACGCAATGGTCGGGAGGGGGAGGAAACCCTAGCGGCCGCAGTCGACTTGCATAAAGCATTCGACTGAGTCGACCAGAGGCTCCTTCTGGAGCTTTTGGAACGCTTAGGCTTCCCGGCCTCTTTGATGGCCTACCTGCGCTCCCGCTAGCGCGACGCGCTAATCCAGATCTCTTTTAGTGGACACACCGTGCACGGTGTACCGGTGCGACGCGACATACGGCAGGGAGACAGCCTGAGCCCCTTGCTCTTTAGTACCTACTTCGAGTTGGTACTGAGAGAGTACGGGGAAACTCTGGCGCAGCTGCCGCACGATTATGTCGGTACGCCTGCGGTTTCAGCGTACGCGGACGACCTTCTGCTTCTGCTTCCTATGTCCACCCCGGCTTCCGCAGTCGGAAACTTTTTCGATCTTCTGGGGCGCGGGACGGGACTCCAGGTTAACAGGGCAAAATCGTCGGTGGTGGCAGTTGGAGAGACGTGAGCAGGACGACCTGATTGGATCCGCATGAAGATCCCCACGGGCGGGTACTTGAAGTACCTGTGCGTTCCGTTGGGAGACTTCTGCCTGTCAGAAGCATGGTCAGGTCGGCGATCGGCCCGTTCCTGGAAGGCAAGTTTCACTTGCCGGAACGGGCCGCGGTGTGGAACGCGTTCGTGGCTCTTATCCTTCTCCCCCTGTTTTTTGTTTGCCCCGGATCCCGAGAGATGAAAAAGAGAACAAAGGGCCTCCTGCGCATCGCCCTGTGGGGCAGCGGGAGGCCTCGTGTGCCTCTCATGGACTTGTGCGCCCCGCGCCCCACCGCGTCGTCTCGCGACGCCGCAACGACCTCGGAAAGACGTCGTTTTGGTTAAAGTGGAAATTTTAACCGAAAGAAGGTCTTCAGCACATTCTCGGATCATCAGATTTTGTGTGCGCATCGTGTACAACATTTAAATTGTGTACGCGGGCAGACTTCGTCAGAGGGAAGCAGCAGGAGCTGCTACGCCCCCCTCTCCTCCCCTCCACACACTGGGTGAGTGGGGAACGTTCCCACTTACCCACCCAGCCTCCTCCAGGGCTGGAAAAGGAGGTCGGGACGGGACTGTGCAGTATGCGGGGAGAAGGAGTCCACTAACAGGTGGGGGAGGGACTCCCCCACCTGTTAGTGGACTGCGCTGCCCTCCGGCCCTTGTGGGAACGTTATGCTACGACCCTCCCTATGCCGGTCGGCAGTACCCCCAGAGACGTTCTGAGACTCCTTTTCGTGCGAGACGCCCTGCCACCAGCCTCAAGCCTGGCAGCGCTTTGCTGCCTCCGAGGGATTGTGGCCGCGTGCAGCGCAGCCAACAGAGGAAGCAGCGATAGGGACGCCATCGTGCACGCGGGTCGCTACCTGCGAATCGCGATCTGCTGGTCCCATCTGGGAGCTATGACGAGGGACCTCTAGAGACGTTTACCGCCTTCTGTCCGTGCAGGACGCCCTGCAGCCAGCCGCAGCCCTGGCAGCACTTTGCTGCATCCGTGGGATTGTAGCGGCCTGGAGTGAAGCCGAAGATGAAGACGACAACGAGAGGGACGTCATCCCGTATGCTGCTCGCTTCCTACAGAGAGCTACCGGATGGCCCCAGCTGAGTGGAATGAAGAAGGACCTCGAGGGCATCCTGCAAAGGATGGACCCTCCTCCCAGTGCTCAGCGATCCCTTCCCGGCCCTCCAAACTCTTTTTTTTCGTTTTGTCTGTTTTATTTTCCTTTTTGTTTTTTCCCCATCCCCTTCCACTGCCGAGAAGAATCACGCTGGTCTGTGTACCGGCGTCCCGGCAGGTCCTGTTGAATGTTGGCCGTTAGTGGGGCCTTGTACCACGTACTGTCATGACTATTTGAGGAGTTTAAATAAAGGTCCCGGCGTATCCGGGTGGCAACGCCGATTGTGCCTCGCCTTCGGTGAGAAGTTTTGCCGTCGTTGCTAAGGCAACGGCGGTTAATGGAGCGCCCCCCGGCGAGGCGAGCTGCGAGCATACGTAGCCTACGGCTACAAGCCCGCTCTCTGCTACAAGGTGAGTGCCTTGTTTACGGATGGGATGGGTGACCAGCTCTGGAGAGAGCTGGAACGCGTCGAGGTCTGCGAGGAAGACCTCCTGGCATTAATGCCAGTGAGCGCGCTCGGGCATTGGGAGGTTCACTGCAGGCCTTCAGCCCTCGTCCAGCGCCTGCTCCAAACCCCCCTGAAAATTAGGGGTAAGGAGGTCCTTCCCTCGGCCCTGGACCAGTCGTTCGTGGTTCAGCTCTCGGCCATTCGGCTGGGAATTGCCGACCGCGATCTCATCAGCACACTGGAGGCGTTCGCCAGCGTGCACGCGTTGCGGAAGCGCGCGAACCCGGTAAAAAAGGCTCCGTGCCTCCCTTGAGGACTCGCCACGGCGCGCGTCACCATGGAGAACCGGAGGCTGCTGCCTTCGCAGATCCAGCTTGGTGATGCCGTCGTGTTTGTTCGGTTTGCCGTGGAAACTCTGGCATGCGGCAATTACGGCAAAGAGGGCCGCCTTCCGAGGAAGTGCCCAACACGCAGTTGCCGCTACTGCAAGATGCTCGGCACAATCGGCGGAGGCTTGCGCTCCTACCGAAGAAGGTCCTGCAATGCAGGGGGATTCCTCCACCTCCATGAACGCAGGCGTTGGCTTCAGTTTCATAAGAAAGTATCTCACTACACCCAAAAAAACAGCCGCGAAAATTCCAAAGCCGGGGTGCAAGAATGCACGTCCGAACAATGGCGGGGGGTCGGCTGTTTGCAGTCCTTCTGTTTATCACCCGGGTGCGCCGGGGCGTTTATTCAGAAACTATCCGGGAACAGAGTTCCTGGACAAAGGAAAAACAAGAGACGAAGGGGGTGGGATCCCCGACACGCAGGTCGGTATGCCGAAAGTCCGGAACGGGAGGGAGGGACCACATATACACTACTGTAAAAAAAATAAAAATAATAATATGGAGGGTAGGGGACAGGGATCTTTGGTGAGTCCGTTCCTTCCTTTCAAAACCGGCGATGGATGCCGGCGATCTCTCTCCTCACGTCCTCTGGCAGATGGGCCCACTCGGCAGCCGACGACATGCTTGCGCTGGCTAATCCGGTGGGCTGACGAACGATGGCCAGCTTCTCCAACTCTCGGTGGGCCTTGTCGATGGCGCAGGTGCAACACACGGTTGCAACGACAGCACCCAAAGACAGGCCGCCTGGCGTGAAGAAGCGGCGCATCAAGTCCCTCGCGGTGTTCCCCTGGTGCAGGAGAGCTGAGGCCAGCCTCCGCCAGAGTCCTAGAAGGGCACCGCAGTCCAGGAGCAGGTGCGGGAGCGTTTCCACTTCCCCGCACCGCTTACAGTTTGGGGAGACAACTCCCCCGGAAACACGGTTCGTCCGCTGGTTGGAGTGAAAACCCCAATGCACCAGCATGATGACGTCCTGCTTCCACGAAAGGGGGAACACAGAAGTGTTCAAACAGGAGGAAGGGACCACAAGTTCTTCGGGGAGCACACTCAAGTGTTCACTCCATCGAAGGAGTCCCTTCGGGATGTGGCGAGGCGTGGCGGCGTCTGCCAGCTCGCAAGTCCTCCAGCCGCCAATGGGTCGTGTTGTTCCTGCGATGGTGCAGGCGACCTCCCATCTCGCCGGTTCGCAGCTGTCATCTCTTGCCCTGAGGGCTGACAGCGCGTCGGCGAGGGGCGTGACGGCCAGGCGAGTCCACTTCTCCTGGCTGTTGCACACCTCATCCACCGTACAGCACGGATGGAGGTTGACGCAACGGAGTTCCAAAAGGGGAACATTCTGTTGCCTTGCCCAGGCATACAACGGTTCCTGCCGCCAGGCGTTAAATTTCGTTTGCAGTCCTTCTGTAGTGGCAGTACAATGCCACTACTTCCACACATTCCCGGAGGAGGTCTCTGCTCGGAAGCAGTCGACGGAAGAGACCCGCCCAGGGAAATTAGGGAAAAGGAAATAAACAAAAGAAAAATCAATATTAAACAAAAAAGTGCTCAAATGTTTTTTTTGGGGGGGGGGGCAAGAAAAGGAATCACAGGTTGTTCCGTGGTGGCCTCTGCATCCTCTCAAGGATGCTAGCAAGTTCCCCTTGGTTGCCCCTAAGGTGAGATGGCCGCCTAAGGTGCGGCCATCTCACTGCGATCCCTATGGACAAGAAGACGAAGGAGAAGACTTCTCGGTTATTTCGGCCTCCGTCGTCGAGACGTCTATCCGCCACAGATTCTGCGTCCGCAGCACGAAGCTGCTATCGCCGCGGCAGGACACATGACGCCACACGTGAAGAGGCGTCTGAATGAGAACGTGGTCAGATGTCCCCACACACGCCGGAGGGCAGCGCTCCCCGAAAGATGCTGCCGCAGGGTTTCCCTGTCACCGCACCTCTCACTCTGGTCCATTGATCGAGGCGGGCATTGCATGAATGGCCCAATGCGGCAGCCTCAACGCCGAGTCTTGCCATTTCAGGACATAGAGCTGTCGTAAAACACCGCGTGGATCTCCACTTCCTCCAAAGGGATTCCAAGGAGGTCTGCCCAGAGGAGAAATTCTTTGGGGAAGGCAGGGGGGAGGCTGCGTCAGCCAGCTGGCGCGGCCGCCCAGCATCCCAACTGCTTCTTTTTTCCTCATATCTCGCAATTTATTTCCCTTCTTGTGGGCTGTTGGCTATGTCCTGGCTATCCCGCAGGGATGACAGCGTCGCAGCAACGAGCGTTGTTGGAAGATCAGAGACGTTTCGTTTCTTTCAGGATCGTGCCGCTGATCTTCGCCCACGTCTGAACTGTTTCCTGTTTCCAGGAACTACAGTTCGTGGGCTAGCAGGAGTTCCAAGTGTGGTCCTGAGCCAAGGCAACCATATGTCGAAGCTGCTAGACCCATTGCGGCAGTCTTCAGTGACTGTTAACGAGGTACGAGTTGAGACCGTCTGAACCGGCTTTTCTCTTGACCAGCATCCGGGCCGGAACGCACCAGTGGGTGCTCCAGCACTTCTTCGGCAGGGCTATTCTTCAAAATATTTAGCTCCAGGCCCATCGTGTTTTAGTTATTTTATCAGATTTGCATTCATTTACTTCCTTACTTCTGTTAGTTAATGGCACTGAGTAATTTTTCTCTTTCATTGCAAAGTGATTCAGCTTCTTTGTTTGCCAAACCTGATGCCGCTGCTCACTTAATTCATCAACTATTGCATACTCCTATCTCATTCAATCGCCTGAAGAACGTTCCTTCTTCAGCATATTGTGCTGGTGAGTGTTCGCATCTCTCCTTCGCTCCACTTCTAAATTCGAAACAGTACTTGATCTTCACATCTGAGTATGCATATATGGTCATTTAGCAAAAAAATTTTCAAAGAAATCACTCCCTCACCAGTCACAATTGGGAAGATGCAAACACTCACCAACACAACACGTTGAAGAAACACTATTCTTGAGGTAATTAAATGAGATGAGAGTATGCAATAGTTCAAAGGAACACGTTATATACGTCGATTGGGTGTATCGTGCATTTAAAGTAAGTTTTCAGCGTATACGTGAAGTACATACAAAGTGCATGGGAACTGTGTTGTCCAACACATTTAAGCCTCGCCTCTCAAAGTAACTGAACTGAAACTGAATGCTTTCAGCTCAGAGACTGATGCACAAAGTTTCTGGATGCACAGCCAAGTATCATAGACGGTTATCCTAAAGGCACATTTATCATGAGAGTCACTTTGCCCAAAAATCGCTGTTGCTATTTATTATTCAAGTGTATGATTTATTCCGAAATCGTGGAATGAATCTAGTTCTGATAGAGTAGAGAATCAGAATGTACGAATACCTCACTTTTGGCTATTAATCGATCATTAAAGCTATCAATGCTTTCTTCTAAGAATGATTGATAATCCTAACTCCAGTCCAACATAGGAGTCGTGACATGTCATACGAATACTTGCACCATCCAGTACCATCCAGCATTGTACTAGGGCTTTCATTCGGTAACAACAAACAAAAAATTGACTACATAGAATATCAAAAAATCAAATCAACCACTGTTTTCTGATTTATATGAATATGGAATATCTTTGTATGCACGGAGCCTTTCAAGATTTAAGATTTCAAGTGTATTGAAGATTATGTTTTCCTGCGTTTCGTTGAAACCTTTTCTTCTTTCAAGAGAAAAGAAGACAATTGTATAAGCTCAGTGAGATGTATGCAGAAACTTGATTTTTACAGAAAATGAACATTCGTAAATTCAAGTGGAAAGTAGCTTTTCACCTATGCTCAAGTTATTCCCTCGAAACTTGGTAACCTGCGGAACGAAATAGGCTGAGAATTATCCATTCATTTTTTTGTGTGAAACAGAGATCACTAAGTTCACGTAAATGTAAGCTTCGAAGATTAATTACATGAAAGGCCTTCAAAAATGGACTCAATTAATGCCTATCATACATTCATGGAAAGGGAAAAACTATTGAATTCGGTTGCCAACAAGGATCAAAAATGGATTTTGGCAAAGACTTCTTGTAATGGAGAATAATCGCGATGGAAAAATAACAGATTGGTTCTATTTCAAAATGGGCAAAATTGGTACTCTGTATTTAAAAGATGAATGCACAAAGCATTGAAGCTCTCTCATCCCGATGTTGAACTCTTCATGGTGTGAGTAAGATGTGCCTGTTTAAAGAATTTTCTCTTGTTTGTTACAAATTCACTGTTTTTAAAAAAATATCACGAAATTGGCCTTACGTGTTGAGTACAGTTATTAAAAATAGAGTTTTGGGAATGCATCAATCATCTTTATTAAGTTTTCTAGTCTAAACGAGTAAAGCAGAAATTTTCAGCTCAAGTTGTGCATTGTTAAATACGTATGGTATTTGATTTAGATTTATGACATTTCTATTAAGAATTTATATGTTCTACTTCGTTGTTCATATCATGATAGTTTTTTGTTTCTCTTTCTTTATTACGATGCAATCACGATGAGCTAATCTGAACTTCTAATATTAGCTCCTATCTTCATTAGCATATTCTGGACTCCTCAAAGCATAGGGGGCTCTAATGCTTTTATCGACACTTTGTCAGAGTATGCAGTTCATGAATCTACGACTGAAAACCCCGGGAGAAGTGATTTGTTTTCAGATTTTCTCGTTGTTGACAGGCCCTATACTATAAACGTCTACTATAATTCTCTTTGAGTACACAGGAACTATGCACGGATATCCTCAGTTGAGAGTAAAAAAAAATAATTTCAGTTCGTTTATTCATGGTATTCAAAAAAAAGAACTATTTTGTAACGTAACGAAAATTATGAACTATGTTTTCACGATATGAGGACTGTGAACCGTATCCGTCTTCATTAGGACACCAAAAACGTGCAGCTTCGCTGGGTTATTTTACAAAAGTGCAGTAGGTGGCTTCTGTAAGAATTTCCCAGTGGACTCTCTGTAAGAAGATGGAGCATAATGCAATTTATTAAGGGAATGGTGAATTATGGCAGATTCTTAAGAATGGGTGGAGTTTTAATTACAATTATGCTGTAGTACAACTTCAAGAATTTAGAAATGTTAGAATGGAAAGGGAAATAAGCGGAAATCATTTAGGAGTACTCTATGCGTGTGAGAAAACTTCTCTTGAGAGATGGCAAGTCACGGAAATGATGCAACTGTTCTTATTTGGGCTGCACTCTTACGGTGCGTAAGAACCCTATGTATCTTATAAAGTCGTAAACTCATCCGCTCTGTTTTGATCACGCAGGAGGTCCGCAGAATGGGCACCTTGAAAATCCAAAATGCTTTGGAAGCCATTTTCAAGATTTCACGACTTCTGGAGCTGCAGTCCTGCATTTCTGGCGGCAACGTTTGAGATTCCGCCCAGCTGACGGCTTCGCTTTTGCCGTCCGCATTTAAGTCGCAGCAGCGGTCGGCGTTGCCATGCGCTTTTTCGGAAAGGCGACTGTGTGGATGTATGCAAAAGCCAGTTGATATTGAAAAATGCATATAAAATTCGCGAACTTGCACTGCCGTGCAGAAACTGTAGTTTCACCAAGAGTTTGTTTTCAGGTTAGGAATTCATTTCTGAGTGTTGTATTTATTCGTTTGTGGATTGCCATTGCCGAAAAGATGCTGTACTCGACTTTCCTAAACAGTACGAGCACGTGGGATTAACATAAATGGAAATGTGAGTCCATTCTTCCTGTCCGTGAAAGATACACAAATAATTTCAGTGTCAAAGAAAAATCAGCCTTCCTGAGTAATTATGAGGTAACGAATGTAGATATTGGCAGTTTACTCGAACGCTAATACGCTAAAAGGGATAACGATGTAATCTTTTTAAGGTGCTTAGTGTATTGGATTCTCTGAAACACAAAAATGAGAAATGGTGCAAGACGGTAAATGATAATCAGAAGCACTTAGCCACCATTGCTTATGAAGTAAGTGTATACATGTTTAAGCTGAAATCACCTTTCCTTGAACAGACAATTCAATATCTCGAAAGGCAGCCATGCAAATTTCAGTCCCCTGAAATAATCTCAACCTTTTTGGAAAGAATGAAACAGTACAATCTTACCAAAGCAGAGAAATTACAGTTACTAAACTTAAGACCTCAGACACCTTTAGAAATTCAACTGGTGAGTGTAAGTATGATTAAATGTACTTATAGCAACAGCTAGCTAATTGAAGAAAGTGAGGAGCGCTTAACTGATAGTGATGTTGAATCTTTGTTGCAAACAATACAATCCTGCCTTCCCATATAGAATACATGCAACATTATAATGATATCATACTGACTTTATTAAAGATTCTCTTAAAATGGAATGTAACCACATTATACAATTATAGCAAAACAACAGCCAATAAATATTAAGGATTGCCTAGATCTCGTAAATCATTTAAAAAGTTGGTGGGAGTCAAAATGTGTGTAGATCCTGAAAGGAAACAGAAAAAGAAAGTATGCTTTTATTGTACACCACTTACCAATAATTACTTCCCAGTTTTTTACAGCTGCTGTTACTTCATAAGCAGCACGCATTTCAGAAAAACAAAGACCTCCTACAACAAACACAATAAGACGGGGCACATTTTTAATATTTGTGGCACCCTTCTCCCGGTGCCATTGTCCATAGCGAGCACTAGTTGGTACACTTCGATAACCAGATGTTGGCATACGTCCAGGAAGGAAAGGGAAGTGTTTGATATCCAACTTATCATCAATAGCATCTTCCATTATGTCTTGCATGATCGGTGTCCAACGAGATAGCTGATAAGTTTCTTCAGTAATACGTCCTTTCCGTGGAATCTGGTATGTTTTGCGCTTAGTGGCACCATCAGTCAAAACAGGTACACCCAAATGCATCATGTTCAGCAACAATGCTTTATCAGGTTCAGGAATATGTACGTGTTCTACCAGTTTACACAGACTATCCTCAGGGATGCCTCCTTTCACAAGAATATACAATAGCACAATACGAAGTTTGTCATTAGGCTCTGTGTGAGGATTAAGCAAAATGGGCACCATCAAACGCATATGATCTTTGATACGTTCTCCTTGTGCATCAATACCCATAGCTAGATCCTGCTCAACACGACATAGAGCATCCAAATAATTCTTGTACACACGCATACAATCTTCAGCTAGATGTAAATGTGCTGAATACTGACTCAACTCTCGTTGATACTGTGGCATACGCTTGATCATCTGTGACAAATCTTTCAAAGAACTGCGATCACCCACTGGAAAGCGCTTAGCATCAATAAAATTTTTTAGCTGTCTGGTGACAGTTTGTGATACAGCAGCTATGTGCTGGTGGCGTAAGTCCCTCCATAAAGGATCGCTTTCATCAAGAAGTACTTCTCTCTCGATGCTTCCTTCAGCAGTTTCATAGTGGTAGACATCATTCTCAATGTTCAGAAGATCATAAGCCATGGCTTGAAAAGTGAGTTCATGCAAGAGTGGTGATATACAGTCCACTCCTCGATCCACAATTAACAGCTGAGATTTCGCTTTTTCTGCACCTTCACCCATAGTTGGTTCATCTGCTTTGTATGCATCCAGCTTCTGTTGTACTAACTGAGCCAGTTCCACATTCCGTTCAAAATCACTGCGATACCGCACAGCAGGATATTCTCCAAGAGTAGCACAAAGAGTAGCAATCTGTTCAGCCAGCCTTTCCAAATTAGCAACCCTTCCAGCAGCACGAGCAGGGTTGTAATAATACTGGAAGGATTGTGGACTATCCAATGAAAAGACCTGTAATTACTGATAACTGTCACAAGTGATAATTTTCAGTTCAAACCTGTGATTCATATGGAAGAAATGCAATGTTAATTTCTTTAAGTGTCCGAATCATTTTGGCACACGGATGTTTGCATAAATCATTAAACAGTTCCTCAGGACATACTAAATATCAGATTAGAGTAAAGTCAAGATGTAATGCACGCTTACCTTCTGTAAAATATACATGTGCTACCTTATACATTGCACGTGCCACAGACATGAAGTCTTGCATCAAAGCCTTCATGGATTTTTCCGAAGGTGTAATTAGATAAATAGCTTCCATGGAAGGTAATGGCTCTCGTCGCTTATGCAAATCTTCAACAACTGTGCACACAAAAAAATCAAACTTCTACAACTGCACAACAATAATACTTGTGATGCCTTCTGCTGCTAAACCTTGCATTTTGCAGCAGGCAGAGATCATACGCATACCAAGCTGATCCACTACAAGGACCTTCCAATCATTTGATTTGGTACGTTTGTGAGGCCGAATGACTTCTGTCAGAATTTCTGAAAAGTTAGAGAATAAGATGAATTTGCACTTTGGTATAGTACTGCTGTTTTTGTTGCAATGATAAAGAAATGTAATACATTACAATTTTTATTCAGTCAAGGAAACATGACAAGATTTATGTAAATAGATAAAATGCTTTTTTGCACTTTATTAGCATATTTTCAGCAAGCAAAGTAAAGTGAACTTTCTTGTTTTGATTTCATAAACCATATTTTAAGAATATGGTTTATAATGGAACAAATGCCTTGAGTTATAATAGGGCAATTAAAATGCTTAAAATCAAAAGATTAACTCCTTTGTAACCCTGAAATTTCTTACTTGGGATAAATACTATGCTAACATCATAAAATAAACAAACATACTCTTGCAAAAAGATAAAGTCCATTAATGCCACACAAAATATGAAGCAAGGACATAAATAACATCTATTAATTGTTTTGGCTTCAAAGTCAGATACAGGAATCACAATGATATTAGAAAGTTTCAAAATAAGATGTATTTAGGATACATACACTAAATATGGAGCATACAGATTTTCCATTCAGTTGATATCATCAACATCAATAAGTGAAATGTACTCAATAAAAATTCAGTGTTCAATATACCTGATAAACACATGCTTTACTAACCACCAGATTTATAAAATACACAGATTTAAGAGCATAAGATTTTAGAATTTTTATAACACATAAACTTGTAAATTTGATATGATTCCATGATAAAGGTCACAAAACAATTTCAAGTATAAACTCATGTATTCCAAGTAAACTATTCACTTCCAATTTTCAACCATACAAGAATCAAGACAGGCTTCAACAGAAAATAGTTCTAGGTATATTGAATCATGTCATAAGCATGGTCATATGGCATAATAAATCAATGAATCTAAGTCACAACCTCAGTAGTCTCGGAAGTGCATAATTTATAATAACTATCTTCAAATTACAATTACTAAATGGAAGATAAATGAAACTACAAGGTAAAGCTTTTCTTTTCATGCATACAAAAAGAAATACTTTGCACATTTTTGAAAAGAACAAAAACGAGTTTTCCATAAACCGGAATTTGGTACCCACTTTGGCTGTACATATGCTCAAAAGGGAACGAAAACAAATCATTGCAAACAATCCTTGTAGCATAGTATGACCGAGAATTCAGATCCAACTAACTAATAAACACAAAAAATGATATCAACCAATGAAAAACACATGCTTCAATACAATCACATTTGTTTACATAGGGATAAATCTGCATGGGATCGACTTCGTGTGTTCACTAGTCATCAATTTTCTAAGGCTTTGAAACGTATTTTTGGGATGCAAAAATACATTTCCTAAAAGCACCAACTTCATAGAAATCATTACTTATTATACTTTTCATCAGGCAGTGAACCCCAATGGACTAAACCAAAATCACTTACTTTGGGCAACCACTGTTTTCAAAGCCATAATAGTGACTAGAACATGTAAACTAGATGAATGACTATATATAAGATTTTCTAATTTCTGGGAGAAAAAACATGGACTTTAACAATCATTGCTTGTACATTGTAATGAGAAGCTTCCACAGCTCACATAAATATGTGAAGTGTATTTCTTTGGTTTGTTTCTGCAAAAAAAAACTTGCAAAAAAACTTAAGGAAACATTAAAATTTTACAAGTTTTCTGGAATGATCGGCAATCAAATCATGTAGAAAAAGCTACAACACAAATTCTTACACCAAATGTACAAATTAAACCATCTTGAAATGCTCCTCTCACGTTAACTTTACACGCCCAAAACCTCTACCAGAAATGTACTTTCATGCGTCAAAATAACAGGCTTACCAGGATATTATGAATGTATTTTCCAGAAAATAACAAACAGTATTTCCCACAATTTCTATTAGAGAACAAAAGAACAGTGTCATAAATCGTATGGCATAAAATGTAAGAAATATTTTGTGCTCATCAATTAGTATTGGAAAAACTTAGACAAGTTTTTTCAATACTAATTAATGAAACTGAAATTCAACTGAAATTGGAACCTACAAATGAAGAACCACACCTAAAGAAATAAGATTATAAAGTTGCTCTTATTATTATTATCTCTTATTCTTATTATAAAGGATACTTAATCTCGTTCGCAATTAAAGTATGCGAAACGCTTGTTTTTTCATTCTTTAGCAAGAATTTCAAAATAAAAAAAACCTGTTCCGAATCAACGAATCAACGAGTATTTAAAAATGAGTCTCTAGAAGACTTTTTTATTTCAAGACTAAATTTATGGAAAAGCATTAGTTTTATTGAACACTGGATGTTCAGCATGAGAAATCGAAAAAAAGACTAAGTAATGCGCATGTTTGTTCTTTCATGATAATCGAGAACTCATAAGCTATTAAAATGCTCATTCAAAATTCACCTCTCTAAATCCACAAATCCTTGAAAAATAGGATTCAGATTTTAGGAATGAAAGTAAGTCTCTAAAAAATTGTTTGCATTTTTGCTAAGTTTTCGAAATCTTATGAAACGTACAGAGAGTGAGATATTCACTATAAACTGAAGCAATGATATTAACTGGTGTTGATCGAGATCGCCTGATCATTGTCGTCGTAGCGAGTTCACACCTACTGAACCTATCAAACTGTTCCTTTTAATGTGTTATTAAGAACTCATTCTTTTTTTCTGATTCTAAGGTGTTCTTACTATAGATTGAAGACAAACAGATGTATCCATCTCCCTCCACTTCGCCAGAATAAATCTCCAGGCTGTGGCCAAAGAACACAAAAGCTAGCGTGGACGAATGTTAGGAAATGAGACTAGAATGCTGTGGAATTTTTGGTTACTCCGCAGAAGACTTGAGCCGTCTCGGTACGGCTGAAGTCTACAACCGCACGCACGCGACGCTGCGGTGGTCGCCTCTGCCGGCACACCACAGGAACGGCCGCATCAGAGCCTCCAGGTGGTCCTGCGGAACGCCTCAGGGGAGATCCACTCCAACGTCATCATGAACGGCTCCTCGCGCGCAGTTCCCTTCGCCGACTTGGAGTCCCGCCTACGGTACTTCGCCACCGTTGGCGCCGCCACTCGCAGCGAGCTCGGGTCACCCTCCGAGCCCATCACCTCCAACGCCGACTCTGGAGCTGATGAATTCCTCCCCTCTCTGTCTCGGACAGCGGATGGGAACGTCTCCCTCGCCTTCGCCCTCGTGCCGGGATTCCGTAGCCTTCGCTACGTGCCGGAGACGGCACCAGCGCCGACGCGCCCGCGAAGAGGAGGCTTCTCTCTTTGTGGGAGCTGGCGGGGCCCAGGACCCGGCCCGCAGACTCGCCCTGTGTCCCAGTCTGAACCTGAGAAGCGCCTGGGTCCAGGAGAAGACCTCCTATTGGGTGGCATCCAGTGCCGCCTACCCGGCGACGAGACGAAACATAAAGAGAGTTCTGCTCTTCGCAAGGATTTAACTTCACCTGCAACGTGGCGTTGGCTTCCCGCAACGCTTGGCTAGTCTTTCGGGACTCTATCTGTATCAATGCTCTTATGGAACCTTGTTTTAACAATCATCACATGTAAGGTGGCTGTGCGGAGAGTTCGCACCCTGTACTGTTCAGTATCTTTGGGTTAGTGCTGAATGTGCATTGGTAAATTCTGATCTTACGGAGCTCATACATTTGCACGCCGGTCGAGGCGGCATATTTGGACTGTATGTTTTGCCTTCTGTCCACATCCATCCCAGTGGAGTCGTTCGAAGCGTTTTTAGACTTAATTAACAGCAGGTCAGAGGTGTGTATCGACAAAAAACCTGAAGTCGTGCTTTTGCGTGATTTTTTGAGTGGTCAGCAGGACTGTACCCATTTGTGGATTCTTGTGGGGATACAGGAAGATGGGGAAAGGATGAACAATCAAAAAGATGGTGCCAGATCATGAAAAGTCTTCGACTGCAAAGATGACCAACTGCTTCAAACTAAAGTATTATGATAGAAAACACACAATGCAATGCATCCTGAATGTAATCTGGTTGCAGGGACATAGTAGGTATTAAAACAATTGCAAATAATATAATACGCCTTCAGACACAATTCAGAGCATTCGCCATCATAGAAGAAAATAACAAACACATAAGTAGTGAATAAATTGCTGAGTATTGGTCATTTTAACTATACAATGCTGAAACTGCCTAAACGTTTTGAATTCATTTCAACTTGTATCTTAACCCATTCATAGAATAAGAAGAATGACACAAGTATAATAAAATCTTCAAAGACTGCTATGAAGAGGAAAAGTTTGCGATTAACAGGAGTAGATGCATTCAAATAGGCCATTTTCCCTTAATTGTCAGTTAACTTCACTTGGTTACTGGTCGATATATTTTAAATGGTTTCGAAGAAATCAACAATTTTCATAAATAACAAATTAATCATTGTGAGTGACCAGAATATTGGTTTTAACATGAGGATAAAAATCTATCTCATTTCTAGATATCATTATTTTAAGTAATTTAAATCTGAAACTTTTAACGAGTTAGAAATATGTAAATGTATTTTTTTGTGATAAAATAATGATTTATTAAAAATCTTCAGCTATGGAAATTGGATCTATTGTTTTCTTTTTAAGGGAAAACGCTATTTGTGCTTAACTTTAACTATCAGACAGAGAGTTCTTAAGATGTAATTAATTTTTGCGATTCTGTAAATGAGACCTAGCAAGATCTCTTCAGCTGAATAGTTTTCTGCTTTCAACTATGATCTTCAAATAATTTCTTAATGACAGTAATAAAAAAAAAGGTGGCAATTCTTTGGACGTCGAAGGATGGGTTTTAAAATCATTGGAAACTAATAAAGTTGTATCAAAATCTGTGAAGTTAAAGCCAGAGAAAATATAAGAACATAAGAAAAACGTAATTATTATAATAAATATTTTTCTTAACAGTGCCTTAAAGATTTTTATTAAGTAGCTGGAAATTTTCTAAGAATCATTCAGTAATTTGGACTTCTGAATGTGTGATGAGAGTGAAGGAGATATTCGTATCGATTGCAGTAATTGATTAGTTTGTTTTTTGTGAAAAGTGAATGACCAAGTGGTTATCAACCGAGCAAATACATTTTGTGCCTATTACGTTTTACGTGTATTGTTGTGCTTGTAATATGCTTAGTGTGTATGCAATCCCAAAGTTATATGCAAGTGAATGATATAACATCTAACTGCATATTTAAATAATATCCAAACTGAGTAACTGTGTGTTGTAGTTTGTTTGAGAATACCATAAATGCGTTTATCTCGTATGAAGTGATTTATTCTTAAAATAAAAATCTGTGTAATTTGCTTTCAGTTGTGTTCAGGCCAGTACGACGTGTTAACAATTGCATATTTCGAAGTGTAAATACTGTTGGCATTATGTATCTGCCTCCACGTACTCTAGTAAAAAAATACTTAAATTTTGTTAATTTTTCGTTTATAATGCTTTGAGTAACAGTAAACCATCGTGTGATTTTAATTAGCAAGCTTAGTTTAAATAAGTAGTAAGCTTGGTAATTATGACTTAATTTGTAATTAGGACTTAAACTATGTTGTTTAGGGGATTCTGAAAAGTTGTAATATATGTGTACACCTTTGAGGAGACATTGTTTGGCTCATCTTTATATTTTCAGCTCAGTATGTTCAGTTTTAATGTATTCCCCATGTCCTCGCGTCCTTTTTGTACCCAGTATCGATGCTTTTCTGTGTCCATGCTGCCAGGCAATGAACGACATGATGTGGAGCAAGGAGGAAAAATTATTCTGCCACCATCAGCATTGGACCAACTAACTCGCCTGAATATAGCTTATCCAATGTTGTTTCGACTCACCCATGTCTCAGCAGGACGACACACTCATGCAGGAGTTCTGGAGTTTGTGGCAGATGAAGGGAGAGCATATCTGCCTCACTGGATGATGCGCAATTTATTGTTGGCTGAAGGAGATCTGGTGACAGTTGAGAGTGTGTCACTTCCTGTGGCCACTTTCTCACGATTCCAACCATTCTCTCAGGATTTTCTCGAAATTAGTGATCCCAAAGCAGTTCTAGAACGCTGCTTGCGCCGATTTGCATGTCTGACAGAGGGTGATGTGTTGGCTTTGATTTATAATGACCGTGCCTATGAGTTGCGTGTGCTGAATACCAAGCCTGAGCGTGCTGTAGCCATCATTGAGTGTGATATGCATGTGGAATTTGCTCCTCCTTTAGGATATGAAGAAACCCCTCCTCCTCCCCCTCAAAATGAAGAAGAAATTATGGAAACCACAGAAGTCATGGAAGTACCTCATACTGGCTTCCAAGCTTTTAGTGGTCGAGGAGAAAGACTAGATGGCAAGGAGCACGGTGTAGATGCTGAGCTGCCAGTAGGCACGCCTCCACAGAGAGGAATTCCAGATTTCAGTTATGTGCCTGGCACACTTAGATTTATTCGTGCCCGTAAACCCACATTATTCTCCAAAACAATGGCTGTTGAAGAATTTTCGCCATTTCAAGGGAAAGGACAGACTCTGAGGCAATCTCAGGGGAAGAAGAGTGTGACAGTGGGGGACAAGGGGTGAAATGTTATGATGGAGAATAAATTGCCTGTGTTGCAGATGGGTGATCTTCTGGGGGATGTCAGTCAGCTGCTTCAGGAAGCAGTTAAACTACTCAGGTAAAAGAGATAGCAATTTGGGTGACTCTATACAGGAACAGACCTCAGGAACACATTGCATCCCAGTTTCAACAGCATATTAAGCAGTTGTATGACACACTTCATGTTCGGGAATGCTGTGGTTCCTTAAAGCAGCTGTTGCTGGATGGTTTTGATGATGAGCAGCTATGGCAGCAGTTAGAAATGCATGAACAGAGTGCTGCTAACCAAATGGCTAGAGCAGTGAACCAGCTGAGTGAAAAGGAGCACTTACTTAGGCCTGAAGCTTACAAAATTTGGAGTGAAGAAGACAATTCAACTGTTTATAAACCTGAGGAAACTTTCTTACATAACTTCATCAGTTCCGAAGAATTCAGTGAAGAAGAAATGCATTCTAGTGATAGAGAGACATTGGAACCTAGTCTTAATGGAAATCAGAATGAATCCTGTGATGCAAGTGGAGATCTAGAGGAGAGACTATCTAACGAAGATAAGTTCTTCAATGTTGCAGATATGGAAACATTTATGGATGCTGAAGAGAATATACAAGATTCTTCATCTGGTGTAGATCTGGAAGAGAATGCAGATGATGAGGTGAGTTCATGGCATCAAGAACATCATCATGTGGAAATTTACAGTGCGAAGATCCAAGTTACCAAGATTTCTTTGATCTCCCCTGTAGCCAGGAAAAAGATAAAACCAAGAGTGGCTTAGAACAGCTGGATCCTCGAGAAGACGATTCTGTGCCTCTGTCTACTTTTGAAAAACAGCAAATTCGATGGAGAGCAGAAATAGCCAAGCAGGAAGAAGAGAATCTTGCTAGCAAACCATGGCAGTTGATTGGAGAAGTGAAAGCAGAAGGACGACCTGAGTGCAGCCTACTAGAAGAACATTTGGAATTTGATCAGGGATGGCGTGAAGGTAGTTGATGAATTTAAAAAGGGCAATGTCAGTGGTTTGTGGCAGCACCTGCAATGACTGAGGAACTGAGTGCCAAAGTTGAACGTCTTATTACACAGCGTGCCTTGAACCAGATCTGGGATGATGTTCAGCGTCGGTTGCCACCTGTAGAGGTACCAGCTGAATATAAACGTCGACTGCAGCTAGATAGTAGCAAACCTACTCTCAGTCTGGCTCAAGTGTACGAAGAAGAATATAAGAAAACTGTGGAGACTTCTCAGCAGGAACCAGAAGAACTCTCAGAACATAAAGCTATTCATGAGAGAATGGATAGCTTGTTTAGGAAACTAGATGCCTTAAGTAATCTGCATTTTGTACCAAAGCAAGTGAGTTGTTGGAAGGTATTGTTATGGAGAAATATGTGGAGTGTAGGCTGCACCAGAGATCAAAGTAGTCAGCAATGTGCCAGCAGTCACCGTTGAAGAAGTGCAGCCTGTATTCATGTCTGATGCTGCTTTATTAGCACCTCAAGAAATCCGAGGTTGGGTTCTTCACTTTCAGTGCGTGTTAGTGTATGTATTGCAGCTAAGCCACGCATTGAGATCAAAGGCCAGAGTGAATTAGATGCAACAGATAGGCAACACCGGAGACGACTGAAAAAAGCCAGACAGCAGGCCTATTTTCGAAGTCATAAAAAGCAAATTGCCAAGAAGACCTCGAAGAATCAGGTAATTTTCTTGCCCATACGTTAGGCAGTGCCACTGACAATGGATTCCAGGAAAAAGAACAGGAAGCAAAAGTACCCAAATCATCCAAAGCATTTTTTGAGAGGTTACAGGAAAAAGTTAAAACCCAAATTCAGAAGAAAGTCTATGCAGAAAGTGATAAAGGAAGCGGCGAGAGGGCACATGGAAAAGCGTTCAAACTTTGAGAATAGATTTTATAAAATCCAATGTTTGTGTTTATTTCATCAGCATAATCAGGCAACTTACGAAAACAAACCAATTGGAATCAATCGGAATAATTAATGTTACGACACTGGGTTCAATACATGGCACCACCTCTTGCCGTTGAGATACCATGGAACCTGTTCACCAACACCAGCTGCTGTCGTTGCAATTTATCCCATGAAACTGCCGCCAGACTTGTGCTTCCCAGCTTTCCGTTTATCTGCATCACTCAAGGGTGTTGGACGCAGGTCCCTATATTTTACCTAAAAGAAGAAAAAATACCATTGAGCATACATCCCCATTCCTTTTTATAATTAGGATCATATAACTGGTCACGTTCCACATCGAATTCCCTCAAGCATCCCCACATACGTTCGAGGGAACTGCATTATCTGTTAGCCACGGCTTCCGTGTCTTGAAAGACCTGTTTTGTCTTCAGTGTTCCTTACGCCAAACACGACTGCTGAAATTGACCGCTGTGATTTTATTTACCTACTACTAAGGAATGTAAAGTTCGAACACTTCCTGTGTAACAAAAGATAATTATGAGATGAGCAGGGAAGAAGATAAAACCAAGGCTGGGCACCACTGTAGGAAGTTAGTGAACTTGTGTGAAGTGATACATTCACGCTGTAACACTCTGAGGGATGAGTCATCATGAGCGTGAAGCTCAGCATTCGTTATCTAATTGGATGCAAGGCACCTAATTACAGATCTCATGGATATTTTCGCCCATATCCCTATTCCGTCTATGGAGAAAACTTTGTGGTGAATTTGGTGAATTCGTCGCCCATGTTTCGGGACTCCTTACTGCACTCGCCCTTCGGGGTCTGCTGCGATGATGGTTCCTCTGCATTCCAGATGATCGAACAGAATTTGCTGAGATCTTAATAAGCGGCCACGTGCAGCAGCAACCTTAATGAATCTCCCGAGGCTTGTTGCTGTTGACGGGATGCTTGTTCTTGCACGTTTGATAAATGAACATACAGAACGAACATGTGCGAGGTTTCCTGTGAGTTTTCCTTCTCTTCAGGCTTGAATGCCGAAAGGCATTCAAGCCTGAAGAGAAAACGTGAGACGTGGCTCTTCCAGCGAACGTGTTGCCCTTTGGGGTCAGTGGTGCCACCGTACACATCACCTCAGCAAGGATCAATCGCTTGAAATTTTCGCGCTTTCAAGTGGCGCTTTTTTTTTAAAAAAAAAAAAGAGAGAGAGAGAGAGAGAAACGCTACTTAAAAGTATATGGAACGAATTCATATACATGAAGCACTATACGAATATTTTCTTAAAAAATCAAAAATGTGTACGAAACGAATTCTTAGTAGAGGAAGAGAATAGCCATCGTTAGGTGCAAGTTTGCTAAAGTTCGAGTTGGAACGTTCCTTCGTAACACCCAGGAAAATTTCGAAACGGACTCCACACGACACCAAGGAAGCTTTTCGGGTAATTAAAACGGATGACGAATAACGTTCCATCATTACTGAGAGCGCGCCCGAATGGTTTCGTGTCATTGATTATCGAACCGCCTCCAGAATTGATGAGGACTTCCGGTGCTCCCGTTGTCGTATAAATACGATAAATGCATCCATGGTATAAATACAAGATCGCTCGAAGTCCCTATTTGCACCAACAGTTCTTGCAATTAGAACTTGGAAGCACCGGAACTGGGGGTCGCAGCACATGTGTCGCATCCACTGCATCCGCATTCGAATCACGTTTGAGGTGAAGGAAAGTACACTGAAGTCCGACCGGCGACCGGACCACCGAAACCTGGACTCTGTGACGAGACGGGATCTGCTTGGTACAGAAGCGCGGTAAATCTTCGGAAGCACCAAGGAAACGAAACGGGGGTTCTTTCCAATCTGATTCGACAGGCAGCACGCGATCGCTCGCTTTCGGGTGTGCCTTCTTTCGTTTTCCACGCGATGGCAAGAAGCGTCCTTGGGTGAGGCGAGGGATACCAAAACGGTACGACCCGGCGTGTGCTCGAATGCTGCGCGGCGGAACCTGCGCCTCAGCCTGCTCTCCTGCGTGCTTGCGCTGGAATCGTTCCTTACTCGTGGCAGCAGCTCGGGACTGCTGTGCCACGCGTGAGGCACAAGGATGCAACGGAATGGGAGAAGAGACGGTAGAAGCGGAGCGGAGCATGCTGTACCTACCAAGTCTTCCTTGTTCGGCACCCGAGACAAGAAATCCAGGAGCTCGTTGTTGGGGATTGCCTTCGGTCGTAGCAGCTTTTTGGAGAACTTGTTGATTCCCCAGGCCATCACAAGGTAGCGTAGCGGCACGAAGTAGAGGATCAATGTGGCCAAGGACAAGACGAATATGGCAATGTACGACAGGAAAGGCACGGTGAAGTTAAACGTGCTAGGACAAAAAAAAATAAAAAATACGAGGAAACCAAACTTGACTTGGAAGAGGAGGGATGCAGGTAAGGGGGGCACTGCTTCGTCTCCACCAGTTCCTGACCGCTCTTTCTGGTACCACCCTCTCCTCCTCCACCACCCCTTTCCTGTTCCCACCAGTGCAAGCGAGTGCTACTAACTTTATGAAGCTTTCCGCCAGGGAAGCCACCTCACCGATGCTGGTCTGCACCATCAGCGTGATGTCCTGAACGGCCTGCAGCTTGTCTTTGAGCGACTTCTTCTCCTCCTGGCCGTCGGAGAGCCACCCCGGTTCCCCTCCTCCGTCTCACCAGCGTGAAGGTCACCTACTTTGCCCTTTTCGTCCTCGGCGTCGTCATCCTCGTCCTCCCACAACTCTCTCCTGTCTTCCTCCATCCAGCCGTTCACGCTCCACACCTGGTAAAAGGGTGAAAGGGTGACGGTGGCGGTACGCGCGCGCGCGCGCGCGCGTAACGGGGGCGCCCCTCTCCGGCGGGATATACTGACGATGTAGTTCTTGAGGTAGAGAAGCAGCAGCAGGAGCGGCAGCATGTAGGGCTGGAAGAAGTATGTCGCCGTCAAGAACAGGACAAAGGCCATCGTGCTCCGGACGGTGGATTCCCACTGGAAGCAGCTTCTGAGGACGGAAAAGAAGACGCCGGTGGAGACAGAGGGGTAGCAGGGAAGCGGCGAAAGGGGGAAAGGGGGGGAGAAGACAAAGGGGGGAACGGGAAAGAGCAGCGACTCACTTGATGTAGCGTCCCACATCCACAAAGAAAGGGGCGAAGTTCCGGACGCGCGCCACGTTGCGGAGGAACAGCTGCCGCTTGAAGCGCACCTCCGGCTGTACGTACTTGCACTCCTTTGGGCGGAATGTGCGCACCATCGCCCGGATCTGGAGCAGGGTCGCGCATGCATGTTCCCCAGACCCCACACCCTTTCCCTCACAGGGTTGAACACGAGCTCCATCTCCAGGAGGATCTGCGGATTGGAGCCTTTGGCCCGACGGCAGAGCTTCCTGTCCTTCAGCGCGTACCACCTCTTCTTCCCGTTCAGGATGCGGTACAAAGGCACCAGGACTCGGCCCAGGAAGTCGAACTTGCCGTCCCGGTCCTCGTCGTAGACGCTGATGTCCAGGCAGACGTGCACGTCCTTCACCTGGCTGGAAAAAGGGGGAGGGCTGCGGATGCGTCCCGGACCGAGCAAGCAAGCGAGCGTCTGACCCGGGCTTGCTCCCTTCCTCCCTCCCTCCAACCTCTTTCCTCCCGGAGGGCACTCACAAGGTGAAGATCCTGTCCCAGCAGGGGTTGAGGGTGCGGTACTCCGTGTGGGTCTGCACCCGGTAGTTGACCAGCTCGAGAACGCAGAAGGGGTCCGAGCGCCCGCTGAGGTCGGCAGCAGCGAGTCCCCGCGCGCGGAAGACCTTGACCGTCAGCTGACCTACGTCTTGCATGTCCGAGAAGGTGTGCAGGAGGGACTGCTGGGAGGGAAGGAAAGGAAGAAAGGGAAGGGTGGTGAAGAACGCCCCGGGGGGAAGGAAGGAGAGAGACTCACGTAACGCTCCCGGACCTCGGCCCGCCTCGCAGGGTCGTCGACGTAGCTCGACAGGTCGGACGCGACCCCTTCCTCTGCGATGCCGCTCACGGTGAGCAGCAGGGAGATCCTGCCCGTCCCTTCCTCCAGGGGCAGCTCCACTTGGTGCGTCTTCTCCCGCTGAAAGCGCTCCAGTTCAACCTTGCATCCGCCGATGTATCCCCGGGGGCGGTCAGCGTCCCAGACTCCAAGCTCCAGCAGGGACGGAGTGTCGCGGTAGAAGTGCAAGTCGAACTGCTCGCGCCAGGTCGGGTGGCAGCTGCGGGCGGCTGGCCGGCTCTTGTACTTCTCGTTGCCCAGCCTGGAAGGAGCGCGGACCTTTGTGGCTGTCGTTTCCCGGGGGTCGGGGATGGGGTGCAGGGGTTAAGAGCGCGAGGTTGGGGGAGGAGTCACGGGGGTAAGGTAGGGGGGGGGGGGTTGGGCGAGGGCGAACACCAAAACCGACACCTGAACTTGACGTAGACGCGCGGGTCAGGGGCGGGGGAGTACGCGCCGCTGACCCCGTCCGCGTCGGCGGCTCGGACGTCGCGTCCCTCGATGAGGACGACAGTCAGGACGGAGCTCCAGACGTAGCTGCGGGTCTTCTTGGGTACCGGAGGCAGTAGGGGTTTCCGCTGGACGGGGGTCCCCTGCTCCCCGTCCTCCTCCTCCCCTTCTTCGCCTTCCTCTTCGTCCTCCTCCCTCGCCGCCTCCGCCTCCCGCCTTTGCTCCACCTCCTCCTCCTTCGGGTCCACCACCTCCACCACGAATCCCCCTTTTTTTCCTTTTCCTCCTCCTCCACACAAGAAGCGAGTTACCTTGACTTCCGGCTTGCCCGAGGTCTCCTCGTGGGAGCGAGACGGCGCCGGGGAGGCCCCACGGCCCTCTCCTTGGCGGTATGAAGGAGGAGGGCTGGGCCAGCTTTCCCCGTCCTCGCTGTCGGGCGCCCTCTGGGGAGATCCCGAGTCTTCCCGGGACGGCGACGCGACCCGCCGCAGGAGGATCATCTCCTTGAACCTCCTCAGCTTGTCCTTTATGGGGACGTCTGCTCTCCTGTCAGACGCCCCCGCTCCCGTCTGATCCTGGCCTGGAGGCGAAGACGACCGCTCCGGGGGAGTGCTTTCCCCTTCCTCCTTCTGCGACTCGTGCTCGCCATCGTCCTCGTCCTCGTCAAAGGGGTTGAGGGACCTGGCGGCGACCACGGCGGGAGCACATCCGTCCATGCCGCGCTCGCTGATCCACGTCGACTGGAGTCTGCGAGCCGCCATGCAGCTCTCCTCGCGCTTCTCCCTGCCTCTCTCACTCTCTCTCTCCGTGTGCGTCCTCCCCCTCCTTTCTCCCGCCCCTCCCCTCCCCTCCCCTCCTTCCCCTTCCCGGCTGGAGGAGGCAGCTGCGCTCTGGCGCATGTGCCGTTGCGCCAGCGGTTGACTCAGGTGCAAGCAGATATGGGGGGAGGAGGGGGGACTCGATACGGGAGGAGCAGGAGAAGACGTACTTTCCATCTCCGCCACTGGTGAGGAAGAAGCACCTTACGACGGAGGGAAGGGAGTGAAAGGGTGGGGAAATTCATCCCGCGCTTGTGCGTGAAAAGGCAGGGAGTCGGATCACCGGGGAGTCCCGCGGACGCCGATGAAGGAGGCAGCGGGGTGGAAAATCCCTCTGCAAACGCGCTTCTTCCATTTCCGATGAGAGCGCGAACATACCATCTCCTCCCTCTCCCCTCCCCTCCCCTCCCTCTCTTTCGTCTTCCTCCTCGACGCTTCCGTGATTTCCACTGAAAAGCGTCGGGATGCGGCGAGGCATCCCGCCCTGGGCTTTTTTCTTCGTGTCGCCGCTCAGCGATTCATCGATCAGCAGCAGGCTACGGGAAAAAAACACGCCCCGCTTGCTCTTCTCCGTTGCTGCTACGACAGCTCTCTTCGCTGCACGCAGCAAGGAAATGGAGGTTCTGAAATGCATCCATCTTTTTTTTTTTAGCGACTCCCTCCTTTTAAAGGGGTTAAAGGTAGCAAAAAGATGCGACGTCCTGACTGGCGGGAAACCGGGAAAGGCAAGCGCCATTGTTGGCATCACGTGACGATGAAGGGTAGGCGTGCTCTTCCGCGTGTGAATTAGCGGAATTAAGCGCATCGGCGCGGCACCTATAATTCCATTTGGTCTGACGTGGGGTTGCTGTCCCGTGCCGTGCTCATCCCTACCTGCCACCTTGAGACCTTTACGGCCACACAAACAGCGGGTCAACGCGAACACCTCGCAGCAGCAGCGGCTGCTGCTGCTGCTGCTGCTGCTGCTGCTCCATGAAGGCGTGTCTCCTGCTCTCGTAGGTTTCCCGCTTTCCTTCCTTCAGGTTCAACCTCCTCGTTTTTCAGTTGCCTTTACAGCTTCTGAAGTGTTTTCGATCTGCTCCCTTCGATTTTGCTTTCCGCTCTGGTTTTTTACACCGCCTTCCCCCTCCCCTTCCCCTCACGGTTTAGCTTTCCCTCAACAACCATACCTCGAGCTACGCCCCATCGCAGACACGTCCTATCAAATTGGAAGCAAGTGTTCAGCGAATTCCTTCATCATTGATTTTGTCGAAGATAGCACAGTACCCTGTACTGTACATTAGGAGAGCACGGTCCTTACCGTGCATTGCTGTACACTGCGGTGCTTAGAGTTTCTTAGCTGTGGTGTTTCTAGGCATGTGTATGCACAATATAGAGGTTTAGGTAAACGTGTTTGTGGTGTGCTGCATTTCACCTCCCACTTATAATGACGGCCCGAACGACTTGCGTCCCCACTTCCAGAAGGTCACCCGGATGCAAGTCGAGGTATGGGCTGCACAAAATGGAGGGCTCTCGCGCTCCGCCGCTTCGTTTTCATTGCCACGATTCGGTTTTAATGCTTTGTTTTTCCACGTGCATTCCTTCGGCAGTCTTCCCATCCCGGAGTTCTGCGTCCGTCGCCACACTTCCTCCTTCTTCTTTGGTTCCACTGCTGCTTCGGCTGACCGCTTGCTTCCTGACATGCTTAGCTTCGATGTTTTTTGATGGAAAGTTTTGGTTTTCGCTGTTTTCGCTCTTCTTGCCTCGCCTTCCCCTCCCCCCCTCCTCTCCCCATTCCGCTCCCCGTCCTCCACCTTTCTGTTTTTCAATTTGCTTTTCTTTGCCGTTTGTCCTCTGACCCTCTCCCGCTTTCCGCCGCCAGACAACCCTTTGCGTTTACGGCCACGTAGAGTGTGTGGTTCGCTCCGCAGGGCAACTTGGTCGATCTGGCGCCAGCGGTCTTCCCTCGTGACGTAAAGTTGGGAGCAGTGCGAGTGCACCGCCGGAAGATCGTGAGATCACTTCTTCGGCGCGTGCCCGTCTTGCAAAATGTTGCCCTCTGTCCACGCCAACCCCCTCTTCCCCCTTCTCTTCAGGCTCGACCGCGCTTCTTTCGCCGGCGAGTTCAACGGGCGAAGGGGCTTCCGTCCGACGCAAAATAAGGAGCGCGGGATCTTCAGCTTAGAGAACAGGAGGACGCGGGGAGAAGGAAGAGGGCGTGTGCGACGCCCCTACCCCGGGTTCCTCGGAAACAAGGGTCGTCTTCAGACGGGGAGCGAGCGAGCCCACCCTCTCAGATGCGGAGCATTGGGGAGGCGTCACAGAACCGTGAAGAAATTCCTACGTGCCGTAGTCGCCGTGGTGGCGGGGGGAGCAAGCAACTCGGATCTTCGACCCGCACTCCGTTGCTACGGAGTATTAAGAACGATAGGGATCCACCCTTCTCATTTAGCGGCTCTGGCATTAAGCAATAGAGGAGTCATAACGACGGAGAGTGTGACCTTCCTCCATGACAACGGCGACTGAGCGGCAAGACTCTCCTTGCTAGGTCTTCGGTAGGGATGCTTCAAGACGGCGCAGAAGCTTCCCGAGTCAGTGCCGTGTCTGCCCCCAGTTCTGAAGGCAGTGGTTGTACCGGAGCACCGTGGTGACATCTGATGTTGAGGCGACGAGTCTTCGGCTCGTGTTCTTTTTTTTGGGGGAGGGGGCTGCTTATCTCTGTCTTCATGGATTCTTCCCGTACTTTCTCGAATCTTTTCTCCTCCAGCAGCTCTTCTTCCTCTTCATCCTGAGTGATGGCTTCTTCGGACCCACGGGGTGCTAAAATGCCTTAGAGGCTCCTTCCCTTTGGCCTCTGCCCATCATGACGTGGAGCAAGCGTCAATCCTGAAATATACCCTCGAAGGACAGCGGTGAACACTCGCACGCAACCGCGAGGGCGTTTTCCCCGTGGCCGCGAAGCGCCATAGTGCGTCCTTTTAGGAACTCCGGAACTGCCGGGGAAGGGTCGGCGCGTTTGAGGGAAGCATTGCCTGGAGAGCGTGGCCGTGCGCAAAACGCTTAGGACGGTGGGCGGATGCGAGGTGCGTGAAGTCGAACGGTTTCCTGGGCCGAATTCATGTCGAGGAAGGGAGCAGCTTGGTCTCGACCCGCTTCCCGCACAGCGCCTGCACCTGGGGCAGCTCCACAAGCCCTGGGCAGCCTTCTCACCTCATGGTCGTGAAGGCGCCTGAGGGTCTTTCGGATCGTGTCGACATCTCGGGGCAGACGGCAGCTGCGGCGGAGATCGCACGGGATCTCAAGGGGTGTGCCTACGCGCGCGCACTCGCGACCATTTCGGGCGGAATGCGACTTTTTCCTTTCCACATCGGCCACGTCCCGGCGCTCGTCGTCATTACAAAGCTCGTAGACGTCTCCGCCGTAAGGAGGAGCGAACCACGGCGGCGGGAGGACGAGAGTCATGGGGGGTGTGATGGGTTCGCTTGCGCAACGCGCGCGGGAATTTTCCTGGGGGCGCAGACCAGCATAACCTTCGCACGGGGTGGAGCGGTCCTTTCCTCGTAAGCGTCGCTTGGGGGAACGACGTCGGCAAACTGGAAGTGTGCGAAAAGTGACCAGAGGTCAGAAAGGACAGACAGATCTGCATGCTGGGAAGCAGGCTTGCTCGCAGCGCCGGCCGCCGCCCAATCGAGCGGCTGGTGGTGGTCTTCGACGCAAAAGCAAGAAACGTAGGCGTGTCTGCTGCTTCCGCAAGTACTCGCACTCAGTAAGGTGGCTGCAAATTGATGTGATTTCCTCGTGGGTTATTATTTTTTTGTAAGTAAGCATGTCGAGATACGATTGCACGGCTGGATTGCATGCGCGTGCTCGAGCAGGTGGGAAGAAGAAATGGTTGCAGTCCTTACTGACTGATACAGAGACGCACATCTGTTGTTTCCGTTTACCTATCTGTGCTTGAAGTTTTCGTACGTGTGCACCAGAACTTATGAGGAAGCAGTCGGTACACGTGCAGAGGTCTAACCGCCAGCGGCTAGAGGAAGACTGGAACAGGGACCACGAAAAAAGGATTCGTGATTGAAACAACGCTAATTAATAGGAAGAAACGAAACGTGGAAATCAAGGCACTCCACATGTAAGAACAATAAGTATACACCCTTTTTTTTTTTTTCTTTTTTTTTTTTCGTAGTGCTTTAACACGCGATGGCTAGGAGTGACACGCGTGGTATACTGGAAACTTTTTACTGAAGTCCGATCCAAAGTTTTTCAGGCTTACCAACTTCAAACAGGAATAAACGATGCGTTTTGTAACAAGTGGCTTTTTTTAAAACCGCATACGAACTGGGGGTGCGTTTAAACAGTAATGATAATAGGTGAAACAGAGGAAGCAAGAACTCGTGGTCTGCAAGAGTGCCAGGACGTCTTGGTCACTAGGCCAAGTGTACTCGAGGGTTCGGCGTTTTCGCCCTATGCAGAGTGCAAAACGTTTTCCTCCGCGGCTGTCAGGGAGCTGCCAGTGGAGTGCAGACAGCGCTGCTCACTGCGTTGGGAAGGGCGTACCAGAAAGACGCAGTCAAAGCCAGGCGTCGTCGCCAACGAGCGTAGGAGGTCGCGCGCCACCTCAGTCACTCTTGCTAATGGTTACAGCCCTTCGGCGCGCTCCCGTCGGACGCAACTCCATGGTTCCCTCGTAGGTTCTTGACCAGCTCCACGTCGTCGACCCGCGATCGCGAACCGTCTTGTAGGGTCAGGTCCGAGGACACACACAGCTACCATGCCCTCTCGTGTAACAGTGCATCAGCCTGCCGTCACGGTCTGTCCTGGCGCAAAACCCAAGTGCCCCCACGCGGGCCCCGTGCGGGCGCTTGGGTTTGCAGGAAGCGCGAGGAGGGGGACGACCGCACTGCAAGAGCTCCACGGAAGCACACGAAAACAGACTCCCTCTCTGCCCCCCGGGCAGATCCCTGACCCCTCTGGCAAAAGGATCCCTTCCCGACGATGGGAGTCGCCGCCATCGCTTGGTAGCTGAGCTTCCCGGGAGAGAAGCCTCAAGCTGGCTTCAGCTCGCTCCAGCTTCAGTCAATGGCTGGCCTCTGAGCCCGTGTGGACGCGGTCTCGGCGTCTGGTGCCAAGCGTCGCGGGTTCGAATGCCCCTTGGAAAAGCCCCGACGTCGCAAAAGGGGTGCACCGTGGGTCTCGAGTCACTCCTCCCCCCGCAGGATGACGCTGGTTGGCTTCCGGTGCGGCACTGGAAAAATCATCCAGATGCCCTCGCTTACTGGCCAGGGTTAAAAGTCAAAGTCTGGGGTCTTTCCAGGAATCAAGGAGCGACGGTTCCCTTCGGGGTTGCGACGGTGGAGACTTCCCTCCCTCTGGGGGTGGACCCTCCATCTCGTGCCGTGGAGCTGGTTGACACCCCCATCGGGGGCAGAGGGGGGGGGGTTGGCTCTCCATAGTGGCAAAAGTGCTCTGCTTCCTCCGGGGAGCGCCTCTCGGAGAAATTTGGGAGCGTTTCTTCGGGGTTGTCGTCAGCGGAGGGAATAAGGAGCGATCCCCTTACGGGAGCTCTACAGATGAAAATAATTCCTGGAGCGGATCCTTTCCAAGGTCCTTTCGGGGAAGAAACAAGGAGTGGCCCCTCCGGGGGATCTCTCCGGAGAGAGAATGAAGGAGAGGTTCCCTTAGGGGTTCCCTCCCAAGCGTGAGAAGAACGGACTCCTTCGTCGGAGCACTTCCCGGATTCATAAGGTAGTCCCTCCAGGGTCACTCTCTAAATTGAAGAGTTACGCGCGCTCCGGGTGGCACGGACAATGTCAAATTTAGTGTATGTGCCGCCGAAGCAAGTCCATTCCGCAGATGTGCCTTCGCGCCGTCTCCGAGGCGACGGCGTCCGCTCCGAGAGGTGCCCCCGCGCCTCCTCGGAGACGCTGGCGTATCAAAGGGCTTGGTGAGCTCCCAGGTAGACGGTTCTTTAGCACGTGGGGAACCAAAAGAAAGAAATGGAAGCTGGAAGGAAAGAAGCGCGACAGAGGAACTCCCAAAGATTTCCGTATCCCTGGGAGACCTCTCGCCCTTGGCTTCGTCCGCTCGACGCGAGCGCCCTAGTTGCAGCCGACTCACCTGCGCTGCTGTGCCGTGATTCGTTGAGAATTCTCGCCGTCCTCCACGGCTGGGCAGCGTCCTTCGTGTGTTGTGGTTATCGGCCACAGCAAGTCGTTCCATCGCTTGGCCGAAGAGGCGTGACGGTGCGGTTGCTATCGACACTACAGATGGTTCCATCGCCATTCGGTCACGCCGGGGCGTTTACCACAAAGAGTAAGAAACATACGGATGTGGTCGGTGGCTCTCTCCGTCCTAATACGTTCGATGCACCTGCTTAGATTCGGTTGGCGGACTGCCAGGGGGAACGAAAGAAAACCAAAGAAGACCAAACTGACTGAACGGGAAGGGACAGAAGGGAGCTCTTCGTTGCGGCACGTCACCACGTATCCCTGCAGGGGTGCTAGCGAGTTCCCACAGTCCGCTTCCCAGGTTTTTCGTCCCGGCTTGACCTGGGCGCCTACCCTTGAAATAACAATAAAAGACAGGATCACAATAAGGACAAGGTGGTCAGCGCATTGGGGTCTGCCACGTGCTCGGAACCTGCCGGAAGCGGTACGAAGACGGGCAAGGTCCGTTCCTGCGGCGAAGGGGAGGGAAAAAGAGGAAGGGAAAACAACAAAACCAATTGAAAAAAGGGAGAGGGAGAGTTTATCTGGGGAGGAGGGACCGGGGAAGGGATTGTATTCGCTCGAAGGGTCCTCTACACGCTGTCCAGGATGCTGACGAGTCCTGTTCGAAGGCAGAAGGACGCCCCGGAAGAGCTGCTGCGGCGCTGCTTCACGCGGGGCGACTCTTTCTCTCGCTTTCCCGGTCGTGTCCTTCATCGGGACGACCAACCTGTTTCCCCCTACGCCGCCGGAGACGGTGGCAACTTGCATGCGCCCTCTCGAGCTGCGCGCGCGCGCGGAATGGGGGATTGGGGGGGCATAAGAGCTCCTCTTTAGAGCCCGATGCCTCCGCCACCATCTGGATAGCGTCGCACCCCTCGATTCCCAGGGATCCCAAGGGATTGGCGTTCCGTGATTGCGGGCAGTCGCTTCCCCCAGCCGAGTGCGCCCACGAACACTCCCGGTGCTCCCGGAGAGCCGGCAAGGTTCCCGCTGCTAGGCGTTGGTTGGAGGTCCGCAGCGTGCCCGGCTCCCGTGAGCACGCCAAGGGGTCGTCGCGTGTCCCGTCTGAGCCGCGATGGCAAGCACCGACTGAAAGCTCTTCGTCGACATCGGGTCGGCGCTGGCGCCAGCGGGTGGGCCCCGATGTGTCGTCGTCTCAGCGCTCCTCGCACGCTTCTGCGATGGCTGCGAGGAAAACGCACACGCTCAGTCGATTCCGGCCGGTAGGACGGATCACCCGCGGCACATCTCTGGTTGCGAGGGTGGCGGCAGGACCAGGAAGGGCGCATCAGGTGGACTCGGGTGAGATGTCCGTTCCCCTGTGATGTCAGCAAGCCTCGAAGATGGCTTCCCGTTGGCGGGCGCGCGAGAAGGGACAGAAGAAAGGGATGTCCCCTGAGGCGCGCTGGTGACCTGCCCGACCGCCCTCTTGTGGCCACGAAACGCCGTCCTCCCTCCTGGGCGAGGCGCAGAGAGGACCGGTCTCTGCGTGCAAGCAGGAGCTGGCCTGAGAGATGGACGCCTTTGCTCTTCCGCTGATCCGCTGATCGGAGGGCGGGGAGGGGCAGCGTTCCTCCCTGGACAGCTCTCCGCCGTGTCGTGATCGAGAAGGTTCAGGTCTCCTCCCGGAGTCCTTCGTGAACTGGAAGACCGCATTCCTAGGACTTGCATGCGTGCGCGCGCGTGCGCTCGTAAAATTTCCCCGCTCCTCGCTCTCCGCGTCTTCACACGCACGCGACTCGCAACGTCCCTTTTTATGGCAGCCAGGGGTCTCCGGTCGTGGGAGAAGGGTGAGGAAACAGCAGAGAAACAGGGAGAGGCAGGGAAGCGGTCGCCTCTGCTGCCGCTCTCGTGGATTCGGGAGCGGAGGGTGTGGATGAGGGTTAGGGATGGGGCGAGGGTGGAAGTGGGATGGGGATGAGGGATGAGTCGGGGTTGGGGTGAAGATTGGGGCGGTGGAGGTGGATGAAAACGATCCCATATGAAAGGGGGAGGAATATCCTCGTGGTTCCTCTCTCAGCCTCGACTTTTTTGTGCGCGTCACTTCATTCCGCATAGGGATCGGAAGGAGGCAGCACAGCACGCAAGCAGGTGTGGGGTGGTGATTCCTTCTCCTCCTCCGCACCTACGGCAGTTTGAACCTACTCTCCTTCCCTGGTCCAGTGATGCCGGCGGGCGTTGCAAAGGAGTCCACCGCGCCGCGCCGCAAGCATGCTGACACCCGCCACTCGAAGGGGAGGGCACGGCCATCCAGGAACACTGGGGGACCGCACGTGGTCCTCTCGAGGGATTACTGGCGGCTCAACCCAGGGTAGGAGACCACATGATTTCTTTCACCCGGCGTTACCGGGTGGGACTGTCCGTCCTGCCACTTCCTGACATGCAGGGAACCTTCCCGGTTGCCAGTACGCAGACCGGCGCGGATCTCATCGGCAGCGAAGGGCAGGGGGAGTGATGACAAGCCCCCCAAAAAAGGGCACGAATTTTTTGGGGAGGTGGGGTGGGGTGGAGGAGGAGAAGGCAATTCAGGAAGGGATCCCTGCTTGCTACTAGACGCCCTTTGAGTCCTTTCTAGGATGACGCAAGTTCGTTGCGTGTGTGTTGCCTTAAGTGGGACCATCTCGTGGCGATCCTCACGAAGACCCCCAACTAGCGGATGGCACCCCTTCCATCGCGTCCTCTTCTTGTGGCGTTCCAGTTAGCTACCCATCCCGCGAAGACAGCTGAGCACCGCGAGGGACGCGGGCGGCGGCAGGGTGGCACCCACGGAGGGGCGTTTCAAAATATCGCTGAGGCCGTGCACCGGAATTACGAAAAGCCATCGATAAAAGATCCCAAAGGAGTCAAAAAGCAGCACGGTCCAACAGCAGGTAAGATCTCCCCGGATCCGGTGATGAAGGCGCACGCTTTGCACGGGACCCCCCAAGCCAAGACCAGCAGCGGCGACTCCCGCCTCTTGAGAAGGAGGGCGCGGCTCTTCCTGCACGCCTGGGACCAGAGCAGGTCTTCTCGAGAAATTCCAGGCAGCTCGCTCCGGCGTGTCAGCCCTTTGGATGGGGGACGCTCTGGGTCACGGCGAACACGAGTGCCCGCACTCGGCCGCTAAGCGAGGGGTTTCGCCAGTTCCCCGATTTCTGCGATTCACCTCCCATCTGGGCTGTGTGCTTCTGCCAAGGGCTTGCCCTAAGAGGGCAAAAAGTGTGCTACTTCTTTCAGGGAGTGCCCCTTCGAGGTTCTCTTCAGAGGAGGGAAGAAAGAGCTGATCCTTTTAGGGAGGGGGGGTCCCTACGGAGAAGAAATTCCAGGTGCGTATCCCTTCCGGGTTCCCTCCAGGAAAGAAACGAGACGCAACCCCCCACAAACCAGAAGGTCCCTTTCAAAGAGAACGAGGGAGGGGTGGCTCCCTCTGGGTTCCCTTCGGAGATAACCAGCGCGAGGGTTCTCTTCGGGGTCCCCTCCCAAGCGTGAGAGAAACGGTCCCCTTCCTCCGGAGCTTCCCTGGATCCACAAGGTGGTCCCTGGTCAGCGTGGTCAACCACCACTCCCAACTTGAAGAGAGTCACGCACCCTCTAGTAACGTGGACGGTGGCCTGGAGGAGCTGCGTGGGCGCCCCTTGAGGAGGCGGGCAGTGCTTCCGTACCCCTCGAGAACCAAAAAGAAAAGCTGGAAGAAGAGCAGCAGAAGCAGAAGAACCCCAAAGGATTCTCATGATCCCTCGTTCAGTGTAGCCACTGAAAGTGGAATCCCTTTTTTTTTTAAAAAAAAAAAAAGGATTAAGAGGGATTTCGGTGAGTCCCTGAGGTTGTCACGTGGGGTGCGGAGGGTCGTCTCCGCAAAATATCGTTCCCGCAACGGTCGCATGGCAACGCAACCCACGAACAGGTGTGGGGGGATTCGCGTTCCCCGCACCTGCTGCCGTTCGGGTCCGCTCTCTTCCCTCCCCCGGGTCCGGTGATGTCGGCAGGTGTTGCCTGGAGGTCTTTGTGCAACGTCAGGAGCGTCCGTTTCTGGAGTGCCTCAGGCTGAGCCATTACCCCGGCTCTCGAGGTTCATCCTTCCCCACGGGAGAACTGCTTCCCGGAACCAGGCGCTGGAGTTCGAGGGGAAACGGGAGATCCAAGAATCCCCCCCCCCTTTCACCAAAGTGACCGTCTCTCGGAGCCGACACCCGGACTGGACCGGAGTTCGGTGGCCGCCGACGAGGAACAAAGTCAACCCTCGACAGCCGGACGCTCTCTCCGCGAAGAGGCGCTCAGGCAAGGATGTCGTCTTTGGGAGAGGTTGACTTCGTGAAAGAGGGATGCTGTGACGTCCGGTGTTCTTCGACCCAGGGCAAGTCTTCTCGGCAGGAACCGACGCTCCATACGCTCCAGCGTGAGGAAGTCGAGACCTCCAGCCCTACTCGGGGCACGCAGGTTCCTCAGCAGGACTCGGGACCTCCCACTGCCCCACGGGGCAATTCTCAGAAAACCCTTCTTCCGTTCTTTGGCATTTCCGGAAGCGGGGCAAACGTAAAAGCAAGGGGAGGAGGAGGAGAGTCGCGAGCGAGTCCCAAAACCGTCTTCCTGGAACGGACCCAGCGCCAATTCCGTTTGAGGTTACACGGCGGGGTATTTGTGGTCGGCTGGCTGTTTGCTGCCCGCGATTCTCACAGGAGCTTCCCCTTCCTCGCCGGTGGGCTGCTGCCATCTTTCTCCTGCAGGGATGGCGACTAGGGGGCGCTGCGCGCCCGAGCTCGCGCGCTGGGGTGACTCCACCACCTTCCGCGGCGGACAGCCAGAGCAGTTCGGCCACCGCGGGACACCCAGCCCTGCTCCCTGAGGGCAACCGACTGGCAGAGCAGGGAGGGGAGGGGTCCGCAGTCGGTCGACTTTCGAAGGCGGCGCTGGCGGAAGGAAGGGAGCCCCTCGCTTTCGGCTGCGCGGCTGACAGGGAGACGCGCACCAACAGGCGCCCCGGTTCTTCGCCGCGGAAGAAGGAGGAAAACGGGGAGATGAGGAGACGAACCGCCAGTTGGTATCGGGATGTAGCGACGGACTTGAAGCCGAGGCTGAGTCGAGGGAGTAACCAAAGAGAAAAGATCTCTGCCCCCCCCTCCCCGCTTCGGATCGTATTCATCCCAACCCCAACTCTCTTCCCTGACTTTATCCTTACCACACCCTCATCCCCACTGCTACCCTATCATCACCTACCCTTATCCCACCCTCATCCTCAGTTTCACCCCGTCCTCAGCTCCCCACCCCTGCCTTACATCCTCATCCCCATCCCCACCCTATCCTTAGTCCTCCTACCCCCCTACTCCTACCCCTACCCTCACATTAAACTCTCACCCTCAGCTCCACCTCTGCTCTTACCCCATCATCATCCTCAGCCACATCCCTACCCCCATCCTCTACTCCCAAGTCCGCGAGCGCAGCGGCGGCGGCCACTCCCCTGCGTCGATCGGTTCCTCCGTTGTTTCCGCGCCATTTGTCCACTCTCGAACGTTCCATTGGGGACCCATATTTGTCGCGATCCCCCCACATATCAGTAGCCAACCGCGGGGATGGGTTCAGACTCCTCCCGGTGCGGGAAGCAGCGCGGTCGGCCGCTTCCGCTGCGAGCTCTCCCGCTACCTTCGAGAGGTCGCGGTGGCCTGGAGAGACCCCGGAAGAGGGCGAGACGGGAAGAACGCCGTCCGATCCGTCCCTGCGCTTCCTGCGACGAGCAGCGAGATGGCACCACCCGGACAGCATGCGGCGGCAGCACCTTGCCGGCATCCTAGGAAGGACGCAGAGGACGGTCCCCAATGGGATCCCATCCCGTACCCCCGCGGAATTTGTTTTTGCTTTTCCTTGTTTGTTTGTTTGTTTGCTCCCCCCCCCCTCTCCCTTCCCTCCCGTTGCCGAGGCAACCTCGCCGGCCTTCGTATGGGCACCTAGGCAGGTTCCTCACGTGAACGGCGTAGCAGGACCACACGCGCTCTAACCACCACCCACCGACCACCTTTGTGAGTTCATTGCCTTTCGATGGGTGGCAACGCCGGGCAGGGGAATGCTTGCGTACGCGCGCCGAAGGCTAATGGGATTCTCTGCATCTACCGTCGGTCCATCTGACCCTGCGGATCGCTCAGCGCATTTCCCGGAGCCGTCACGCTTGCTCTCGCCGACGTTCCCCAGGAAGATGTATTTGGTTCCCTGGGAACAGGGGACGCTCCGGGATCAGCTGGTCGCGCGGAGCGTTCCCGCCCCCAAGAAAAACTTTGCACTTCGTCGCCACGGTTTCCCAGGGAATTGCGAGACTGAGAAGACGGACTCTGTGCGCCCCCCACGCGGGGTGGAGGATTTCTCCGCCATGGGTGACCACGACGTCGGAAGCGGCAAAGCCCTAGACGCTCCCACAGCCGGGAGCGCCGGAGAACGGGAAAATCCGAATCCCCCGAGATACATCCCCACCATTACCTGAGGGAACAGCCTTGGAGCGGGCGCTTTCTTACCTGGACTACCCTGCTCCGACCTCCCACGCGCCGCCTGAGACCGCTGCTAAAGGCTCACGGTCAAACCGCCCCGCGGCACCCCGACACGGGGTCACGCGGCAAGAACTGCTCGGACGCGGCCTCATTGAGGAGGAGGATCACCAAGGACGGCTGCGTCGGACCTCGACAGCGAGAGCCCCGCGCCCCCCTCCTCTTCAGGACCCGCGGCACCGAGAAGAGACTTTGCTCTGAACGAGGAGCGGTGCCTCCCAGGGCTCGCTACAGGGAGGCAGCCGGACACTCCCACGCACCTGCTGCCTGGCTGCCGTGACCTTAGTGGAGCGCACAAACGCCCTTCGCGGCGGCCCTGTCTCGACCCGACGAACCCCGGAAGAGATGCTGCGGAGCTGCTTCACGCGGGGAGGTCTTTCGCCTGCTTCCCCGGTCGCCCGACCTTGCAGTTCCGTCCTCCCTTCGAGAGAGCCCTTCGTCGGGAGGCCCGCGGTGTCCTGGGGCGTCGCTCCAGCAGGGAAGAGGGTCTGGGCGCCTCGACACCGCAGGGATGAGGAACGCGGTCAAAGGGCCTTTGGGGGACTCTGCCTGCATCGCGAGCAAGCTGCGGCGTGGCGTGGCGGGAGTAACCGGGGACCCCTGCTCCTTCCGCCCTTTCGCTCATGCGTGTATTTGTTGACCCCTCATCCGCTACCCCAAAACCTGCCCTTCCGTGCAGCTGGCCTGAGCATCTCGGTGGTCTTCCTTTCCATGGATCCGCCGGTCCACGTGGTCCACTTGACTTCCTTGCATACGGGCAGTATCGCGGCTGCTGAACGAAAGGGAGGCGCGATTATTGCTAGTTGAAAACTTGAAATGCCTCATCGAAACAGGGTGAAGGCGCCGCAGGCGTGCACTACGTGAGGGAGAGGGGAGGAAGGGCAATGCAAAACGAGGAGCAACACCGCTTCCTGCTGCCTCCTGAGGGAAAGAAGGGAGCTGTAAGCCGTCACCGGGGCACCTCCTGCTCGGTCGGTCGGAAGGCCAAAGACCTCAGCCCGGCGGTGGAGTGCCTCCGGGAGAGGTCAAGGTCGTTGCTGAGTCGGCAGGCTGCTGCGCGGTCCGGCCACCGACGAGTGCCCGCGGCCTCCCCTGCCGTCGCGGCGCTCCCGCCGGATCGTGGGCGGCCAGTTTCTTGAGTGCCCCTTCGCCGTCCTCTGCAGCACCAGTGCGTGGCTGTTTGTGGGGAGGGGAGGCAACCCGCGGATGGTCCCGCCCGCGGGGCGGGAAGTCGGTGCGGCATCCGGCTCCGGAGGCCGCAATGCGGCAGGTCCGTCGCGGGCCGGCTGCTCGCCGGGGGAGCGGGCGCGCCAGCGGAAGTCAAGGTCGCTGAGCAGCCGTCGCACAGCGCTCCAGGAGGCTGGGCCCTCCGTCGCTAACGGGGAGCACTTGGGCCCGCTGCGCACGCGAGAGAGAGAGTCCGAGGGAAGGAGGAGCACGCGCGGAATGCCTCGCGGTGGTAGAGGTGGGGGTAGTGGTCGCAATGCTGCCTCCTCACAGTCAGGACGGACGGACGGGTGGCCGAGAGGGTTCGAGGAAGGAGGAA
Organism: Raillietiella orientalis; assembly: GCA_036172245.1. Taxonomy (NCBI): domain Eukaryota; kingdom Metazoa; phylum Arthropoda; class Ichthyostraca; order Raillietiellida; family Raillietiellidae; genus Raillietiella; species Raillietiella orientalis. The sequence continues at coordinate 6,797,154 of JAYWIR010000003.1, read as the reverse complement.
GAGCCGGAGGGGTCCCTGCGAAGGGGTCTCCGAAAGCAGATCGCGCCGCCGTAGCTTTCGCCCGAGTTCGGAGGCCGACCAAGGCCGAAACGCTGGGCAGGGCGAAGACAGCAGGGGTACCAACGCACGCTCTCGTTTTTCTTATGCGTCGGCCGCCCGTGCGGCTGCGGCCTCTTCGCGGTGGCGGCGCAGCGCCGAGCGTCGCGGGTTCGAATCCTCCTTCTGGAGGGAGAGGATCGACGCCAAGAACGTGGGTTGGCATCCGGACACGCTGGGGCTTTCAATTTAAAAACAAACATACATGTCTGTAGCTGGACGTTTGATCCTGACACGTTACTTATGAATACGAGAAGGAGCCTGCCAGGACGTTGCACGGGAGGCCCCAGTGCAACAGCAGGTTCACCAACTCCTGCCATTTAAGGGGGGGGGGGGGGTTGTACCCAGCGTAGCAGTCCTTTAGGCGGTGCACTCGGGGCTACGACGTCCGCGAGTTGTCCACGCACTCAGATTATTTTTATGCTCCCTATCACGCAGGTCGCTCCCCACCTCCCTGGATGTTGGCTGTCCATTGCTCCCCTTAGAAAGTTAGCGAAGGGGCGAAGAGGGTTGAACGAAGCCCACAGCAGATTCCTGGTGTTCCCCAGGATCTCCCTCAGCGGCTGGCGAGCGTATTTGCTGTTCCGGAGGCAGATGAACTCTCCGTGTCGTTGATTTTTCCCCAAGCGAAAACTGACTCCTGTAGCCAGGCAGTCTAGTTCTCGGGGGGAACAGAGATCCAGGGGTTCTTCTGTTTCGGGACTGGGGGCCGAGGTGTCCCAGACTCCCTTCGGTGGCCACGACTACCGAGGTGAGTCCTTCGCATCCGGTTGCCTGTTTGGCGAGAATTCTTGCCGGAGCGCACCAAGGTGTCGTCCAGTGCTTGGACGCGAGGGCGAATGTGCGGAATTGGAGCTGTCGCTCCATTCGCTCCAGAGTAAGGAGTCCCAGTCCACCATCCCTACGCGGAGCACAGAGGTCTTTTAAACGGACTCTGGACCTCCCTTTTCCCGAGAATGTGGGGGGTGCATCATGGATTTCGAGTCCTCCCCCCCTAGGGTGGCGCTGCTAGGAACTGATGGAAGAACGGATGCCCCCGTTGACTGTCCTGTGGGATTGGAAGTTGACCTTCCGGGGTTCTTCCAAGAATCAAAGAGTCCATCGCAGTGGGGGACCATCAGTCGCGTACCGTGTAGGTTGTTGGGTCCTCCCTCCGGGAGGTCGCCTCCCCAGAGTGCCAAGAAGCATGCTGCTTCCTTCGGGGAGCGCCCTCAAGCGAAATTCGGGAGCCCTCCCCTTCGGAGTTCTCTTCAGAGGAGGGAAGATTGAACGGATCCTTTTTTAAGGGGGGGAAGGTGGTCCCCTCCAGAGAGAACAAGGGGACTCCCTCCTGGGTCCCTTCCTGAGGGTGCGGGAGGAACGGAACTGCTTCCTCTGGAACGTTCCCGGATCCACAGGGTGGTCCCCTCCTCCCCTACGGGCAGGGAAGCACCCTAACTGAGGTCATCTCTGCGCTTTGGTCACGCAGCTGCCGTGCTCACCAAGTCGCTTATGCTCACCAAGTCGAGTGCCAGTTTGCTGCGAAACGCGATGGGACGCTTCGTAGCTACCGGCCCCCCTTCCCTAGACCTGTTCCGCCCGAAAGGGGCTCTCCCTCCTCCCTCCCAAGCGCGCCCACTTCCACGACACCTGTCTTTTTTTTTTTGTGTTTGTCGCGCCTGCACCGCCTACGATCATCCCGCGATCTTTTTATTCGGAGGCGGTATCCGCGGCAACCACCCTCGCTTCGGGCAACGCCCCCGGCTTCCTCGGGAGATCGACGCGGACGAGAGATGGCCGATAAAAGCCTGCGGAAATGGTGCAGGTCGAGGGGACGAACTCCCGCTATGGGAGGGGCGAGGGCGAAGCCGCGTCCCGACCAACGCCGGTAGCACCCCAGAGGGTGGTGCAATTGGTCGACCTACCGCGCAGGGAGTGGAGCGGCCGCGACGCTTTCCCCCGGGACCCATTTGAACTCCATCCGCGTTCCCCCACCCCCACCCCAGCGGGAAGGCGGCGACCCTTGCCAGAATCGAGCCCGCTTCCTCCGGGCCGCAGGAGCGGCGCCCTGACCTCCCAGTAGCGGAAACCCCGCGGGGGAAACGCACCGAGGCCAATCGAGAGAGCAGCGCCGACCGGAGCAGCGGGTGCTGACGCGCCTTCACCCGCGCAGACACGGCACCCTGGCTGCCGGGAGCGGGCCGTCCGCAGAAGCCGCGGACCGCGTTCGACCCGGGAAATCCGGCGGCACCCGACGTTGGGGGAGAAGACAGCGATGCAACCACTCCCTCCCTCTCCTCCCCCCTTCCGATGCGCGTGCGCTCGCCCTTTCCCTGCTCCGGGGGGACCTCCGGGGAAGCCGACCAGGAGCGGGGAAACCGCATGGTCTCCCTCCTGGACCTGCCACGCAATCACTTCCTCTCGTGCGGTCGCCTGCTGGAGTCGGGTCTGCCCGCAGAACAGCCGCGGGCGAGCAGCTGTTGCTGGTTGGCTCGAACATCCGCTTCCTCCTCCCTCTTCCGTCGTGTTCTTCCGGGGCTGGTGGTGACGAAACGCTTCTTCCGGCCGGGTCGCCGCCAAACGTCGGCCCCGGCGGGTTTGCAGGGAGGGAGGAGGCCGCGCGCGCGCCCATCTCGTCCGCTCCGGTCGGGCGGGCGCCGCTCCCTTTCTGGGCGCAGCCAGTAGACAAGGAAGAGGAGGAGGAGGAGGGAGAGAGGGAGGGGTTCCGGCGAAGGAGGCGGCCCTTGGGAGGGGTTCACGCGGGGAAACCTTCCTCCTCCCCTTTCCCCGCGACCCTGGAGCCTGGCTAGCGGACGACGGAAGCCACCCGTTGCCTGACAACCCGCCTCTTCTGCGAGGACTGCGGCCAAGCGGAGCCACCACAGCTTCCTGCCCCAAGGGACCGCCAGGGAGCTCGCGCGCATCTCGGGAAGTTGCAGGGAAGCTAGAGACAGGCAGCCTACATCGCAGGGACTCCTTTCTAGTCCCTACCCCCTCCACTCGGCACCCCTCATTTTTATTTATTTATTTGCCGTCTCCTCCCTGTCGTCCCGGGCACTCCGATCTGCCCGTCGGCGAATCTCCTTCGCGGACTCTTCCGTTTCTGCTTTTCTTGGCAACCCTTCTCCCGATTGCTGGCGTTTCCAGAGGGAGAAACGTCCCGGCGTGACCGGGCAGAGAAGGACTGCCTATCTCCTACCCTCTCGCGAGGGTGGGAGGGACGCAGGAAGCCGTCGAGTGACGTCCCAAATTCCGTGTGACATCGAAGGAGTTTTCGGTGTCCCGGGGAGAGCAGGACGCGCTCCTGGGGCGCGCGGATGGTGCGCCTTGTCTTCTCCGAGAGAATAAGCAAGGGAAGCGGAGCGGTTGCCAAAGGAAACTGCTTGTGGTCGGCTGCACGATGTCTCCTCTGCCGGCGAAAAACTGGTTCCCTAGGGTGACGCGATTTCCCCCCGATTTCCTTCCCAGGAGAAATTCCGGTTGTCTGTTACCCCCTTCTGCGAGTGGTCAGGGATTGCGTTCCCGGAAGAGTAGGGAGGGGGAGGAAATGGGGGACTCCTCCACGCCTCGCGTCCCCCCTCATCTTCGATCTCAACTTTCATGGACCATCATTTCGCTCCCGGATCACCCTGCGATGAGCCGCTTGTCTCTTGCCGTTTCCCAGTTTGACGAACTTGAGCAGCGGCCAGGGAACCTCCTCTCCCCCTCCCCAAGATGCATGTTGCGGCTTTCCGACACGGAATCGTGGATTCTCACAGATCCCAGAAAAGCGAAAGTGCGGCGGATTGAGACGTCCTCGGGTCAGACTTGAACTTGTGGTTGTGGTGGCGTCCGTCCGGATCAGGTTCCTGCTTCGAGGACGAAGGGTCCAGCTGGCCGCTCCTGAAAAGCTTCCGGACGATGCTGCGGGCTCCTTCGCAACGTGCGGCGGACTCCGTCTCCACCCTTTCCAGCGATCGTCGTCGACAGTGCGCTCGAACAAAAGTCGACTTTGTCTCGATCAACACTCACGCTGCGCTGGGAATGAAGGTGTTGCATCTACTCCTTCCGTTCGTTCCACGATTCCTCTTCGTGTTCTTGCATCCGAGTGCATTGACCTCTCAGCTTCAGGATTCGCAGAAAAGCGAATTCTTCGAAGCAGAGACCATCTCTCCCACGTTCCTGCTCGTGAGACGTCTGCTGCGTATGCACGGAAAATGCAGCAACTTTTCCGTGCGCCTTCATTCGCTGCTTCCTGTTCGGAACGCCGGTCTTGATACGAGGTGGGGAAACACGCATCTCGATGCGAGCACACAATCGTGCTCGGTGTAGACGACGAGTAACCGGGCAGCATCGGCCTTCTCAACTCACTGGGGCTTGCTCAAGGCAACTCCGATTCTGGCGAAGTACAGCCCAAGGGTATACACCTCCATCCTTGCTGCTCGAGATATCCTTTCGAGACGAGGATTTGCAATTCGCAAGGAAAGCGATGAGCAGATTAAGACAACTATGGAGTATGGAAAAATATAACCCTTGAGAACTGAACTTGGGTGACGTACCTTGAGTGCTAAGAATACTGGGAGAGCTGCTGTCGTCGTAGCAAAACTGCCATCAAAATGATGTAGAAGGAAACCTCGATTTGACTGATCGAGAAATTTCACTATGGAGCGTTCGATTCAGTGATGACAGGTCTGAGAGAGATGGATGCATGCACTGGATTGTATCTGTTGATAAATCATCAAAAATTATTGATGGGACTGCTCAGATGAGATGATAGATGTACAGTTGTCTTCATGCTTCGTATCCTTTAAACTCGCAACGTGTCTTCTCAATTCTACGTGGACAGTGAAAAGTTCTCTGTGCAGTTCACGGAATGGTTCCCACTTCACTTCCAGAATTCGGAAATTCCAAATGATTCGGTATCACCGTATAGACTTGTCGGTTGATTCCGGAAATTACCTCAGAGATTTACGATGCCAGGAACTACCTCTTCCCCCTCCCCCCCCCCCGGCACCCCATTTTTTGTTTTTATTTTTCTTGCACGCCTAGTTCGAACTGTTTTCTCATAATACACTCATCTTTGTGACTCTTCGTGCACTGTGTGAGATTGGAGACCACGGTTCGTTGTTGCTGCTTCCGTTTGCGTTTACCCCTTTCGGGAAAAAGAATTTTGGGGGGATCCTGCGTGTCTGTTGCCCTATCGCCCTGTTCTGTGGGAGCTGGAGCCGTTGCGGACTAAATGAAAATGAGTGAAATGGTTGATGTAGGGGAGGAAGGGGGTGGGGGAGGGTGGGGAAGAGGAGCCATGTGTTTTTGTTTGTTTGTCCAGACCAATTCGCGTGAAACTCTGCACAACCTGAGAATAGTCTCGTTTCCCTGTACAGTGTTGGACATTCGCACGTGGATGGGTGTTTGAGTGCACGGACTCGATGGAGTGCGACAGCGGCACACGTCGGCCGATCTCCTCGTGTCCTCCTCCTCTCCCTGCTCCTCCCCTTCCCCTCATTTTCACAGAGAGTGCTGCCGCAGAGCTTCGTGAAAAGTAGCAGCTGCTCTCAAGAGCAAAGTGTTTGTTGAGCAACAAGGTGCTCCCTGGAAAACGATTTTGATTTCGTAGTTTCGCGTGCAGATGCCTCACTGCCCAGATGGAGTCCTCTCCTTCTCCCCCCTTCGAACCAATGTTTCCCCCCCCCCCCCCTCCGCCCTTTCGTCCCCACTTAAGAAACTTCCTCGGCCCTGATTCCTGTTAAACTTCAATCGTTGCAACGACTTCGAGTGTGGGGAAGAGGAAAGAAAGTGCATCCATCGTTCCATTCCGGAAGCGGCCCGGCTGCTGGAACACCGTGTCCGGGAGCCCTCCGAACACTCCGGCGAGTGGCATATTATTCGTGGTTTCGAGTAAGTTTACCCCTCCCTCCGACTTTGGTTTTCGGTTGTCCTTTGTTTGTTTCGTTTTCGTTTGATGTGGCCTTTCCCACCCCACCCCACCCCCTCATCACTCGTTTCGAGAGGAAAAAAAAAAAAAAAAAGAAAGCCCTCAAAGTCCCTTGAGGGCGAAGCGTTTGAATGTCGGGCCGTCGACACGAATTTCAAGTTGAATGCTGCTGCTGCCTTCGAAACGCGGTACTCTTATGTGACTTTTGCTGCTTCTCTGATGCATTTCGAGAAAAAAAAAAAAAAGGAAAACTTCTTTTTTTTTTTTTTCCTCGGTACATTGCATGTGGTTGTGAACGAGGTGGTGATTCGTTATTCTTCACGTCGTTCCCGTGTGTGGATGCGGTGCAATGCTAAATGGGGTGTATCTCACGTTCAAGTTCATTGTGCAGGCGTCGAAACCCTATGGAATGGATCTCTCAGATTTCATCCCAAAGCCAGCTTCTTGGAGTAGCATAAGTTTCTGATGCACTCGTATGTTTTTTTTTTTTTTTTTTTTGGTTCCCCCCCTTTTTTTTTTTTTGGCTAAGAATAACATGCCTCACTGGACTTTGCAAGCAGTTTTGACAGTACGAGGAGGTGATGTTAACGGAAATTCGTACCAGGAAGCCGGGCCGTGTTTTAATAAGAATATTTCACAACCCATGTTTGAATGGAAGCACTAAAAAGTTGTTGGTGCAGAGCCAGAGGTTGAGGTTTTGGTATCTTGTGATAACATGATCCTGTTGATTGCACTGCCTCCTGGTCTGGGAGAAAAAAAAAAAAAAAAAACCAATGTGCAGTATGCAAAGTGAATGCAAGCTTTTATGCTGTTTAGTTTAGTCAGTTGGCGGAGTTCAGAGTTTAGTAAGACTTCGTTTCAGTAAGATTTGTTTTGGTTTGCAACTGGCTACGTTCAGTCAAGTGTGGCTAGCATAGGATTACTGATCAGCATCAAAACACGGTGAATAAAAATTCAAGACCAGTTTTCGGATGTTCACTATAAAACGAATGTGCTCCAGAGATTATTTTAGTTTGAAACTACGTTTTTTTTGTGTGTGTGTGTGTGTGTGTGTGAGTGTATTACATTTAATTTGAATTATAAGGAGTTATGAATGGATTTAATTGCTGCATTGGTTGTAGACCTGACTCTTTCCAGGACATAAGTTCCTTTGTTTGTGGAGTTTGCTTGCATTATTTTACTCTTCTTTCAGTGGAAACCTTTACAAAGTAGATTTTTACAGATAAGATCCTTGTTGGAGTGTGCAATGTAAGTGATATCCTTTGTCTTTTTATCAAAGAGAATTTTGTTTCTAATTTTAGCGGTTGTTCATTTGGTTTTTTGTGGCTTTGCTGTTTCTTTGCTGCAACTCGACAATCTACAACGTCTTTATACATGTTTGTATTACTTTGACTGTGCTAGAACCTGCAGGCATATGAATCTGTCTTTAGCATTATAGAATCTATGATTCCGTTCGTAAATTTCCTCTGATGCATCTCAACAGCCATTTTAAGGAAGAGTAACTAGAATCACGAATTTCATTTTGCTCACTTTTCCATGTGCATCATCAAATAGTAAGTTTGAGATGTTTGGAAATGTAGTAACAAATACTTGACATTTGAATGAATCTTTTGCCTAGGTGTCTTAACACACCAACAAAGTGGATACTCATTGGTCATCTCCTTTCACTTTTTAAATTAGGCATTTCGTTTTTGGTTTTGGAACATTTGCTTGTATGAAAAGTGACAGGATGGAATCACCTATTATTGTCAAATTCTTGGAAGCATTTTTTATAATTCCCTCTGCTGATGAATATGTGGATTCCATCACCAGAAATGAAAAATAACAATGTTACAACTGTCACTTATTTAGAATTGTGTGTGAATGTTTGTAAATCATAAATATTATCAGAGTATTCAAGTCTTGAAAGTGTGTGTGTACTTCCCTTTAAAAAAACATCGTTATATCATATTTCGTAAAATGTGATTGTTACAATATGATTCATTGCAACTGTACAAGCTCAATGCCACATAATGCAGTAATAATTGGTAGATTGAATGTTAAACCTGTCCATAATGTTTTACAGGATTTTGTGATTCTCGTATTCCCGTTTCATTTGTTCTTTTTATTCTCATGTATTATACACAATAGGTGTATGGTCTCTTAACTGATGTGGCCTTTTTGACCAGCTATTGCGTGCATGGGGAGTTGGTGCAGCCACCATGTAAGTGATGTTTGGCATCTTAATGTGCTCATCTGGAATTATCATCACTATCAGGAACGTTACTGGGTGATTGAGGAGGATAATTCTGCATGCCCTTTGCTTGGACCTACCATGAATGGCTTCAGCTTTAGTGAGCTGTGTTGTTTGTTTTGTTGCCCACCCTGCCCCTCACGGATTGCTGCTAAGTTGGCATTTTTACCTCCTGCTCCTACATACTCACTGGTACATGAAGGTGACCATTATGTGCTCAACTTGGCAGAAGGCATTGACTGGCATATATCTGAGAAAGAGCGTGCAAATGTAGATGCATTTTTTGCCTGCACATCACGTGGCAATCGTGTAGCTTGTCTATATGTCCACTGTCCTGATCCCCAGACCCGCTACACATTGCTTTTCTCCCATGGCAATGCAGTTGACCTAGGACAAATGACTGGCTTCCTTGTGGGGCTGGGAAACCGAATGGGCTGCAATGTTCTTGGCTATGATTACTCAGGTTACGGGCAAAGCTCGGGCCGTCCTTCGGAGAAGAATTTATATGCAGACATTGATGCTGCTTGGCAGTCTCTCCGAGTGCGCTACAAAGTCTCTCCAGAGCATGTTATATTGTATGGGCAGAGCATTGGCACTGTCCCCACAGTAGATTTGGCCTCTCGGCTGCATGCTGCTGCTGTTGTACTCCATTCCCCTCTTATGTCAGGAATGCGAGTGGCCTGCCCAGGTACTCGTAGAACTTGGTGTTGTGATGCCTTCCCCAGGTGAGGAAAAACGTGTAATGTTTTTGCATGTTTAGTATGCAGTATTGATAAGGTCACAAAAATGACATCCCCTGTACTGGTCATCCATGGTACTGAGGATGAGGTTATTGACTTTTCCCATGGGTTGGCATTTTACGAGCAGTGCCCTCGGACTGTGGAGCCTCTTTGGGTCGAAGTAAGCAAAAACAGAGAGAAAGATTCTATTGCTTATGTATTTTTTATTTATCAGGGAGCAGGACATAACGATGTAGAGTGCCATTATCAATATCTGGAAAGGCTTAAACATTTTGTCTCTGTAGAATTGCCTCATTAACACTAACTTTTGTGAAGATATTTCTATAATGCAGTCCCCCAACAATGTGCAAAGTATTTTTGTATGTGTTTGATGTAATCATTG